>CM040429.1:41278331-42478331 GCA_022702705.1 Papilionanthe hookeriana x Papilionanthe teres | reverse complement strand
TTTAATCGTTACTTTCTTTGGCTCATTGATTACATGTTTTTGGATGGCCTTCAAATCAATTATATTTCCATGATATGAACATTACTTTGTAAGAATGCAAACATATTCTTAGGTCAATTCACTTGCTCTTTCCCTCCTTTTGCTTTGCTATTTTTGGAAGTGGGTCGACCTCCTCCATTCTTTTGTTTTATTATTATTTTTTTTAACGGTTGAGTCAAAAATGAGAATTTTTTATTTGATTGGGAAGCACTTAAGAAAAATTTGAGTAAATAAAAAAAAACCCTTAATCAAGTGTAAAATACCTTGAATCATTTCAAGCATAAGTCACAGTATAAGTTTCCTAGAGTTTAGGACATGCACACCTTGTGCGAGCGCAGCTCTACGCAGTCGAATAGTGCTGCGCCTCGCAGATTTTAGGACCACACATTAGGTTAGAGTCATCCTAACTAGTCCACAGTGCAGGTTTCCTAGAGTTTAGGAGCACACCCTAGGTGAGAGCCACTCTACCTAGTCCACAGTGCGGTCTTCCTAGATTTTAGGACCACACATTAGGTGAGTCATCCTACCTAGTCCACAATGTAGGTATCCTAGAGTTTAGGAGCACACCTTAAGTGAGAGCCTACCCACCTAATTTTTAAATAGTAAAGCTAAACACTCAATCTCAATTCACAAACCGATTAAGACAGAACAATAAGAATGCACTGAGAGATAGTTCACGTTTCCCTAATTGAATCAATTGTGAAATTCCCGCCATGACTTAACCTACAGGAATACCCAATGCTCCGGGATTTGAGTTTGAATATTATACTCAAATCCTCCTGACAATTGGGAACATTCTCAATGACATATAAATCTTCCCCCGATCTTTTATATGTGACATTATGCCTTGTTTTATTCATTTCTTTTTCTTAGAATTTGTTTCAAGTCACAATGGGTCATTTTCAGTTTTCCCTAGCCTTCCTGCACACTACTTTGTCATTCAGTCTTTTATACATAAATACATGATTGCCTTGCTAGCTTAAGTCTTTTACTCTTACCTGTTGTATTAGCTTTATTTACAGGTACAACAATAACAAGCAATCCAGGTACCTAAAATTTATATTATATTCATAGTGTAGTGCTGCACTTTATTTTCCTGTCTCTTACTGTATATTCTACTGCTTCCTGTTAATGTGCATTTACTGCTTCCTATTAATATAGTGTTGCACTTTATTTTCTTGTCTCTTACTGTATATTCTACTGTTTCCTGTTAGTGTATATTTTACTGTCTCCTGTTAGTATACATTTTATTGATTCATGTTAGTGTATTCTTTTTTTTTATATAGCATTATGCATGCTTTAAATTAACCACAAGAGTTTTAGGATAGAGAACAATAGATGGTTTAACTATGGTAGATCACTATAAAATACAAAACCTTTAGGATATAGTTTGGTTTAGGAGATGCACAGTAGCAAATTACAAACTTAAAACTATTACACACTCACATATAAAAAACACAATTTAAAACAGCTACTACATTGAGCCTGAAGCAAGTCCTCGTGGGCAGCACATCGACGATGCAGCGGACGAGGGATGACGATCTACAAGCAGCAAAACGGGTCTACGACAAATAAACCTCTTCTTTAGTTTAAATAACAACAAACCCATAGGATTATGAGGTAATCCGCTTAGTGTGGCATAAATCCTCTCTTTATTCTTTAGGTTTTTGTACAATCATGTTGTGCAATACAAGTCCTAACGCTTTTAGGATTCCGATGTTGTCGTACGGTACGGTGTAAATCCTCCTAGGTTATTTGCACGATCAGATATCGTGCAAATGTAAGATGCAAATTCTAAATTAAATTACAGGATTGAACTTTAAATAACCTCATTTCAAAAACATAAAGTCAAATAATAGGATAGTTGGGAGGTCACCGGGGTCTTCGTCGGATCTGTGACTTCCCCTACTCTTCTCTCCTTTTGATCCCTTAAAATAATTGCTCGTACTTGAGCCACTCCCATTTGATTTTTCCAGGTCCAATCATGAAAACTTAAACTTTGAAAATCTTGAAGACAGAGTCATTGATCTTAATCAAGAGTTTTCTTGGGTGAATTCGGTCATTTAAGATGTAATTAACTATAAGGGCTTGCCTCTATAGGGGACCAAGAATACAGGTAAAATAAACCTTATCTAATTCTTATATTAGGTAGCTGAACTTGTAGGTCTCACAAACGGTTTCACAGATCAAACAGATGTCACAAAACTCTTTAGTTTAAGTGGTTAAGCCTACCATCAAGTGGTAGGTCTATCCCTCGGGATAGTGTATTGCTTGTGGTACCGCGCTCAACTTCCCAAACTATCAGATATGTGAGACCTGTTTGGTCTTATCATTATTTAAAAAAAAGAAATTAAAAACACTTTTTTTTTCAAAATCACTTGTATATATTAAACTATATTTTTCAAATCTAAAGATTTATTTTCAAAAATTCTATCGACCGACAAATATGCTGGGGAATCTGACGTTGTCCGCTTCAAGGGAATGCATTTCAGCAGTACAACATTTTGACAAAAGTTAGGATGATAAAATTATGACTGGCACAAGTCAATAGTGTTTCAAGTAGCACAAAATAGATGTTAATTGGTAGACCTTCTGTTATGTAAATATGGATAAGCTACAGCTACATTTTAGAGGAAATTGATACCATCTCAGTGAATATTTTGGGAGTAGATCTCACAAATATGTTGTTCCTCAGGAGACACAAAATTAATATGCTCCATTATGAAAAAAAGTGAGTATCATCAATAACTTGTATGAAAAGCCAACCCGTATGCTATAATCCTTTAATTATTCAAGACAACATAGTTATCATTCATCCACTTTAATATTACTCATTTTTATCACATAACTTAGATATCAGTAAGCTTTTTACAACCTAGCATTTGGATCCATCAAACATTGTAAGTGTAATTGCAGTCATGTGAAATTTACCTTCAACAAATTATATCCTCTCGTCACACAGCCCTTGACAAACTTTTCCATTTTAATAAAACAACTTTAACTCTAGAAGTTCTATCCTCTTTTATTTATCCAATCTTTTATGTAATAAGTCCAAGTTATAGAAATCACAAATATATTATCTAATATTCTAAAATATTGAATGATAACTATTAAAATCATTCTATTTAAATTCTAAATCATATATTGAGTCTTTGATCTACTAATACTAAGGCCTCTACTTTCAAAACATTTCCTCCATTGTTCAGATAGTTTCTAATTTCACTAAATGGTTGTATTACAGCAGCTGATCTTAAACCAAATTTTCTAGTTTTCTTTAAGAGATTCATTAAAAATATAGATACTTATGTTCCTCATTCCTATTTCAAATTACTTGATTTAAAACTTTCTCAGACTTTGCATTTGTTTCTCATCATTTCTAACAACAATGATATCATCAACAAATTCTAGAGGTGGTGCGGCTCCCACTATGTTCAAATGCTTAATAAAAATAGAATGACTCCTTTTATTTTGACTGTACGCAATACCTTTCATTATTTTAATAAATCTTCTGATCAAGTTTTTGAAGAATGTTTTAGCTCGTATAAGGCCTTTTATAGTCTCACTACGTTTTCAACCATTGTTTTCTCTTCAAAACCTGAAGAAAGCTCCCATAAAGTTTTTCTTCGAGATCTATATACAATTAGGCATTGGTCACATCATAGTGTTGAAGTTTCTAGTTAATGTGTGGTTGTTAAAGATAATAGAATTCATATTGTGTTCATTTTTGTTATAAGGGATTGGAGCTGCTCTCCAGCTAAACAGCGGGTTGAACTGTGAAACGACAAGATACAAATAGAGAGGAGGATCCACTAGTTGTTCCTAAGCAACATACAAGCACCCTACTGTCCAAAAAAAGAGTATACACTACTCCAGAGAGCAGAAAACAGAGAGTAAAGTCTACAAAATACAAAAACAATCACTAAACTCTCCAAAAATAGAAAATACAATATATACAGTCTCCCTAAATGAAAATAACCCTAATTAAATTTCAAATAATAAAATTAAGATAAAATAAGGGTTGTAGGAAGAAAGCTGAGCTGGAAATCCCACTTCGGGCTTGCCAGGACGGAATCCTACCTAGTTCCTGCTTACCCGAGAAATTTTGCATGCACAGAACCGCAGAATAGCGGGATCAGCTCCTGGGTCATTCTCCCTGGATAGGAGAGGCTTTTCTTTTTTCAATGAAAACACTCGAATACCATTGTCTAATGTAATTTCTCACAAAACACCTATGGAGATTTTGAAAGTTGTGGTTCACCACCCTTGTTCAGTCATCTATCTCAAAAAGCACTATTGAATTGAATTAAAATTTAGTATTGAACTAGCTCCCTAGAACTTTCTAGAAATAGCACAAAATATTCACCTTTTATGAAGTAATGATATGTTGGACCTCTCTCATCTGTGACAACCTCAAACGTAGACTGTATGTCCAAAAATCCAAAAATCCTTCTAGCATGGGCTGTTCTATGTCAGGTATCAGATCCTCAAACTCACTGCCCTCGAAGATAACTAATGTTAGTCTTGTCAGTACTCCTCTCAAGGCTAGTACAAAAATAGTTCGCGACTCCAAAATTGTTGAACTTTGCATAAATGTGCATTACCTAGGAGTCCTTTCAAGACAAGTGTATAATGCGCTTTACCATCTTTAATGAAAGAATTTGTGCTCTTGTAGCCATCAAGATATGTTCAATGATCATATGTTAAGGATGACATACAAAAATGTGATAAGCATCAATAAATACCATGTCACACTCTACTTGCAAGCAACTTGCCTCCTATAAAAAGCTACACAAGACATCTTATCAATTGTGATCTTATTATTTTTCTTCAATCCGGATAGAATAAGATTAGGTGCACTTATATGTACAACTTATTGATTATTTGGATAGGCACCACATTCTCACAACTGTTTAAGCCACTATTAAGCTTGCACAACTTTCCGTTTAGAGGGCAAAGAGTATGAAAGATGTTGTGACGATGCCATTGTTGCTCTTTCATTGACTCAATTTGAAAATTCTGCACAATTAACACATCTCAATCATCAGTCGGAAGTTAATGCTCTTTGATATTATAATTTTCTCTCGTCTCAGTTTCCATTCCTTCAACCGCTCCCTATTCAGTGAAAGAGAGCACCAACTTATTTGGGTCGGATAAAATGTACCCAAAATCACGGCACTTGAAATAATTCTTGTTTTCGATGGATTTGGGAGTGTTGGTGATCACATTCTTTCAACTATGAACTAATTTTTCCTTGAGAGAGATCAATTTGGGTGCTCACATGGGTGTACTCTATCTACCTGACCATGATATTAAACTTTGTTTATAAGGTGTGACGGTCACCGAGTAATTTTGTTGCCTTCCACTTTCAAAGTTAGGATTTGTACGTTGAGTAGAGATCAATAAAACTATAGTTATACCACATTAGTGATAGATGGCTTCAATCCTCCAAGATACATCGCCGCCGTGTACTCCTCCACAGAAAATCTCATTGGCATAGGATGTGGAGTGCTATGAACATTTTATATATGTAATGTAGAAGACGGAATTTGAGCTGCATCTTAATTTTCATCTTAGACCATATGATAATCTTACTCTTTTCTTTCTTTGATATCGAAGACACTTCAATTTCTCCCACTATAAGAAAGCTTCTTCATGAACTTGATGACTGCCAATTTAATTCTTTGTCATGGGAAGCATTTTTAAACTTGAAAAATTATTCCACATTTTGGAGCCATGTAATGAATTTATTAGAATCTAAACATTTGTTAAAATCAGGCAAGTCATTCTTCACTCTAAAATATAGGATTCTCCTATGATAATCCCTGCAAAATTATTGAGATATTGATTCTTCATTACAATAAATTTTATAGTGAAATGGATTCATTTCCACCTATCGATCAGGTGAATCACCATTGTTGATATGAATGATATCTCCAAATTGTCTCCTCTCAAAATCATCAAGTCTTTGTTAAAGCTGAATGACCTCCCTTTCCATGTCTTCTATGAAAATCTCCGAGACGCCTCTTTCCATGTTTCCCCGAAGCAACATTGTTATTTTCTTCCTATCATGATTTTGGTGGGTGTAGGATTGTGAATCAAAAGTTGACGTAAGGCTTTGGTAGTGGGTGTCTAGTTAGATTTTTAGTAGAGGTAGGAAGATTGAATTTTGAAATGTTAGGGCCACGAATTACGATAGGAATAGTTAGAATACTGAGTTGGTCAAGGACTTAGGTTATGTGGATCTTAGGTTTAGGCATAAGAACGATATTTTTCCAAAAATTTAAGGTTTGTCAGGCTCTGATACTAGATGACACAATTCAAAGGCTCTTAGAATGTGTTTGATAAATGAATTTAGACGAGACGTGGTAGGGAATGTTAAGGGAAATAATAATATGGGAGGTTGATGATGTTTTAGAGATGATTGGAGGCATTTGGCTGATGTATAGAAGGAAAACAATGTTCGAAAGGTGAAACAGCAAGATATGGACGACGACGAGGATCCACCAAATGTTCCTGAGCAAGATATAGAAACCTCTTGCAAAAGAAATAAAATACAACACTCTGAGGAAAAAACTGAGAACAAAATTTCCAAAACACATGAAAAAATAACTAAAATCCACCAAAATAGAAAACACAAAAAATATATATTCTCCCTAAATGAAAATAACCTTAATGAGACTTCTAATAATAAAAAAATAATAAAAAAGGAGGCTAGTGATAGAAAATCAGAGTGAAAATCAGGCTTACCAAGATGGAATCCTGCCCCGCTCCTGCCTATGTGATAAATTTCGAAATTATTCAATGAGAGCAGGATTAGCTCCCGTGACATTATCTCTTGGATTAGTGATGTCGTAGACAAATTTTTTAGAATTGGGGAGGTGTTTAGCTCATATTTCAATTCTACAGAAAGGATAAACATGATTAACCATATGTAGTGAGACAATTAGTATAACATTATTTTATGAAAGTTCTAGTATTCTTTCTAATAACAATAGGAAGATCAACATCTCTTCTAGCAGGAAGATCATAGCACATTGTATCTTCATTAATCGCATACGGGATAGAATTTTAAACTTGAGTCAGTTCAAGTACAGTCCTCTTCATGAATGCATGGAAAAGAATATAATAACTCTTTAATAGCAATAGTTGTTATAAAGACAAAAAAAAATTAATGCAATAAATCGAATCTTAATATCATAATTTAACGTAATAAATAGACTCCATGTTCCATGCCTGCGACCCTTATATATAGGGCAAAAGTAGCTGACCTATCATCTTTAGTCTGTTTTTTCTCGTATTCGCCCGAGTGCAGTCTCCTCTATGGAGAAAAAATCTGATTCAATGCATAAACCCACGGCAGGGCTAAAATGTTGGCTGCGTTAGAATAAGACAATGTTGGCCTGAGGGTAGAGGTTGACTAAGAAGCCAAACACCGAGTAAGTGGAGACAAAGAAGTCATCCGACTCAATCTAGGAGATTCTGGAGAAGGCTCAACCAAGTGTTGGCAAGGAGCTGGGTGGCTCAGCAATCAATCCGTCGATAAAGACTCTTGTTGAAGTTCAAATCCAACCAGGAGTCGCGAGCGTTTCCTGGCTGACTGGGGTACAAGGAGTAGATGGAAGTGACCTTCCTGCTAGTGAGAAGGGGTCGACTGATGACTTGTCGTCTTTTAAGGTGGATGAAGCTACCTGGACCAAGATGAATCAGATTATGGGTATGTGATTTCCATTTTTTTCTTTTTCTAGAGTTTTTTTTTTTTTTTTTTGTTCATTGACACTTAATTCAAAGATTTGCTAATAATTGGCGACGACCAAATTATGACCTTATTGGTGAACCTCATTCGCCAAGTGCCAGTCGACAACTATGAGAACCTGGTCAACTGCCCGTCCAAATCTGTGAGGCTTGAGGGGGAACATCTGAGGGATGTTGGATGTCCCCAAGAATCTTGGCCCGCAGCTTGGAAGAACTGGAGGTTGCTTTGACCCCGAAGGAAGAGGATTTTCGTGTTATGCTAGACCAAATGCAGTGCAGAAGATGTTAATCCTCATTGAGAGGTTGCAAAACTCCGGGAAGATGTGTTTGTGTTGAGGATCCATTCAAAGGCCAACCTAATGAACCGGCTTAAGCTCGGTTGTTAAATATTGTATGGAAGGCTGGTTAGGAGAGGCTTGGTTCTGGCCAAGGCAGTCAAGGACCAATTTGTTAAATACTTTTTGGCAGATTAGGATCCAAATATAACTATCCTTTTAATAAATAAATAATTTTGTTTTATTTGTCTTGATTTTCGTATTGACATGATATTTTCTCTCAAAATCTTCGTGCTATGTTTACACTTTCGTTGCATTCCTATAAACAGCGTTGAAGGAACCATTAATATACCAACTGTCTTTTCTTTTCTAATCTTGTTCCTCATTTCTTATCTTTTCATTTGGTATTTTCTACTCGTTTTCCTCAACTATTTTCTGTTGGCTCCCAGGCAAACTCCTCAGATCTTTGGTCCAGTGGCTGCGGCCAAGCGATCTATACTATCTCCGCTTGAGGTTGCCATCATGGCAGAAGCATTCATCTTCGGCCTGACCATCAAGCTAAGAGTTACTTGCCTGGATGATAGGGCGATTGGCAGGTATGGGGAAGATGTGTTTGTCTATTAGAACCAGTTTAGGTATGGGCTGTGATTGCCCTTATATCACAAGCTTTGAGCTATTTTCAATCGATATGGGGTCATTCTCGGACAAATCAAACTGAATTGCTTTGCTGCAGTAATAACTTACAATATTTTTTGTCGATAAAAAGGAATCTCATGGTTGACCAATCCATTCAAACATGTTCTCCTCCCTCACAAAGAGACAGATATGTCCAGTTTGGAACACTCGGGCAGTTCCAATTTTCCGACCTAGAAAACAAAGTTAAGGAATGAAAATACAATTATTTTATTGCCTCCTCATCTAAGAGCTGGTGCATAACGATTGTTCCGACTGGCAATGCCTACTAGAAGAATTCCCAGATTGAGGGGACTGGCACTGAGGGTCAAATGCTTTCAGTTTCCTATTATACTGAGTTAGTAGCCGTGAACCGAATCTTGTTTCCAGAAATTTTAAACTAAATAACAGTGGAATTGCGGGCAACATCTACTGCTGCTAAGGTCAAGCAGGAAAAATAAGTCGCTACTCGGACATCCAGGAAGAAAGCCAAGGCCAAGGCCAAGGAATAAAATCCTCTATGTGGGAAGTGGCAGCAACTTAGAGAGGCCGACTGAGGCCCACAATGGAGCAGATGGATTAGTAGATATAGATTATCTCTTTTCTATTTCTGCAACCACATTAGTGATCCAACAAATTTCAACTGATGAATTGACCATCATTGCAGAAAGCATGCAGCCCATTCTCACTTTGACACATTTCTTGAATGCAACTCATTCCAGTCAGCGAGAAGCTACGGGGCCATCCGAAGATGAAGAGGAATCTTCTGAGGAAAAGGAGAGAGCACAGCCGGCTACGCCTCGTCTTATTCGTTGACCTTTCTGCTAGGAGCAAGCTACCGCACAGACTGAGTCTAAAACCAGTCCAAAGGTGGGATCTCCGAAGGAAGTGCAGCACTGTGAAGTAAAGGAACGGGTCCCAGAGCCGACACTTCCTCCCCCTCTGTCCTACCACAAGAATAGGAAGGGTTCCGCGGCCAATTAGGTTCCCTCTCAGGGTCAGCAAACCAAGATCTAGAACTCTTCTGACAGTCGGTTCGTAGCTATTGACCTATCAGTGGACTAGTATAGCAATATGCCATCGATTGAAATCTACCATTTTGCCTTCTTGGAGGTTATCTAGTCACGCATGTTTGCAAAGTCTCTCAGGACGCTCGAGCAACCGAACCTATACGAGAAGGTTGGTCAGTACCATCTGACAACCTGGGAGACTTCCCACCTAAAGTCGATGGCTCTTGACCGAGATAAAATGATATGGGTTGTCGTTGTAGAAAGGGTCTAGACCTTGGCTAGGCTTGCCAAGAAGTTAGAAAAGCAAGCTATGGTGGTCAAGAAGAATTTAGCAGTGATGAGGAGGAGCTCTCCACTATCTGAGATCTTTTGCCAATCACCGAACAAGAGACTGTGAGCAAAAAGCGAGAATGACGATGATGAAGATCAAAGAAGAGTTTTTTGCATCGTTTCCTTCCCACCCGAGAAAAGAGAAGATTTTAAGTGAGCAGCTTTGGATTGGCAACATCACAACAATTGATCGATTCATTCAGTCTCGCTTGGTTGACCCGAAGTATGCTGACATGGACGAATTTGCTTCTCTCTACACCAATTCTGAGGGGTCATCTAGAGACAACTTCGTCGCTGAAGGTGAAGGAGGGCCTTCTAATTGTCTCCTTAACAATTATAAATTTATTTTGGACGAAAAATTTTGTCAAGTTTATATAGATCAACTCATTTGTATAAAAGAAACTTTGTATATTTCTTTTTGTTTGAAATAAAATGGAACCATTCTGTCGTTTTTCACACTTTTTATTGTTTTACCTTTATTGTTTTTTCTGATAAGTGCTCGGTAATGACTATGAGTTTGATGGATGACCCGGATCTTGTGAAAGATCATTGGTCTTTTTTTGGTTTGTCGTGACCTGACAAAAGTCTTACATTGTTGGTCTCATTTTGCATTGGTTGGATTTATCTCTTCGGTCAACTCACACCTATCGCCTGGAATTAGGCGAATCTTATCGTTGCGTTCGACGCGGTAACGACCGGGACTCGCTGCTGGGGAGGTAACCTCCTTTAGAGCTATATCGGCGTTGAGCTTCAATACTGGCTTTTATGATTTGGCCCTGTGGGTCGATTTTACTATTGAGGCATCGATCAAACGTCTGTAGCGTTGTTTTCGGTCACCTTTATTTTTTGATATTTTCATTCAACTCATGTCTTATACACTTTTCAAGGTCTATATTACCTTGTTGGATCATTGCCTCTGTCAGATTATCACTTTTCATCGGGAATTAGCTGAATCTCATCGCTGCCTTCGCGGGATGACCTCTGATACTTGTAATTTAGGTGTTTTGTGTCTTACTCGTCGTAGAGCTTGTCGCTACCGTGTAGGCAACAAACTCCAGACATTTATTTGATTCAAGCTCGGATACTCAAATTTTTTTATGTGGGAGCATTATAGAATATTTTGCCGATTAGACCTCTTAGGGTCGCTATTGGCGCGATTTCTTGGATTCAAATTCCCCAAGCGTCAATTGGATTTGAGAGGACATTAGAGAGGCTTGTCATAATATTAGAAAAATTTTCGAAATAATACTCCGTGTATGTGTTGAGTAAGGTGCCTTCCACATGGGATAGGTCGTGCACTGCGCTAGTATGGTCGGTCCTCTCGTTTCGACCGTCTAGAGCTAGACATCAATTTTGAGGTACTCGCCTCCTAGTCATAGACTCCAGAACGACGATGGAAACAACATCTCAGGCTCTAGATTGTTGCAAGAACTTCTTTTGATGCTCCATATTTAAGAGTTAGAATAATATTTCTTCATGTTTGTCGCTTCCCTTCTTGTTTGTGACATGTTCTATATCTACAACACCTTTTAAGATGTTGAATTCAAATTTGTCATACTAGGCATGCTCCATGATCGAAGCAGTAAGGACCTAATAAAGTATGTGGAGAGAGAAAGAGAATGAAATCAAAGAGCACACATAGACTTGTCTCATAGAGGGCAAACTGGGGTATTCCCGAGTTTTGTAACTCATTTTATATATTGTAATTGAAAAATTACAAGAAATAAATAGAGATAGTTCTACTAACAGAGTATGGGTCTAGAGAGAATAGCAAAAAAACCCTTTTTACATGTTATGGACCACTATTTATAGAAAATAAAAAGTCATAAAGTAAAAAATTATATAAATGCTCCTGCATTAATATGGGGTTACAGGATATTATTTTATTTTATTGCATCGTAACTGAATGTGGCATCTGTTAAGACCTGCCGGCTAGCAGGTCCTTGAGTCGGTCAGCTACTTTGTCTAAATACTAGTCGGTCTTCGCTCTGGGAATTCAATCAGCTTAGGGGGTGATGGGCGGTCGACTTGTTTGCTCTATGGTGATCGTGTTCAGAGAACTTCACGTTGATACTTATGAGATTAATGAGAATACTAGACCTTTAGTCAGTCATTGAGATGATTGTTTGCTTTGGGTCATCCTAGGTGGCCCTTTAGTTAGTCGCCAGTCGCCAGTCGCTTGGTTGGTTGGGGGTTCTTCAACCAGTTGGCTTTGTGTACTTGTAATTTTTAGTTAAAGAAATATTATTTGATTCATCTCTTTTTGATACCGACTGCCAAATTATCTCGAGATTCATGCAAGTAATTTTTGGGAATACAATACAAAACATTTTTAAAGCTATAACACCTCCAAGATTTACCATACACGGATTTACGAAATTTATTAAATTGCCCTACACAATTTTAGGGAGAAGCTCGTCTTAATCTAATAAATAGAAAAAGCAATGGATTTAGGAACATGCTCATTTTTGGCTAACCTGCGACTTGCCATCCTCGGAAGAATACGCGCTCAAACTCGAGGGCAAGAAATGAAGGATCAGTGTACCAGGAGCTGGGCGGTGTTATGGCTTCTGAAAGCGAGATGGTCGGATCAAATTCCTGCAACATTTGGCGGATATCACCAGCCGCGAAAGACCCACCACCGCCAATCTTCTCAGTATTGAACGACACCGTCGAACGAGAGACGCATACGGGCGAGATTCGAAGATGCCGCCAGGGTGAAGAGGCATGGAAGCGCCACTCTACAGTTCTGGGAACTCTTCCAGGAGAACGCAGAAGCAGAGCTTCACCTAAAGACATAGTTAACCGATCAGTCACTCGCCATCAGATAAGTCAATATACAGAAGCCGATTGACGTATTATTTTATCGTGTGTACAAATATAATTTATTATACAGAGATAATATTATTACGAAGAAAATTACTGTTTTTTTAATAAAATAGTACTTATGGCTCTAATTCAATTGCTCCAAAATAAAAAGTACACAACTAGAAAAAATGTCCCTAAACACACCCACCCTAAAAACTCAAAAAGAAAATAAAAAACAGGGTCTTTTTTCCAAAAAAGAAAAAACTACAACCAAACACGATACGACAAACCACCACAAGACAAAAACACTACTAACAATCTAAATAGACTAAAGAATATACGAAATCAGGTAATAAATTCGACACAACAGAATTTCTTAATTGCGTTCCAAGCTTAGCGATCCAATCAGCCACCTGGTTGTCTTCTCTGACTCTAAATAAGATTAAGTCCAGAAGCAAGCAAATTAATCATTTTAACATGCAATAATATACTCCAGTGACAAGTAAGATTAAATTTACAAATATTCAAAAGACATAATGAGTCAATTTCCATAATAATGTTAAACCAACCCATTTTTTTTGTAATAAGAAGTGCAAAAATGATAGCTTCCGCCTCACTACTAAAGGAGATAAAGCTACAAATGGAGCAACAAACCAATAAAGCACAATATCATTCCAATCTCTGCAAATACAGCCAATTCCAGCAATCGAAGATTTCCAAGAATCATCAGAATTGATTTTAATAAAAGGAACAGACGGGTTAGACAAAACTACCCTACTTAAGCATCTATTCGAAAACTGCATCTTAATATTAAGATTAATAGCAATAGAACAGATGTAATTATTGTTAATATGCTTAATATCATTAACAGATAAACATTTGTAAATATAAGAATAAATTTGGCAAGTGACCTGTTTAGTATTAACATAAATACCATTAAATTTTACATTATTACGAGATAACCAAATAAACCAAACAACAATAGAAGGAATAGCATTTAAAAAAGAGTGCCCTCTAATGTTCCAATCTCTAAAAATATCTAGCACAGAATTATAACCATGAAACGAGTCGATTCAACCACATAAAGCAAAAAAACTATTCCAAATATCATAAGTAAACTTCAGTTACTGAAAATATGTAGAATAAATTCTTTATTATTCCTACATAAATAGCATCTAGAGACTAATCTCGGACTTTTAAGTTTAAGAATATCATCCATAGGAATGCAATTGTGAAAAAGTCTCCAGCTTAAAAAAGAAATAGAAGGTTTAAGCCATTTATTCTAAATCCAGGAAAGATCATAACCCGGGGGAAACATCTCTAAAGAAGCAAAAGTTTTAGTAATAGATTCCCCTATCTTACCTTTAATTTTAGGAATATCATCTTTATCAGCATTAAAGGGAACATTAGAAATAAATAAAGCATCTTTATAATGAACCATGCAGCTCATCTGGAATAAATTCCAAGAGGAATGATCCCATAAATCCTTAACCATAATACTAATATCATGAGGGCCTCCATAGAAGCTAGCAAAAGGACCATTTGTGGTCCAGTCATCATACCAAAATGAGACATTCCCTTGGCCAATGTCCCAACAAATTAAATTTTCAACTTGATCAGAAACTTTCAGCATTTCGTTCCGAACATAAGAATCAAATTTAGAATGAGTAATAGCCAAAGGATGTGAATTACCACAGTACTTAGCATTAAGAAGAGAAGCTCAGATAGAATTATTCTTTCTAAAATGAAACCTCAACTTCATAAGATTAAACCTTATAGAATCAGAAAGCTTACAGAAACCCAAACCACCACAGGTGGTAGGTTTACAATATTTCTCCCAACTTTTCCAATGTAAGCTCTTTTTGCCACAACCATCCCACAAAAAGCTGTTAAACAAAATTTTCAACTTCTTAATAATAGTAATAGACATATTCATAACATGTATAATATACATGAGTAAAGAAGTAAGAATACTCTTAAGAAGTGTAATGCGCCCACCAAAAGAAAGAAATTTATTCTCCCAAGAGTGAAGCTTCCCTCTAATCTTGTCCAACAAATCAGCAAAAAAAAAACAGTTCTTTTAGCTTTCTTATCAAGATTAAAACCAAGATATTTGATAGGCAAAATAGCCTTCTGACATTGTGTATACTCAGTAATCCAATGAATTTTAGCATTGGATACAAATTTAGAGGCATAGAAAAAACATTTAGAAGTGTTAAAACATAAACCAGAAGCTTTTGAAAATGAATAATGAGCTGTCAGATTTTCTTGATAGACCTTCTATTCGAATTAGTAAAAAGAATGAGACAATTAGCATAGCATAAATGAGATATACTCAAACTACCTTTATGAATATAATTAAAAGCAGGATTATCAGCATAAAGCTTATTCAGATTTCTAGAAAATAATCAAAGGCAAGAATAAAGAGATAAGGAGAAAGAGGATCTCCATGCTTAATACCATTGGTAGCCATAAAATGCCATGAGAATTACCATTAATAACCAAAGAGTAAAAATTATTATTAAGAAATCTGTAAATAAGTTTACAGAAGTCATCATTAAATCCATGGGCCTTCAAAACATCCATTATAAACTCCCACCTAATGGAATCAAAGGCTTTCTTAATATCCATTTTGAAAATAATATTACCATCTCTTTTACTTTTGTCCAGATCTAACAAAAGCTCCTGAACAGTAAGGGCATTGTCCCCAATATATCTCCCTTTAAGGAAAGCAGTTTGATTAAAAGAAATGACCTTGCTTAAAATAGGTTGAATCCTATTAACCATAATTTTAGAAATAATCTTAGAGACCACAGTATTAATGCTAATGGGTCTGAAAGAATCCCAAGTATTAGCACCATGATCTTTAGGAATTAAAATAATATTAGAACTCTTAAAGTACTTAGGCAGGTCAGTGCCACGAAAAAAATCTTGAATAGTTTCCACAATTTCAGGATTAATAATATCCCAACAAGTTTTATAAAACTCAACATTAAAACCATTAGGTCCAACAGCCTTGCGCTCCTCCATACTATCAAGAATAGATTTAATCTCATCAAAAGAAGGAATGTATGTAAGATTAAGAAGTTGCAGATTAGCAGAATGAGAAAAAATATCAGAATTAATATGATTAAGAGTACAGTTATCATTAAAGAATAAAAAAGTAAAATAATTAATCCCATCATTAATAATATTATTCTCATTAATCAAGATATTACCATTTTTATCTCTAATACAATATATCAAATTCATCTTCCTTCTACTTTTAATACAAGCATGAAAGAAGGCAGAATTTTTATCCCCATCCAAAAAAACAGTTTTAGCGGCTTTTTTAGCATAAAAACTTTCCTCCTTACTAATAATATTAGTAAGATCTTTTTGAGCTTGAATAAAAAGATCAATACTAATAAGATTCTGAGTGTAATGACCCTCCATATCTTTAACTTTATTCTCAGCTTTAGCAACAATTCTATTAAGATGACCAAAAACAGACTAATTTCAAGTTTTAATGGTCTTAGCAAGGTGCTTCTGAAGCATCCATAGCTTTTGACCAGAACTAACAGGTTTAAAAACAAGCTTACTAATCAACCAATTGTCTTTAACACATTGTAGAAAATTAGAATGCTGAGTCCACATATTAAGAAAACAGAAATGATAGGATCTTTTACTAAAATTATTAGAAACCTTTAATAAAACAGGAGTATGGTCAGAAGCATTAAAAGCAAGATGATGAATCTCAAAATTGTCAAACTTATTACACCAAAAAGAGTTAGCTAAAAACTTATCTAATCTTTCAAAAACATTACCACGATGCCAGGTGAAAATAGTGTCAGAATATCCTAAATCAAAAAGCTCAGCATCCAAAATAACATTATTAAAGTTAGAAATTAAGTTAAGATTAGGTGAGAGTCCACCTCTCTTTTCATTAACATCAGAAATAACATTGAAATCTCCTCCTACAAGCCAGGGAACATTCAAAGGACCAATAGAATTAAGCAAATTCCATAATTCTAGCCTATCATGCTTAGTGCACCCATCATAAATAAGAGAGAAATGAAACATCTTGATAATTAATAAAAACATGTAACAATTGGCTGTGATTAATAATCACATCCACTTTAATAAAGTCCTTCCAAACAAACCAAATTTTGTTATTATTATTAGCCACAAAATTAAAATTACCAATTCTCCTAACTTATTTAATATTATTGCAAGAATTAACTAACTGTTCAAGAATCTCAAAAAAAGAAAGATGATAAAGACGAATTAAATTCTTAAGTCTATTAGAGGCATCCCTTCTGGCAATGCCTCTAATATTCCAAAATAAAGTATTAAAATTCATCCTCATTATCCTTCCTACCTCTAGTTATTCTAGAAGTGGAAGTAACTTCATTAGAATCAATATTCTTACCCAACAGTTGATCATTAACAGCATCAGGATTAACATAGCTCAGTTCACGGCTACCTTTAAATTTCCTTCTCCTGGAAGCTTTTTGAACCAACCATTCTTCTTCAAGTTCAGACCTGTTTAAAGTATGAGTTTCTAGACCCATTTTGTCAGTAAAAAAATCTTCTTGTATTTCTTTACCAGTGTTTATAAGAGAAAGATCAACATTTTCAATAGCCTTAACAATAATAGGATCAAACAGTAAATCAGATTGATTATTGTTCAAAATATGTGCATCAGTTGTAACAATGTTATTAGTATTGGCATTCTTTTGCAAACCTTTTTGTTGATCAAGATTTACATTAGAAACAACCATAGGTAAAAATTTAGGAGATATTTGTGCCACATTATCATCTTTTTCAGGAATAACATACACATTAGATTCTACAAGATTTAAAGATCTTGCAGTATTCTCATTATCTTTCAAGAGAATAAAATTTTGATTACTTTCTTTATCTTTATTTCCCATAATCTCTGTATTAGTATTTTTAAAGTGTTTAATTTTCAAATGAGGATGAACAATAAAACAGTTATTAATGAAATGACTAAACATGCGACACTTATTACAATAAAGTGGAATATATTCCATTTCCACAGTTTGCCATTAACTCGAACTCGAATCTTCAAGCCAAACAGCATCACAAAAAGGAGCAGTAACATCTCTTTCAATCAAGATACGAGCATTAGAAGGACGATTATAGTTAACAAAAGCCATATCAATTTTCATAGGTGAGCCAAAAATCTTTCCAAGAGAATATAAAACTTTCTTATTATAAAATTGTAATTTTAAACCTGGGAATTTAAACTATATAGGAACAATTGGTGGTTCTTCCCAAGGATTAAAATCTATAGTCCATTTTAGAATCTTCATATAAATCTTTTCAATTTGAACAACCTTTTTGGAAAATAACTGAGTATAATCTGATTCATTCTCTAATTTAATCATAAGGTTCCTACCATCAATCAAACCAACATTCCACTAACCTAATAGTTTTAGATCAGTAAAATACCTCCTGATGACCTCCATTTTCGGATGTGCATAGGTAAACTTACCTATCAAGGTATATTTTAAAGGCTCAACAAGAAGATTAGTCTCTTCTTCATTGAATATCAAAGCAGGTTTGCCATTCTTCTTAGATGCTTTCTTTAATAAGCCATATACTCTATCTTCACTAAAGTGATCTCTAAATGAAACAGGAAATAAACACACATTAGCAGAAGAAGTCGAAACTTCCATATTACCTTTTAAAGATTCAAGAAAAGATGGCCGATTAAGTAAATCGGCCATGCACGAAAAGGAAAACTTCCAAAATCTCGAATGAGAGGAGAAAAGAAGAGGAAACTGTAGAGAAAACACGATCAAAGCTCCTAGCGGCTCAAGATGGAGAAAACACGATCAAAGCTCCGAGAACCCTTTCCGTGCTTTCAGCTCTCTATCATCAGATGCTAGATATATAAATCAATTTTTATATAATGAAGAAAATTACTATTAAAATTTATAAGTATTATAAATAATTATTTAAGATATAGTTTGAAAATCAATTTTTATATAATTATGAACTATAAAAAAATTACTGTAAAAATCAACCACCAAGTAACGTTTGGAAAACTATAAAAAGCGGTAGCAGATATGAAACATAAAATAATAGCTCATTCAAATTCAACTGGATAACAACATATTTTAAGGAGCAAATATGAAAATTTGAATTCAGAATCAGGTTTAAGAAAAATTTAGGCCTTCTTTGCCTATAAATATAGTCTAATTAATTCGACATTCACACACTATACGTCTGTCCTCTCTATTTTTTGAGGGCCCCTCTGTGCCTCCCCTCTCTCTTGATTGTTTCTTTCAGAAAACGCATCTTCCCTCCCCATCTCTCTATCTCTCTCTCTTCTTCTTGCTCTCCCTATTGTTTTTCATCTCTCTCTCTCTCTCTAATATTTCTCATTAGTTTTATAATTATAATTTTAGTTCTTCGCTGTTATGATTCTAACGTTTAGTATTTTTTGCGGACTTTCGCTTCAAAAATATTCCCTCGAACTTAGGATAGACCAAATTTCTTCTATAAACTGAATAGTTAAAAAAAATTTTTATGAAAATTTTATTATTAAGATAGTTAAAATTTCTTATGAAATTTATCTAGAGCAATTTAAAAAAATGATACGCCACCAACAAATTTTCATCTGGCATAAATTTTGAGACATGACACGAATATCGAGATATTTTTGAGGAAAAAAATGTTTAAACTTCAATTAAAAGTCATCCAGAGCTCCGACATCGGTAGACTTATAGTCAAATTGATAAGCTCCACGAGACAGAACCAATGATATAAAAAACTAGTCTAATTCGACAAATCAAGCCCAAATCATGTCATTATACCACACATGGAAGATCTTTGGACACATTTAAAAGGTCAAATGGATGTCGAATCTAACAAGTTCATAGTCATATCGAGCGTCTTGCCAAGAAGAATCCAACAAGCCCAAGATTGCTCAATTCTGACATCATTAACGACCTCAAATGTCTATCCAACTCTGTCTAATCTAAAAAATCTCTCCGGACCGTATGATCAAAGTGATTCATATTCCTACATTAGTTGCACCAATAACACTATAAATAGAGTCTCCCCCATCTCATGCTGGAGAGAGCTTATGCCTTAAGAGAGAACCTGAGCTTTGAGATGGAGCTAAAATCTAGCACTATCCTTGTCACGTCGATCGCCATCAACAGTCCTCGACCACCGACGACCTTCTTCAATCACCGCCGACTGTCTTCAACCACTATCGATTGTTTTCAACAGTCGCTGACATCGATCAACCACCACCATCGTCGCTGACCTCCTTTGACCACCGTCTATCGTCACTGATATCTGTTGATCACTGTCGATAACAATAACCGCCATCGAGCACGTCCGTCGCCATCAACCACTACTGACCATTGTAGACCACTGCTGACCATCATCGAACACCACCAATCACCGTCAACCACCACCAGTCAGACATCGTCTATTTATACTATAATTTGGAAAATATAGTTACATATTCCCATATGTAGGAGAATGGGTCTCTGTAAATCATCAACCAATAGTAGATTTTTATAATTGGGCCAGACCTCACGGTTTTTTCTTTTACGAGCTTTCAACGTAAATACTTACGATGTCATTACTGGTTGTTTTTCTTTTGCATGAGTGTGTGTTGAATTCTCATGCCATACTAAGATGATAATCCACTACTTTACTGCCGTGAATTTTCTAACACACATCAGTTTGATGCTGAATGTAAGAAGACCACGATCCCACCACTGAAGTACTTGCTTGGTTTGCTACATGGTCACCAGACACAATATTCGGGACAATGGAGCATCTCGCTCTGACACCGAACATTCCAGGGAGCAGTCGTGAAGCCAAGGGTGGCATGCTTCTTCATCTTCTAGCTATAGAAAACGTTATCCTGCCAATGCAGGCATTTAGGGTCCTTCTATGGAAGGCAGAATGTGCAAAATCGAGGAGTCTCAACTTGAGATATTTGATCCTGAATTCTTATATATATGCTTTTATATGTATGTAATTATATTCTCAATTCTCTTTATTTAATACAAGGATTCTACACAAATATACGTATCATTATCAAGTAATATAGGACTTTCTGATGAAGCCCCGAAATATCGATCTCACAGGGAAAAATTCAACTCTTTATAGAAAATAGATATAAATTCTACTTTGAAAAAGATTCTTACTTAAACTATAGATACTATTGCAGGAAGAAAAGTTAGATTCTTTTTAGTAATTTTTTATAATTAAAGATAAAGTAAACAACTAACTAAATTTAAAGAGATTTTTTTAAGATGAAAACAATATAACTAAAATATCTTTTTCCTTATCATGAATCAGTAACAAGTAGAGAAGTTTTGTTGTAGAAGTATATAAATTGTGTTGTGTAAAATAAGAGCAATATTATTCTTTACCCTTACTAGAGATACTATAAAGAACATTGGTTAATCTAAAGTTTGAATAATCCTGAAGACGGGTTAGGTAGGGAAGATACTAGCTCTCACTCTAGACTTTCCTATAATCTCTCCACCTGGAGGCTAACTCCTCAAATCAAAACCTAAAAAATTAGACAGAATTGGGTGCTTTAGTTTGTCACCATAAAGTCCTCTAACTCTACACCCTTTAAATTTTCTCACCCTATCTATTTGCACTCAATCATATGAATTACATTCTCATCCATATAATCTCATGTGATTCTTACCAAAAGTTGACTGAGACAAAACCATCACCGATCTTACATGTTCTTACAATAAATATTAACATCTTAATTAGTCAAATAAAGAAGTAAATGAAGTAGAAATCATGTAAAACACAAGAAGTCTAAATTAACAGTAGAAATCATGTAAAACACAAGAATTTCAGATTAAAACCAAATGTAGTCACAAAGAATCTCAAGTTCCTCTCCACCAAACTCTTGAAGTTCCTTTGAATCTCTTCCTTTCTTCAATAGACTCCCTAGGACTGGTCACCCAACCTTAAAGGGTTAAAATCTCTCAAAATCACTAACAAACAATGGATTCATACTTAGAACTATCTACCCACCTTCTCCTTCACTAGGAATGAGATAAGTGAGAAGTAATCCTAAGCAAAAATCCTACAATTCCTTACTTTAAAACACTCTAAATCTACTCTTCAAATCTCTTCTAATCTGCTCTCTTTACTTCAATTCAAGTCCTTCTTTTTAAAGTTTTCCAAAAAGTATTTTGGTCTCTTCAAAATGTGTCACATTCAATGAATCTTCCAAGAGTTGCCTCTTTTGAAGAGCCATTTCAACATAGTTTCATGCCCGATAAATGAAATTCACGTTTTCACATAGAGTTGCTTCAAACACCCCTTCAAAATTAGTGCAAAGTTCTTTGAACTTCCAAAATAAATCCCTGGCGCTTAAGCGCAAGGTCTTCGGTGCTTAAGCTTGACCTTCTCTGTCTACTGGTGCTTAATTGCCAGATCCATTTGTTTAGGCGCCACAGTTCACACCTTCTTCATTTTTACTCCAAATTTGATTCTTTTTTCACTCTTTTCATCATATCTATCCATTTAATTGTACCTAAAAGGAAAGCGCAGAAATACCTTCCATTAAAGCGCAATATCCTCATTAATAGGTATAAAAATGTGTATAACAATGCTATATATTCTAGTTGTATCAAAATCCCCAAACTTAAAATGTTACTTTTCCTAAAGTAACTTCTTTACTACATATAAAATATGACTTATGGTAGAGATTTTAACTTCTTAATTTTTATAATTTGGTTTACTAAATATATTAGCACAACATAAGAAAATTTTTTAACAACTTAAGTTAATACTAAAAGTATAAGAACACTTAGTAGTCAAGTCTATGATTTCTGATTTTCTATTTATTTCAAGAAGAACTGCAATTTTCATATTATAAGCACTTAGAATATTCATATGAAAAATAATTTCATGAGAACTTTATTAGTAAAGATGTCGATACCTATATATAAGTTTAGAAAATCTAATAAAGTCTTTTTCCTCAATTTGATTCAAGTGAAGCCAATTTTTGATTAGGCAACTCCTCAAGCTTTGATACACCTAAAATATATAATATTTTTATGCACATTTTTATACCTATTTTTAATGATATTGCACTTTAATGGAAGTTATTTTGTGTTTTTCTTGCAGGTATGATGAAAATGGATGGTCATGATAAAAAGGAGCAAAATTGGATCAAATTTGGAGAAAAAAACTGAAAAAATCAAAATTTTGGCACTTGCGGCTAGCGCCGACTGGCAGCGCTTAGCCGCCATGCGGTTAAAAATCAAAATTCAAATGAATTTGGCACAAATTTCAAAGGGGATGGGATGCAACTCTTGGTGGTAACTTCCATAACGTCCTTTGGGTGGCAAGTTTGAATGAAGGGGTGCGTTCCTTGGTAGATACATTGAATCTGAACACATTTTGAAGAGACACTAAGGCACCTTTTGGTTTACTATTTAAAGAGAGTCTTAGAAAATATTAGGAGACTCTTTCTTTGCATTTTGAAGGGTTCTTTCTTTCTTTCTTTTGTTCTTCCACTGCATTTTAAGAGTTTTTATTTTAGAGTAGGAGTAGAGAGTAGAAAGGAGAAAAGGGTCGGAGTGAAGTCTTCTTCTTACCACTTCTTTTCTTTCTTTTAGTTTAGTTTTTATTGAAGTACGAAGTCTGTATTCTGAGTCATCGGAGTTGGGAGACTTGCTCTGAGGAGTAGTTTAGCGAAGAGTCAAAGTTTCAGAGGAACTTCCTTAGTATTGTGGAGAGGATTTTTAGATAAGTGTTTACTTTTAATCTTTATATTAATACTTGCTTTAGTTTGTTATTTTTCTTATTGTTTTTAATTTCAAATCAATGTGTTTTTGTATTTTCTCAATGCATTTGATCTATAAAAAATATCCATTTCTTTATGTCTTAATTCTTATTAATTTCTAAGGATATTATGCTTTAATGAAAGGTATTTTTTGTGTTTTTGGATGTAGGTAATGTAAAAAGGTCTAAGAAGGAAAAAGGAGCAAAAAGGAGCAAAAAGGAGCAAAAATGGAGCAAAATACCAAAAGTATTAAAAAATATGGCCTGGCGCCTAGGCGCCAGACTCAATACGAAAACTGTCAAGTTTTTGACAACGTTTGATCAGTTATTTTGACGGAGTGAGTGGTTATTAGACATTCTAGAAGGCTGGCAGTTGTTCCTTGATAATAGGACATGTGATACATTGCATTTTGACGCTCTAGAACGGTTTTAATCACGAAGAGGTGCGAGCCAAAGTGAAGAGGTGCGAAGAACTGAACGCGGTGTCCGGCGCCTAGGCGCTAGACCGACCTTCTAGAAGATTCATTGAATATGGACATGTTTTGAAGAGGTGCCTCAAGGCAACTCTTGAAGCCTATAAATAGAGGTCCATTTCTTCAGAAAACGTGCCCCTCCCATTGTACCCCTTTCTCTTATCTACTTTAGGATCTCTCATCCTTAGAGAGAGAAATTTAGGGCCATTTTTGTTTAGTTTAGTGAGTTTATTTTCAAGTTATTGCATCTGGAGTTCATTACACTGTGGAGTTAGTAGGAATCAGAAGATCTGTAGAAGAAATATTTGAGATAAGTATATTTTTATATTTGATTCAAAGTTTAATTATCATGTTTTGTTATTTATTTTCAATGTGTTCGAGTAGTTAGTTACTTTCTTACTTCAATTATGAAGAGATAAATAAGATAATATAAAGATTCGATGGAGAATTAAAATTTAAAATATTTTCAAAATATTGTGATGACATTAATACCTGATCTTACTTTACTTTTTAAATTGGTAGTTTGAATTGTTAAAACTCGTTGAAGAGTTTTGAGACCTTGAAGGAGAAGAACTCTTAACTTGTAAATGTCACATGAATCCTTGGGTAGTCGAAGGCCATGTGCGGGCTATTCATGGTGAAGTGCAAATAAATAGGAAGATAATATTTAAAGGGCGTAGAATTGATAAGTTTTTAGAGTGACAGACTAAATTCTTATAATTTGATTTATAGACTAGGAAAGGGTCACTAGTAGGGCCGACCATAGCCACCCTTGGACATCTAGAAGTGTGAGCCTAGATTAACCCATTCTACTAACAATATATCCGGACCTATTATGTAAATTAGTCAATGTTCTTTGCGCCTGGATCAAAGGATAAAGAATATGAATGCTTCTATTTGGCACAATACCATAAATCAAATTCTCCAACGAATATTAAATTATCTTAAAAATCTTAGATTAATTGAAGGAAAGAAAGTTGTTTATTTTATATAGAATTCGTAAAATCATTATCTTATTATTGTTTTCTTTGTTGCATCTAGTAAATTAATAGTAATTTATAATCAAATTAAAAGATAAAATAAAAATATTTTTACTATTTTATTTCGCTTTCACTTCATAGAAAATTTATTTCTATAAATCTTCCCTGTGGGATCGATACCGGGTCTTCGTTTAAAAACCCTATATTATTTGAAACGATACATATACTTGCGTAGTACCCCTAGTGTGTAAAAATATTTACTAAATTATATAATATTAATTTTATACACTAGCCGCTATTTATAAATTAAGTCATAGTTTTTGGCTATCTTTTGGAAGCAAATATTACTGAGTTAAGTGCGGCTCGAGTCAAGTTTT
This sequence comes from Papilionanthe hookeriana x Papilionanthe teres, assembly GCA_022702705.1. NCBI lineage: Eukaryota > Viridiplantae > Streptophyta > Magnoliopsida > Asparagales > Orchidaceae > Papilionanthe > Papilionanthe hookeriana x Papilionanthe teres. Next base: position 42,452,815 of record CM040429.1, on the reverse strand, counting down.
TGGCGTCGTTACCGGGGAAGGAAAGGAAGTAAGGAAGAAAGAAATAGAATAGTTAAATTTTATATTTATTTCTTGTTTTATGCGAAGATTTGGTTTTGAAGGATTAATACCTTTAGATTCTGAATTGGAAAGAACAATTAGAAAAATTAAAAAGGGAAAACAAATTAAAAAATGGCTACTTTACAAAATCCAATTGAACTTAATGATCAAAATGTTTATAAACCATTAAAGGATTATGCTAACCCTACAGTTGATGAACTTCATAGTAATATTCAAATACCCACTGTAGATGCTAATTCTTTTGAACTTAAACCGTCTATTATTCAAATGGTGCAAAATAATCAATTTGGTGGATTACCAAATGAGGATCCAAATTTACATCTTGTTAGTTTTTTAGAACTTTGTGCTACCTTTAAATATAACAATGTTTCTGATGATGCTATTAGACTTAGACTCTTTCCTTTTTCTTTAAGAGATAAAGTAATGATGTGGTTAAACTCATTAGCAACTGGTTCTATTAAAACATGGGTTGAAATGGCACAAAAATTCCTTGCTAAATATTTTCCTCCTTCTAAAACTGCTAAATTAAGAAATGATATTACTTCATTTAGTCAATTTGATGGGGAGACAATATATGAAACTTGGGAAAGATTTAAAGAACTATTAAGAAAATGTCCTCATCATGCTTTACCTGATTGGTTGATTATTCGAACATTTTATAATGGATTAATTGGATCTTTAAAATCAATTATTGATGCTTCATCTGTGGAGGTTCTTTAATGTCTAAATCATTTGAAGAAGCTTACACTTTAATTGAAGAAATGGCTAATAATAATTTTCAATGGCCATCTGAAAGGATTAACCCTAAAAAGATGGCTAGTATTCAAGATAATGAAGCCTTTTCTATCTTAGCTTCACAAGTTACAGCAATGTCTAAGAAATTAGATAATTTTGCAATTAATATTTCGCATAATAACTCTGCTAATATTGAAGATTCTCAAACTATTGAAACTTTACAAGCTATTGCAAATAAAAATAATCCTTATTCAAATTATTATAATCCTGGATGGAAAAATCATCCTAATTTTAACTGGAATAATTCACAACAACAATGGGGGTAATAATCAATCTCATCCCATTGGAAATTAGAATAATCAAGTTAATTCAAATTATAAACCTTCTGGATTTAATAATCAACAGAAAAAGTTATCAATAGAAGAATTAATTATGCAAATGAATAATCAATTACAAAATCAAAATACTGCTATTCGTAATATTGAAAATCAAATGAGGCAAATTGCTACTTTAATTAATAACAGACCTGTAGGAACACTTCCTAGTAATGTTGAAATCAATCCAAAGGAAACTGGAAAAGAACATGAACAAGTTAAAGCTATGCAACTTAGAAGTGGAAAGGAATTAAAAGAAAAATTGCAGAATGAAATTGAAAAAGAGATTGAGGTTGAAGAGATTGAAAAACCTAAAGAAACTCTCTCTCCTAGTCAAGATCGATCGTTATACTCGTTAATGTGGAAGTTGAAAAACCACCACCACCTTTTCCTCAAAGACTTAAACAGCAGAAACTTGATCATCAATTTTCTAAGTTCATTGAAATTTTTAAGAAGCTTACTATTAACATACCTTTTGCTGAAGCTTTGGAACAAATGCCAACTTACGCAAAATTTATGAAGGATATTTTAAGTAAAAAATGAAAATTTGAAGCTTTTGAAATTGTTGCATTAAGTGAAGAATGCAGTGTAATAATTCAAAAGAAATTATCTGAAAAGCTTAAGGATCCTGGAAGTTTCACTATACCCTGTGCTATTGGAGAAAAATTTTGCTGAAAAGCTTTATGTGATTTAGGAGCAAGTATTAATCTCATGCCATTTTTTATCTTTCGAAGATTGGATTTAGGAGATATTACTCCCACCACTGTAACTCTTCAATTAGCTGATAGATCTATCACTTATCCTAAAGGAGTTATAGAGGATGTCCTTGTTAAATTGGATAAATTTATCTTCCCTGTAGATTTCATAGTACTTGACATGGAAGAAGATAAAGAGATACCTATTATTTTAGGAAGACCTTTTCTAGCTACCGGACGAGCTATGATTGATGTGCAAAAAGGAGAATTAACCATGAGAGTCAATGATCAAGAAGTTAAATTCAATGTTCTTAAATCAAAGAAGTACCCTGATAAAGAGAAATGTTATCGAATGGATATAATTGATTATTTAATTGAAAAACATTATCAAGAAAATGTAAAGTTATTTCGAAGAAAAATTTGAATTTTTAAGCGATGAAGAAGAAGTAGTAGAAGAAGAAGAGACTCATTTTATTAAAGATAATCTGGGAAACTTTAGACATAACTCAAAATGATATACTTTTACCCTCAATTAAAAAAGCACTCGAACTGGAATTAAAAATGTTACCTTCACATTTAAAATATGCGTTTCTTGGAAATTCGTTAACTTTACTCGTTATTATTTCTTCGAACTGAGTAAAGATCAAGAAGAAAAATTACTAGGTGTGTTAAAGAATTATAAGAAAGCTTTTGGTTGGACTATTGTTGATATAAGAGGAATAAGCCCTTCCATTTGCATGCATAGAATTTTAATGGAAGAAAATTTTAAACCTACTATAGAATCACAAAGAAGATTAAATCCTTTCATGAAAGAGGTTGTTAAAAAAGAAATTATTAAGTGGTTAGATGCTGGTATTATTTATCCTATTTTGGATAGTTAATGGGTAAGTCCTATTCATTGTGTTCCGAAGAAAGGAGGTGTAACTGTCATTGTTAATGATAAAAATGAACTTATTCCTACAAGATAAGTTACTGAATGGCAAATTTGTATTGACTATAGGAAATTAAATAAAGCCACTAGATCCTTTACCTTTCTTGGATCAAATGCTCGATAAATTAGCTGAACACTCATACTTCTGTTTTTTGGATGGATATTCTGGTTATCATCAATTACTTATTGCTCCTGTGGACCAAGAAAAGACAACTTTTACAAGTCCTTATGGAACATTTGCTTTTAGAAGAATTACTTTTGGTTTATGTAATGCACCTGCAACTTTTTAAAGATGTATGATGTCAATATTTTGTGATTTGATTAACAAAGGAATTGAAATATTCATGGAGGATTTTTCAGTCTTTGGAACTTCTTTTGAATCTTCTTTGGAAAACATAGCCAAAGTTCTGAAAAAATGCGAAGAAACAAATTTAGTTCTTAACTGGGAAAAATGTCAATTCATGGTCATAGAAGGCATTGTACTTGGACACAAAGTATCATGAAAAGGGATGGAAGTAGATCAAGCAAAAGTGAAAATTATTGCTGAATTGCAACAACCTACTACTGTTACTGATGTGAGAAGTTTTCTAGGTCATGCTTGGATTTTATAGAAGATATATAAAGGATTTTTCTAAAATTGCTAAACCTCTTTGTCATTTATTAGAAAAAGATGCACAATTTGAATTTAATGAAGAATGTATTAATGCTTTTAATATTCTAAAAGAAAAATTAATAACCGCACTCTATTATTGTTGCACCTAACTAGAATAAATCTTTTGAATTAATGTGTGATGCAAGTGATTTTGCAATTGGAGTTGTATTAGGACAAAAATATGAGAAAATTTTCAAAGTTGTATATTATGCTAGTAAAACTCTCACTGAAACACAAAGAAATTACACTACCACTGAGAAAGAGCTTCTAGCTATAATATATGCCTTTGATAAATTTAGACCTTATCTTCTTGGTACTAAATGCATAGTTCATACTGATCATTCTGCTATTAAATATCTAATATCTAAGAAGGATTTTAAACCTAGACTTATAAGATGGGTTCTACTTCTACAAGAATTTGATTTTCAAATAGTAGATAAAAAAGGAATTGAAAACCAAATTGCTGATCATTTATCTAGAATTAAAAATGATATTATTTCGGAAGAAAATATAAATGAGAAATTCCCTGATGAATCTTTATATGTTATTCAAAGATACAAAACACCGTGGTATGCTGATATTGTTAATTATTTAGTTAGCAATATTTTGCCTTATGACTTGGATAACAAATTTATTAAAAAATTTAAATATGATGCTAAATCTTATATTTGGGAAGAACCTCATTTATTTAAAATTGGTAAAGATTCTTTGATTCGAAGATGTGTACCTTATGAGGAAACTTTTCCTATTATTAAAAAATGTCATGATTCTGATTTTGGAGGACACTTTGGCATAGATAAAACCGCATTTAAAATTTTAAATTCTGGATTTTATTAGCCTACCTTATTTAAAGATGTGAGACAATATGTGAAAACATGTGATCGATGTCAAAGGATGGGAAATATATCTAGGAAAGATGAAATGCCTTTAAACTATATATTGGAAGTTGAAATTTTTGATATATGGGGATAAGACTTTATGGTATCATTTGTTCCATCATCTGGAAAAATTTATATTTTATTAGCAGTTGATTATGTTTCAAATTGGATTGAAGCTATTGCTTTACCAAACTGTGATTCCAAAAGTGTTTCAAAATTTTTAAAGAAAATGATATTTTCAAGATTTGGAAGGCCTAAGATAATTATCACTGATGGTGGAAGTCATTTCGGGAATATAAGATTTCAATCATAACTACAAAAATTTGGAATCAAACATAGAATTACAACTGCTTATCACCCTCAAACTAGTGGAATGACTGAAGTATCAAACGAGAGAAATTAAAAGAATTTTAGAAAATATCGTTAATCCTAAAAGAACTGATTGGGTTGATAGACTTGATTCTGCATTATGGGCTTATAGAACAACTTATAAGACACCAATCGGAATGTCACCTTACCGGTTAATTTATGGTAAACATTGTCACTTACTTGTAGAAGTTGAACATAAAGCTTATTGGGCGATAAAGGAGTTTAATTTTAATTTGAATAATGTAGGAGAAAAACGATTATTGCAACTAAATGAGATGGAAGAAATTAGAAACGAATCGTATGACAATGCTAGAATTTATAAAGAGAAAATGAAGATGTTGCATGATAAAAAAATTTCAGGAAAAATTTTTGAGCCTGGATAAAATGTATTACTGTTTAATTCTCGTTTAAGACTTTTTCCTGGAAAATTAAGATCTAAATGGATTGGACCTTATTTAGTTGATAACGTATACCATTATGGTGCTGTGGATATTAAAGATCCCAAAACTGGAAAAATTTTTAAAGTAAATGGATTAAGATTGAAGCCTTATTTTGGAGATATTAAGAAGATTTATAAAGAGGCTTATGAATTGAGTCAACCTGATTAAAGATTTACTTAAGTCGGGCTGACGACGTTAAACCAAGCACTTTGTGGGAGGCAACCCATAATTATCTTGTGTTTTTGTGTTTTAATGAAAGTTTATGCCTCGATGTTGATTAATTTTATATTACTTTAGAAAATTTGATGCTCATAAGTCTTGGTTGACTTAGGCTGAAAATTATTTTGAAGTATGTAGAAATTAAAAATAGGATCACTCTATTTTAAATATGAGTAAAAAGAAGATCAAGTTAACCTTCATTATGATAGTTTAGAATGTGAGTTATCGAGTCTAAATTACTCTTATCTGTATAATTTACCTATCTTGGAGAACAAAATTCTGAAAATTTGACGATTAGGCGAAACGGAGTTGAACATAGTTCCGGTGCCTAGGCGCCAGAATTCGGCGCCTAAGCACCATAATCAACTATGTGTCAATAGGTCTGGCGCCTGGCGCACAGTTATTGGGTCGTGAAAAAACCGAAAATTTTCAGTTTTTCACATGATTTTCCCCTTTAAATCAACCCATCTTCTTCCCTAACCATCTAGCAATCAAAATTACATCCCATACACTTTATTCTTGAGAGATTTGAGAAATTTTTAAAGAAATGGAAAGGAGAAATCATGGAGAAGAGGCTAGGGACAAGGTCTCAAGGGATCCTCAACCCTACTTCAATGGTTTCATCACTGTAAGTTTAGAGAAAATTTCTAATCGTATGGATAAGTTTGAAGAAGATTTTAAAAAGATTGGAGATCGCCTTCATGAGATGTTTCATCAAGTTAAACATCTAGAATGGCAAATGAAACTTCAATTTGATCATTTTGTGGCTTATCAAGATGCTCAAGTTGAAATGTATGCGAAGAACAAGTGGATTGATGAAAAGACGGCTACGGATTTCCCGAGAGCGTTAGTATTCTTTCCAAGTGGAATACATAATTTCCCTTGTGAAGATTAGAATATTCTGGTAATGAGATAGTTATTATGGTTTGTTGAGTCGTTGTATCGATTTAGAGAATCGATTGTGTTTGTTTGTGTATTTGCTTTCATGTTCAATGTGTGTTGTTTTTGCTTTGAAATTTTTATGATTGAGTGTGTATTAGGAACTTGTAGTACTTATCTGGAATGTATTGAGTCAAAATTGAAGATTTTAAATGGAAATTAGTGAGTTTGATTGAAAACCTTATGTTTGATTGGTGGATTTAATATTTAATTTTTATAAATTTTTTAAAAAAGTTGTGGAAGTTATAAACTGAAGCCCTACTCTGATATGAGTAATTGGAAGTTGAATTTATGAATTTTGGTGGAAAAATAAATTTTTAAAAAAAATTTTGTGAAAGGCGAGTCTGGCGCCTAGGCGCCGGACTCGGCGCCTAAGTGCCGATTCGGCTCGTACCGAAAATTTACTTAAATAACCCCCAAAAGCCATTTTTGACGCATAAGCTTCATCTTCTTCCCCATTTTCTCGAAAATACATCCTCTAGATCTATTTTGAGGTCAAAACATCAAGGATTTGAGCACGAAACCACTAGATTTCTTCGTCTCAAGGTCAGATCTACACTTTAAACCATTTATTTTCGATTTTCACCATAGATTTCCCTAAGATTTGCTAAGAACCGAAAATTTGAAAAAATCTTCAATTTTTAGTGATTTCTTTAGATTTCTAAACTTATTTTAAGTTTTATAAACTTAAAAAGAGTTTAAATCTTTGATTCCTAAATTTGTTCTTATTTTCTTTCACGTTTAGATGGCTCCAAAATCTAAACGCAGCAAGGTACGAGATAACTTTGATAGTAGCAAATTCTCTACTGCGGCTGTGCATTTTCGTTTTCATGAATTTGCGACATCCAAAAAGTTCATTTCTGAACGAAGTTTCTAGCATTCTGGAGAAATGATCGAAAACACTATTGTTCCCGATTGTTCGAGAACTTTATGCAAATTTTCTGGATGCCGAGGATTATGAAGTCTTTGTCAGAGGTATCAGAGTAGGATTTAGTCCAGAAAGAATCAACATATTTTATGGCCTGCCACCGACTAATGAGTGCTATTATTCTGGATTATCACCATCTGAGGGAGATTTGGATATGATTATTGCTTATCTGACTAACAGAACTGGATCTTGGAAGATTAGGAACGGAAAGAGGGTAAACTTCAAATCCTCTGAATTAAATGGTGTATCTAAAGCATGACACTACTTATTTCTGCAAGATTGTTACCTTCCAACCACCTGAGTGAAGTGACTAGAGATCGATCGATCTTAATTTACTGCATTTAGAAGAGGAAGCCTATTAATGTCGGGAGCATTATTTATGATTCTGTGGAGTCTACTCGAGGTCCAGCACTTCTGTTGGATTAGGATTTCCATCTCTGATCTACTCACTATGTGTTAGTAATGGAGTCACTGCTGATATTTTGAGGAGAAACTGAAGTCTACTAAGCCAATTGGGCAGGAGAGTGTTAGTATCTATGATCGTCTTTGAGGGAAGAGCTCAACCGCTCCTTCTACTTCTGCACATACTTCAGGTAGACCTTCTACTTCTGCTGAGCCACCATCAGATTTCTGGGAATCAATGCATGACCAGCTTTTAGAGCAACAGCAGGAGTTATTTCAAATTCACTGCAGGATTGATACTATTGATAGAAAACTAGATCATTTATCTGATTATACCCAGAGGAAGAGTAGTTATGATGCTGAGTATGATGAAGCCCTAGTCAGATTTCTGAAGGGTGAACATGATGTTAGCTTTCCTACTTTTCCTAGTTTCACACCATTTGTTGATCCTAAGGATGTAGAATTTTCCTTTGGTGATGAAGATGATGATGAGGCTACAACTAGTGATTAGTAGTTATCGATTTCTTTGATGTGCTACTCTGTTAGTTTGTTTTATTTGGATTGTTTGTTAGTTTTGTATTTGATGTATGTTGACTGTTTAGTGTTAGGATTATGTTGTGTTGAGACTGAATTTAGAATTAATTTATATGTTGTTTTAGTTTAATGTTTAGTAATTAATTATTTTGCTCTGTTTTAATTCTGTTTCAAATTTAATATCATCATCAATTAGCTTACCCTTCTATATACATGCTTCAATTTTATCTTAATTATTCATAAAAGCATGATTAGAAGTTAATTTTTCTTTTTAAGATTGTTTTTACATACTTATTAAAAATTCGATGATTTTCTTTCTCTCATACTTTCAAATTATCATAAGTATACTAAAACTTAAATTTGGGGGAAGGGAAAATCCATTCAAAATTAAATTTTATTTGTCCTTAAAGAACTAATATTTTCTTAAAAATAAAAAAACTTTTTAACATAACTTAAGGAATGAAGAATTTATTTGAGATCACTTTTATTTTTGAAATTATAAACAATTTAGTGAAATTAACCAAAATTTTACTAACTTTGATTGATTTTAAGAATATAATTATTTAACTTAAAGAAGAATGAGATAAAGAATTTTTCTATTCATGGTAGAAATAATAGAATTTTAAAATTATTAAGTAATAAAAAATTATTACTTGAAAAAGAAAAGATTGGAATTCTTTTTGAATTTTTATTTATGTTATAATAATTAAGTGGAAATGTATAAGTTTTGAAAATATAAGTTAAGGATAGTGAAGTTCAAAACCATTAACAGGCTTTCCAGATATAGTAATCCTCTCTATAAAAAAAAAAAGAGAGGAGAAGCTTGAGGAAATGCCTAATCAAAAATTGGCTTCACATGAATTATCTTATAGGAAGAAAACTAGTTACATATTTTACTTGATTTTTATACATAAATATTTATTTGGAAAAGATTTTTCAAGAAGATCTTTCTCTTGTAAATAATCTATGAAAGCTTAATATAATAGACTTCTAATATTTTCAAAGTGAATGAAAAGTTTGAAATCTTATGATTTGGTAGTTAAATATTCTTTAAATTCTTAAAATTAAACCTAGTTAGTGAAATTGGGTTAATAAATTACTAAAGACTTTATAAAATAAAAAATTATAAGGAATCTTAAATATTTTTCTTTTATTCCAAAAGTTATATTTTATGTAGTAAAAAGAGTTACTTGAGGACAAGTAACATTTAAGTTTAGGGGATTTTGATCTATAAAAAAATACCTATTTCTTTATGTCTTAATTCTTATTAATTTCTAAGGATATTATGCTTTAATAAAAGGTATTTTTTTTGTTTTTGGATGTAGGTAATGTAAAAAGGTCTAAGAAGGAAAAAGGAGCAAAAATGGAGCAAAATACCAAAAGTATTAAAAAATATGGTCTGGCGCCTAGGCGCCAGAAACTGGTGCCTAAGCGCCAGACTCGATACAAAAACTGTCAAGTTTTTGACAACGTTTGATCAGTTATTTTGACGAAGTGAGCGGTTATTGGACATTCTAGAAGGCTGGCAGTTGTTCCTTGATAATAGGACATGTGATACATTGTATTTGGAAGCTCTGAAACAGTTTTAATCACGAAGAGGTGCAAGCTAAAGTGAAGAGGTGCGAAGAACTGGACGCGGTGTCTGGCGCCTAGGTGCCAGATTCCGGAGCCTAGGCGCCAGACCGACCTTCTAGAAGATTCATTGAATGTGGACATGTTTTGAAGAGGTGCCTCAAGGCGACTCTTGAAGCCTATAAATAGAGGTCCATTTCTTCAGAAAACGTGCCCCTCCCATTGTACCCCTTTCTCTTATCTACTTTAGGATCTCTCATCCTTAGAGAGAGAAATAGAGAGAGAAATTTAGGGCCACTTTTGTTTAGTTTAGTGAGTTTATTTTCAAGTTATTGCATCTGGAGTTCATTACACTGTGGAGTCGGTAGGAATCGGAAGATCCGTAGAAGAAATATTTGAGATAAGTATATTTTTATATTTGATTCAAAGTTTAATTATCATGTTTTGTTATTTATTTTCAATGTGTTCTGAGTAGTTAGTTACTTTTTACTTCAATTATGAAGAGATAGATAAGATAATATAAAGATTCGATGGAGAATTAAAATTTAAAATATTTTCAAAATATTGTGATGACATTAATACCTGATCTTACTTTACTTTTTAAATTGGCCGTTTGAATTGTTAAAATCTGTTGAAGAGTTTTGAGACCTTGAAGGAGAAGAACTCTTAACTTGTAAATGTCACATGAATCCTTGGGTAGTCGAAGGCCATGTGCGGGCTATTCATGGTGAAGTGCAAATAAATAGGAAGATAATATTTAAAGGGCGTAGAATTGATAAGTTTTTAGAGTGACAGACTAAATTCTTATAATTTGATTTATAGACTAGGAAATGGTCACTAGTAGGGCCGACCATAGCTACCCTTGGACATCTAGAAGTGTGAGCCTAGATTAACCCATTCTACTAACAATACATCCGGACCTATTCTGTAAATTAGTCAATGTTCTTTGCCTTTGGATCAAAGGGTAAAGAATAGGAATGCTTCTATTTGGCACAATACCATAAATCAAATTCTCCAACGAATATTAAATTATCTTAAAAATCTTAGATTAATTGAAGGAAAGAAAGTTGTTTATTTTATATAGAATTCATAAAATCATTATCTTATTATTGTTTTCTTTATTGCATCTAGTAAATTAATAGTAATTTATAATCAAATTAAAAGATAAAATAAAAATATTTTTACTACTTTATTTCGCTTTCACTTTATAGAAAATTTTTTTCTATAAATCTTCCCTGTGGGATCAATAATTGGGTCTTTGTTTAAAAACCCTATATTACTTGAAATGATACGTATACTTGCGTAGTACCCCTAGTGTGTAAAAATATTTACTAAATTATATAATATTAATTTTATACACTTGCCGCTATTTATAAATTAAGTCAAAGTTTTTGGCTATCTTTTGGAAGCAAACATTACTGCGTTAAGCGCGGCTCGGGTCAGCAATCTGAGTAGTTTACTTTATCTTTTTCTTTCTTAAATGGAGAAGTAATTAATTTACAAAGAATTATTGTGGAAATTATTAGTGTTTAAAAGTTGGAAGAAGTTGTGAAGATTGATTCTAAAAACTTTGTTTACTTCTTAATTTGGCTTGTTAAGTTGTAGAATTTCTTGAGATTATGTAAGATCCAATGCGGTATTGTCTCATAAAAGTTAGTAAGAATCACATGCAATTATATGGGTGAGAATTGTAGTCCATATAATTGAATGTAATATTAGAAGATATTTTTATGGAAGGGAGTAAAATTAGAGGATTTTAGAGTGATAGGCTAAAACCCCTTAATTTCATTTGAAGTTTTGAGTTTTGTTATGAGAAGTTAGCCCCCAGGTGGTGAGAATCGAGGGACTCTAGAGTGAGAGAATAGTATCTTCCCTGCCTAACCATGTTCAAAATAATAAAAAATTCAAATTAACCTATGTTCTTTATAGAAACAAGTAAAGGTAAAGAACACATTTGCTTCTATCTGTCACAACAAATTGAAATACTTCCACAAAAATACTTTAAGAATTATTACTACTTCATAAAAGGAAAAAAAAGATATTCTAGTTAATAGTATTTTACATCCAGTGTTATTAGTTATTATAATTTTAATTTCTTGCTTAACATTTTATTAAGAAAATTTTAAAAGACAAATCAACTTTTAAAACTTTTCAAAATCAAGACATACTTTCAAATGCCATAAAAAAATAAAAAGATAATTTTTTGATTTCTTTAAAAATTTTCATATTTTCCCTGTGGGTTCGATATTTCAGGACTTAATCAGAAAATCCTATATAACTTGATAAACGATACGTATACTTGTGTAGTATCCCATATTATAAAATCATAATTTTCATATCTAAATCATCAACGCATATATTCTTAGCGGCCTAAGTTTTTGGAGCTGTTTGCCGGGAATCAAGTTTTTAGCGTCGTTACATTTACAGGACAATATCAAGTTTTTGGTGCGGTTACATTTATCGGGGATCAAGTTTTTGGCAGCCGTTGCCCGGGGAAAATAAATTAAATTACATTTTAAATAGAATTAAGAAATTTTTAATATTTACTTTTCTTTATTTTTGTTAGTGTGTTGTGTTTTGTTTTATTTTATTGTTGTATGCGTAGTTCGAGTTACGAAGGACTTGTGCCCTACGATTCGAATTAGAAAGAACTATCGGAAAAATCAAAAAAATTAAAAATACAGAAAAAGATAAAAATATTCAAGAAATGGCAAATCATCAAAATCTAAATGTTGGCATCCATCAAGAATTAAGACCTTTAAGAGATTATGTTAACCCCACAGTAGATGAACTTCGTGGTAGTATTCAAAACCATGTTGTAGCTGCTAATTCTTTTGAACTTAAACTTGCTATTATCCAAATGGTGTCTCATAATCAGTTTGGGGGAGCAACAACTGAAGATCCTAATTTGCATCTTGCTAATTTTCTAGAGTTTTGTGCTACTTTTAAATATGATGGTGTTTCAGATGATGCTATTAAACTTAAACTTTTTCTTTTCTCACTAAGGGATAAAGCTAAAATGTGGTTACATTCGTTATCACCTAGATCAAAAAGAACTTGGGGTGAACTGTCACAAAATTCCTTGCTAAATATTTTCCACCATCTAAGACTGCTAAGTTGAGAAATGATATAACATCTTTTTGTCAGTTTGAAGGGGAAAAAATATATGAAACATGGGAAAGATTTAAAGATTTCCTCAGGAAATGTCTACATCATGTGATACCAGGTTGGCTAATAATTCAAACTTTTTATAATGGATTAGTTGGATCTCTTAGATCAATCATCGATGTTGCTGCTGGTGGATCATTAATGTCTAAACCATTTTCTGATGCTTATGCTTTAATTGAAGAAATGGCTACTAAGAATTTTTCAATGACCTTCTGAAAGGTTAAATCCTAAAAAGGTAGTCAGTGTTTATGAAAATGATGCTTTTACAATGTTAGCAAATCAAGTTGCTGCTGTATCAAGGAAGATAGAGCCAATTTGGGATGAATTTTTCTCGACCAAATCTCATGATTGAAGAAAATTCATTAGGCTAAATGGTTGATTCTTATTCTTCACCGTAAGCCGTGAATGTTATAATCAAACCTAACAACCCATATTTCAATTATTATAACCCAAGTTGGAAGAATCATCCAAATTTTAACTGGAATAACAATAATCAGCGTGGTGTTAATCAACAATGGGGGAACACCCAAGTAAACCCATTGGGGAATTGGAACAACCTAGGTAATAATAATAATAGATTAACTTATCCTTCTGGTTATAACAACGCTTTACAAAATAAGGAGAAGAAGTTGTCTATGGAAGAAGTAGTATCACATATGGGAAATCAATCACAAATTCAAGGAGAAACCATCAGAAATATTGAAAATCAATTGGGACAAATTGCAAAAGCCTTAAGTAATAGATCCCAAGGAATGCTTCCAAGTAATACTGAAGTGAATCCAAGAGAAAAGAATAAAGAACAAGTGAAAGCAATTCAACTGATAAGTGTAAAAGAATTGGAAGGTAGAGTTCAAAAAGAAACTGAAGTAGAGAAAGAAGAAATTGAAATACCTAAATAGGACGCTCCAAAAGGTTTTGAAAGACCTATTTCTCCACCTAAGGTTGATTTAGAAAAACCACCACCTCCATTTCCTCAGAGACTTCATCAACAAAAGTTGGATAAGAAATTTTTAAAATTCTTAGAGATATTAAAGAAGCTTACCATCAATATTCCATTTGCTGAAGCCCTAGAACAAATGCCTTAATAAAAAGAGGAAGTTTGAAGAAAATGAGACTATTGCTCTTAGTGAGGAGTGCAGTGCGATAATTCAGAAAAAGCTTCCTGAAAAACTTAAAGATCCTGGAAGTTTCACAATTCCATGTGCAATCAGAGAAAGATTTTGTGGAAAAGATTTATGTGATTTGGGTGCAAGCATTAACCTTGTGCCTCTATCAATATTTAAAAGACTAGGACTAGGAGAAATAACCCTAACTACTGTAACTCTGCAATTAGCAGATCGTTCAATCACATATCCTAAAGGAATTATAGAAGATGTTTTGGTAAAAGTGGATCAATTTATTTTTCCTGTGGATTTTATTGTGTTAGATATGAAGGAAGATAAAGAAATACCCATAATTTTGGGGAGACCTTTTCTAGCTACAGGTAGAGCCATGATACTGTGCAAAAAGGGGAATTAACGATGAGGGTTAATGATCAGACTGTTACATTTAATATTTCAAAATTGATGAAATATCCTGCTAGAGGTAAAGAAGATGAGTGTTATAGGATGGATGTTATTGAATATTTAAGTGAATGTCATTTCAAATCAACTTATGAAGAGAAAGCTATAAGAGAAGAATTTGAATATAAGCAAGAAGAGGAGTTATTTGATTCTGAAGATTTTCAAGAGGAAGATTTAAAGTTTGTTCATGAAAGTTTTGAAGTGTTGGATGTGACTGAGAAAGATAAATCTTATGGTCCATCAATTGATAAACCTCCTGAACTTGAGCTAAAAATGCTTCCTGATCATTTGAAGTACATTTTTTAGGTGAATCCTCAACCTTGTCTGTTATAATTTCCTCTCAATTAACTGAAAAAGAAGAAGAGAGTTTGCTTGAAATTTTGAAGAAGCACAAGAAAGCCTTTGGATGGACAATTGTTTATATTAAAGGAATCGGTCTTTCAATTTGTATGCACAAAATTCTTATGGATGATAATTGTAAACTACGAGCTGATCCCCAAAGGAGATTAAATCCTATCATGAAAGACGTTGTTAAGAAAGAAATTTTAAAGTGGTTGGATGCTGGAATTATCTACCCTATTTCAGATAGTGCATGGGTTAGTCCTATTCACTGTGTTCCTAAGAAAGGAGGAGTAACTGTGATTGTTAATGAATAGAATGAAATGATACCAACAAGACAAGTTACAGGGTGGCGAATATGCATTGATTATAGAAAGTTAAACCTTGCCACAAGGAAAGATCATTTTCCACTCCCTTTTCTAGATCAAATGTTGGATAGACTGGCCAGGCATAAATACTTTTGTTTTCCGGATGGATATACTCGGTTACCAACAAATTCAAATTGCTCCTGAGGATCAAGAGAAAACTACATTTACCAGTCCTTATGGTACGTTTGCTTTTAGAAGAATGCCCTTTGGTTTATGTAACGCCCCTGCTACATTTCAGAGATGTATGATGGCTATTTTTTGATTTAATTGAAAAAGGGATTGAAGTTTTTATGGATGATTTTTCAGTGTTTGGAATTTCATTTGAATCATGTTTAGAACATCTATCCAAAGTTCTAAAATGCTGTGAAGAAACTAATTTGGTCCTTAATTAGGAAAAATGCCAATTTATGGTAGCAGGAGGAATTGTTTTGGGACATCGAATTTCAGAAAAAGGTTTGAAGGTAGATCCTGCAAAAATTCAAGTTATCTCTAATTTACCTTGCCCAACCAACGTAAGGAGTATTAGAAGTTTTTTAGGACATGCTAGATTCTACAGGCGTTACATTAAAGACTTTTCAAAGTTTACAAAACCTTTATGCCGTTTACTAGAAAAGGATGCAATTTTTAATTTTGATGATGATTGTCGTAAAGCCTTTGAAACATTAAAAGAAAAAATAATCACTGCACCTGTAATAATTTCACCAAATTAGGAAAAACCTTTTGAATTATTGTGTGATGCTAGTGATTATGTTATTTGTGCTGTTTTAGGTCAGAAATATGATAAAATTTTCAAAGTAATTTATTGTGCTAGTAAAACTCTTAATGAAGCTCAAACTAATTATACCACTACTGAGAAAGAGTTATTAGCTATAGTATTTGCCTTTGATAAATTTCGATCATATTTAATTGGAACTAAATGTGTGGTGCATACGGATCATTCTGCTATTAAATACTTAATGAAGAAAAATGATGCAAAACCAAGACTGATAAGATGGATTCTTCTTTTGCAATAATTTGATTTTGAGATAGTAGATAGGAAGGGTTTTGATAATCAAATTGCTGATCATTTGTCCAGGCTTGAAATTGAAAACTCTCTCTGTGATATTGAATAAATTAATGAACATTTTCCTGATGAAAAACTGTTCACTATTAAAGAATTGCGTGTTCCGTGGTATGCAGAAATAATAATCCTTATTGTTAGTAATATTATACCCTATGGTTTTACATATCATGAAAAGAAGAAATTTTTGTCTTATGCTAAGACTTATTTTTGGGATGACCCTGTTGACCTCATTTTTGATGAGGTCATCTCTTCTTCTTTTTAGTACTTAGGATCTAGCCTTAGGCTTTTCCTTTGACTATCTTAGAGGACTAGAAGTGTAACCCACCACCTAGAATTTCAAACCACTTCTTAAATCCCTGCAAACTCCACAAATTTGATTGTAGACCCCTAATCACCTAGAGGGTTGAAATCAAATGTGGAAGTTTAAAGGATGAGTTCCTATATGACTCTTTGGCCTTAGGACTTCCCTGGGTGGCCTGGTCTGGTGAGGGCTGACTTACACATACACTACATTTATACACTACACTTTCACACACCTATACCCAACTTGATCTCCTGACTCATGAAAGTGATTCACATGGATGATCCTTAACCCCTAAGCCCTTGGCTAAGAGGGTTAATAACAACATAGTGGATGTCTCAAATGAGTCCCTTCATGGCTCATGTGGGCTTGATATGGCTTCATGGCTCAATCAAAATGATTTCATTTCACTTATATTCACCTAATCTTCAATTTTCCAAATTTTCAATTTTTGACCCCCGGGACTCTACACCCGCCTAGCCTACCCAAAACCCTTGAAATCCTCCAAAATTTCCAAATCACCCAAAATTCCTCAAAACCAATCCCAAACATTTCCACATCACTCAAATTGATCATTCATAGCCAAAAATACCAAAAATTCCAAAAATACCTCCCAATACCCTCCAAATACCCAAAATACCCTTCTTGACCCAAAAATCCAAAAATTCAGAAAATTCCCAGAAAATTCCAGAAAATCCCAAATATTCCCAATTTCATTTTGGTCAACTACACCATGGGCCAATTTTGTCAATTTAAACTACCTTTATCAAAACCCCCAATTTGACCCATTTTAACACAAAGTGAACCCAATGTCAAACCAAACCTACCCAATTGACCCAAATTCTGGTCCAATTCAATTCTAAACTTCAATTCAACATTCCCAACACCAATCTAGACCAAATCCAAGTTCAATTTGATTGACATTTGGATCCAATTCAACTTTTGGCCTTAAAGCCCAATTTGGACCCATGACCCTAACCTAACCCAAACTCACCCAATTCAACTCCAATTAACCCCAAATCTTTTCCAAACCTCCCTTAACATCCCTACAAACAAAACCTTAACATGATTTGCCCAAAATTTAGACCCAAACCCACTCAAAGTCAACCCAAAACCAAAAGGCCCAATTTTGACCTAAACCCAAACCTAACCCAAATGAACCCAAACCCCAAAATCAAAACCCAACCAAAGCCAAAACCTCTTTGAAACAGCCCCATAAACATTTCCCAACATTTATTTTACATCAATTTCAACCCTAGCCCAACATTGGCCCAAGTTATCCCAATTTGACCTACATTGGCCCATTTACCAAAGAAGCCCAAATCCAACCCAATTCAAACCCAAATCATTCCAAACTCATTTCAAATCACTCATGGCACATTCCTAAACCAAACCCAACAATTATTTGGTCCAAACTTTTACAAATTTCCCATCCACCAATTTATTTTCAAGCCTAAAGCCCACATCCCTTAAACCTTCCTAAAAGCCCATTCAAGACAAATTCAAAAGCCCAAAGTTCATGACAAAGCCCACATGACATTTCCATTTGCCATCCATTTAATCAAAGCCATTCCCAAACTTCCAATCCCATCATCAAATAATTCCAAATCAAGCCTCATGCCAAATCACCCCTAAATACCATAATTTTTCTTAAATCCATTTCCATGAAATTGACTCAACTTTTCCCAAGCCAAAGGTGAGCCATGAAGCCATTCTTAAGCCACATGCAAGCCATGTGAATTGTTTGACATGTGACCATACCACATTGGGTAAGAGGAGAGGGAGCTTTCCTTAATTCCTAAAAGTCTTTAACCTCACCCATGATACCCCTTAACCAAGATTTAATCCAAATATTCTTGGATAAGGACATCACCACCTTTCGATCGCCTAACCTAACCGATCTTCTCAGCTCAAGGCTAGCCATGGGGAGGTGAACCTGACCCAAACAAATGGGTTGACCAAACCTAGCCAAAATTAGCCATATCCCCATTCCATTTTGATCCAACCATTTTACACTCGGCAACTGCTAATTGAATACACTAAGCCCCAGCCCTGACCTCCCTGAGCTTGATGGTGACCAATGCCTGGCCGGCCAGCCACCAGGTCGCCGGAAAACACCACACCTTAGAGCTCACATGTGAGCCCAAAATTGAAATTCTCACTCGCCGAGCCGCCCCATCCCCAATGGCCATCAGTAGCTGTTCTTCTCTTGCCAAGAGCAGCTGATCCCAAGCCCTAACTCTCCCTGGGAGGCCCTCCATCCACCTCTATTTAAACCCGACCCCCTCACGGCCATGAGAGGAGAGTTGCACAAACCTTGCCGAAACTCTGCCAAAATTGTTCCAAACCCTTCTCCATCCTTAGAGCAGTTGATCCCCGGTGTCAATTTGCCCTAATCCCCACCAACAGAACCCAATTTCTCAACTAAAATTTCACCCAAAACCAGGACACTTTGCCACAAGTGAGCCAATCCTCAAATCGACTCGGTCCTACACCTTCACTGGACCAAGAGGAGAAGTTCCCCACCGAAAGCCCCATCTCCAAGCCACACAGGCTTGCTCCAGCCTCCAAGCTTTGTGATCGGCCGTGGTCACTTTCATACTTAGTGCAATTCACCGGACCGAGAGACTTCATCTGGAGCTTGCTGGGATCCAATCGAAGGTGACACAACCCTCAGATCGAAGCCACACTTCTATGAGAAAAGGTATGGCCTCACTCTTCTTCCCGAGCTTCTGAACATTCTCCATTTTCATTGAGTCAATTTCATGCCACATAATCCGTATGGATGTGTTCGTCTTCTCGAGACGAATCCATAGAGTATAAGAACGTTAAATTTGGTTAAGTATCGAGTGAGATCTTAGGCCTAGAAGATGGACGGTTCTCTGGTAAGGACGCCTGGGGACGATGAACAGATGCCGTTCATTTAATACACGCGCGGATGAACGGCCAGGATCGCGCCGGATCAGGAGACGGAACTACACAGCGGGCCCCCAGAGCGCCGAGTCAGATGGCGGCGTAGAATCGGAGAGCGCCACGCGGCGTTTCGGAGCTGCCGAGGTTGACGCGGCGCCGCGTGGATAAATAGAAAATTAGGGTATTTTTCTATTTATTTAATTCCCTAAACATCAAAAATCCATAACTTTGTGTAGGAAAATCAGAAAAATAAAATAAAAATACCCTCTTGCTCGTCGAACGAATGAGGAGAATAATGTGGAAAAGAAATCATTTAATTTAATCAAGTATTTTATTTTTAATGATTTATTTCCCTTCTGCATTGTTTTAATTCTCCATGCATATAGGAAATTCACCATGGCATGAGACCATGTGGCTTTTGAAGCCTCTGAATTCGGGAACATTCCCCGAATTTTCCAAAGTCGAGGCCATCCCTAAGAGAAGTTATTGATTTTTCAAATTCATGTTACTCGTTTTGAGTATTTTAATTCCAATAATTAGCATGTTGTGAAATAAATTCTAGGAAAATTTGGTGATGTTTCTTACGACCGCAGGACCCTAGGAAAAATAGGTTTCGAACTAGTTCATTTAAAATGACCCTAATCGGCTTAAACACCCAAAATAGCTCCTTAATTAATTAGAGCTAATCATACATCAAATTGACTTGAAATCAATTCTCCACTCGACCTTTGGGATCAGAGGAACCCACCATAAAAATTTGAAGTCAATCGACTTGAGTTAGCCCTACTAAATGGGTTGATTAAGTCATTTAGCCAATTTAAACTTTAAAAATTCATAACTTTCAAAATACTTTTCAAAAATTCACCAAATTGGTTTTGGAGCCTCTTTGATATCAGGGGAATTTAAGAAAAATAAAATTATAATTTTCTAAAAAAGTTAATTTTTTTGTATTATTTTAATATTTTAATAATTAAAAAATAATAAAAATCACAAAAATAATAAAATTCACCAAAATGTTACATTTTGAATTTTAATCACTTAGGAACAAATCCCATATTTTTCTTAGGTCTATTTAATGAGATATTAAATTTTAAAGCCCTAGGGTAATTTTAAAATTAAAAAAATGTATTTTCTAGCATTTTCACTAAAATAATTATAATAAATCAAAGAAAATAAGAAAATTGTAAAAATTAATTCTCTGATTTCCATGATATCAGAGAGAGTTTTGAAAAATATAAAATTATTTTTTCAACCTTTACTTTATTTTTAAATTAATTAATACTCCAAAACTTAAAATAATTATAATAAAAATAATATAATTCAAAAAATCACCAAAATTGGTCCAAGTGGTCCTCTAGTCATTAGGAATGTCCCAAAATTTTCTTAAGGACAGAAACTTTCGCTTGGTCATGTTATTAAATTTTCCTTGGAAATCCCTATTTTCTACCAAAATAATTATATAAATAAATTAAATACAGAAAAATCACATTTTCTCCTCTCATGTCTTTATTGACATATGAGTGAAGTCACATAAAAAATTTTAAGTTCATTTATGCTCAATTTAGTGAGTTATGAAATTGTTAAGCTTGAAGGGCAAAGTGGTAATTAAAAATTTTAACCTTTAATTAAAACTTTAGGTTTTAATAAAAATTAACAAGTAAGATATTTGATCTTAATCTGATTTGGATGATTGAAATTTAAATAATTAAAGGGTAGAAACCTATTAAACAATTTAAAAATAAGTGAAATAAACCTTAATTAAATAATTAATTAAATTTGGAAGAATAATAAAGTTGGAATTATTAAATAGCGGATATTATTATTAGGAAGAAATTTATTCTTTGATCTAAGGATCCCTAAATTAATCAATCTCAATAATATTTAATTCCTAATTAAAATGATAATTCAAATTTAAGTTTTAAAATGTTAAAGGACTTAATCATTAAAATTAAAAATCAAATTAAATTAAAGATTAAATTAAATTAAATCAAACAAATTAAATTAATTTTAATTAAATTAAATCAAATGAATTAAATTAAATTAAATTGAACAAATTAAATTAAATTGAATTAAATTTAATTAAAATTAAAATTAAATTAATTAAATAAAATAAAAAATAATAATAATAATTAAATTAAATTAAATTAAATTAAATTAAATTAAATTAAAACATATTAAATTAAATTAAATTAAATTAAATTAAATTAAAAAATATATATATAATAATAGATAATTAAATCAAATTAAATCAAACAAATTAAAGTAAATCATATTAAATTAATTAAAACCAAATTAATTTAAATTAAATTAAAATAAAAATAATAAAATCAAGTTAAATTTAAAATTAAATTAAATTAAATAAATCAAATTAAAAAAAAAACTAAACCAAATTAAATTAAATTAAATTGAATTAAATAACATCACCTAAGACATAAAGAAATTAAATATAAAGCAACTTGAACACTATTCCAAATTTAAATCCGATAACTGAAATTAAATTAAATCACAAATCATTTGAACATCAATTTGCCCTCGAAAGCTTTGGTTATCATAACTCCTAAATAGTAACATTAAATGAAATGTTACCCCACTTATAGGATATTCAAATGTCCTAGTTCACCGAGCAAGATAACAAAACTTCAATTCTCGGACGATTAATTCATTCGTATAATTAAATTCATTCGGACTTAAAACAATTCCAAGCAATATCGAAAAGATGTTTGAGATTCTTCTTAAGCACTTCCTCAATATGATAGGATACTTATAAGAACAATTGAACTTAATTATTTTTTGATGAAGAAAATCGTCCTCAAACCAAAACACAAGAACCTAGACGTCATAGGAAATGACTAGCTATAGGATTAGGAATTTGGTAAAACCATAACCCTTCCCTTAGCATTACATAGGAACTTGCTTAAATATTCTAATTGTGTTTTAAGTGCAGCTTGGGATGACGGGAAGACCCTCCAGGTACGCTTTTATTTTATTGCAATTTACATTATTGCAATTTCTTTAATCGCATCGCACTTACTTTTTCGCATGATAAACAACTGTTGCATGAAAACCCACACCTTTAGGATAGTCCCTAAAACTTAAACCAAAACTAAATTAAAAGTCATTACAAGATAAAATCCACCGCCACAACATCTCAAAATATAAAACAACTCAAAATTTAATCACAAACAGAACACAAAACTACAATTACAACTAAATTAAAACGTATTGTTGGATGATCGGGAATACCTCGGATGATGTAACCTACGTGTCGCTAACGGGATTTCCCACGGTCTAAATGAAAGTGTGGAACTCATTTAGTTGAGTTTAGCAAATTCATCTGGACTAAGTGAATCCGATAAAAATAATGATGCCGGAAGGATGGAACCGTGGATCTTAACCGGTGTTGTTATAATCAACTTTAAGATTTGTTTTAAATAAAATATAAAAAAAGGACACTCGGAAATTAAGATTTTCTCTAAACCAAAACACTTTTCTCATCTCCCGATTTATGACTTCTAAAACTAAACCTCTGCGACAACAAGGAGCTCGGAGCATGGTGGGCAAGCACGGCCATCGTCATCAGCAAAACTTGAATCTACATCAGCAAACCATTCTTAGAATTAAATAACCAAGCCATAGGACTTCGAGGTAGTTTGCCTAGTGCAACATAAATCCTCGACCTTTTATTAGGCATTTGCATGATCATGTCATGTAAATTTAGCCCTAACCAGTCTTAGGACTCCGAGGTAGTCGTTTAGTACGACATAAACCCTCACATCTTCCAGGCTATTTATATGATTTTATCATTCAAATATAAGTCAAAATTAATTAAAATTGGCAAGATCAAAACATTAAACAAACATTAAGACTTTCCTAAATTCATGCAAAACAATAGGATAGTCGGGAAATTACCGATGTTCGCTTCGAATCTGTAATTTCTCCTACCTTTCTTCCGTTGAATTCCCAAAACAAAATGTTCCAAACTTGATCCATTCCCTATTGAAATTCCAAAATTCAATCCCTCGAAAACCCTAAACTTTGAAATTCTTGAGAGCGAATTACCGATTATTATCGAGAGTTTTCTTAGGTGATTCCTGTCACTTAGGATGTAATTAACTATAGGGGCTTGCCCTTATAGGGAATTTTAAAGAACCCAGGTAATATAAACCCTGTTTAATACTTTCATATTAAGCATGAGAATTTGTCAGCTTATAAAATTGGTTCGCATACCAAACGGATGTCACAAATCTTCTGGTTTATTTAATCGAGCCCCATCGTCAAGCAGTGTGCCTATTCTTCGGGATAGACACACGGTTTGTGGTACGGTGCTCGTTTATATAAACTATTTGGGATGTGAGGTCGGTTTGATTTCATATCTTAAAATCCTCAAATTTAAAAATGATTTTTAAAATCAAATACTACTTTTCAAATTATTTATTTAAATTAAATTAAAAATTCGCCGACAATTTCTGTAGGCGACCCCTTTTCAAAATACAACACACAACTTAAAAATAAGCCGTACTATTTCTGGCGACTCCGCTGGGGATGATTCCTCTCTCCATTTTTAATCAGATAGTTCTGCTTTCAAAAATCGGTAATGCATCCATGTCCCTAATGGATCAAGCTACCCTTCTTTCCGTTGGAATACTATGTTCATTTCTACCTCGAACGAGTATAGCCAACATTCTCTCGGATTTAGGAGCCACCGTTTAGACACCCCTAAACAGAGAGGTTCCGAGATCCTTTCGCCTCATTTCGAGGTGGGGCGGACCCCCAATAGGTGTTAGTTTAGAGTAATTCTTCGAGTCGAGAAGTCTCGCATGAGACTTTCTTTTCCTTTCCAACTCCGAATCGGATTCATTACCTTCTCTACACCTTTCGAACATTCCGTTCTAAATAAACAAACCCTCTAATGAATGACTCTTTTAACAAATAACATCTCCTTATAAATATGTGAACAAGAATGTGTTCGGACTCTTTCGATTCCTTTCTTTTCGTCCCGATGAGAAGAAGCATAACTTGGGACCGACAATCGAATCTACCCCGCAGAAATGGAAGCCCCAAAGCCGATTTTCTCCTTCACCAATGGACTCGACTTCGCCGTTTACAAGGATGAGCCGCCCGACAATGGGATCATCCAGTTTGGACAAGGATTCGAGAACACAAATGTCAAGATCACCGACGTTTCCCTTTTCGCGCCGACAAACAAAGTATCCGAAGCCGAGAAGCCGTTGATCGAGTTCAACCTCAGGTCAACTCAAGAGTTTCCTCCCCGCAAAAGATTCCAACCGAGAGGAGTACCGCCGTCCGCGAGAGGACCGTTGTTGCTACCCCCACCGGTCCTGGTTGTCTCTCGCACCTACCCCGCTTCTCGCCAAATTAAAGGGGAAGGAAATCCGAACTATGGTGAACCCGTTACCGTGGAGGGTACGGACCTTCCCGTCAGACCTTCGTTTGAAATCGGGTCCACGCTCGAGAGTTCCATCACTAACACGGACCCAAAGAAGGAACGAAGTAGGAAGATCGCCGTGAAGGCCGTAGCCGCCGAAGTTGCTTTCCCGGAGGAGATCCCGTAAATCCTCGAGTACACACCCCTACCTCGAATACATACCATTGCTCGAAGATACACCCTTTTGGAAGGAAGTAGATTCCACCCCTTTCCACCGCAACTCGACGAGGAAAATGTCCGCAGGATTGTTTCTACATTACCACAACCAAGCATACTACAACGACAAGCAGAAGAAAAGGGCTAGGAACACACCATTCGCCCGACTACGTACTATGATCGAGAAGCTAGCAAAGAAAGAGAAATGCCCCGTATCGGAGATTCTAAGAAGGATAGGGCGGGTGCCGCTCAAATCCCGTCTGGGGCCCCGAGTAGAACCTCGCCATCGTTATAGAAAAGCCAAGTAAAAGGATGAAGGCTAGTCCGCCCGTCGTTGTTTCGTGGTTACAGATCAGTGGAGGATACCACCTTCCAAAGCATTTGGCCGACGTGCCATCCGGTCCTAGCACCTTCCGCCGCTAGAAGGATGGTGTGGCGTCCCACTACCTGGACAATTAAGATCGAAACAACGACTCGAGAAGGAAAGTCTCGTCAGGAGACTCGAATCCGAAGAAAGTGCTACCGCAAAGAAGAGGACTCGCGAGAAGGGGACCCGACAACCTATCACACGACAACCGCGAGGATGCACGTAAAGGACCGCTAGAGGATGCTATGGAAAAGTCGAGGACCGATATTCGACGATTAGCAAAAGAAAGAGAAGAGAAATTCGGAGATGAGATCGATTCATCGAATTCATGGATGATGAGTATGCGAAATCAACATGGTCGAAACGCGAGCTTCGTCGCCTTCACAAGGTGCTCCCGCGAACCGCAGAAGAGAGGAGCCGGAAGTGATGAGGAGGCGCTTCAAGAGAAAGATGATACGATCGCCCAAATGGCGAAGAGGATGGAAGAGATGGTCGTAGCCCTAGCCACCCTCCAAAGTCAAGTGCAACCCCAAAGAGAGACACCCCGTGAGGTCATTCACATTGTAGACGGAGGAAAGGAAATTACGTCCGTCAACTGGGATGATCGCCTAAAGAAGGATACAACACAAAGTATGATTCCGAAAAAGATATCAAGAGCTTGGTGGAACAAGCAAAGTGCGAGAAGCCTTAGCACAATCAAAGAGCGGGACATCCATTCGGACGGGTAGACCTTACCCGGAAGAATTCGACGCCGTCCAATACCCAAAAGGCTTCGTACCACCTCTCGTTCAAGACCTTTGATGGAACCGGAACCCCCGACAAGATGTTGCACACTTTCGTGCCGCTGTTGCAATGCCGGCGGGAGCGATGCATTACTCTTCCGACGGCTCGTCGGCCACTCGTCGTGGATCGCCTTTGATCGGTATGCGTAATTACCAAATGGTTCGATGAAGACATTCTCGAACTAGAAAACCTCTTCATCAAGCGATTTGTCGGAGTCTCAAGCACCACATCACTATAGGTGATTTAGTGGTAGAGAAGCGTAAGCCGAACGAAACTTTGGTGGATTACATACTTCGATGGAGAAATCTAAGTATGAAGTGTGAACCACAACTACAAGAACAACATGCAATCGACATCTTACTTAAAAGCATTCACGGCCCGATAGCACTTCTCCTCACGGGATTTACCATTAAGACTTTCGAGAAGTTGTTAAGCAAGGCCGGGAGCTTGCAAGAGGAGGCGAAGCAATTAAGTTTCGCCGATAAGACGTACAAGCAAAAGCCCGCGAAGACTTTTGAAAAGAAATCCGGGATCATTGCAGCGAATCGACAAAGGCAAGCAACCGATACAAATATCGTCCGAACGACCGCAAAGCAACCTCAACAAAATTACCAAGCAACCCCGACCCACCTATCGCTCATCTCCACAATATGAACAACCACCTCGTCCGCAACGTACATTAAGGGAGCTTCGATCGCGGAATATCCATTCAAGAACGAGGCGATGCCGAAAATGTTCCGTAGTCCGATGAAGACTCCGCATTTCCAACTCGCCAGAGCCTAAGAGATCGAACAAGTCAACAAGAAAGGTGATCCCAACTTTTGCCCCTACCACCGGATGCTTGGGCACAAGATGAAGATTGCATTACCTTCAAAAGTTGGCTCAATGAAAACCTTCGGAAAGGGAATATAACAATCCCGAAGGAGTACATGAAGGAACCCCGTAAAGGAGGTTTCGTCAATGTTGTCTCGACCGATCTCATTGTTCCGATAGATCCCTATGCGACCGACGATGGATGGACTACCGCTTGGACAAGGTCTTCAAAAAGATTTTAGACAGCATCTAAGCCGCTTCGTTGCGAGCTTCAATTCAGAGTTCGAAACCTGTCAAGCTGACACTGTCACTTGCTGTAGAAGAACCACCTCAACAGGAGACGATTGAAGAGAAGAAGAAAATCGACGAAGAAGAGAGGACCGAGGCTCCTAAGGCTAGACTAGGGGCCGCTTATCCTAAGATAGTTGTTTCGGATTCGGGGTAGAAATCCCTCGAACCTCCGACTCGTATGATTATTTCGCTCACTTCGGTGGGATCTTATAATGATAAGGGTTATGGCGTTGGCTACGTTTTGACTGTTTCTAACGATTACGTAACTAGCGACAATCCGGACATCGATTTCGATACCAACGACAATTCTCAAATCATACACAATCTCGACGATCACAATGACGAAGAAGACATCCATCAAGGAGGCTACGAGAGTTCAACAAGAAATAAATCTGTCTGCGAGTTTCGAGGAGATCCAAACTACAATAGAGTTAGAGCCTTCGCATTCGAAGCTAATCAAGAAGAACCCGTCATTCCGATTCGAAGGAGACACCAGACAAGCTCAATACTAGAGTCGAAGAAATTACGAAGTCAACTTAAGAAGCGGAAGAGTTCTACCTCCGAGAATGGGTCCAAAGGACAAAGGAAAGCGGTGGTTGTTCGAGAAGAACCAACCCCGCAGAAGAAATACCCATTCGGGAAGAAGCCGAGACACATGAAAATAAAGTGGACTACAACGTGCTAGCCCATCTTAGGAAACTACCGGCCAAACCAAGCATCTACGACGCCCTCATCTTATCAAAGGAGATGAGAGAAGCTCCGATCAAGGTCTTACTCGATCCAAAATTTCGCTTAGCTCAAATGGCCGGAGATTCCTTAGATGAGGTTTGCTCGTTAAAGGAACAACGAGGTGTTACCTTCACGGACAATGATCTACTACTCGGGATAGCAGATCACAACCGACCGTTGTACATTTTAGTTACAATCGGGAAGTTTACACTCTCCGCAGTATTGGTGGATCCAGGAGCATCAATCAATATAATGAGTCTCCGAACACTAAGCATATTTGGAAGTCGATGCTCGCGAGCTCGAAGCGTACAAAATGTTATTAAGAGGATTCAACCGTAAAGGAGAAAGAGCCCTCGGATCAATAACACTACTAATGAAGACCAGGTGACTTAGCAAAGACAACCGCAAAATTTCACATAATCGATTCGAAACGTCGTTCAACGCTCTATCGGGCCGACCACGGATACATGAAAACAGGATGGTACCATCATCTCTACATCGCTGCATCAAATACTACGATGGAGGGGAACAGTGCATCAAAGGTGACTTGCAACCATTCTCCGTACATGAAATTGGAATCCATGAAGATGCAACTTATTATGCACCTCCGAAGAAAACAATCTTCTCCAGAGATACCATAACGAATGAAGCAAAGAAAGTTCGGGGCAACGAAGAACCTGAAGTTCTAGTCCAACAGTCACTCACCACTCCCTTATAGCGAGATGGTGAAGGTTTCTCCACAACTCGCATTTGAGGTCGAGGCCGAGGACGAGGTCGTGGCAGAGATGTTAGGACAGTTGGACAAAGGAAGCCAGCCATCAATGTTGATTGGGAAGACAGTTCTGAAGAAGAAAAAGAAATCAAACAAGAAGCAGCGACAATAAGTCGGAAGAAGCCGCAATTCAAGATCTCTCTCGAAGATGAGAAGAACGAAGAATACAAATCGATGTACGAGAAGATTAACCACTATGTACATACTATGACCCTAACCCCGATCCATTCTAATAAGGTCGAGGGTATGGTGGTCAAAGAGGTACATAGCGGCTGCGCAAAGCCAATCAAGTTCTACCGTGGTGCTCCTTCCTCCAAAACCGAAAATAATGTACAACTCGAAGATGTCACTTCATCGAATTAATGGAATTACCTTTCGAGTGGTACTCTCCCGTGTTCAAAATTCAATTCAGCCGTGGTTTCTTACCTCGAAAATGGACAAAAGGTCAATCACAACATTTTGAAAAATTATGGAATAACTCCGGTCGTCCACCCAATTCAAAGTATGGTCTCGGATTCGGCATAGTAGGATCGACTGACAATACCGAATTTTGCTTAGTTGTCACTGCGAGTCCAATGAAAACCGCATGGAAACTACGAAGAATTTGGAGATTTACAAATTGGAAACGCTCCACCAGAGTTCGAAGAAGAGATTAAATCTACAATAGATGAGTTAACGGATGTTAACTTAGGTACTAGCGAAGAGCCTAGACCTACCTTTGTTAGCTCCTTACTCAATAAAGAAGACTCCGAAGAAATAATCAAGTTATTAATGGAATTTTAAGACTGTTTTGCTTGGAGTTACGATGAGATGCCAGGATTAGCTCCAGAGGTCGCAGTCTATAAGCTAGAGTGGATCCTACTTCGTCCCGATCGACAAGGTCCCGTAAGAATGCGTCTAGAAATCGAAAAACAAGTCATACCGAAGTTAAAAAGTTAATAGACGCTAAATTTGTTCATGAAGAACAATACCCGACTTGGCTAGCCAATGCAGTGCCAGTCAGAAAGAAGAATGGTCAGATCAGAATTTGTCTGGATTTCAAAGATTTAAACAAGGCATGTCCAAAAGACGAATTCCCTCTACCGATCCCAGAACTAATGATCGACATTGCTTCGACACATGAAATATTCTCATTCATGGATGGATCTTCGTGATACAATCGGATAAGAATGGCTCCGTAAGATGAAAAACTTACATCATTCGTAACGCCGATCGGAGTATATTGCTACACAAAGGATGCCATTCGGACTGAAGAACGCAGGAGCAACCTACCAGAGAGCAATGACAAGAATTTTTGATGATCTCATCCACAGTCAAGTCGAATGCTACGTGGATGATGTGGTAATCAAAAGCAAAGTAAAGGACAACAACTTGTATGATTTGAGAATTGTTTTCGAACGATTAAGGCAATTTAACTTTAAGATGAATCCCTTAAAATGCGCCTTTGGCGTCACCTCCGGGAAATTCTTAGGATTCGTTGTCCGACATCGTGGAATTGAAATCGATCCGGAAAAGATTAAAGCTATCTTAGAAATGCCGCCTCCCAAAACCTTAGAACAACTATGATCCTTTCAAGGGAAGCCGGCATATCTTCGACGCTTTATCTCAAACTTGTCGTAGGTGTCACCTTTCTCGCACTAGTTAAAAAGGACGCCAAATTTATTTGGGAAGAGAAATGCCGAAGGCCTTCGAGGACATTAAACAATATTTAATGACACCTCCCGTCTTAGCAGCCCCGGCCTCAGTAGACCGCCGATACTTTACACCACGGCTTTAGACGACTCTCTCGAGCCCCGTTAGCTCTGTGTCAATGATGAGGGTAAAGAAAATGCTCTTTACTACTTAAGCCATCGTTTACTTCCAACGGAAATAAGGTATCCCGCAATTGAAAAGCACCGTTTCGGCCCCGATCTTCGCCGCTCAAAAGCTCGAGCATTACATGCTTTCTCATAAGGTCAACCCGATCTCGAAATTTAATCCATTGCAATACTCGATGACCCGTCCAACGCTTTCGGCGTACTTGCCGCATGGTCAATGATATTATTGCAATTTCATATAACTTTCGTGCCTCTTCGTGCCGTAATGGGATAGGTCCTAGCAGACTTCCTCGCAGCACACCCTTTGCCGGCAGAGTCTCCCCTTAATGACGATTTACCAGATGAACAAGTAATGAACCTAGAAGACCCTGATGATCGACGTTGAGAATTATATTTCGACGGAGCATCTTCAGCACACAAAGACAAAGAATCGCAAGTGATAGTGCCCGGTAAGGCAGGAATCAGATTAATCTTTATAACACCGGAGCGGGGATGTTAAGATACTCCTACCACTCGACGTAACCGTGTACAAACAACGAAGCGTAATACGAAGCCCTCATAACAGACCGGAATTAACTATTCAAATGGGGATAACGGACATCAACATCTACGGGGATTCGCAGCTTAATCATTCAACAGATCGCCAGACAGTACAGAATTTTAAAGCCAAGACTCGAGCAATACTTCCAGTATGCCATACAGTTGTTGGAACAGATTCCGAATGTGACGATCTACAAAATTCCCAGAAAAGAAAATGCCTTGGCAGATGCGTTAGCTCGCCTCGCAAAAGAATTTGCCTGTTTGCAAGATGAATCGTTGGAAGTGTCGGCTCACCGGACATCAGGTCCTATCACAGCTCGACATGACACAATACACAAATCGAAAAAGAAAAAGGATCAGCTGCAACAAGTGACGTGAAAACACGTAAGATCGGCGACAACCATTACGTAACTACTCGCAAACAGGAAAACTACCAGACGATAGGTCGCTAGCCCATCGTATCAAGGAAAGAACTCGTCTTACGCATTAATAAATAACACGTTATACGTAAGGTCTTTCGATCAAATGCGGCTAAGGTGCCTAAGCGGGTCCGAGGCCCGTGAAATTGTTAAAGAGGTGCATTCGAGACTCCGTGGCGCTCACCGACGGGTCCGAAGATGAAAATAAAAATTAAAAGACTAGGGTACTACTCGGCCCTCGATGATGACCGACCGCATGAAAATCGCCAAGAGCCGTCACCAATGCCAAGTGCACGGAGTGGTTCTACACCAACCTCCAAATGTGCTACATCCGACAATTGCGTCGCGGCCATTCGAATGTCGGGGCACGTATATAGTGGGTCCAATAGAACTACCATCTTCAAAAGGACATTGTTTCATTCTTGCGGCTACAGATTACTTTTCCAAGGGCAGAGGCGGTCCACTTCGTAGAAGTGAAAGCGCACCACGTGCTACAGCTTTTCAAGAACCAAGTTGTCTACCGTTTCGGAGTGTCGCGCAGATCATCTCGTATAATGGGTCAGCATTCGAAGCACACAAATCAACAATTTTGTCGGAGACACGGAATCGACCGGCGATATTCAACAATTTACTACCCAAGAGAAAACGGCTCTGCCGAGGCTTTTAATAAAACTCTCGTTCAAATCTTAAAGTAAACCTTGGACGATAATAAGAGAAATTGGCACGAGAAGTTGTTAGAAGCCTTATGGGACTACCGGACAACCTTCGTAACTCCTACTCAAGCTACACCTTACGCTCCGGTGTATGGGTCCGAGGCAGATGTTACCCTTAGAGGTCCGAATCTTCCTTCACTCGTAATTGCAACTGCAAACAAAATCACGACAGTAAGAGAATGCCAAATTACGACTAGAGGAATTAGAAAGCCTGGAAGGGAAAAGAGTTGCATCGCAACAAAATTTAGAACTATACCAAGCTAAGATGGTTCAAGCCCATGACAAACTAGTCCGCCCAAGAACCTTCAAAGTTGGTGACTTAGTTCTCGTTCTCAAGAGACGTATCCTTGCACACCGCAAGATAGGAGGAAAATTTGAACCCACTGGGAAGGACCGTTCGTGGTCGAGGCAGCCTACTCGTGAGGCTCCTATCGCCTAGTGAATCGCCAAGGAGAATGACATATGCTTCCGATCAATGGACGATATTCGAAAAAGTATTACGCTACCTGATGTTTCGAAGGAATGAATTCTTCATCCCTAGAAACACGGGTGAAGTAGTTACTTATGACTGGGTCCGAACCCAAAAGTAATAAAAAATGTGCTAAAATAAATAAAATCATGATAATAAAGTTTTCCTTGTTTTCTCTTCCATATCAAATCTCTTTCCTGATCTTATCCCACTTCATTCCTGTTAAATTTGAAAATATAAAAAAGTAATAAAAAAAACTGTCTTTAATAAACATTTTCTTAATGTTCTTGTTCTTAGTACAGCTCTCGATCCTTTTCCTCGTCTTTTCGCAGGGAAATGTCGAACCAGGCGGTTGAGTCTCGAACTTTAGAAATGGCGTAGGCCTCGCACTCGACGAAAAGAGGGTGAAAGATGGAGCAATAATCGAGATCGACTCGGACTTCGCACCGCAGCAGCTCGCAATATGAAGAAAGTGACCGGGTCCCGACTGACCGAGAGGAACCGCCCATCCGACAGCTGATGAAAGTGGGTGGCCCAAGCCACCAATCCAACAACAAGAAAAGGAAAACAAGCACCGAAGAAGACAAGAAAATCAAGTCCGTAGTCACTACGCAGAGGGCAGAGCTCGTCGCCGCCGCGCCTACGTAAACTCGAGAAGTACGAAGAGCTACTCTCACGACGAACCCAACGAAAGAAATAAAAATCGCCGTATCCGCAAGATGTTAACCAAATTAGCAACGGACCAGACGCGACGAGGCCGTTAAGCACGCAAGCACATACACTTCAAGGACGCCGACTCACTGTGTACTCGAAGGAAGGAGGCCACTCCTAGGATGACGAAGAAACCAGGGAAATCTCAAGAAGATCGAAGAAAGAAGGCTACCACGCCACCGGATAGAACCACCGCAATGCATAACCTTGTTGCGAGTAAACAACCCGAGGAGCCGAGGTATGCAGGAGAACGTGAAGGGATCGAGCCGTATATCCCACAATACGTCACTGTGCCCCGCCATTTGCGCATTATTCCAGTAGTACGAGCCGGAAAGAATGCGAATGTCGAAAAGAAAACTTTTGAATACTTCGAAAGAATCGAGAGGCGAAGGATCAATATACTAGAAGGCCTCGAGCTACATACGTACGTATTCTCGAATATGAACAACAACAAATCGTGGACTGCATCCGGGATTTGAAAAGAATGGGCCGAGCGGGCCGCCTAAGAGAAAACACTTACTCAGAACCCCGGAGATGGATGCCAGGGAAAGGAAGAATTACAATACAATGCAGATGCTGCTACAACTTCGCAGAAGACAGGAAGGGAAACCCACCGGGAATACTTCATCATGGCCAAGTGGATCCAATGCCATTAGTCATCAAGAGAATGGTAAAAAGATTGATAACATGGAGTGTACTGCGAGCGGATTGCATACCCAATGTATCGCATTATTAACATCTACAAGCGGTGAGTGATCGCATACCCCCACACATAGATCACCACGACTTTGTCGACCTTTCGCACGGCTTCTTTCCCGAACGAGTGTAACATCATGTTCGGATCCGACCTTCGGATAGCAGGCCCGTGTGAGTTCCGAGGGCCGGTGAAGATACCATTACCGTAGGTTCCGTCATGATACCGAAGGGAAACGGAGCGGATGTCGCTAAACATTGCATACCAGAGTACCAATGAAGCGGATCTCGCTTACTTTCGAAGGATGGACGACATGAAGACACCTTACCACTTCCACCTAGACCCGGAGCTAGAGAGCCTCCGGCCTTACGAGTCGTGAGTTGCATGGAAAATATCACACCTCCAACGTACATCCATACGGCATCCTTGCCAAGGATGGCTTGGAAGGTGATGTTATTGACCATGTACCTCACTATTCAGACATGGATTTTGACAGATACCTGTTTGGATGGATCGACAAAGACCATACATAGTCCGTTTTGAGTCTACATGGATTGTATGAGATGTAGTCCAGATCGAGTTGTATGATGTACCTTCGACATGATTGGAATGAAAGTGACCATGTCACATTTTGGCTTTCACCTCTTTTGTGCAAATTGACTGGGAAATGTCATTAAAGTTAAATGAACTTCGAACAAAGAACAGAAAAGAAATAAAAAAAAAGATAATAAAAAAAAACCTTCCGTAAACATCTAGAAATGATGAACACCAAATTCACATGAACATTAAATGAACGATAAAATAAATTTGAATCGTTAAAGGACAAACAAAATAAACACAAATTTCAAATCAAATCTCAATCGAAAATTCAAATTCAATCTTTCCAAATTCCAAATCAAATCTCAATCGAAAATTCAAGTTCAATCTTTCCAAATTCCAAAACAAATCTCAATCAAATTCAAACTCAACCTCCCAAATCTGAAATCCAATCCATTCTACTCTCTTCCTTGTCTGGGATGGAGGAGGTTGATTCCATTGACACAGATCGAATCTGATGGCGAGGAATTATATCCAATCCAAACCAGTGACTTCTGATCAACTCTTTTGAATGGGATATGTAGCATCTACATATTCCCTCATAATTTGTTTCTTTCAAAAAAAAAGTCTTCTACAACTTTCATGAAATTTTCAAAACACCAAAATTCCACACTTTTCAAATCAACACTACAAATCTTTGCAAAGTCAATGACTATTCAAATTCAAACTTTTGGAGTTGAGGATTTTACATCCGAGACTGCATTGCTTTAGGAGCCTTTCCTTATCGCAATGAAATACATCAAATTCAAATTCCTGGGTTGAGGATTTTACATCCGAGACCGCATCGCTTTAGGAGCCTTTCCTTATCGCAATGAAATACATCAAATTCAAACTTTTGGAGTCGAGGATTTTATATCCGAGACTACATCGCTTTAGGAGCCTTTCCTTATCGCAATGAAATACATCAAATTCAAACTTTTGGAGTCGAGGATTTTACATCCGAGACCGCATTGCTTTAGGATCATTTCCTTATCGCAATGAAATACATCAAATTCAAACTTTTGGGTTGAGGATTTTACATCCGAGACTGCATTGCTTTAGGAGCCTTTCCTTATCGCAATGAAATACATCAAATTCAAACTTTGGAGTTGAGGATTTTACATCCGAGACCGCATTGCTTTAGGATCATTTCTTTATCGCAATGAAATACATCAAATTCAAACTTTTGGGTTGAGGATTTTACATCCGAGACTGCATTGCTTTAGGAGCCTTTCCTTATCGCAATGAAATACATCAAATTCAAACTTTTGGAGTCGAGGATTTTACATCCGAGACCGCATCGCTTTAGGAGCCTTTCCTTATCCCAATGAAATACATCAAATTCAAATTCCTGGGTCGAGGATTTTACATCCGAAATCGCATTGCTTTAGGATTCTTTCCCTATCGCAATGAAATACATCAAAATCAAATTCTCGGGGTCGAGGATTTTACATCCGAAACTGCATCGCTTTAGGATTCTTTCCCTATCGCGATGAAATACATCAAAATCAAATCCTTGAGATTAAGGATTTTACATCCAATACCGCATTGCTCTGAGATCTCTCCTCATTGTAATGATTCAATCCAATCAATTCAATTTTCTTTTGAGGTTGAAGATGTTACATCTAAAACCACAAAATTCCAATTTTCATTTCAACTTCAAATCCCTTCAAGTTAATTTTGACAAAACTTCAATCTAAATTGAAACTCAAACTAAAATCTGATTTCACACATCAAAACTTAAACTTAAACAAAATGAAATCTAAATCGAAATTCCCCGCATCATGCGATTTGGGATTCACCTCTTTCCCTTTCCCCGACGAGAGTTCGAGAATCTCCAGTCTCGTAGATATACTCGACACTCCTCAGCGGACACTCTTCTACTTCGTCCTAAGTTTGTCACTTGGATATCCGTGTTGGTTTTGTCGATCTTTTTGGTCAACGCCAATACGCGTGGTGTGCTCCGTCGACTCACCACACCTATCGGGGTCCATTTGTCGACCTCATTTTTGATGAGGTCATCTCTTCTTCTTTTAGTACTTCAGGATCTAGCCTTAGGCTTTTCCTTTCGACTATCTTAGAAAACTAGAAGTGTAACCCACCACCTAGAATTTCAAACCACTTCTTAACTCCCCGCAAACTCCACAAATTTGATCGTAGACCCCTAATCACCTATAGGGTTGAAATCAAATGTGGAAGTTTAAAGGATGAGTTCCTATACGACTCTTCGGCCTTAGGACTTCCCTCGGTGGCTCGGTCTCAGTGAGGGCTGACTTACACATACACTACATTTATACACTACACTTTCACACACCTATACCCAACTCGATCTCCCGACTCATGAAAGTGATTCACATGGATGATCCTTAACCCCTAAGCCCTTGCCAAGAGGGTTAAGAACAACATAAGTGGATGTCTCAAATGAGTCCCTTCATGGCTCATGTGGGCTTGATATGGCTTCATGGCTCAACCAAAATGATTTCATTTCACTTATATTCACCTAATCTTCAATTTTCCAAATTTTCAATTTTCCAAATTTTCAATTTTTGACCCCCGGGACTCTACACCCGCCTAGCCTACCCAAAACCCTTGAAATCCTCCAAAATTTCCAAATCACCCAAAATTCCTCAAAACCAATCCCAAACATTTACACATCACTCAAATTGATCATTCATAGCCAAAAATACCAAAAATTCCAAAAATACCTCCCAATACTTTCCAAATACCCAAAATACCCTTATTGACCCAAAAATCCAAAAATTCAGAAAATTCCCAAAAAATTCCAGAAAATCCCAAATATTCCCAATTTCATTTTGGTCAACTACACCATGGGCCAATTTTGTCAATTTAAACTACCTTTATCAAAACCCCCAATTTGACCCATTTTAACCCAAAGTGAACCCAATGTCAAACCAAACCTACCCAATTGACCCAAATTCTGGTCCAATTCAATTCTAAACTTCCATTCAACATTCCCAACACCAATCTAGACCAAATCCAAGTTCAATTTGATTGACTTTTGGATCCAATTCCACTTTTGGCCTTAAAGCCCAATTTGGACCCATGACCCTAACCTAACCCAAACTCACCCAATTCAACTCCAATTAACCCCAAATATTTTCCAAACCTCCCTTAACATCCCTACAAACAAAACCTTAACATGATTTGCCCAAAATTTAGACCCAAACCCCACTCAAATTCAACCCAAAACCAAAAGGCCCAATTTTGATCTAAACCCAAACCTAACCCAAATGAACCCAAACCCCAAAATCAAAACCCAACCAAAGCCAAAACCTCTTTGAAACAGCCCCATAAACATTTCCCAACATTTATTTTACATCAATTTCAACCCTAGCCCAACATTGGCCCAAGTTAGCCCAATTTGACCTACATTGGCCCATTTACCAAAGAAGCCCAAATCCAACCCAATTCAAACCCAAATCATTCCAAACTCATTTCAAATCACTCATGGCACATTTCTAAACCAAACCCAACAATTATTTGGTCCAAACTTTTACAAATTTCCCATCCACCAATTTATTTTCAAGCCTAAAGCCCACTTCCCTTAAACCTTCCTAAAAGCCCATCCAAGAAAAATTCAAAAGCCCAAAGTTCATGACAAAGCCCACATGACATTTCCATTTGCCATCCATTTAATCAAAGCTATTCCCTAAGTTCCAATCCCATCATCAAATAATTCCAAATCAAGCCTCATGCCAAATCACCCCTAAATACCAAAATTTTTCTTAAATCCATTTCCATGAAATTGACTCAACTTTTCCCAAGACAAAGGTGAGCCATGAAGCCATTCTTAAGCCACATGCAAGCCATGTGAATTGTTTGACATGTGACCATACCACATTGGGTAAGAGGAGAGGGAGCTTTCCTTAATTCCTAAAAGTCTTTAACCTCACCCATGATACCCCTTAACTAAGATTTAATCCAAATATTCTTGGATAAGGACATCACCACCTTTTGATCAGCTAACCTAACTATCTTCTCAGCCCAAGGCTAGCCATGGGGAGGTGAACTCAACCAAACAAATGGGTTGACCAAACATAGCCAAGATTAGCCATATCCCCATTCCATTTTGATCCAACCATTTTACACTTGGCAACCGCCAATCGAATACACTAAGCCCCGCACCCGACCTCCCCGAGCTTGATGGTGACCAATGCCCGGCCGGCCAGCCACCGAGTCGCCGGAAAACAAGACACCCGAGAGCTCACATGTGAGCCCAAAATTGAAATTCTCACCTGCCGAGCCGCCCCATCCCCAATGGCCATTATGGACTGTTCTTCTCTTGCCAAGAGCAGCCGATCCCAAGCCCAAACTCTCCCGGGAGGCCCTCCATCCACCTCTATTTAAACCCGACCCCCTCACGGCCATGAGAGGAGAGTTGCACAAACCTTGCCGAAACTCGCCAAAATTATTCCAAACCCTTCTCCATCCTGTAGGCGCTTGATCCCCGGTGTCAATTTGCCCTAATCCCCACTACCGTAACCCAATTTCTCAACCGAAATTTCACCCAAAACCAGGACACTTTGCCACAGTTGAGCCAATCCTCAAATCGATCGGTCCTACACCTTCACCGGACCAAGAGGAGAAGTTCCCCACCGAAAGCCCCATCTCCAGTGCCACCCAGCTTGCTCCAGCCCTCCAAGCTTTGTGATCGGCCGTGGTCACTTTCATAGCTAGGCAATTCACCGGACCAGGAGACTTCATCCGGAGCTTGTCGGGATCCAATCGAAGGTGACACAACCCTCGGATCGAAGCCACACTTCTGCGAGCAAAGGTATGGCCTCACTCTTATTCCCGAGCTTCTGAACATTCTCCATTTTCATTGAGTCAATTTCATGCCACATAATCCATATGGATGTGTTCGTCTTCTCGAGACGAATCCATAGAGTATAAGAACGTTAAATTTGGTTAAGTATCGAGTGAGATCTTAAGCCTAGAAGATGTACGGTTCTCGGGTAAGGACGCCTGGGGACGATGAACGGATGCCGTTCATTTAATACACGCGCGGACGAACGGCCAGGATCGTGCCGGATCAGGAGATGGAATGACACAGCGGGCCCCCGGAGCGCCGAGTCAGATGGCGGCGTCGAATCGGAGAGCGCCACGCGGCGTTTCGGAGCCGCCGAGGCTGACGCGGCGCCGCGTGGATAAATAGAAAATTAGGGTATTTTTCTATTTATTTAATTCCCTAAACTTCAAAAATCCATAACTTTGTGTAGGAAAATCAGAAAAATAAAATAAAAATACCCTCTTGCTCGGTGAACGGAGTGAGAATAATGTGGAAAAGAAATCATTTAATTTAATCAAGTATTTTATTTTTAATGATTTATTTCCCTTCTGCATTGTTTTAATTCTCCATGCATATAGGAAATTTACCATGGCATGAGACCATAGGGCTTTTGAAGCCTCTCGAATTTGGGAACATTCCCCGAATTTTCCAAAGTCGAGGCCATCCCTATGAGAAGTTATTGATTTTTCAAATTCATGTTACTATTTTCAGTATTTTAATTCCAATAATTAGCATGTTGTGAAATAAATTCTAGGAAAATTTGGTGATGTTTCTTATGACCAGAGGACCCTAGGAAAAATAGGTTTTGAACTTGTTCATTTAAAATGACCCTAATTGGCTTAAACACCCAAAATAGCTCCTTAATTAATTAGAGCTAATCATACATCAAATTGACTTGAAATCAATTCTCCACTGACCTTTGGGATCAGAGGAACCCACCATAAAAATTTGAAGTCAATTGGACTTGGTTAGCCCTACTAAATGAGTTGATTAAGCCATTTAGCCAATTTAAACTTTAAAAATTCATAACTTTCAAAATACTTTTCAAAAGTTCACCAAATTGGTTTTAGAGCCTCTCTGATATCAGGGGAATTTAAGAAAAATAAAATTGTAATTTTCTAAAAAAGTTGATTTTTTTGTATTATTTTAATATTTTAGTAATTAAAAAATAATAAAAATCACAAAAATAATAAAATTCACCAAAATGTTACATTTTGAATTTTAATCACTTAGGAACAAATCCCATATTTTTTTAGGTCTATTTAATGAGATAATAAATTTTAAAGCCCTAGGGTAATTTTAAAATTAAAAAAATGTATTTTCTAGCATTTTCACTAAAATAATTATAATAAATCAAAGAAAAATTAGAAAATTGTAAAAACTGATTCTCTAATTTCCTTGATATCATAGAGAGTTTTGAAAAATATAAAATTATTTTTTCAACCTTTACTTTATTTTTAAATTAATTAATACTTTAAAACTTAAAATAATTATAATAAAAATAATATAATTCAAAAAATCACCAAAATTGGTCCAAGTGGTCCTCTAGTCATTAGGAATGTCCCATAATTTTCTTAAGGACAGAAACTTTCCCTTAGTCATGTTATTAAATTTTCCTTGGAAATCCCTATTTTCTACCAAAATAATTATATACATAAATTAAATACAGAAAAATCACATTTTCTCCTCTCATGTCTTTATTGACATATGAGTGAAGTCACATAAAAAATTTCAAGTTTATTTAAGCTCAATTTAGTGAGTTATGAAATTGTTAAGCTTGAAGGGCAAAGTGGTAATTAAAAATTTTAACTTTTAATTAAAACTTTAGGTTTTAATAAAAATTAACAAGTAAGATATTTGATCTTAATCTGATTTGGATGATTGAAATTTAAATAATTAAAGGGTAGAAACCTATTAAACAATTTAAAAATAAGTGAAATAAACCTTAATTAAATAATTAATTAAATTTGGAAGAATAATAAAGTTGGAATTATTAAATAGGGATATTATTATTAGGAAGAAATTTATTCTTTGATCTAAGGATCCCTAAATTAATCAATCTCAATAATATTTAATTCCTAATTAAAATGATAATTCAAATTTAAGTTTTAAAATGTTAAAGGACTTAATCATTAAAATTAAAAATCAAATTAAATTAAAGATTAAATTAAATTAAATCAAACAAATTAAATTAATTTTAATTAAATTAAATCAAATGAATTAAATTAAATTAAATTGAACAAATTAAATTAAATTGAATTAAATTTAATTAAAATTAAAATTAAATTAATTAAATAAAATAAATAATAATAATAATAATAAAATTAAATTAAATTAAAATTGAATTAAATTGAACAAATTAAATTAAATTGAATTAAATTTAATTAAAATTAAAATTAAATTAATTAAATAAAATAAATAATAATAATAATAATAAAATTAAATTAAATTAAAACATATTAAATTAAATTAAATTAAATTAAAAAAATATATATAATAATAAATAATTAAATCAAATTAAATCAAACAAATTAAAGTAAATCATATTAAATTAAATTAAACCAAATTAAATTAAATTAAATTAAAATAAAAATAATAAAATCAAGTTAAATTTAAAATTAAATTAAATTAAATAAATCAAATTAAAAAAAAAACTAAACCAAATTAAATTAAATTAAATTAAATTAAATAACATCACCTAAGACATAAAGAAATTAAATATAAAGCAACTTGAACACTATTCCAAATTTAAATCCGATAACTGAAATTAAATTAAATCACAAATCATTTGAACATCAATTTGCCCTCGAAAGCTTTGGTTATCATAACTCCTAAATAGAACATTAAATGAAATGTTACCCCACTTATAGGATATTCAAATGTCCTAGTTCACTGAGCAAGATAACAAAACTCGAATTCTCGGACGATTAATTCATTTGTATAATTAAATTCATTCGGACTTAAAACAATTCCAGCAATATTGAAAAGATGTTTGAGATTCTTCTTAAGCACTTCCTCAATATGATAGGATACTTATAAGAACAATTGAACTTAATTATTCTTTGATGAAGAAAATCGTCCTCAAACCAAAACACAAGAACCTAAACGTCATAGGAAATGACTAGCTATAGGATTAGGAATTTGGTAGAAAACCATAACCCTTGCCTTAGCATTACATAGGAACTTGCTTAAATATTCTAATTGTGTTTTAAGTGTAGCTTGGGATGACGGGAAGACCCTCCAGGTACTCTTTTATTTTATTGCAATTTACATTATTGCAATTTCTTTAATCGCATCGCACTTACTTTTTCTTGCATGATAAACAACTGTTGCATGAAAACCCACACCTTTAGGATAATCCCTAAAACTGAAACTAAAACTAAATTAAAAGTCATTACAAGATAAAATCCACCGCCACAACATCTCAAAATATAAAACAACTCAAAATTTAATCACAAACAAAACACAAAACTACAATTACAACTAAATTAAAACGTCCTGTTGGATGATCGGGAATACCTCGGATGATGTAACCTACGTGTTGCTAACGGGATTTCCCACGGTCTAAATGAAAGTGTGGAACTCATTT
This sequence comes from Papilionanthe hookeriana x Papilionanthe teres, assembly GCA_022702705.1. Classification (NCBI taxonomy): domain Eukaryota; kingdom Viridiplantae; phylum Streptophyta; class Magnoliopsida; order Asparagales; family Orchidaceae; genus Papilionanthe; species Papilionanthe hookeriana x Papilionanthe teres. The sequence goes on along the minus strand of CM040429.1, from coordinate 42,409,678 downwards.
AGTTGAGTTTAGCAAATTCATCTGGACTAAGTGAATCCGATAAAAATAACGATGCCGGAAGGATGGAACCGTGGGATCTTAACCGGTGTTGTTATAATCAACTTTAAGATTTGTTTTAAATAAAATATAAAAAAAGGACACTTGGAAATTAAGATTTTCTCTAAACCAAAACACTTTTCTCATCTCCTGATTTATGACTTCTAAAACTAAACCTCTGCAACAACAAGGAGCTCGGAGCATGGTGGGCAGCACGGCCATCGTCATCAGCAAAACTTGAATCTACATCAGCAAAACCATTCTTAGAATTAAATAACCAAGCCATAGGACTTCGAGGTAGTTTGCCTAGTGCAACATAAATCCTCGACCTTTTGTTAGGCATTTGCATGATCATGTCATGTAAATTAAGCCCTAACCGGTCTTAGGACTCCGAGGTAGTCGTTTAGTACGACATAAACCCTCACATCTTCCAGGCTATTTATATGATTTTATCATACAAATATAAGTCCAAATTAATTAAAATTGGCAAGATCAAAACATTAAACAAACATTAAGACTTTCCTAAATTCAAGCCAAACAATAGGATAGTCGGGAAATTACCGAAGTTCGCTTCGAATCTGTAATTTCTCCTACCTTTCTTCCGTTGAATTCCCAAAACAAAATGTTCCAAACTTGATCCATTCCCTATTGAAATTTCAAAATTCAATCCCTCGAAAACCCTAAACTTTAAAATTCTTGAGAGCGAATTACGATTATTATCGAGAGTTTTCTTAGGTGATTCCCGTCACTTAGGATGTAATTAACTATAGGGGCTTGCCCTTATAGGGAATTTTAAAGAACCTGGGTAATATAAACCCTGTTTAATGCTTTCATATTAAGCGGGGGAATTTGTCGACTTATAAAATTGGTTCGCAGACCAAACGGATGTCACAAATCTTCTGGTTTATTTAATCGAGCCCCATCGTCAAGCAGTGTGCCTATTCTTCGGGATAGACACACGGTTTGTGGTACGGTGCTCGTTTATATAAACTATTTGGGATGTGAGGTCGGTTTGATTTCATATCTTAAAATCCTCAAATTTAAAAATTATTTTTAAAATCAAATACTACTTTTCAAATTATTTATTTAAATTAAATTAAAAATTCACCGACAATTTCTGTAGGCGACCCCTTTTCAAAATACAACACACAACTTAAAAATAAGCCGTACATACCCATTTTTATATAAACAAGGAAAGGATCTTATAATTCGAAGATGTGTACTCTTAGAAGAAACTTATGAAATTATTCAAAAATGTCATGATTCTGTTTATGGGGGACATTTTGGAAGTGATAAAAATACATATAATATATTACAATAAGGATTTTATTGGCCTACAATTTTTAAGGATGTGAATGTTTTTATTAAAAATTATGATAGATGTCAGCATGTAGGTAATATTTTTAGAAGAAATGAGATGCCCTTCAATTATATGTTGGAATTTGAAATATTTGATGTTTGAGGACTAGATTTTATGGGACCATTTACACCATCTTTCAGAAATGATTATATTTTGATAGCAGTAGACTATGCTTTCAAATGGATTGAAGCTATTGCTTTACCTCGATGTGATGCTCAAAGTGTTGCAAAGTTTTTAGAAAAGGTTATATTTTACAAATTTGGAATACCAATAATAATCATAACTGATGGGGGAAGTCATTTTAGAAATGCGATTATTGGAAAGTTAGCAAAGAAATATCATATTAATCATCACATTGCTACTGCTTATCATCCGCAGACACGTGGTTTGGTAGAATTATCCAATCGTGAAATTAAAAGAATATTGGAAAAAAACTGTTAATCCAAATAGAAAGGATTGGTCAATTAAACTGTATTATGCTTTGTGGGCCTATAGGACTGCTTACAGAACATATATAGGAATGTCCCTATATAGGCTGATTTTTGGAAAAGCTTATCATTTACCTTTTGAACTTGAGCATAAAGCATATTGGGCTATTAAAGAGTTCAATTATAATTTGAAAGATGTTGCTAAAAAGAGATTATTGTAATTGAATGAGCTTGAAGAAATAAGGAATGAATCTTATGAAAATGCTAAGATTTATAAGGAAAAGATGAAGTTATGGCATGATCGGAAGATTCTTACTAAAAATCTTGTACCAGGACAAAAAGTTTTCTTCGTATAATGCTAGATTGAGAATATTTTCCGGAAAACATAAGTCCAGAGTGGATGGGTCCATTTATTGTGATAAAAGTTTATTCTTATGGAGCTCGTAGATATTCAAGATCCTAAGACTGGAAAAATATTTAAAGTTAACAGACAAAGACTCAAACCATATTTTTTAGTCAATAAATCTAAATCTGATGAGAATTTAATGTTGGGTCACTCAGAATGAGTTCTGGGTATGTCAGACTGAAGACGTTAAAACGAGTGCTTTGTGGGAGGCAACCCATATTTATCGGTGTGCTTTGCTTTAAGTTTGTTTTGTGTGTTTTGTTTGCTTTGTTTGGTTTATTTTTATTTTTTAGTGGTAGTAATTTGGAGTTTTTAAACTTAAGCAGAGTTTATTTGACCTTAATTGATGATTAAGAGAAGTCATAATGAAAATTTGGACACTTAGCGGACCTGTGCTAAATTGTGCACTGGCGGCTAAGCGTCGACTAGTTGGCGCTTAGGTGTCACAGTTATAAAAAACATGAAAAATGTGGATCTAGAAGCCTAGATTGTGGGGGAGAAGTTTTGGGAGTTATTTAGGAGTTTCTAAACGTCTTGGGGAATATTTTAGCATTTCTCAAGTCGATAAAAAGGATTTGACTTAAGAAAAACACTTACCCTAAGTCCTATTTTCATTTCTGAAGATCTAAGAAGAGAATTTTGAGTGCATCATGTCTTACTGGGAGAACGAGATGAAGAAGAAGCAAGATTCTGACAAGAGTAAGTTCATTAGTGATAGTACTAAGGAGTTATTTAATGTATATCTCGCTGTTAGTATTCAAGAAATTGCAGAAATGATTGCAAAAATTGAAGTCCGAGTGACTTCAATGGAAGCAAAGATCAATGAAACTAACTTGCATTTGGATCACATGGGATGGCAACTCAAGATGCAATTCAATCATTCAAGGTACGTGGAAGAAATAGATAAGGTGATGTTTGTAAAGAACAAATGGATTGAAAAAGATGATGTAAGAATGAACAATGATCGCCCGTTCCATCAAATTTATATTCCAGAAGGGTCAAATGAGAATAATAGTGGTCCTGGGTATATTCCGCCTAATGGAGAATAGAATTAAGAGTGCTTTGTTTTGTTTTGTTAGTGTTCTTATGTGTTATGTTAGTGTTCTTGTGTGTTATGTTTGGTGTGTTTAGTGTTTATAGTTAAGTATTAACTAAGCCTGATGATGTGATGGTTACATCATAGAGATGTATACTTATCATTCTGAGATTAATGGCTCTTGTATTTAGAGAATTTCATCCTTTATGTTTGGATAGAAATTCTAGTATTATATTAAATGTTATGTTTGTTTTAATATAAGTTTGTGTTTTTGTGAAATTTGTGTGGAATCAATGGTTATTTAACTTTAATTTTGAGTATTGGAAGATTTGTGGGGAGAAATAATTATTTTGGAGTAATTAAGGGTAATTAACAAAGTGATTTAGTGCATATACCTTAATTATGAAAATTTGGGTACTGGTTGTTAAGCGCCAGAGTGTCAGTGCTTACGCGCCAGATTTTGCAGCTAAGCGCCGAAAGTTCGCGCTTAGGCGCCAGTTCCTGAAAATGGGTTCTCGAAAGTTAAAAACCCGAAAATTGCCATTTTCAACGGCCCCATCGTCTTCAACCTTTAGTTTACCGGGAAAGAGGAGCCTAGGGCATCATATTGTGGATCATTTAAGTGTCGATCTCAACAAAAATTGTTAGATTTGGATTCCTTAAGGTAAGAGCACTACTCCTAAGTAAAATTTTTTATTTTCACCATGTATTCTGACTACATTATGGAAAATCTTAAAATCACTATTCATGGTAAAAATTTGAGGAAAAACTTGAGAAATTGCTTGGATTTAGTGAAAATATCTTTTGGAAGATATTTTAGCAAGTTTAGTTTGCTTTTGGAATTTATGGTGAATCTTTCGTGAATTTTTAGAGATGGCTCCAAAGTCAAAGCGTGCACGAGAAAAGATGAAGTTTGATTCTGACAAATTTGTTAGTATGATGGCTGAGGAAAGATACGTCGATGCATTGCAGTCACGTAAGTTGATTCCTGAGCATGTGTTTAGTAAGCCAGGAGAGGTGATTGAAGATATGATTCCTAGAAGAAACTGGGAGAATTACTGTTGCTTCTCCGCTGTTGCTGTTGTTTTTGTGGTTAGAGAATTTTATGCAAATTTACCTGCTGCAAAAGAGAATCAAGTGATGGTTAGAAGGCCGGTGGTAAACTTTTCTTCTGGTTCAATTAATACTTTTTTTGGACTACCTCCTGATATGTTCTGTTTTTATTCTAACTATCATCCTTCGGAAGGAGAATTAGATGAGATCATGGAATTTCTGACTGATGGAAGAGGATTATGGAAAATAAAAAATGATAGAAGAGTGAACTTTCCTGCTTCCAAACTGAATGTCATTTCTAAGGTGTGGCATTATTTTATCTCATCTAAGTGTTACCTTCGAGTCATACTAGTGAAGTAACGAGAGAAAAGAGCTGTGTTGAACCATTGTATTCAGCATGGGAAGCCTATTGACATTGGAAGTATAATTTATGATTATGTTTTGAACTGTGCTAGATCAAACACTATTGCAGGTATGGGATTTCCTTCCTTGATTCATTCACTATGTGAACGATCTGGAGTGAAGTTTGAAACCTGGGAAGAGGTACTTCAGCCATTGAGACCAATTACTAGTATAAACGTTGGTGCTTACACTGTACATTCAGAGTTTGGTTGGAGAGGAGGATTTGGTAGGGCTTCTATCGCTTCGCTTCGTCGCATCTACTTCTCGTGCTACTACTTCAAGTGCTTCATCATCTACTGATTTGCAGACTGGTTTATTAAGAAAAAATTTTAAAAAAGTGAGTCTTACTCGAGAGCATATGAGAGATATGGATGGTAAGCTGGATAATGTGGAAAGATATATTGTAAGTCATGATGAATATGAGGAGAATTATCAGCAATATGTGGATAGACTGATTAGAGGTAATCAGAGTGCTGAGATGCCCCCTCATCCATTCTACATACCTTATGTGCCATCCAGGGATTGGAATGAGCAGGATGATGATGATGAGGATGATGAGTAGATTTGTGTTATTTGTTTTTGTTGTGGTGTTGTTGTTGATTTATGTTTGTTTTGTTAGTATTTAATTTCATTAATTGTGATGTGAACCTTGATAGTATGCAGATTGTAGTTGTACTATTTTTCTGTTATGCATATTCAAATGTATTGTTGTTGTTTTATTGTGGACTTATATGTTGCTTTGTGATAGTGTGTATTAGTAAATGTTTTAATGTGTATGTTATGTCAGAGTTTTTAGTAGTGTGTACTTTAATTCAAAAACTATTAGGAGATTATAAACCACTATTAGGAACTTCTACTTAGGAAACTACATATTTAAAATTTTTCAAATTCCACTACTATCTGTTATCTGTATCAGTGTGTTATTTTAGTTGGTGTGTATTTGCTTTGAAAACCTCCACTACTGTAGAATTCTTTTTGAAATTTTTACTTTTCTTGTTAAAAAAAAAAACTAAAAAACTAAATTTGATTTCATTTTACTCCTGTTATTTAAATTGTTATACTTGCATATTAGGATATTAAAAATTCCTGTAAGCATGATATGTCAGTTTTTATTTCTCACCCATATATCATTTCTTATGCTTAAATATTTTATCTTAATTAAAAAATTAAAGTTTGGGGGGGAATTTTAAAAATAAAGATTTTTCAAAAACCTAAAATTTTATTTGATTATCAAGAATACTTAAAAATAAATCATATTTTTATTGAGAACAATTATGTACATGAAGTTATATTAGGGGAACAAAATTTTGAATATAGAAATGAATAAAAGAATTTAGTTAAAATTTATAGTAATCATGAAAAACTTAGAGTTAAAATTTTCTTAATGAAGAGGTGTTAAATAAAGTTAAACTATCTTTAGTAAGAAGTTTTGTATTTTTGGATAAATAGAAGATTTGACTTTATTCTTCAAAGCTTAAATTTTTTTTATTGAAGAATAATTTTCAAATACTATTATTATGATTTTTAAGTAAAAGATGTATATCTGACCTTTATTTTAAATGGAATGGTGGAATTCAAAATCATTAAAGGCCTATCTAGATATAATAATCCTTGCCATATAAAAAAAAGAGAAAAAGTAAAAAATAGTATATGAAAAGGGAGGAGAAGCTTTAGGATTTAAGGGCCTAATCAAAAATTGGTTTCATACCTAAAGTTTATGATATAAGTTCAGAGAAAATCTAAAGCTTAAGGTTATAATATAGTAAGTAAAAATTATTTTCAAATAAAGATTTTTAAATGAGAAAAATAAGTGTTTAAATCCTATATTTTGAAGAATCTACAAATATTTTTGAAATAGTTAGAAACTTATATTTTTCATTTTCATATACTTAAGAACTTTCTAAACTTTAAGTTGGTTTTAATTACTGAAATTTTTTCTAAATTGGACTATTCCATTTCTAGAACAAAATTTTGTTATCTTCTTAAGAAACTCATTCCATAATTTTCATGCTAAAATATTTTATGAGATTAACTGTCACTTGAGGATAAATAACATTTTATATTTGGGGGATTTTGATACACCTAAAATATATAGTATTTTTATGCACATTTTTATACCTATTTTTAATGATATTGCACTTTAATGGAAGGTATTTTGTGTTTTTCTTGCAAGTATGATGAAAATGGATGATCATGATGAAAGGAGAAAAATTGGATCAAATTTGGAGCAAAAAAAATGGAAAATAAAAATTTTGGCACTGGCGGCTAAGCGCTGCTGAGCCGGCGCTTAGCCGCCATAGTTAAAAATTGAAATTCAAATGAATTTAGTGCAAATTTCATAGGGGATGGGATGCAACTCTTGGTGGTAACTACCATAACTTCCTTTTGGGCGACAAGTTTGAATGAAGGGGTGTGTTCCTTGGTAGATACATTGAATCTGAACACATTTTACAAAGACACCAAGGCACCTTTTGGTTTACTATTTAAAGAGAGTCTTAGGAAAGATTAGGAGACTCTTCCTTTGCATTTTGAAGGGTTCTTTCTTTCTTTCTTTTGTTCTTCCACTGCATTTTAAGAGTTTTTATTTTAGAGTAGGAGTAGAGAGTAGAAAGGAGAAAAGGGTCGGAGTGAAGTCTTCTTCTTCCCACTTCTTTTATTTCTTTTATTTTAGTTTTTATTGAAGTCTGAAGTCTGTATTCTGAGTTATCGAAGTTGGAAGACTTGCTCTGAGGAGTAGTTTAGCGAAGAGTCAAAGTTTCAGAGGAACTTCCTTAGTCTTGTGGAGAGGATTTTCAGATAAGTGTTTACTTTTAATCTTTATATTAATAATTGCTTTAGCTTGTTATTTTTCTTATTGTTTTTAATTTCAAATCAATGTTTTTTTTGTATTTTCTCAATGCATTCTGAGTAGTTTACTTTATCTTTTTATTTCTTAAATGGAGAAGTAATTAATTTACAAAGAATTGTTGTGGAAAGTATAAGTGTTTAAAAGTTGGAAGAAGTTGTGAAGACTGATTCTAAAAACTTTGTTTACTTCTTAATTTGGCCTGTTAAGTTGTAGAATTTCTTGAGATTATGTAAAATCCAATGCGGTATTGTCTCATAAAAGTTAGTAAGAATCACATGCAATTATATGGGTGAGAATTGTAGTCCATATAATTGAATGTAATACGAGAAAGTATTTTTATAAAAGGGAGTAAAATTAGAAGATTTTAGAGTGACAGGCTAAAACCCCTTAATTTGGTTTGAAGTTTTGAGTTTTGTTATGAGAAGTTAGCCCCTAGGTGGTGGGATTCGAGGGAACTTTAGAGTGAGAGACTGGTATCTTCCTTGCCTAACCATATTCAAAATAAAAAAAATTTAAAATTAACCTATGTTCTTTATGGAACCAAGTAAGGGTAAAGAACACATTTGCTTCTATCTGTCACAACAAATTTAAATACTTCTGTAACAATACTTTAAGAATTATTACTACTTCATAAAAGGAAAGAAAAAAATATTCTAGTTAATAGTATTTTACATCCAGTGTTATTAGTTATTATAATTTTAATTTCTTGCTTAACATTTTATTAAGAAAATTTTAAAAGATAAATCAACTTTCAAAAATTTTTAAAATCAAGACATACTTTCGAAAGCCATAAAAAAAAGTAAAAAGATAATTTTCTGATTTCTTTAAAAATTTTCATATTTTCCCTGTGGGTTCGATATCTCTGGACTTAATCAGAAAGTCCTATATTACTTGATAAACAATATGTATACTTGCGTAGTATCCCATATTATAAAATCATAATTTTCATATCTAAATCATCAGTGCATATATTCCTAGCGGCCCAAGTTTTTGGCGCTGTTTGCCGGGAATCAAGTTTTTAGCGTCGTTACATTTACAGGACAGTATAAAGTTTTTGGCACGGTTACATTTATCAGGGATCAAGCTTCTCCTCACTTATTTTTCTTTTCTTCTTCTTTTTTTCTTTTCTACTTTCTTTATATATGTGTGTGTATGTGTGTGTGTGTGTGAGGATTGCTATATCTGGATAGCCTTTAATAATTTTGAACTTCACTATCATCTTCTTGAAGTTAAAAACTCCTTACTTTTCTTCACTTTATAAATTCGTATTAGATTTGAAATTTTTTCATAAAGTGTCATTCTTTTCTTATTACATGAAACTCTAAGATTTTTAATACTTCAAAAATACAACTTCCTTTACTTTTAATAGAAAAGCATAGTCTTATCCCTTCATACTAAATATCTTATCTCTAGAATTAACCTTCATCATTAAAAATTTTTACTTAGTCTACTATATTTAGAAACTAAAATATAGTTATCTAAAGTTAATCTCTAATACCAGAGGTCATGTTAAATTAAATTTTTGTTTAAAAATCTAGTTAATTAAGGACAAATAAAATTTTGGTTTCTTTCTTTGAAAAAAAATCATCTTCCCAAACTTAAATTTTTAATAGGTAAAACATTTAGTATAAGAAATGCACGCAAGAATGAAAACCAAAATAACATGCTTACAGGAATTTTCATATCCTAAGCATACAGGTACATAATTAAAAAAATAGGAATAAAAATAACGTGATCGAATTTTAACTTAATTTTTAACATTTATGAGATTCAACATAATTCTATGTAGTGGAGGATAAAATAAAAGCAAATAAACAAAAACCAACTAAATTCATAACCACAACATAAAGAAGATATAAGGTGGTAATTTGAAACTTTAAACATGAAATTCTTAAGTAAAGTTATCAATATTCTAAACCTTCTAAATACCTCAGGAACAAGTTCTACACAAATCAATAAAATAGAACCAAACAACAATGTCTACACACTAATACCTCAAAACGAAGCATAACTACTAACGACAACACAAATGTACAATAGTGTCTAGCAAACAAACACAACACAAATAATAATAGTCCAAATTACTACAACACACAAACACATAATAACATCATCAAACCTTTCCTCCTCTTCATCATCGTCATCATTATCATATTTCCAAAGACATTTTTGCAAGTTCTCTCACCATTATTCTCTTCACTTAGACTATAGAATGAAAATTTGAAGTGGTGCAAACATACTCTTCAATCCTAATCTATTTATAAGCTTTAGATGAAGCCTAGACCCACTATTCAAGTCCACAAACCACAAAATCACGGTTAAAGTAACTAAAACATTTTCAATCCTTCTAGAAGATTAAATCAGAACTATCGCGCTTAAGCGTTGCATGCTCACACATAAGCGCCGCATGTTCACGCTTAAGCGCCATATTTTGGCTCTTAAGTGTCAGTGCTTAATTTATCACAGGTCAGCTTAACGTAAAAATATGCACTCTATCTCATCTAAATCATCAATTAAGCTTATAGAATCATTGTTATATCACTATAAATTCAAAATACTACCACATTTTTCTTAATCACACACAACAACATATCAATTAAAATAACACACTAATAACTATGGGTTGCCTCCCACAAAGCGCTTGGTTTTACGTCGTCAGCCCAACGTTGTCAGTGCTTATTTTGGTTGACCCAACATCATATGATCATTCATTTTAACTATGTGATCATTCACTTTGAAAATTTTCTCAGTTTTAGGATCTTTGATATCATAGATCCATAGGGATAAACTTTTATCACAACAAATGGCCCCATCCACATGAACTTAAGTTTTCCTGGAAATAGTCTTATTCTTGCATTATATAGTAAAAATTGTTGCCCTGGCTCAAAATTTTTAGTAAGAATCCTCCGATCATGCCACATCTTCATCTTTTCTTTATAAATCTTAGCACTTTCATAAGATTCATGTCTTATCTCTTCAAGTTCATTTAATTGTAAAAATCGTTTCTCACCAGCATCTTTTAAATTGTAATGAATTCCTTAATAGTGCAATATGCATTATACTCAAGTTCAACTAATAAGTGACAAGCTTTCCTAAATATTAGCATATCTGGGGACATTCCTATAAGAGTTCTATATGCAGTCCTATAAGCCCACAAAGCATAATCATGTTTAACTGACCAATCTTTTTTTATTGGATTCATAGATTTTTCCAAATTTTTTTTAATTTTATGATTGGATAATTCAGCTAAATCACTTGTCTGAGGATGATAAGCAATAATAATTTGATGGTTTATATGTTATTTCTTCACTAATTTCTCCATTATTGCATTTCTAAAATGACTTTCCCCGTTGCTTATGATCGCTTTTGGCATCACAAATCTACAAAATATTTTCGATCTTAAAAACTTTGTAACAGTAAGAGCATCACATTGAGGTAAAGCAACAGCTTCTATCCATTTGGATACATAGTTAACTGTTAACAATATATATACATTTTTGAAGGTTGGTATAAATGGTCCCATGAAATCTAATCCCCAAACATCAAATATCTCTACTTCCAACACAAAATTGAGGGGCATGTCATTTCTTCAAGAAATAGTGCCTACACATTGGTATCGATCACAAGTTTTGATATAAACATTAACATCTCTAAAGATTGTCTGACAATAAAATCCATATTGCAAAATTTTGTATGCTAATTTATCAACTCCAAAATGTCCCTCAAAATCAGAATCATGATATTTTTGGATAATATCATAAGTTTCTTCTAGAGGTACACATCTTCGAATAATTAGATCCTTTCCTTGTTTATATAAAAATGGGTCATCCCAAAAATAAGTATTAGCTTCAAAAATAATCTTCTATTGGTATGTCAGACCGTATGATATAATATCACTAACAATAAAGTTCACCATGTCCGCATACCAAGGAACAGACCACTCATCAGTTTTGAACAATTTTTGAACTAGAAAATGTTCATTAATTTATTTTTTAAGACAGAGTATTTTTCAGATTCAAGCCTGGATAGATGATCAGCAATTTGATGATCAGCTCCCTTTCTATCTACTATTTTAAAGTCAAATTCTTGCAGAAGAAGAATCTATCTTATTAGTAGTGGTTAGGCATCCTTATATTTCATTAAATATTTAATAGCATAATAATCAGTATGCACAATATATTTTGTTCCAATTAAATATGATCTAAATTTATCAAAAACATAAACTATTTCAAATAACTCTTTTTCAGTTGTGGTATAATTAATTTGAGCTTTATTAAGAGTTCTACTAGCATAGTAAATTACTTTGAAAATCTTATCATATTTTTGTCCTAAAACAGCACCAATAACATAATCACTTACATCACACATCAATTCAAAAGGTTTTTCCCGATCCGGTTAAATAGTAATTGGTGTAGTGATTAATTTTTCTTTCAGCAGCTCAAAAGCTTTGAGGCACTCTTGATCAAAATTAAAAATTACATCTTTTTTAAGTAAATGACATAGAGGCTTAACAATTTTTGAGATATCTTTAATATATTGCATGTAAAATTCAGCATGTCCTAAAAAACTCCTAGTTTCTCTTATATTTGTTGGGTGAGGTAAATTATTAATCACTTGAATTTTTGTAGGATCAACTTTCATACGATTTCTGATATGCGATGTCCTAAAATAATTCCTCCTGCTACCATAAATTAGCTTTTTTCCCAATTAAGGACTAAATTTATTTCTTCATAGTTCTTGAAGACTCTTGATAAATTTTCTATACATGAGTTAAATAATGTCCCAAACACAGAAAAATCATCCATAAAAATTTTAATTCCTTTTTCAATTAAATAAAAAAATAGCCATCATACAACTGAAATGTAGCTGGGGCATCACATAAATCAAAGGGCATTCCTCTAAAAGCAAATGCAACATAAGGACTGGTAAACATTGTTTTCTCTTCATCCTTAGAAACTATTTGTATTTGATGATATCCAATATATCCACCCAAAAAACAAAATACTTATGCTCAGCTGGTTTATCCAACTTTTGATCTAAAAAGGGTAATGTAAAATGATCTTTCTAAGTGGTGAGATTTAATTTTCTGTAATCAATGCATATTCACCAACCAGTGACTTGTCTTGTTAGTATTAACTTGTTATTTTTATTAATAGTTGTGGTCACTCATTCTTTCTTAGGAACACAGTGAATTGGACTAACCCATGCACTATCCGAAATAGGATATATAATTCCAGCATCTAACCACTTTAAAATCTCTTTCTTAACAATTTCTTTCATAATAGGATTCACACTCCTTTGAGGATCAGCCTTAGGTCTGCAGTTTTCTTCCATAGGAATTCTATGCATACAAATTGAATGATTGGTTCCTTTAATATCAGTAATTATCCATCCAAAGGCTTTCATATATCTCTTCAAAGTTTTCATTAAAGTCTCTTCTTCTTCTAAAGTTAAACTTGAGGAAATTATAAATGGTAACGTTGAGGAATCTCCTAATAAGACATATTTTAAATTTTTAAGAAGTAACTTTAATTCAAGTTGAGGAGGCTTTTTAATTGATGGACAAAAAGATTTATCTTTTTCTGTCATGTCAAAAACTTCAAAACTTTCTTGAAAATAATTTGAGTCTTTCTTATAAAAATCATTCGATTGCTCTAATTTCTCTTCTTGCTCGTTCATTTTAGATTTCTCTTCAAAAGTTGCTTCGAAATGGCATTCACTTAGATATCTTATTACGTTCATCCTGAAACATTCATCATCTTTACCTTTTGCAGGATACTTCATTGATTTTGAAACATTAAAAGTAATTGTTTGATCATTGACACATATAGTTAATTCCCCTTTTTGCACATCTATCATTACACTTCTAGTTGCCAGGAAATGTCTCCCCAAAATTTTAGGTATCTCTTTATCTTCCTCCTTATCTAGCACAATGAAATCAATAGTAAAGATAAATCGATCCACTTTAACTAAAACATCTTCTATAACTCCTTAGGATATGTTATTGAATAATCTGCTAACTGCAAAGTTACAGTAGTAGGGGATATTTCTCCTAATTCCAGTCTTTTAAATATCGAGAGTGACATAAGGTTAATGCTTACACCTAAATAACATAAAGCTTTCCCATAAAATATATCTCCTATTGCACATGGATTTGTGAAGCTAATAAGATCTTTGAGCTTTTTAGGAAGCTTTTTTTGAATTATAACACTACACTCCACACTAAGTGCAACAGTCTTGTTATCTTCAAACTTTCTTTTTTTGTTAAGAATATCCTTCATAAACTTCACATAACTTGGCATTTTTCTAAGGCTTCAGCAAATGGAATTTTAATTATAAGTTTTTGAAAGATTTCTAAAAGTTTTGAAAAATATTTATTCAACTTTTGTTGACAAAGTCTCTGAGGAAATGAAGGTGGTGGTGTTTCCAAATCAATTTTTAGTGGAGAAATAGGTTTATCAAAACCTTTTTAGCGCATCCTCCTTAGGCTCTTCAATTTCCTCTCTCTCTACTTCAATCACTTTTTGAACTCTACCTTCCAACTCTCTTCCACTTCTAAGTTGAATAGCTTTTACTTGCTCTTTATTCTAACCTTTTGGATTTACTTATGTATTACTAAGAAATGTTCAATTGGGTTTATTACTTAATGAATTTTTTATTTGTCCAGTTCATTCTCAATATTTCTAATTGTAGCTCCTTGAATTTATAATTGATTTCCCATTTGTAACACCACTTCTTATATAGACAACTTCTTTTGCTTAAATTGTGGACTACTTTTACAGTCTGGAGGATGAGTAGGTCTATAATTATTACTACCTTGGTTGTTTCCCCATTGATGAGTATTATCAATCAAATTATTATTCGAGTTAAAGTTATGATGGTCTTCCAAATTGGGTTATAATAATTTGAATATGGGTTATTGGGCTTATTATTTATAACATTCAAAGTTTCTAATGATGTTTTAGAATCTAGCATTTGGCCTAATGAATTCTCTTCAATAATTAAAATTGGTTACATCGTCCGAGGGATTCTCGATCATCCAACGAGACATTTTAATTTAGTTGTAGTTACAATTTTGTTGTTATGTTTGTGATTAAATTTTAAGTTATTTTATCTTTTGAATGTTGTGGCGGTGAATTTTATCTTGTATTGGATTTTAATTTAGTTTTGTGTTTCAGTTTTATGGCTATCCTAAAAGGTTTCAGTTTTCATGCAGGGTCACATTCTTGTTTAACATGCATGTTTTGCAAGAAAGAAAGTACAACACAGGTAAATAAATTACAATAAAATAAAAGTGTACCTGGCAGGTCTTCTCGTCATTCCATGCTGCACTCAAAACACTTGTCAGAGTATTTTAAATATTTACAAGAAACACATAGGTAAAGCTAAGGGAAGGTTCTGGTTGTCTACTAAAATCCTAATCCTACTGCTAGTTAATTCTTATGACGTCTAGGTTCTTGTATTTTGTTAAGGATGATTTTCTTCACCAAAGAACAATTAGTTCAATTGTTCTTCTAAAACACCCCATCATATTGAGAAAGTGCTTAGGACGAGTCCTAAACATCTTTTCAATGCTTTTGGGATTATTTCGAGTCCAAATGAGTTTTATTATACAGGTGAATGGATCATCCAAGAATATAGTTGAATTTTGTTTCTTACTCAGTGAATTTGGACTTTTGATTATCCGATGAGTGAAGTAACATTTCGCTTGATACTCCACCTAAGGGTTATAAGTGTGAGAGCCTTCAGGGGCAAATCAGTTTGTTAAGGGATTTAACCACTAAGATTGAATTGTTGTTTTCAAGACAGTTTAGTTTAGTTATAAAATTTCAAATTGATTTTTAAATATTTTAAAATTTTTTAAGTTAAAGCGGTATTTAAACTATTTAATTCCATTAAGTTTTAATAATTCAAATTTGTTTTAAATATTTTAGATTGATCTCAATTGTAACTTTTTTTGAGATTAACTTTTAACATTTCAAATTTTCTTTAGGTTAAGTTTTAAGTGATTTCAAATTAACTTTAATGTTTTGGGTTCATTTTAATTTAAATCAGTTAATGTTTTAAACTTTAATTTAATTAAGGATTGCTTTCTCTTTAATTAATTTCAATCATAATTATTAGAATTAATTAAGAGCTCAATTAATCCAATTAGAGACATTAAATTAAAGAATTGATATCTTATTAAGTCATATCCCCAATTTTAATAATCCAAAATTTAATTATTCCTCCAAAATTTAAATGGCTTAATTTATTAAGATTTCATTTTATGTTGTAGTTGATCAATGGGTTTCTACCCCTTAATTCCCTAATTTTCAATCATCTAAGAGAAAATTTAGGATCAAATATTCATCCCTCCCTTTGATTAAGCCTAAAGTATTAATTAGGGTTAAAATCCCTTAATTACCTTTATGCCCTCTTAAGCATATTCACTTTATAACTCATTAAATTAAGCTCAAATGAACTTAAAATTTTTATTTCACTTCACTCACATGTCAATTAAGACATTAGAGGAGAAAATGTTATTTTTTCTGTTTTTAATTTAATTTATATAATTATTTTAATGAAAAATAAGGATTTTCAATGAAAATTCAACAACATGACCAAGACAAAGTTTCTGTCCTTAGGAAAAGTATGGGGTGTTCCTACTAACGAGGGGACCACTTGGAGCAATTGTTGTGATTTTTTGAATTATATTTTATTTATTATAATTATTTTAAGTTTTGGAGTATTAATTAACTATAAAATAAAACTAAAGTTCAAAATTAAGTTTTTATTTTTGTTAAATCTCTCCGACCTCAAGGAACTTAGAGAAATAAATTTTATATTTTTCTGATTTTTCTTTGAAGTTTTAGAATTATTTTAGTGGGAAGGGTTGAAAAATCCATTTTAATATTAAAAATTACATTAAGCCTTTAAAATTCAATATCTTTTCTTAGAGACTTAAGAAAAATATTTGATTGATTTCTAAGTGATTAGGAGACCAAATATGATATTTTTGTGATTTTTTTTATTTTTTAATTATTAAAATATTCAAAAATAGGTTAAAAATGAAAATTTTAGAAAAATTCTAATTTTAATTTTCGTAGACTTCTCTAATCCCAGAGAGGTTTCAAAATAAATTTTGTGAATTTTTGAAATACATTTTAAGTTTTATGAATTTTTAATGTTTAAAAGTGGCCATGTGATTTAAATAATTCATTTAGTGGGTTAAATCATTTTCAATTGATTTCAAATTTTTATGTGAGACTCCTCTGACCCTAAAGATTAGTAGAGAATTGTTTTTGTGCTATTTTAATGAGTGGTTCTTTCAAATTAATTTAATCTTAATTTTAGGGTTTTGGCAAAATTAGGTTCTGTTTGAAAGAATTAAGTCAAACCATAATTTTGTCAGGGTTCTCTGGTCTAGAGATACTTCTGGTAATTTTTCAAGATTTTATTAACCGACATGCTAATTATTGGAATTAAAATACCAAAACAGACTCATAAACTTGGAAAATAGATAACTTGTCACAGAGATAGCCTCTGACCTTGGAAAATTTAGGGAATGTTCCAAAGATCAGAGGCTATAAAGCCCTATGGTCTCATGCCATGGTGAATTGTATGCATGAATGGAGAATTAAAATATTCAAAATAGTATTAAATTAATTAAAAATAAAATACTTAACAAAATAACTTAATTCTTTTTTCACACTAATCTCCTCTGTTCACTGAGTAAGAGTGTATTTTTAGTTTATTTTTAGGACTTTTCTATGAAAAGGTATGTATTTTCAAAGGTTCTGGTATTTAAATAAATAGAAAATAACCCTAATTTCCTACTTATCCGACGTGGCGTCGTGTCATCCTTGGTGGATCTGAAGTCCCACGCGGCGCTTCTCCATTCGACTCTGCCATCTGAGTTAGCGCCACGAGGCTCGCGCTTTCCGTTCTGTGGTTCCATCCGGCTTCATCTCTGCCATCCATCCGATACACGAGTGATCCGACGGTGGCTGGTCATCATCCCTAACTGACTTAACCTGAGAGCCGTCAACCTTCTAGACCTAAGATCTCGCTCCAGACTTAACCAAATCATGCGCGGTTGGTCTCTATAGATGCGTGTAGCCTAGACGAAGCTATCTATACGGCTAACATGCATCGAAATTGCACAGAACAAAATGGAGAATTGCTGGAAGCTCGGGAGGGAGGAGAGGTCAATACCTTGGCTATGAGAGCTGAAGCCTCAATCAGAGATGCTCGGCACATTCGTTGGAGCTAGAGGAGCCTCCGGATGAAGTCTCTGGTCCTGGTGAGCTGCCTAGGTGTGACTTCGACCAAGTCCGATTCCAAGCTCTGATTGATAGAGAAACTGGGAGGCTAGGAGAGCGGGCTTTCACTGGGGAACTCCTTCTCTTAGTGCTGTGAGGGTGTGGGTGAGTTTAATTTGGTTTTGGTGAAATTTCTGGGGATGTCCTGTTTTCTGGCTTGAGATTAAGCTCTAAAATTGAGCTCAACCAGTGGGAATTAGGGCAGGAAAACAGTGGGGCTCTTCTTCTCTAGGCTAGGAGAAGGCCTGGGAGCAATTTGGGGGAGTTTGGTGAAAGAAATTTCAGCACTTCTTTCATGGCTGAAAGAGGGGGGATTTTATAGAGCTTGCCGGAGAGGGGAGCTCAGGGCCTTGGGTCGCTTAGGGTGAAGCCAGAGCAGGGCAGGTGGCTCTTGAAAGGATTAGCCGCTACCCAGGCCAAATTTTGGATTTCAAGGACAAATGGGCTGCTTGGGCGTGGCTGTTCCAGCTACTGGAGTGGCTGGCAAGGTCAGTCAGGCAGCTGGGCAGGCTGAGGGGGAGTGGAGGAGGAGTTCAGTGCCATTAAACCTGACAGAGTGGTTGCTTAAGGGGGATTTGGAGATGAGACTTAGCCTTAGCCATGTGGCTTGGTCCCTTAGTGCAAAGTGATGGAACATTCTTCCATGGCTCATGGGGCATGGGTTAGGTCAGGTCAAACCCACCCTAGGTGGTCTAGGGTTGGCAGCCAAGAGGTTTGTTTGGTTTGATTTAATTTGAAACATAGGTTTAATTGGGTTCATATGGGTTTGAGTTGGGCTAACTTGAGTTTAGGTTTGAATTGGATCAAATTGATTGATCAACATTGTGTAAATGATTGTAGGGAAGATTTTTCATGAAGACATAAAGTGGGTTTGAGTTCATTTGGAGTTCAATTTGGAGGATTTTTGAGTTTTGGTTAATTTTGATGACCATGGGTTAGGTTGGATTTAGGTTTGGCAAGAGTTTGGTTCAAGGCCAATTGATGGTCCAAAATGTTTCAAATGATTGTTAAGAAAGGTTTAGGATAAAAATTGGGTGGAAATTTTGGGTTTGGGGGATTCAATTTGGGGAATTAGGGGTAGGTGATAACCTTAGGGCAAATTTGGGGATTTTGAATTCAAGTAGATTTTGAGTTGGTTTTGGGTTTAGATTGAGAACCAATTGATGTTGTTTTTGGTGTAGGGATGTATTAGGGAGGGTTTAGAGTTGATTTAGGGAGAAATTGAGTTGAATTGGATTGGATTTAGGTAGGTTTGGGTCATACGTTAAAATTGGGGCTTTTAGGTTTCAAGTTGAAATTGAATTCAAATTCGAATGAAATTGGGCTTGGATTTGTTTTAAATTGGTATTGTAGATGTGGAATTGAAGTTTAGAATTGAATTTGGGCAAAATTTAGGTCAATTGGATTGATTTGGTTTGACATTGGGTCCACTTAGGTTAAAATTGGTCAAATAGGGTATTTTGATAATATTAGGTTAAATTGGCAAAATTAGGCTATGGTGTAGTTGAACAAAATGAAATTGGAAACACTTGAGATTTTTTGGAATTTTTTTGGGAATTTTTGGAATTTTTAGATTTTTGGGTTAAAAAAGGTATTTAGGGTATTTGGAGGTTATTGGGAGGGTATTGGGGTATTTTGATGGATTTAAGAGGTGGGAATTATTTTAAAATGATTCTTAGGAATTTATGGAATTTTGGGAATTTTTGGATGATTTGGTGCTTGTGGGGGCAATTTTGGTAATTTTTGGTAAGTTTAGGGCACCCAATGTCAAACCCAGAATTTTTAGCAACATGGATGGGGTTTCAAATAAGGAAGAAATGGAACATTTTGGTGGGGTCAAGATTGAGTAAAAATTGATTTAGAATTGAATTAGGGTTTGGAAGCATGAGCCATGACTTAGCCAAGTCCAATCACTTTGGGACCAAGTCAAGCCAAATGGTAACCACTTTATGATCCTTCATATATTGACCTTAGCCATCTTAATCAAAGATTGGTGGCTTGGGTTTAATAAGGTTAGTTTCATAAAGGGTAGAAGGTAAGGGTCTAAGGTTTAGGTTAAGTGGCTCAGGGGTGTGTGTGTGTGCAAGAGAAGCCCAAGTCACCCAAGGTTACCCTAAGTCCGAACAATCCTATAGGAACTCACTATTGGTTGCCCATATGGTGGTTTTAACCTTCCAAGGTGATTTAGAGGTTTGCAACCATCCAAGTCGGGTCCCAAGAGGAGTCAAGAAGTAGCTGAATTGCTAAATGGTGGGTCCCAATCCTAGTCCTCTAGGATAGTCAAGGAGAAGTCCTATGGCTAGATCCTGAGCACTAAGAGAAAAGAAAAGACCTCACCAAAAATGAGGTCAACAAATGGACCTCCAATAGGTGTGGTGTGCTGACCAAGCATACTGCGCGTATTGGCGTTGACCGAAGAGATCAACGAACCAACACTGACAGTCTAAGTCCACAAACTTGGGACAGAGCAGAAAAAGAAAAGGTTCCTGCTGGGGAGTATCGGGTAGGTCTTTGAAGTTGAAGATTCTCAAACTCTCACTGGGGAGGAAGAGGTGAATTTTGATTGAAATTGATTTTGGAGTTTGAATTTTGATTGAAATTAATTTGAGATTAGAAACGAGAGGGAATCTGGAATTGAAAAAAGCAGAGTTTAAACTGTAAAAGGGGATGAGGATTGGAATTTAAATACCAACCTCGAAGTAAGGATCAGAATTTAGGTACCCATCAAAAAGGATAAGAATCAAAATTTAGGTACTGATCTCAGAAAGGAGAGAACTGGAATTTAGGTACCAGTCTCGGAAAGGGATGAGAATCAAAATTTAGGTACTAATCTCGATACCTGTCTCGAAAGGGAGTCGGAATTTAGGTACCGACCTCGGAACGATAACTGGAATTTAGGTACCAGTCTCAGAAGGGTGAGAGTCAGAATTTGGGTACTGACTTCAGAAAGGAGAGAACTGGAATTTAAGTACCAGTCTCGGAATGAGAATCGAAATTTAGGTATCGATCTAGGAAAGAGAGTCGGAATTTAGGTACCGACCTCAAGAAGAGACTATACCAGCTCGGGCTATCGTTCAGGACATTACATCCGACCTGGCTCTAGTCGAGGAAATGACTACCATTCAGGACATTATGTCAATCCTCAGGATGGGAATCAGAATTTAGGTACTGACCCCGAGATTTCAGGAGTGCAAAAAATTTTTCGGAAAGAGTGAGAGATTTGCGGTCACCGAAGTTAGGATGCCTTGTTGGTCTCATACCTACGTCGGAGGATTAGAATGCGGGAAAGTTTCTCGAATAGAATGCGAGGTTTGCGGTCACCAAAGTTAGGATGCCTTGTTGGTCTCATACCCAAGTCGGAGGATTAGAATGCGGAAAATTTTCTCGGATAGAATTCAGGATTGGCGGTCATCGAAGTTAGGATGCCTTGTTGGTCTCACACCTAGCTCAGAGGATCAGAATACAGAAAAGTTTTTCGGAACGAATGCAATGTTGGCGGCTCAGAGAATAGGATGCCTTGTTGGTCTCACACCTAGCTTTAAGGATTAGAATGCAGAAAAGATTCTTAGATAGAATTCGAGGTTGGAGGCTAGGAGAATATGATGCCTTGTTGGTCTCACACCTAGCTCAGAGGATTAGAATGCAGAAAATTTTCTCCGAAAGAGTGCGAAAATTAGAGGAAATTCAGAGAAGAGAATTGAAATTTGAGTATCGATCTTGAAATGAGAACTGGAATTTGGGTACCAGTATCAGAAGGATGGGAACTGGAATTTAGGTACCAATCCCAAAAGTTGGTATTTGATTTGGGTTTGGAAAATTCTGCGGAAAATTTAATATAGTAGAAGATTGGAATGAGACATGAAAGTGTTTCACATCCCGAGAGAGTTGATCAAAGTTTGATTGTTTGGCGAAGGATTTGAATCCATTCCATCAGAACCAAATCGAAAAAAATTTCATGGTTCCGTGTCAGTAGACTCAGTTGACCTTTTCAAAAGAAGAAAGGAATCGTGGAGAGTCGAAAAGATTTGAGAACAGCCAGAGGCTGGGGATTTCATATTCGGAGTTTGTTTTCATTGTTTGTTTAGTTTTTTAGTGATTTGATTTTGTTTTGATTTTCAAGTTTCTTTTGAGGTTTTATTTTGATTTAGGTTTTCATTTATTTATTTTGGTTTACAATTTGAGATTTTAAGTTGGTTCGCTTTGAGTTTCAGTTTCGTGTTTTATTCAGACTTTGAATTTAAATTTTTATTTTTTTGTTGTTATTATTTCATTCAAATCGTTCTTCGTTCAACTTTTCTATAAATCGAGTCAAACTCAGATTTAGTGGCGCTTGCTGTCAATTGCACAAGATTGAAGGCAAAAATACGACATAGTTGTTTCCATTAAAAATGACGGAAGTACATCAGGTAATTCCATCAAACATTTTTGATGACATCTTTTACAAAATCCATGTATATCTGAACACAGACTGTGCTGATATCTTCATGTATTCTGATGAAACTGTCTGTTTGATTCATCCTTGTCTGAAAAATAAACTGCATAAGTAATAACATCACCTTCTAAGCCACTTTTCGGAGGCGAATCCTACTGTTGACCTCATTTTTGATGAGGTCTTCTCTTCTTCCCTTTAGTACTTAGGATCTAGCCTTAGGCTTTTCCTTTGACTATCTTAGGGGACTAGAATTGGGACCCACCTTTTAGAAATTCAAACCACTTCTTAACTCCCCGCAAACTCCACAAACTTGACTGTAGACCCCTAATCACCTAGAGGGTTGAAACCAAATGTGGAAGTTTAAAGGATGAGTTCCTATAGGACTCTTTGGCCTTAGGACCGCCCCGGGTGGCCCAGGTCCGGTGAAAGGGCCGACTTACACACACACTACACCTATACACTACACTTTCACACACCTATACCTAACTTGGCCTCCTGACTCATGTAGGTGATTCACATGGATGGTCCTTAACCCCTAAGCCCTTGGCTAAGAGGGTTAGGAACAACATAGTGGATGCCTCAAATGAGTCCCTTCATGGCTCATGTGAGCTTGATGTGACTTCATAGCTCAACCAAAATGACTTCATTCCACTCAAATTCACCCAATCTTCAATTTTCCAAATTTTCAATTTTCCAAATTTTCAATTTTCCAAATTTTCAATTTTTGACCCTCGGGACCCTACACCCGCCTGACCTACCAAAGCCCTTGAAATTACCCAACTTTTTCAAAATCACCTAAATTACCCAAAATTCCTCAAAATCAATCCCAAATATTTCCACACCACTCAAATTGATCATCCATACCCAAAAATACCAAAAATTCCAAGAAAACCTCTCAATACCCTCCAAATACCCAAAATACCCCTCTTGACCCAAAAATCCAAAAATTTAGAAAATTCCCAGAAAATTTCAGAAAATCCCAAATATTCCCAATTTCATTTTGTCCAACTACACCATGGGCCAATTTTGTCAATTTACCCTACTTTTGCAAAACCCCCAATTTGACCCATTTTAACCCAAAGTGAACCCAATGTCAAACCAAACCTATCCAATTGACCCAAATTCTGGTCCAATTCAATTCTAAACTTCAATTCAACATCCCAAATGTTAATATGGACCAAATCCAAGTTCAATTTGATTGACATTTGGATCCAATTTCACTTTTGGCCTTAAAGCCCAATTTGGACCCACGACCCAAACTTAACCCAAACTCACCCAATTCAACTCCAATTAACCCCAAATCTTTTTCAAATCTTCCTTAACATTCCCACAAACAAAAAACTAACATGATTTGCCCAACATTTAGACCCAAACCCCACTCAACTTCAACTCAAAGCTAAAAGGCCCTATTTTGACCTAAAACCAAACCTAACCCAAATGAGCCCAAACCCCTAAATCAAAGCCCAACCAAAGTCAAAACCTCTTTGAAACACTCTCATAAACATTTTCCAACATTTATTTTACATCAATTTCAACCCTAGCCCAACCTTGGCCCAACTTGGCCCACTTGGGCCTATGTTGGCCCATTCACCAAAAAAACCCAAATTCAACCCAATTCAAATCCAAATCACTCCCAATTTGCTTCAAGTCACTCATGACTCATCCATGAGCTAAAAATAACATTTGTTTGGCCCAATCCTTCACAAATTCCCCATCCATAAATTTATTTCCAAACCAAAAGCCCACTTTCTTAAACCTTCCTAAAGCCCATCTCCACCAAAATCCAAAGGGGCAAAGTCAATCTAAGGCCCATATGACAAATTCTCTTCATCATGCATTCAATTAAAATCATCCCTAAGTCCTAATCCAATGATCAAATAATTCTAAATAAAGCTTCATCCAACTTTCCACCAAAATGTCCAAAATCCTTAAAATCCATTTTTATGAAGTTGACTAAACTTTTCCCAAGCCAAATGGAGCCATGAATGAGCCATTCACAAGCCATATGAAGCCATGAAAGTTTGGCATGTGACCATGCCATTAATGGTAAAAGGAGGGGCTCCTTTCCTAATCTTTCATTAAGCCTTTTTAACCTTATTCATGACACACACTAAACCATATTTAGCCACCTCATCATGGATAGAGACCATACCATTCTCTCTTGGGCGACCCAACCGATCCTCTCGGCCCAAAATCGAGCCATGGGGAGGTGCACCCAACCCAAACCAATGGATTGACCAAATTGAAGCCAAAATGACCCCTTCCCCATTCCATTTTAATTCAAAGCCTTTACACATGGCAATTGCCGATTGATTGCACAAACCTCCAGCCACGACCCACTGGACTCGAGGGTGACCCATGCTCTGCTGGCCGCCGCTCGGGTCGCCGGAAAACACCATGGCCGAGACCTTGGGAGGAGCCAAACTTTGGAATTCCACCTTCTTGAGCTGCCCCATGCCCGATGGCCACCATGGCCGTTCTTCCCATGACCGAAGCAGCTGATCCCGACCCTTGGCCATCCCCGTGAGGCTCTCCAGCCACCTCTATTTAAACCCGACCCCCTCACGGCCATGAGAGGAGAGTTGCACAAACCTTGCCAAAACTGCGCCAAAATTGTTCCAAACCCTTCTCCACCCTTAGAGCGGTTGATCCCAGGTGTCAATTTGCCCTAATCCCCACCGACAAAATCCGATTTCTCAGCCGAAATTCCACCCAAAACCAGGACACTTCTCCACAGTGAGCCAATCCCCAAATTGATTGGTTCTACACCTTCACCGGACCAAGGGAAGGTGTCCACCGACAAAAGCCCCATCTCCGAGGCCACCCGGTTGCTCCGGCCTCCAAGCTTTGTGATCGGCTGTGGTCGAAATCATACCTAGACAATTCACCAGACTAGGAGACTTCATCTGGAGCTTGCTAGGATCCAATCAAAGGTGCAACAACCCTCAGATCGAAGCCACACTTCTCTGAGCAAAGGTACGAGCTAATTCTTCATCCCGAGCTTACGGAGATTCTCCATTTCAAATGCTTTAATTTCAATGCATGATAACCGTATAGATGTGTTCGTCTCTTGAAGACGAATCCATAGAGCATAAGAACATGAAAATCCATTGAGTATCGAGTGAGATATTAGGGATTTAGTGTGGACGGCTCTCGGGTGAGGACACTTGGGGACGATGAACGGATGCCGTCCATCCGATACACGTGCGGACGGACGGCGGGGATAGCGTCGAATCGAGAAGACGGAACGATACGAGCGGGCCCGGGAGCACCGAGTCGGATGGCGGCGTCGAATGGGAGCACGCCACGCGGCGTTCGGAGGCTGCTCGAGGTTGACGCGGCGCCGCGTGGATAAATAGAAAATTAGGGTTTTTTTCGATTTATTTAATTCCCTAAACTTCAAAAATTCATAACTTTGTGTAGAAAAATCGAGAAAAATAAAATAAAAATACCCTCTTACTCGAGTGAACGAGAGGAGAATAATGTGGAAAAGAAATCATTTAATTTCATCAAGTATTTTATTTTTAATAATTTATTTACTATCTGCATATTTTTAATTCTCCATGCATTTATACAATTCATCATGGCATGAGACCATAGGGCTTTTGAAGCCTCCGAATTTGGGAACATTCCACTGAATTTTCCAAAGTCGAGGCCATCCCTATGAAAAGTTATTGATTTTTCAAATTCATGTTACTGTTTTGAGTATTTTAATTCCAATAAATAGCATGTTGTGAAATAAATTCTAGAAAAATTTGGTGATGTTCCTTATGACCAGAGGACCCTAGGAAAAATAGATTTTGAGTTAGTTCATTTAAAACAACCCTAATTGGCTTAAACACCCAAAATGGATCTCTAATTAATTAGAGCTAACTATACATCAAATTGACTTGAAATTAATTCTCCACTGACCTTCAGGATCAGGGGAACCCACCATAAAAATTTGAGGTCAATTGGATTTGGTTAGTCCTACTAATTGGGTTGATTAAGCCATTTAGTCATTTTCAACTTCAAAAATTCATAACTTTCAAAATATTTTTTAAAAATTCACCAAATTGGTTTTGGAGCCTCTCTGATATCAGAGGAATTTAAGAAAATTAAAATTTCAATTTTCTAAAAAAGTTGATTTTTTAATATTATTTTAATATTTTAATAATTAAAAAATAATAAAAATCACAAAAATAATAAAATTCACCAAAATGTCACATTTTGAATTTTAATCACTTAGGAACAAACCCCATATTTTGTCTTAGGTCTATTTAGTGAGATATTAAATTTTAATGCTCTAGGGTAATTTTAAAATTAAAAAAATGTATTTTCTAGCATTTTCACTAAAATAATTATAATAAATCATAAAAAAATCAGAAAATTGCAAAATTTGCTTCTCTGATTTCCCTGATATCAGAGAGATTTTTGAAAAATATAAAATTCATTTTTCAACATTTATTTTATTTTTAAATTAATTAACAATCCAAAACTTAAAATAATTATAATAAAAATAATATAATTCAAAAAATCACCAAAATTGGTCCAAGTGGTCCTCTAGTCATTAGGAATGTCCCCTAATTTTCTTAAGGATAGAAACTTTCTCTCGGTCATGTTATTAAATTTTCCTTGGAAATCTCTATTTTCTACCAAAAATAATTATATAAATAAATTAAATACAGAAAAAATCACATTTTCTCCTCTCATGTCTTTATTGACATATGAGTGAAGTCACATAAAAATTTTAAGTTCATTTGAGTTCAATTTAGTGAGTTATGAAATTATTAAGCTTAAAGGGTAAAGTGGTAATTAAAATTTTAACCCTTAATTAAAACTTTAGGTTTAATAAAAAAATTAACAAGTAAAATATTTGATCCTAATCTGATTTGGATGATTGAAATTTAAATAATTAAAGGGTAGAAACCCATTAAACAATTTAAAATGATTAAACCTTAATTAAATAATTGATTAAATTTGGGAAGAATAATAAAATTGGAATTATTAAAATAGGGATATTATTAGGAAGAGATTTATTCTTTAATTTAAAAATCCCTAAATTAATTATCTCATTAATATTCAATTCTTAATTAAAATGATAACTCAAATTCAAAATATTAAAAGACTTAATCATTAAACTAAAATCAAATTATTAAACTTTTTTTTAAAATTTCAATTAAAATTAAAAATAAAATTAAATTAAGTAAATTAAATTGGATTAAATTAAATTAAATTAAATCAAAATTAAAAGTTGAATTAAATTAAATTAAATTAAATTAAATTAAATAAACAAATTAAATTAAATTAAATGAATTAAATTAAATTAAATTAAATAAATAAAACCAAATTAAATTAAGTTAAACCAAATTAAAAATTAAATTAAATTAAATGAATTAAAATTAAATTAAATTAAATTAAATTAAATTAAATTAAATTAAATTAAATTAAATCAAATTAAATTAAAATTAAATCAAATCAAATTAATTTAATGTAACATCAAATCAAACTAAATTGAATTGAATTGAATTAAAATTAAATTAAAACTCAATTAAATTAAATTAAATTAAATTAAGTTGAATTAAATATAACATCACCAAAGACATAAAGAATTCAAAATAAATCTAAAATAACTTGAACACTATTCCAAATTTAAACCCATTAATTGAATTCAAACTAAATCATAAATTTACCCTCGAAAGCTTTAGTTGTCATAACTCCTAAACGGAATATTAAATGAAATGTTACTTCACCTATAGGATATTCGAATGTCCTAGTTCATCGAGCAAGACAACAAAATTTGAATCCCGGACGATTAATTCATTTATATAATTAAATTCATTTGGACTTAAAACAATCCTAGAAATATTGAAAAGATGTTTAAGATTTGTCTTAAGCACTTCCTCGATATGATAGGATGTTTATAAGAACAACTAAATTTAATTATTCTTTGATGAAGAAAATCATTCTCAAACTAAAACACAAGAACCTAGACGTCATAGGAAATGACTAGCTATAGGATTAGGAATTTGGTAGAAAACCATAACCCTTACCTTAGCTTTACCTAGGAACTTGCTTAAATATTCTAATTATGTTTTAAGTGCAGCTTGGGATGACGGGAAGACCCTCCAGGTACGCTGTTATGTTATTACAATTCACTTTCTTGCAATTTACATTATTGTAATTTCATTAATCGCATCGCACTTACTTTTCTTGCATGATAAACAACTGTTGCATGAAAACCCACACCTTTAGGATAGTCCCTAAAGCCGAAACCAAAACTAAGTTAAAAGTCATTGCAAGATAAAATTCACCGCCACAACATTTCAAAATATAAAACAACTCAAAATTTAATCACAAACGAACACAAAACTACAATTACAACTAAATTAAAACGTCCGTTGGATGATCGGGAATACCTCGGATGATTTAACCTACGTGTTGCTTAACGAGATTTCCCACGGTCTAAATGAAAGTGTGGAACTCATTCGAGTTGAGTTTAGCAAATTCATACGGACTAAGTGAATCCGATAAAAATAATGATGCGGAAGGATGGAACCAGTGGGATCTTAACCGGTGTCGTTATAATCAACTTTAAGATTTGTTTTAATTAAAATATTGAAAACACTTGGAAATTAAGATTTTCTCTAAACCAAAACACTTTTCTCATCCTCTGATTTATGACTTCTAAAACTAAACCTCTGCAACAACAAGGAGCTTGGAGCATGGTGGGTAGCACGACCATCATCGTCGGCGAAACTTAAATCTACATCGGCAAAACTTTCTTAGAATTAAACAACAAGCCATAGGATTTCGAGGTAGTTTGCACTAGTGCAACATAAATCCTCGACCTTTTGTTAGGCATTTGCATCTGCAAATTAAGCCCTAACTAGGTTTTAGGATTCCGAGGTAGTCGTCAGATAGGACATAAACCCTCACATCTTCGAGATCTATTTGTATGATTGTGTCATACGAATATAAGTCCTAATTAATTAAAATTGGCGAGATCAAAACATCAAATAAACATTAGGACTTTCCTAAATTCAAGCCAAACAATAGGATAGTCGGGAGATTACCGAAGTTCACTTCGAATCTGTGATTTCTCCTACTTTTTTTTTCCTTTGAATTCCCAAAACAAAATGTTACAAATTTGATCCATTCCCTATTGAAATTCCAAACTTCAATCTTTTGGGAACTTAAACTTTGAAATTCTTGAGAGCAGAATTATTGATTATTATCGAGAGTTTTCTTAGGTGATTCCCATCACTTAAGATGTAATTAACTATAGGGGCTTGTCCTTATAGGGAATTTTAAAGAACCCGAGTAATATAAACCCTGTTTAATGCTTTCATATTAAGCGAGGGAATTTGTCGGCTTATAAAATTGGTTCGCGGACCAAACGGATGTCACAAATCTTTTAGTTTGTTTAATCGAGCCCCACCGTCAGCGGTGTGTCTATCCTTAGGGATAGATTCATGGTTTGTGGTGCGGTGCTCGTTTAGATAAACTATTCGGGATGTGAGATCGGTTTGATTTCATATCTTAAAACCTCCAAATTTAAAATTATTTTCAAAATAAAATACTACTTTTCAAATTATTTATTTAAATTAAATTAAAAATTCGCCGACAACTTCTGTTAGGCGACCCCTTTTCAAAATAAAACACACAACCTAAAAATATGCCGACAAATTTCTGGCGACTCCGCTGGGGACAATTCCTCTCTCCATTATAATCGGATAATTCTGCTTTCAAAAATCGGTAGTGCATCCATGTCCTTAATAGATCAAACTACCATTCTTTCCGTTGGAATACTATGTTCATTTCTACCGTGAACAAGTATAGCCAACATTCTCTCGGATTTAGGAGCCACTGTTTAGACACCCCTAAATAGAGAGGTTCGAGATCCTTTTACCTCATTTCGAGGTGGGGTGGACCCCCGATAGGTGTTAGTTTAGGAATGATCCTTCGAGTCGAGAAGTCTTGCATAAGACTTTCTTTTCCTTTCCAACTCTGAATCGGATTCCTTACCTTCTCTACACCTTTGAACATTCTGTTCTAAATAAACGAACCCTCTAATAAATGATTCTTTTAACAAATGATTCCTTCTTATAAATACATGAACAAGAATGTGTTCGGACTCTTTTCAATTCCTTTCTTTTCGTCCTAAAGAAAAGAAGCATAACTTAGGACCGACAACCGGAATCTACCCTGCGAAATGGAAACCCCAAAGCTGATTTTCTCCTTCACCAATGGACTGGACTTCGTCGTGCTATAAGGATGAGTTGCCGACAGATGGGATCATCCGATTTGGACAAGGATTTGAAAACACGAATGTCAAGATCACCGACGTCTCCCTCTTTGCAGCGACGAACAAGGTATCCGAAGCCGAGAAGCCGTCGCTGAATTCGACCTTAGGTCGACCCAAGAGTTTCCTCCTCTGCAAAGGGTCCCAACCGAGAGGAATCTTGCTTGTCCGCGGGAGGACTATTCTTACTACCCCCAGCCGGTCTAGTTGTTTACTGCACTGCCCGACTTCTTCCAAATTAAAGGGGAAAGAAATCCGAATTATGGTGAACTCCGCTACCGTGGAGGGTACGGATCTTCCTGTAAGACCTTCTATTTTCGAAATCGGGTCCGGTTCGAAGATGCCATCAGCGACGAGGACCCGAAGAAGAAACGAGTAGAAGGATCGCCGGAGAAGCCGTAGCTGCTGAAATTGCTTTCTGGAGGAAATCCGGAACTGCTGAATATACACCGCTACCGAATATACACCGCTGCTCGACTACATACCACTTTTGGGAGGAAGCGGGTTCCATCCCCTCTCCGCCGCGGAGGATGAGGAAAATGTTCGCAAGATTCTTCGCCGCATTGCCTCGGCCCGCATATTACAACGATAGCGCAAGAAAAGGACTAGAACTACGCCGTTTGCTCGACTGCGAACTTTGGTAGAAAAGTTAGCAAAGAAGGAAAAGCGCCGTATCGGAGATTCTACGAAGGATAGGGCGGGTGCCGATCGAATCCCGTCTTGGGCCCCGAGTAGAACCCACCATCATGACGAAAAGCCGAGTAAAAGAATGAAAGCTAGTCCGCTCGTCGTCGTCTCGGGATTACGGATTAGGGAGGATACCACCTTCCGGCATTTGGTCGACGGACCGTCTAGTCCTAGACCTTCTGCTGCTAGAAGGATGGTATGGCGTCCACTACCTGGGCGGTTGAGATTGAGACAACGGCCGAGAAAGAAAGTCTCGCCAGGAGACTTGAATGCGAAGAAAGCGCCTCTGCGATAAAGGGGACTCATGAAAAGGGGACCGGCAGCTATCGCACGACAACCGCAAGGACGCACAGAAAGCCCCGCTAGAAGATGCCATGGAAAAGTTGAGAACCGATATCCGACGATTGGCAAAAGAAAGAGAAGAAAAGTTCGGAGACGAGATTGATTCATCGGAGTTCATGGACGACGAATATGCAAAAATCAACATGGTCGAAACACGAGCTTCATCGGCTTCGCAAGGTGCTCCTGCGGCCGCGAAGAGAGGAGCCGGAGCGATGAGAAGGAAGCTTCGGGAGAAAGACGACACGATCGCTCGAATGGCGAAAAGGATGAAAGAGATGGGCGTAGCTGCGGCCACTCTCCGGAGTCGAGTGCAACCACAAAGAGAGACACCCCGAGAGGTCATTCACATTGTAGACGGAGGAAAAGAGATTACATCCGTCAATGGGGATGATCGGCGAAAAAGGATACAACACGAAGTATGATCCACGAAAAGGATATCGAGAACTTGGTGGAACGAGCGGAGTGCGAGAAGCCTTAGCACAATCTAAGAGCGGGACATCCATTCGGACGGGTAGACCTTACCGGAAGAATTCGACGCTGTCCAATATCCGAAAGGCTTCGTACCACCTGCGTTCAAGACCTTTGATGGAGCCGGGAACCCCGACAGGCATGTTGCACACTTTCGTGCCGGTTGTTGCAATGCGGCGGGAGCGATGCATTGCTCTTCCGACGAGTTCGTCGGCGGCACTGTCGGGGATCGCCTTCGGCGGGTATGCGGAATTACCAAATGGTTCGGTGAAAACGTTCTCGGAGTTAGAGAACCTCTTCATCGAGTGATTCGCGGAGCTCGGCACCACATCAGTATAGGTGATTTAGTGGTAGAGAAACAAAGGCCGAACGAAACTTTGGTGGATTACATACTTCGATGGAGAAACTTAAGCATGAAGTGTGAACCACGACTGCAAGAACAACATGCGATCGACATCTTACTTAAAAGCATTCATGGCCCGATAGCACTTCTCCTCGAAGGATTCACTATTAAGACTTTCGAGAAGTTGTTAAGCAAGGCCGGAAGCTTGCAAGAAGAGGCGAAGCAATTAAGTTTCGCCGACAAGACGGACAAGCAAAAGCTCAGTGAAGACTTTTGAAAAGAAATCCGGGATCATTGCGGCGAGTTGACAAAGGCGAGCAACCGATGAAAATACCACCAGAACGGCCGCGGCAACCACAACGAATTACCAGCAACCCCGACCCGGCTATCGGTCATCTCCGCGGTATGAACAGCCGCCTCGTCCGCAAAGTACATTGAGGGAGCTTCGAGCGAGAGAATATCCGTTCAAGAATGAAGCGATGCCGAAAATGTTCCGTAGTCGATGAAGACTCCGAGATTTCCAGTGCTGGAGCCTAAAAGACCGGAGGAAGTCAACAAAAATGTGATCCCGACTTTTGCCCCTACCACCGGATGCTTGGGCACGGGATAGAAGATTGCATTACCTTCGAAAGTTGGCTCGATGACAACCTTCGGAAAGGGAATATAACGATCCGAAGGAGTACATGAAGGAACCCCGAAAGGAGGTTCCGTCGATGTTATCTCAGCCGATCCCATCATTCTAATAGATCCCTACAAGATCGACGATGGATGGACTACCGCACGGACGAGGTCTTCGAAAAGATTTTAGACGAGCATCCAAACCGCTTCGGTGCGAGCTTCGATTCGGAGTTCGAGACACAGTTAAGCCGGTACTATCACTTGCGATAGAAGAACCACCTCAACGAGGAGACGATTAAAGAGAAGAAGAAAATCGACGAAGAAGAGAGGACCGAGGCTCCTAAGGCTAGACTAGGGGCTGCTTATCCTAGGATAGTTGTTTCAGATTCGGGGGAGAAATCCCTCGAACCTCTGACTCTGTATGATTATCTGCTCACTTCCGTTGGATCTTATAATGATAAGGGTGATGGCATTGGCTACGTTTTGACTGTTTCTAACGATTACGTAACTAGCGACTCCGGACATCGATTTCGATACAAATGACAATTCTCAAATCATACACAATCTCGATGATCACGATGACGAAGAAGACATCCACCAAGGAGGCTACGAGAGTTAAATAAGCAATGAATCCATTTGCGAGTTTCGAGGAGCTCCGGTCACGATAGAGTTAGAGCCTTCGGACTCCGAAGCTAATCCGGAAGAACTCGTCATTCCGATTCGGGAAGAAACACCAGCAAGCTCGACACTAGATTCGGAGAAATTACGAAGTTAACTTAAGAAGTGGAAGAGTCCTACCTCCGAGAATGGGTCCAAAGGACAAAGGAAAGCGAGTGGTTGTTCAAGAAGAACCAACCCCGGCGGAAGAAATACCCATTCGAGAAGAAGCCGAAACACATGAAAATAAAGTGGACTACAACGTGCTAGCTCATCTTAGGAAACTACCGACCAAACTAAGCATCTACGACGCTCTCATCTTATCAAAGGAGATGAGAGAAGCTCGATCAAGGCCTTAATTGATCGCGGAAATTTGCTTAGCTCGAATGGCTGGAGATTCCTTAGATGAGGTTTGCTCGTTAAAGGAACGACGAGGTGTTACCTTCGGGGACAATGACCTATTACTTGGGACGACGAGACCACGACCGGCAGTTGTACATTTCGATTACAATTGGGAAGTTTACGCTCTCCGGAGTATTCGTGGATCCGGGAGCATCAATCAATATAATGAGTCTTCGAACACTAGAATATTTGGAAATTGATGCCCGCGAGCTCGAAGCCGACAAAATGTTATTAAGAGGATTCAACCAGAAAGGAGAAAGAGCCCTCGGATCAATAACACTACTAATGAAGACCGGTGACTTAGCAAAGACAACCGCAAAATTTCACATAATTGATTCTGAAACGTCGTTCAACGCTCTGCTGGGCCGACCACGGATACATGAAAACGAGGATGGTACCATCATCTCTACATCGATGCATCGAATACTACGATGGAGGGAACGAGTGCATCGAAGGTGACTTACAACCATTCTCCGTACACGAAATTGGAATTCACGAAGATGCGGCTTATTATGCACCATCGAAGAAAACAATTTTCTCCGGAGATACCATGACAAATGAAGCAAATAAAGTTCGAGACAACGAAGAACACGAAGTTCTAGTCCAACGATCACTCACCACTCCCTTACGGCGAGATGGTGAAGGTTTCTCCACAACTCGCATCCGAGGTCGAGGCGGGGACGAGGTCGTGGTAGAGACGTTAGGACGAGTTGGACGGAGGAAACCGGCCATCAATGTTGATTGGGAAGACAGTTCGAAGAAGAAAAGAAATCGAAACAAGTAGCAGCGACAATAAGTTGGAAAAAGCCGCTATTCAAGATCTCTCTCGAAGATGAGAAGAATGAAGAATATAAATCGATGTACGAGAAGATTAACCACTATGTACAAACTATGACCCTGACCCCGATCCATTCTAATAAGATCGAGGGTATGGTGGTCAAAGAAGTATGTAACGACGGTGCAAGGCCAATCAAGTTCTACCGTGGTGCTTCTACCTCCAAAACTGAAAATAATGTACAATTTGAAGATGTCACTTCATCGGAATTAATGGAATTACCTTTTGAGTGGTACTCTCCACTGTGTTCAAAATTTAATTCAACGTGGTTTCTTACCTCGACAATGGACAAAAGGCCAATCACAACATTTTGAAAAATTATGGAATAACTCCGGTCGTCCACCCAATTCAAAGTATGTACTCGGATTCGGCATAGTAGGATCAGTTGACGATACTGAATTTTGCTTGGTTGTCACTTGCGAGCCTAATAAAAACTGCATGGAAACTACAGAAGAGTTTGAAAATTTACAAATTGGAGACACTCCACCAGAATTCGAAGAAGAGATTAAATCTACAATAGATGAGTTAACGGAAGTTAACTTAGGTACTAGCGAAGAGCCTAGACCTACCTTTGTTAGCTCCTTACTCAATAAAGAAGACTCGAAGAAATAATCAAGTTATTAATGGAATTTAAAGACTGTTTTGCTTGGAATTATGACGAGATGCCGGGATTAGCTCCGGAGGTTGCGGTCCATAAGCTAGAGTGGATCCTACTACGTCCCGTCAGACAAGGTCCCGGAAGAATGCGTTTAGAAATTGAACAACAAGTCATAGCCGAAGTTAAAAAGCTAATAGACGCTAAATTTGTCCGTGAAGAACAATACCCGACTTGGTTAGCCAATGTAGTGCCGATCGAAAGAAGAATGGTCGGATCGGAATTTGTGTGGATTTCGAGAGATTTAAACAAGGCATGTCCAAAAGATGAATTCCTCTACCGATCCCGAATTAATGATCGACATTGCTTCAACACATGAAACATTCTCATTCATGGATCGATCTTCGGGATACAACCGGATAAAAATGGCTCCGGAAGATGAAAAGCTTACGGCATTCGAACGCCGATCGGAGTATTTTGCTACACGATGATGCCATTCGGACTGAAGAATGCGAGAGCAACCTACCGGAGAGCAATGACAAGAATTTTTGATGACCTCATCCACAATCAAGTCGAATGCTACGTGGACGATGTGGTCATCAAAAGCAAAATAAAGGAAAACCACCTGTATGATTTGAGAATTGTTTTTGAACGATTAAGACAATTTAACCTTAAGATGAATCCCTTAAAATGCGCCTTCGGTGTCACCTCCGGGAAATTCTTAGGATTCGTTGTCCGACATCGTGGAATTGAAATCGACCCAGAAAAGATTAAAACTATCTTAGAAATGCCGCCTCCCAAAACCTTAAAACAACTACGATCTTTTCAAGGAAATTGGCATATCTTCGAAGCTTTATCTCGAACTTGTCGGGTAGGTGTCGGCCTTTCTCGGCACTAGTTAAAAAGGACGCCAAATTTATTTGGGAAGAGAAATGCCGAAAGCCTTCGAGGACATTAAACAATATTTAATGACACCTCCTGTCTTAGCGACCCCGATCTCGGAGTAGACCGGCGATACTTTACACGCGGCTTTAGACGACTCTCTCGGAGCACTGTTAGCCGAGTCGATGATGAGGGTAAAGAAAATGCTCTTTACTACTTAAGCCGTCGTTTACTTCGACGGAAGTAAGGTATCCCGCAATTGAAAAGCATTGTTTGGCCACGATCTTCGCCGCTCAAAAGCTCGAGCACTACATGCTTTCTCATAAGGTCGACTTGATCTCGAAATTTAATCCATTGCGATTCTTGATGACTCGTCAGACACTTTCGGCGGACTTGCCGGATGGTCGATGATATTATTGAAATTCGATATAACTTTCGTGCCTCTTCGTGCGTAAAGGGACAAGCCTTAGCGAGACTTTCTCGCGAGCACACCCTTTGCTGGCGGAATCTCCTCTCGATGACGATTTGCCAGATGAAAAAATAATGAATCTAGAAGACCCTGATGATCGACGTTGGGAATTGTATTTCGACGGAGCATCTTCAGCACACAAAGATGAAGAATCGCAAGTGATAGTGCCCAGTAAGGCAGGAATCGGGTTAATCTTTATAACGCCGGAGCGGGGGATGTTAAGATACTCCTACCACTTAACGAGACCGTGTACGAAATAATGAAGCGGAATATGAAGCCCTTATAAAGGGACTGGAATTAACTATTCGAATGGGGATAACGAGACATCGACATCTACGGGGATTCGCGAGTTAATCATTCAACGGATCGTCGGACAATATAGAATTTTAAAGCCGAGGCTCGAGCGATATTTCCGGTATGCCAGTACAGTTGTTGGAACAGATTCCAAATGTGACGATCTACAAAATTCCCGGGAAAGAAAATGCTTTAGCGGATGCTTTAGCCGTCTCGCAAAAGAATTTTCTGTTTGCAAGATGAATCGGTAGAAGTGTCGGTTCACGGACGTCGGGTCCTATCACGGCTCGACATAGACACAATACACAAATCGGAAAAAGGAAAAGAATCGAGTTGCGGCGAGTGACGGAAAACACGAGAAGATTGGCGACGGCCATTAATAGACTACACGCAAACGGGAAAGCTACCGGACGATAGGTCGCTAGCCCATCGGATCGAAAAGAACTGCGTCCTACGCATTAATAAACAACACATTGTACGGAAGGTCTTTTGATCGAATGTGGCTAAGGTGCCTAAGCGGGTCCGAGGCCCGTGAAATTGTTAAGGAGGTGCATTCGGGACTGCGTGGCGCTCACCGGTCGGGTCCGAAGATGAAAATGAAAATTAAAATACTAAGGTACTACTCGGCCCTCGATGATGACCGATCGCATGAAAATCGCGAGAGTCGTCACCGATGCCGAGTGCACGGGTGGTTCTACACCAACCTCCGAATGTGCTACATCCGACTATTGCGTCATGGCCATTTGAATGTTGGGGCACGGATATAGTGGGTCCGATAGAACCACCATCTTCGAAAGGACATCGCTTCATTCTTGCGGCTACGGATTACTTTTCCAAGTGGGCGAGAGGCGGTTCCACTTAGAGAAGTGAAAGCACACCACGTCTTACGGTTTTCAAGAACCGAGTTGTCTACTGTTTCGGAGTGCCACGCGAGGATCATCTTAGATAATGGGTCGGCATTCGAAGCACGCAAATCAACAATTTTGTCGAAAGACACGGAATCGGCGGCGATACTCGACAATTTACTATCCAAGAGCAAACGGCCTCGGCGAGGCTTTTAATAAAACTCTCGTTCAAATTTTAAAGAAAACTTTGGACGATAATAAGAGAAATTGGCACGAGAAGTTGTTAGAAGCCTTATGGGCTCTACGGACAACCTTCGAACTCCTACTCGAAGCTACACCTTACGCTCCGGTGTATGGGTCCGAGGCGATGTTACCTTTAGAGGTGCGGCTTCCTTCACTCGGAATTGCGAGTTGCAAATAAAATCACGACGAAGAGAACGCCAAATTACGACTCGAAGAATTAGAAAGCCTGGAAGGGAAAAGACTTGCGGCGCAACAAAATTTAGAACTATGCCAAGCTAAGATGGTTCGAGCCCATGACAAGCTGAGTCGCCGAGAACCTTCAAAGTTGGTGACTTAGTTCTCGTTCTCGAGAGACCTATTCTTACACATCGCGAGATAGGGAGGAAAATTTGAACCCACTTGGGAAGGACCGTTTGTGGTTGAAGCGGTATACTCGGGAGGTTCCTAGCGGTAGTGGATTGCCAGGGTGAACGACATATGCTTCCGATCAACGGACGATACTTGAAAAAGTATTACGCCACCTAATGTTTCGAAGGAGTGAATTCTTCATCCCTAAGAAACACGGGCGAAGTAATTACTTATGATTGGGTCCGAACCCAAAAAAAAAAATAATAATAATAAAATGTGCTAAAATAAATAAAATCATGATGATAAAGTTTCCTTGTTTTCTTTTCCAAATCTAAATCTCTTCCACGATCTTATCCTACTTCATTCTCGTTAAATTCGAAAATACAAAAAAATATAATATAAAGAAAATATGTCTTTAATAAACATTTTCTTAATGTTCTAGTTCTTAGTACGACCCTCGATCCTTTTCCTTGTCTTTTCGCGAGGAAATGTCGAACGGGCGGTTGGTCCCGAACTTTAAGAATGGCGTAAGCCTTGCACTCGATGAAAGAGGGTGAAAGATGGAGCGATAATCGAGATTGACTCGGATTTTGCACCGAGCGAGCCTACGATACGAGGAAAGTGGCCGGGTCCCGATTGATCGAGAAGAACTGCCGGGCGAACGAGTGATGAAAGTGGGTGGCCCAAGCCACCGATCCGACGACAAGAAAAGAAAGGCAAACACCGAAGAAGATAAGAAAATGAAGTCCGTAGTCACTACGGCGGAGAGGCGGGCTTGTCGGCGCCGCGCCACGAGAGATTCAGAAGTTTGAAGAGCTACTCTCACGGCAACGCAACGAAGAAATAAGAATTGCCGTATTCGTAAGATGTTAACAAAACTAGTCGCGGACCGGCGCGACGAGACGATTGCTAATGCCGGTACATACACTTCGAGGACACCGGTTCACCGGGAACACGAAGAAAGGAGGCCGGCTCCTAGGATAACGAAAGGACCAGGGAAATCCCCGAGAAGATCGGAAGAAAGAAGGTTACCACGCCGCCGGATAGAACCACCGGTGATGCATGACCTTGTTGCGGCAGCAACCCGAGGGATGTCCCGACGGGCATCATCCACGAGGAGCCGAGGTATGCGGGGAGAACGTGAAGGGATTGAACCGTATATCCTACAATATGTCACCGAGGCCTCACCATCTGCGGATCATTCGGAATACGAGCGGGAGAGAATGCGGAATGTTGAAAAGAAAACCTTTGAATACTTCGAGAGAATTAGAGGCGAGAAGAATCAATATACTTAGAGGGCCTCGAGCTACATACGGACGTATTCTCGGAGTATGAACAACGGTAAATCGTGGATTGCATCGGGGATTTGAAAAGAATGGGCCGAGCGAGGCCGCCGAGGGAAAACACATACTCGGAACCCCGGAGATGGATGCCGGGGAAGGGAAGAATCACGATACGATGCGGATGCTTTGTTACAACTTTGCGGAAGACGGGAAGGAAACCCACGGGAATACTCCGTCATGGGCGAGTGGATCCGATGCCATTAGTCATCGAGAGAATGGTAAAGAGATTGATAACATGGAGAGTACTGCCGACGGATTGCATACCCAATAGCTGCATTATCAACATCTACAAACGGGGTGATCGCATACCCGCATATAGACCACCACGACTTTGTCGGACCTTCTGCACGATCTCTTTCCTGAACGAGTGTAACATCATGTTCGGATGCGACCTCCGGATAGCGAGGCCCAGGTGAGTTCAGGGGCCGGTGAAGATACCTTTACCGATAGGTTCCGTCATGATGCGAAGGGCAACGGAGCGGATATCGCTAAGCATTGCATACGGGAGTACCGAGTGAAGCGGATCTCGGTTACTTTCGAAGGATGGACGACGGGAAGACACCTTACCATTTCCGAGCTAGACCACGAGCTAGAGAGCCTCGGCCTTACGAGTTGTGAGTTACATGGAAAATATCACACCCCCGATGTACATCCATACGGCATCCTTGCCGAGGATGGCTTGGAAGGTGATGTTATTGACCATGTACCCTACTTATTCGGACATGGATTTTTGACGGATGCTTCTTTGGATGGACCAACAAAGATCATACATAGTCCGTTTTGAGTCACATGGATTGTATGAGATGTATTCCGGATCGAGTTGCATGATGTATCTTCGACATGATTGGAATGAAAGTGACCATGTCACATTTTTGGCCTTCACCTCTTTTGTGCAAATTAGTAGGAAACGCCATTAAAGTTAAATGAACTTCGAACAAAGAACAGAAAAGAAAAAAAAGGAGAGTAAAAGAAAACTTTCCTTAAAAATCTAAAAAATGACGAACACCAAATTCACATGAACATTAAATAAACGATAAAATAAAATTTGAATCATTAAAAGATAAACAAAATCAACATAAATGTTAAATCAAATCTCGAATCGAATTCTCGACCAAATTCCAAATCGAATCTCGATCAAATTCAATTCAATTTTTCCAGATTCCAAATCGAATCTCGATTAAATTCGAACTCGACCTTCCAAATCGAAATTCAATCCGTTCTACTCTCTCCCTTGTACGGGATGGAAGCGGTCGATTCGATTGACACGGAGCCACGAGGTTTTGATTCGGATCTAGTGGCGAGGAATTGTATCCAATCCAGAACCGACAACTTTCCATCGACTCTTTTGAATGGGATATGAAGCATCTACATATTCCTTCCTAATCCATTCCCTTCCATGAAAGTCTTTTACAACTTTCATGAAATTCTCGAAACACTCAAAATTCCACACTCTTCGAATCAACACTACAAATCTTTGCAAAATCAATTACCAATCAATATCAAATTCTTGAGGTTGAGGATTTTACATCGAATCTTGCCTTTGCTTTAGGATTCTTTCCTATTACCTTTGAAATACATCAAAATCAAACTTTTGGGTTGAGGATTTTACATCAGATCTTTGCCTTGCTTTAGGATTCTTTCCCTATTGCCTTTGAAATACATCAATATCAAATTCTTGAGGTTGAGGATTTTACATCCAATCTTGCATTGCTTTAGGATTCTTTCCCTGTTGCCTTTGAAATACATCAAAATCAAACTTTTTGGGTTGAGGATTTTACATCCGATCTTGCCTTGCTTTATGATTCTTTCCTATTGCCTTTGAAATACATCAATATCAACTTTTTGGGTTGAGGATTTTACATCCGATCTTGCCTTTGCTTTAGGATTCTTTCCCTATTGCCTTTGAAATACATCAAAATCAAACTTTTTGAGGTTGAGGATTTTACATCCGATCTTGCCTTGCTTTAGGATTCTTTCCTATTGCCTTTGAAATACATCGAAATCAAACTTTTTGGGTTGAGGATTTTACATCAATCTTGCATTTGCTTTAGGATTCTTTCCTATTGCCTTTGAAATACATCAAAATCAAACTTTTTGGATTGAGGATTTTACATCGAATCTTCTGCTGCTTTAGGATTCTTTCCTATTGCCATTGAAATACATCAATATCAACTTTTTGGGTTGAGGATTTTACATCCGATCTTGCCTTTGCTTTAGGATTCTTTCCTATTGCCTTTGAAATACATCAAAATCAAACTTTTTGGGTTGAGGATTTTACATCCGATCTTGCTTTGCTTTAGGATTCTTTCCCTATTGCCTTTGAAATACATCAATATCAAATTCAAACCTTTGGGTCGAGGATTTTACATCCGATCTTGCCTTTGCTTTAGGATTCTTTCCTATTGCTTGAAATACATCGAAATTCGAACTTTTGGGGTTGAGGATTTTACATCAGAGACTGCATTGCTTTAGGATTCTTTCCTATCGCAATGAAATACATCTAAATTCAAACTTTTGGGTCAAAGATTTTACATCCAAGATTGCATTGCTTTAGGATCCTTTCCCTATCGCAATGAAATACATCAAATCAAATTCACGGGGTTAAGGATTTTACATCCGAGGCTCGCATTGCTTTAGGATTCTTTCCCTACTGACAATGAAATACATCAAAATCAAACTCTTGAGGTTAAGGATTTTACATCCAACACCGCATTGCTACGAGATCTCTTCTCATTGTAATGATTCAATCCAATCATTTCAATTTTCTTTTGAGGTTGAAGATGTTACATCTAAAACCAAAAATTCCATTTTTCATTTCAAATCAAATCCTTCAAATTAATTTTGATAAACTTCAATCTAAATCGAAACTCCAAATTGAAATCTAAACTCACACATCAAAACTTAAACTAAAACAAAATGAAATCTAAATTGAAATTCCCCGGATCATGTGATTTGGAATTCACCTCCTTTTCCTTTCCCAGGCGAGAGTTCGGGAATCTCCGAGTTTCGGAGATATACTTGACACTCCCCAGGCGGAAACTTTTCTACTTCGTCCTAAGTTTGTCACTTGGACATACGTGTTGGTTTTGCCGATCGCTTCGGTCAACACCGATACGCGCGGTGTGCTCCGTCAGCTCACCACACCTATTGGGGGTCCATTTGTTGACCTCATTTTTGATGAGGTCTTCTCTTCTCCCCTTTAGTACTTAGGATCTATCCTTAGGCTTTTCCTTTGACTATCTTAGGGGACTAGAATTGGGACCCACCTTTTAGAAATTCAAACCACTTCTTAACTCCTGCAAACTCCACAAACTTGATTGTAGACCCCTAATCACCTAGAGGGTTGAAACCGAATGTGGAAGTTTAAAGGATGAGTTCTATAGGACTCTTTGGCCTTAGGACGCCTACAGGTGGCACA
Source organism: Papilionanthe hookeriana x Papilionanthe teres (assembly GCA_022702705.1). Classification (NCBI taxonomy): domain Eukaryota; kingdom Viridiplantae; phylum Streptophyta; class Magnoliopsida; order Asparagales; family Orchidaceae; genus Papilionanthe; species Papilionanthe hookeriana x Papilionanthe teres. The sequence goes on along the minus strand of CM040429.1, from coordinate 42,366,300 downwards.
GTGCAGTGAAAGGGCTGACTTACACACACACTACACCTATACACTACACTTTCACACACCTATACCTAACTTGGCCTCCTGACTCATGTAGGTGATTCACATGGATGGTCCTTAACCCCTAAGCCCTTGGCTAAGAGGGTTAGGAACAACATAGTGGATGCCTCAAATGAGTCCCTTCATGGCTCATGTGAGCTTGATGTGACTTCATGGCTCAACCAAAATGACTTCATTCCATTCAAATTCACCCAATCTTTAATTTTCCAAATTTTCAATTTTTGACCCTCGGGACCCAACACCCGCCTGACCTACCAAAGCCCTTGAAATTACCCAACTTTTTCAAAATCACCTAAATTACCCAAAATTCCTCAAAATCAATCCCAAATATTTACACACCACTCAAATTGATCATCCATACCCAAAAATACCAAAAATTCCAAGAAAACCTCCCAATACCCTCCAAATACCCAAAATACCCCTCTTGACCCAAAAATCCAAAAATTCAGAAAATTCCCAGAAAATTCCAGAAAATCTCAAATATTCCCAATTTCATTTTGTCCAACTACACCATGGGCCAATTTTGTCAATTTACCCTACTTTTGTCAAAACCCCCAATTTGGCCCATTTTAACCCAAAGTGAACCCAATGTCAAACCAAACCTATCCAATTGACCCAAATTCTGGTCCAATTCAATTCTAAACTTCAATTCAACATCCCAAATGTCAATATGGACCAAATCCAAGTTCAATTTGATTGACATTTGGATCCAATTTCACTTTTGGCCTTAAAGCCCGATTTGGACCCATGACCCAAACTTAACCCAAACTCACCCAATTCAACTCCAATTAACCCCAAATCTTTTCCAAATCTTCCTTAACATTCCCACAAACAAAACACTAACATGATTTGCCCAACATTTAGACCCAAACCCCACTCAACTTCAACTCAAAGCTAAAAGGCCCTATTTTGACCTAAAACCGAACCTAACCCAAATGAGCCCAAACCCCAAAATCAAAGCCCAACCAAAGTCAAAACCTCTTTGAAACACTCTCATAAACATTTCCCAACATTTATTTTACATCAATTTCAACCCTAGCCCAACATTGGCCCAACTTGGCCCACTTGGGCCTATGTTGACCCATTCACCAAAAAAAACCCAGAATTCGACCCAATTCAAACCCAAATCACTCCCAATTTGCTTCAAGTCACTCATGACTCATCCATGAGCTAAAAACAACATTTGTTTGGCCCAATCCTTCACAAATTCCCCATCCATAAATTTATTTCCAAACCAAAAGCCCACTTTCTTAAACCTTCCTAAAGCCCATCTCCACCAAAATCCAAAGGGCAAAGTCGATCTAAGGCCCATATGACAAATTCTCTTCATCATGCATTCAATTAAAATCATCCCTAAGTCCTAATCCAATGATCAAATAATTCTAAATAAAGCTTCATCCAACTTTCCACCAAAATGTCCAAAATCCTTAAAATCCATTTTTATGAAGTTGACTAAACTTTTCCCAAGCCAAATGGAGCCATGAATGAGCCATTCACAAGCCATATGAAGCCATGAAAGTTTGGCATGTGACCATGCCATTAATGGTAAAAGGAGGGGCTCCTTTCCTAATCTTTCATTAACCCTTTTTAACCTTATTCATGACACACACTAAACCATGTTTAGCCACCTCATCATGGATAGAGACCATACCATTCTCTCTTGGGCGACCCAGTCGATCCTCTCAGCCCAAAATCAGGCCATGGGGAGGTGCACCCAACCCAAACCAATGGATTGACCAAATTGAAGCCAAAATGACCCCTTCCCCATTCCATTTTAATTCAACACATGGCAATTGCCAATTGACTGCACAAACCTCCAGCCACGACCCACTGGACATCGAGGGTGACCCATGCCTGCGGCCGGCCGCACAGGTCGCCGGAAAACACCATGGCCGAGACCTTGGGAGGAGCCAAACTTTGGAATTCCACCTTGCTCGAGCTGCCCCATGCCCGATGGCCACCATGGTCGTTCTTCCCATGACCGGAGCAGGCTGATCCCAACCCTTGGCCATCCCTGTGAGGCTCTCCAGCCACCTCTATTTAAACCCGACCCCCTCACGGCCATGAGAGGAGAGTTGCACAAACCTTGCCGAAACTCTGCCAAAATTGTTCCAAACCCTTCTCTATTTTCTACTAAAAATAATTATATAAATAAATTAAATACAGAAAAAATCACATTTTCTCCTCTCATGTCTTTATTGACATATGAGTGAAGTCACATAAAAATTTCAAGTTCATTTGAGTTCAATTTAGTGAGTTATGAAATTATTAAGCTTAAAGGGTAAAGTGGTAATTAAAATTTTAACCCTTAATTAAAACTTTAGGTTTAATAAAAAAATTAACAAGTAAAATATTTGATCCTAATCTGATTTGGATGATTGAAATTTAAATAATTAAAGGGTAGAAACCCATTAAACAATTTAAAATGATTAAACCTTAATTAAATAATTGATTAAATTTGGGAAGAATAATAAAATTGGAATTATTAAAATAGGGATATTATTAGGAAGAGATTTATTCTTTAATTTAAAAATCCCTAAATTAATTATCTCATTAATATTCAATTCTTAATTAAAATGATAACTCAAATTCAAAATATTAAAAGACTTAATCATTAAACTAAAATCAAATTATTAAACTTTTTTTTAAAATTTCAATTAAAATTAAAAATAAAATTAAATTAAGTAAATTAAATTGGATTAAATTAAATTAAATTAAATTAAAATTAAAAGTTGAATTAAATTAAATTAAATTAAATTAAATTAAATAAACAAATTAAATTAAATTAAATGAATTAAATTAAATTAAATTAAATAAATAAAACTAAATTAAATTAAGTTAAACCAAATTAAAAATTAAATTAAAATTAAATTAAATTAAATTAAATTAAATTAAATTAAATTAAATTAAATTAAATTAAATTAAATTAAATCAAATTAAATTAAAATTAAATCAAATAAAATTAATTTAATGTAACATCAAATCAAACTAAATTGAATTGAATTAAATTAAAATTAAATTAAAACTCAATTAAATTAAATTAAATTAAATTAAATTAAGTTGAATTAAATATAACATCACCAAAGACATAAAGAATTCAAAATAAATCTAAAATAACTTGAACACTATTCCAAATTTAAACCCATTAATTGAATTCAAACTAAATCATAAATTTACCCTCGAAAGCTTTAGTTGTCATAACTCCTAAACAGAATATTAAATGAAATGTTACTTCACCTATATGGATATTCAAATGTCCTAGTTCACTCGAGCAAGACAACAAAATTTGAATCCCTGGACGATTAATTCATTTATATAATTAAATTCATTTGGACTTAAAACAATCCTAGAAATATTGAAAAGATGTTTAAGATTTGTCTTAAGCACTTCCTCGATATGATAGGATGTTTATAAGAACAACTAAATTTAATTATTCTTTGATGAAGAAAATCGTCCTCAAACCAAAACACAAGAACCTAGACGTCATAGGAAATGACTAGCTATAGGATTAGAAATTTGGTAGAAAACCATAACCCTTACCTTAGCTTTACCTAGGAACTTGCTTAAATATTCTAATTATGTTTTAAGTGCAGCTTGGGATGACGGGAAGACCCTCCAGGTACGCTGTTATGTTATTGCAATTCACTTTCTTGCAATTTACATTATTGCAATTTCATTAATCGCATCGCACTTACTTTTCTTGCATGATAAACAACTGTTGCATGAAAACCCACACCTTTAGGATAGTCCCTAAAACTGAAACCAAAACTAAGTTAAAAGTCATTGCAAGATAAAATTCACCGCCACAACATTTCAAAATATAAAACAACTCAAAATTTAATCACAAACAGAATACAAAACTACAATTACAACTAAATTAAAACGTCCTGTTGGATGATCGGGAATACCTCGGATGATGTAACCTACGTGTTGCTAACGAGATTTCCCACGGTCTAAATGAAAGTGTGGAACTCATTCAGTTGAGTTTAGCAAATTCATCTGGACTAAGTGAATCCGATAAAAATAATGATGCCGGAAGGATGGAACCGTGGGATCTTAACCGGTGTCGTTATAATCAACTTTAAGATTTGTTTTAATTAAAATATTGAAAACACTTGGAAATTAAGATTTTCTCTAAACCAAAACACTTTTCTCATCCTCTGATTTATGACTTCTAAAACTAAACCTCTGCAACAACAAGGAGCTTGGAGCATGGTGGGTAGCACGACCATCATCGTCGGCAAAACTTGAATCTACATCAGCAAAACTTTCTTATAATTAAACAACCAAGCCATAGGATTTCGAGGTAGTTTGCCTAGTGTAACATAAATCTTCAACCTTTTGTTAGGCATTTGCACTGCAAATTAAGCCCTAACCGGTTTTAGGATTCCGAGGTAGTCGTCCGATACGACATAAACCCTCACATCTTCGAGGCTATTTGTATGATTGTGTCATACGAATATAAGTCCTAATTAATTAAAATTGGCAAGATCAAAACATCAAATAAACATTAGGACTTTCCTAAATTCAAGCCAAACAATAGGATAGTCGGGAGATTACCGAAGTTCACTTCGAATCTGTGATTTCTCCTACTTTTTTTTTTCCTTTGAATTCCCAAAACAAAATGTTCCAAATTTGATCTATTCCCTATTGAAATTCCAAACTTCAATCCTTTGAGAACTTAAACTTTGAAATTCTTGAGAGCAGAATTATTGATTATTATAGAGAATTTTCTTAGGTGATTCCCATCACTTAAGATGTAATTAACTATAGGGGCTTGCCCTTATAGGGAATTTTAAAGAACCCAGGTAATATAAACCCTGTTTAATGCTTTCATATTAAGCAGGGGAATTTGTCGGCTTATAAAATTGGTTCACAGACCAAACGGATGTCACAAATCTTTTAGTTTGTTTAATCGAGCCCCACCGTCAAGCAGTGTGTCTATCTTTAGGGATAGATACATGGTTTGTGGTGCGGTGCTCGTTTAGATAAACTATTCGGGATGTGAGATCAGTTTGATTTCATATCTTAAAACCTCCAAATTTAAAATTATTTTCAAAATCAAATACTACTTTTCAAAATTTTTTATTTAAATTAAATTAAAAATTCGCCGACAACTTCTGTTAGGCGACCCCCTTTTCAAAATAAAACACACAACCTAAAAATATGCCGACACCTACGTAAGTGTGCTTTAGAGGTGTGCTACTATTGTGTAGCTTACAGCTCGTAGGGCTGCAAATTTTCTAATTCTGGATCTGGTCAGAAATAGATCAGAATCTTTCCCTCATCCATCCTCCTGAAGGTGATGGAAATCTGCTTGTAGGAAACTCCTGAGATGCAGTGCTTCGCTACATCTGCACCATTTCCTTGTAGTACGAGGACAGAACCTACCGGTAGGGGTATCTCTACTGGCCCTCGGAATTCTCCTGGGCTGAGTATCTGGAGTTCTGTCTTGAACATGATGTTGCATTGGTTGACGAAGGAAATAGTGCAAAAGGATCTCACAAAATTGCGATGGTCCACGTGAGGTGGAATGCAGTCTCCTTCTGCATAAATTTTGATTATACAACTATTTGGTATGCAGTCAGCGGGTAAGACACGCTAAGCTACTATCCTCTTTATCATTTTCTTAATCAGTACTGGCATTGGATCTACTTCATCGTAGTGGAGTATCTCTGGCAGATTTCCTTTCTTGTCATTAGCAAAGTTGTAACAACATCCAAATTGGATTGTAATCCTCCCCTTGCCTCGTTTCCATTTCTTCAGCTCGGAGTAGGTCTTGCATCGTAGTAGTCCTGCACGACCCTGCTTCTTCAGCTTGAAGACATAGTCCATGATCTCACTTCGCTCGTAGTGTGAGAAGGCATCCATATGTAACTCCAATCCTTCCAGGATGTTGGTATACCTTCCTCAGATTCTCTGAAAGTATACAAAATTCTATTTTTGCACCCTCTGGATCATCTTCAACTCGTGCTCTATAATTATCTGGAACTATCGGGGTCTAGTGAGGTACTGTGAGATGTACGACTCCACACCAGCATGCTCTCCTGGAATCATCGCAGTCTCAGGTGCAGGCTTTGTAGTAACCTCCTCTAGAACAACCTCTGCTACGGTGCTCCTGAGGACTAGCCTCCTTGGGACAATTGATGCGGTCATTGGAATTTCTTCTTTGTTCCGTTCTTCCGTCAATTTATTCAGCATTTTGTGGATACAGGGGTTCTTGTTTCTCCTTTGAGTTTGGGTCAGAGTGGCTCTCCTCTCCCCTTAGATTTTAGTAGGGACGACACTGACAAGCTTCCCTCCTGTGGCAGTTATCACTGATTTCATTTTGCGGTCGTCGATCACGTTGATTTTCCTTTTCTGGTTTACAGTATGTTGAACTTTCTCGCTGAGTTTCATAACTATCTTTCCATGGGACACACTGAGGTCTACAGTAGTCCAAACAGTCTCTTCATATTCTAGCTTTAGTTGTGCAAAGTCTGAGTCAACCTCGATCACAGCACCAGCTTTCAGCTCTTCTTCGTTAAGTGTAAGACTTACGCCATCTTTAAAAGAAAGGACCAGCCTCCCTCTCGACATCTTCCTGCGAAAACAAGGAAGGGATCAGGGGCAAACCAAAGAAGAACAAGAATAATAAGAATCTTAATTTCATTTCAATTTATTTTATTTTGTAAATTTATTAGGAGAGAGAAGGATTTGATTTGGATTTTGAAAATTGGAACAAGTTTCAATTTTTATTTTATTTTAGAAAATTTCTTTTGGATTTTGGTTTTGAAATTTCTTATTATTATTATTTTGAGTTCAGACCCAGTTGCACATAATTATCACACCGGTGCTTCTACGAGTGAAATGTCCGCTCCTCGAAACATCACGTCGTGTAATACTTCTTTAGATATCGTCTGTTGATGGCAAGCATTGGTCACTTTCCACATCAATCCACGAGTTCGTAGGAGCCTCCTGAGTAGACTTTCTCTACTACAAACGGTCCCTCCCAAGTTGGTTCAAATTTTCCTCCTATCTTGCGGTGTGCAAAAATAGGTCTTATGAGGCCGAGAACTGTTTCACCAACTCTGAAAGTTCTTGGGCGAACCAGCTTGTTGTGGGCCTGAATCATCTTGGCTTGATACAGTTCGAGATTCTGCTGCGCTGAAAGTCATTTTCCTTCCAAGCTTTCTAATTCTTCCAGTCGTAATTTGGCATTCTCTTCTGTAGTGATCTTATTTGTGATTGCAATTCTGAGTGACAGAAGTTGGACATTCAAGGGTAAGACGGCCTTGGACCCGTACACTAGAGCGTAAGGTGTAGACTAAGTAGGCGTTCTGAAAGTTGTCCTGTAAGCCAATAAGGCTTCTAATAAATTCTCGTGCCAATTTCTCTTGTTTTCGTCCAAAGTTTTCTTTTGGATTTGGATGAGAGTTTTATTAAAAGCCTCAGCCAAGCCATTTTCTCTTGGGTAGTAGATCATCAAATAACGCCAGTCTATTCCGTGTCTTTTGACGAAATTGTTGATCTTCGCACTCTTGAAAGCGGACCCGTTATTTGAGATAATTCTGTGCGGTACCCTAAAACTATAGATGACTTGATTCTTGAAGAACTGTAACACGTGATGTGCTTTCACTTCCCTGAGCGGTACTTCTTCTACCCATTTCAAAAAGTAATATGTCACTGCAAGGATGAAGCGATGTCCTTTTGAAGAAGGCAGTTCTATCAGACTCACTATATCCGTGTCCCAACATTCAAATGGCCACGACACGATTGTCGGTTGTAGCACATTCAGAGGTTGATGTAGAACCACTCCAAGCACTTGGCACTAGTGATAACTTTTGGCAACTTTCATTCAGTCAGTCAAAATTGAGGGCTAGTAGTACCCTAGTCTCTTAATTTTCATTTTCATCTTAGGACCTGACTGGTGAGCACCACAGAGTCCTTAGTGTACTTCTTTAACAATTTCATGAGCCTCGGACTCGCTCAGGCACCTTACTCACATCTGGTCAAAAGACCTTCTATATAACATATTGTTTATTAATGTGTATGATAGAGTTCTTTTCTTGATCTGATGGGCTAATGACTTATCGTTCGGTAGGTTTCCTGTTTGCAGGTAGTCTATTAACGGCTATCGCATCTTTTGTAGTTTCAGCCACAACAACAACTGTTTCTTCATTTCTCAGTCTGCGCAAAGTGTCTATGTCAATCTGTGATAGGACCTGTCGTCCCTGATCTGTTACTGCAACTGACTCTTTCTGTAGACACGTGAATTCTTTTGCAAGTCGGGCCAAAGCGTCTGCAAGGGAATTTTCTTTTCTGGGAATTTTGTATATTGTCACATTCAGAATCTGCGCAAAGAGTCTATGTCAATCTGTGATAGGACCTGTCGTCCCTGCACTGTTACTGCAACTGACTCTTTCTGTAGACACATGAATTCTTTTGCAAGTCGGGCCAAAGCGTCTGCAAGGGAATTTTCTTTTCTGGGAATTTTGTATATTGTCACATTCAGAATTTGCTCTAGCAACTTCATCGTATACTGAAAATACAGCTCGAGTCTTGGTTTTAGAATCTTATACTGTCCTGCGACCTGTTATATGATCAAATGCGAGTCACCGTAGATGTTGATATCTATTATACCCAACTGAATGGTTAACTCCAGTCTAGTTATAAGGGTTTCATATTCTGCTTCGTTGTTCATACACGGTTCTGTTAAATGGTAGGAGTACCTTAACATTCCCCGCTCTAGTGTTATGAATATTAGTCTGATTCCTGCCTTACCGGGCACTATCGTTTGCAATTCTACGTCTCGTTGTGCTGATGATGCTTCGTCAAAGTAAAATTCCCAACGTCGATCATAGAGGTCTTCTAAACTCATTATCTGCTCGTCTGGCATGTCGTTGTTGAGAGGCGATTCTGCCGATAAAGGGTGTGTTGCGAGAAGTCTGCTAGGACTTGTCCCTTCACCGCACGAAGAGGAACGAAAGTGATATCAAATTGCAACAGTATCATTGACCACCTGGCAAGTCTACCGGAAAGCGTTGGTTGGGTCATCAAGTATTACAATGGATTAAACTTCAAAATAAGGTTGACCTTATGAGAAAGCATGTAATGCCTGAGCTTTTGAGCTGCAAAGACCAGGGCCAAACAATGCTTCTCAATAGGAGGATACTTTATCTCCGTCGGAATTAGACGATGACTTAAGTAGTAGAGAGCGTTTTCTTTACCCTCGTCATTGACCTGGGCTATCAGGGCTTTGAGGGAGTCGTCTAAAGCCACGATATAAAGTATCAACGGTTTACGCAAGACCGGGGCTGCTAAGATAAGAGGTGTCATTAGGTATCGTTTGATGTCATCGAAGGCATGTTGACATTTGGAGTCCCAAGTAAACTTGGCATCTTTATTTACGAAAGTAGAAAAAGGCTGACACCTTCCTGACAAATTTGAAATAAAGCGTCGAAGATATGCCAACTTCCCTTGAAAGGATCGTGGTTGTTTTAAAGTTTTGGGAGGCGACATTTCTAAGATAGCTTTAATCTTTTTCGGATCAATTTCAATTCCGTGATGTTAGAAGACAAATCCTAAGAATTCCTCAGAGGTGACGTCGATTGCGCATTTTAGGGGATTCTTCTTAAGGTTAAATTGTCTTAATCGCTCGAAAACAATTCTCAAATCATACAGATGATCCTCCTTTAGTTTGCTCTTGATGACCACATCATCCACGTAGCACTCAACTTGGTTGTGAATGAGATCATCAAAAATCCTTGTCATTGTTCTTTGGTAGGTTGCTCCTGCGTCCTTCAATCTGAAAGGCATCACTGTGTAGCAGTACACTCTAATTGGCGTTCTGAAGGCTATGAGCTTCTCATCTTCTGGTGCCATCTTTATTTGGTTGTATCCTGACGGTCCATCCATGAATTAGAAGATTTTGTGCATCGAAGCAATGTCAATCATTAACTCTGGAATCAGTAGCGGGAACTCATCCTTTGGGCATGCTTTGTTCAAATCTCTTAAATCCACGCAGATTCTGATCTGACCATTCTTCTTTCTGACCGGTACCACGTTGGCTAACCAAGTCGGGTATTGTTCTTCACGGACAAATTTAGCGTCGATTAGCTTCTTAACTTCACCTATAACTTGTTGTTCTATTTCTAAACACATTCTTCTCGGAGCTTATCTGACTGGAACGACAGTGTGATCCACTCCTAGCCTGTGAACTACAACTTCAGGAGCTAATCCCAACATTTAGTCGTAACTCCAAGCAAAAAAGTCCTTGGATTCCATAAATAGTTTGATCATATTTTCAGAGTCTTCTTTGTTGAGTAAGGAGCTAACAATGGTTGGCCTAGGCTCTTCGCTAGTACCTATGTTAACTTCCATTAACTCATCTATTATAGATTTAATTTCTTCTTCAAAATTTGAGGGAGCATCTCCAATTAGCAAGTCCTCGAGATCATCTGAAGCTTCTAGGCAGTCTTCATTAGACTCACAAGTAACAACCAAGCAAAATTCTGAATCATCAGCTGACCCTACCGTGCCAAATCCAAGACCATGTTTTGAGTTGGGAGGCCTTCTGGCATTACTCCATAACTTTTCAAAGCGTTGTGATTGATCTTTTAACTACTGCTTAGGTAAGACACCACGTTGAATTAAATTTTGAACACAGGGAGAATACCACTCAAAAGGCAATTCCATTAATTCGGATGAAGCAACATCTTCAAATTTTACATCATTTTCAATTTTGGAGGAAGAAGCACCATTGTAGAATTTGATTGGCTTAACACCTCCACCATGTACTTCCTTGACCACCATACCCTCAACCTTACAAGGATAGATCGGGGTTAGGGTCATAGTATGTACATTGACCCACAATTTTATATTATGATATTTTTAATTTAATTGCAACGACGCCAAAAACTTGACCCCACTATATTATATGTATAGAATTGTAATTGTTTATGTTGTGGATGCTACACAAGTATACATATCATATCAAGTAATACAGGGCTCTAGTGGAGTCCTAGTTATCGATCCCACAGGGAAATAGAAAATTAAATAATAACTAATTTTAAAATAATAATAATAATAATTTTAAAATAGTATACGAAAATTTGGAATTCTAAATTTAAGCGCAATAAACTAAACTAAGTATTTTAATTAGGTAACTTAACTAAGTAGAAAATTAATACGTATTAAAAGTGCAGGAAATTAAACTAATTGCTAAATAAGTCTTAACTATTCAGAAAAAGTATCTTTCCCCTTGTTTAGAAATTTAAGTGATTGATGAATTTAAATAGATAATTTTAAGGTATTGTGACAAATAGGAGCATTCCTATTCTTTACCCTTTGGTCCAGGTGTAAAGAATATTGACTAATCCTATGTTTGATTACTGAATCGCGGCTAGGCTGGGAGGATACGGCTGCCACTTGAGCTCCCACGTTCCCTCGCCTCGAGGGCTAACATCTACACTTCGGCTCTCGAACAATAGGACCGAATTGAATATTTTAGTCCGTCACACTAAAATGCTCAATTCTACGCCCGAGTGATATTATTTCCTATTTATTTGCACCCTCCTTCCAAGGCTTTTGAATTCCCCGAATATCGGATGTAATTTTTACTATAGTTGATAATCAACACATTTTAACAAATCAAATGGCCAGTTTGAAAGTAAATTAAGTTTTAAGTTAAAATTATCACAATTTATTAATATATAAAAGTACTTCTATTTTTAGTTCATCCAGTCACTTAATTTCATAAACAGGGAGAAAGACTAAATTAACTACTCAGAATGCATGGAAACTAAACTAAGCATGGATTTCATTTAAAGTTAAAAACAATAAATACAAATACTTATCTCGATTTATCCCAAAGCAGACTCCTCGCAATTCCTTTGACTCTTCCTTCCAGTACAGCAAGACTCACTAATTACTCACTAAACTCACTAAACTCACTAAAAAGACACAATAGACTCTAAAGACTGCTCACACACATAAAATAAAAGACTCTTAAGAAACAAATTGACACACACAACAAAAAAATAACACACACTTAGAAGCTGAATTTCGGCCTCTATATATAGAGCTGAGCAAAGGACTAAGAGGTGTGTAAGCATCCCTTCAAAAAGTGTCCAGGTTCAATGTATCTGCGCCATTTGAACTAGCTCGCCGTCGGCGACGAACTACCTCGCTGTCGGTGAGGTTTCTAGAAGGTCTTCGAACCGCGCTATCTCGCTGTCAGCGGGCTCGGGCTCGCTGTCAGCGAGACAGTTATAAATCCTTCAGAAATGTCTCCTCGTACCCTCGCCGTCGGCGACTCAGCACAAAATGCATTATTTTCTTCCTTTTTGCTCCAAATCCGCTCCTTTTTATGATTTTTGATTTTATCACCTAAATTCTTCATCCCTGCAAAAAAATAAAGAAAATACCTTTCTTTAAAGTGCAATTTCATCAAAAATAAGTATGAATTTCTTAATAAATTTTTCAGTGATCATACATAGTGGTTTATCTTGTCATACATCGCTTTGTATTCTTATTTCTTTTCATCTTCTGGTGAGATCTTGAACTGAGGTTTCTTCTCATTTATTGTTGATGCTTCTTTCTTGATTTCTTTTTCTTCTTCTTCGCAATTGTCTTTCCAATCAACTTTAATAACCGGATTCTTTTGTTCAACTATTCCACTGTTTCTACCTTGACCTCGTACCCGGCCTCGACCTCGGATGTGAGCTCTGGAGAAACCTTCACCATCTCGCCGTAAGGGAGTGGTGAGTAATTGTTGAACTAGAATTTCAGGTTCTTCATCGTCTTGAGTTTCTTTTACTTCATTTGGCATGACATTTCTGGATAAAATTATTTTCTTCGGAGGTGCGTAGTAGGCAGCATCTTCATGTATTCCAAATTTGTGCACGGAAAACGGTTGCAAGTCACCTTTGATGCACTATTCTTGTCCTCCTTCATAATACTTTATACACTGGTGTAGAGATGACAGTACCATCCGGTTTTCATGGATTCACGGTCGGCCCAGTAGAGAGTTGAACGATGTTTCAGAGTCAATTATGTAGAATTTTTTGGTTGTCCTTGTTAAGTCACCGATCCTCATTGACAGTGTTATTGATCCAAGAGCTCTTTCTCCTTTCTGGTTGAAGCCTCTTAGTAACATTTTATCTGCTTGAAGCTCGCGGGCATCAATTTCCAAGTAGCCTAACGTCGGAAGGTTCATTATGTTGATTGATGCTCTCAGATCAACTAACACCCTAGAGAGTGTGAACTTTCGGATGGCGACTGAAATGTACAAGGGTCGTTTGTGGTCGGCTGTCCCAAGTAGTAAGTCACAGTCCATGGAAGTAACACCAAATTGTTCTCTTAATGAACAAACCTCGTCTAAGGAGTTACCGGCCATTTGAGCTAATCAAATCTCTTGATTAAGTATGGCCTTGATCAGAGTTTCTCTCATTTCCTTTAAAAGGATTAAAGCATCGTAGATACTCAGTTTGGCGGGCAATTTCTGAAGATGGGCTAGCACATTGTACTCCACTTTATTGTCTAGTTCTTTCAACTTCTTCCCGAATGGGTAATTCTTCTGCTGGGGTTGGCTCTTCTTGAACAACCACCTGCTTTCCTTTATCTTTCGGACTCACTTCCAGGGGTAGGACTTTTCTACTTCTGAGGTTGACCTCTGTTATCTCTTCCTCTGATTTTGATTCGGGATTAGCTGGCGCTTCCTCTTTTTGAATCGGAGCAGTAGATTCTTCTGGAGTCACTTCGGTATCTGAGAACTCTAGCTCAATCGCGATAAGAGATCCTTGGAATTCACAGATGGGTTCATCATCTTCTAGACCATCACAATCTCTACTGTCAAGGTTTTGTATGATTTGAGAATCGTTATTCGTTTCGAAATCGTTATTCAGATTAGGTCTGTTGTTGTCAGTTACGTAATCATTAGAAACATTCAAAACATAACCAACACCATAACTCTTATCATTATAAGATCCCGCCGGGGCAAGCAAATAATCATACAGAGTGAGAGGTTCGAGGGATTTCTCCCCCAAATCAGAAAAAACATCCTAGGAAAAGTAGCCCCTACTCTACTCTTCGGAGCCTCGGTCTTCTCTTCTTCTGCGATCTTCTCCTCCTTCTGGGGTGGTTCCTCTATTTCAATTGATAGTGCCAGCTTGACAGGTTTGAATGTGATCCAAAATTTTCTTCGAAGACTTCGTCCAAACTGTACTCCATCCATCGTTGGTTGTGTACGGGTTTATCAGAACAATAGGATCTGCCGAAAAAACATTAACGAAACCTCCTTTCTGGGGCTCCTTCATGTGTTCTTTCAGGATGGTTATGTTCCCCTACCGAAGGTTATTCTTGAGGCAGTTCTTGAAAGTGAAGCAGTCCTCAATATTGTGTCCAATCATTCGGTGATAAGGGTAGTACAACGGGTGATCTTTCATATCGACTTCTTCCACCCTCCTGGGCTCTGAAAATTGGAATCCATCCTTCTTGACCAGACTGTGGAACATCTTGCTAACTGCTTCATTCTTGAAAGGGTACTTTTTCTTCAGAAGTTCTGCTAGGCTGCGCTTTTGCTGAAACGGCTGCTGGTCATATTGCTGTGACTGCTGACCATACTACTGCGATGGTTGATAGTTCTGCTGAGGTGGTTGATAACTCGACGGAGGTTGTTGATAGCTCTGCTTAGGTCATTCCATTTGAATTTGCATTGGTTATTTGCCCTTGTCTACCGCTGTGACAATCCCAGACTTCTTTGTAGCAACATCTGCATTGGATTGTAATTCTTCCTTTTCTTGGCATCCATCTTTGGGGTTCTAAATAGGTATTTTCCCTTCGGTTACCAGCTCGGCCCATTTTTTGAAGCTCAAGTACACAGTCTACAATTTGCTGTTGTTCGTAGTCCGAAAACACATCTGTATGCAGCTCGACGCCTTCTAAGATATTGACCCTCTTGCCTCGAATTCTTTCGAAGTATTCAAAAGTTTTCTTTTTGACATTCTGCATTCTTTCCAACTCATATTTCGGAATTATCTGCAATCGGCGAGGTCTAGTAACGTACTGGGGGATGTATGGTTCAACCCTGGCATGCTCTCCTGCATGTCTTGGCTCCTCAGGGATAGTCTCTGTCGGGACATCCTTTGGACTTGCTTTCGCAACAAGACTCTTCAAAATTGGTGCATATACTTGGCGTTGAGGCGCTGATTCCATTTCTGCTCTTCTTGGAATTTCCTTTATCTGTTCTGCTTTCCTTGGAGTTGATCTCCTCCTTTTTGGTTCTTGGCGAAGCAATTTCTTCGGAGTATTTGTATTGACGGTAGTAACTGTCTCTTCATGTTGATCTGCTGCTAACTTGGTTAACATCTTGCAAATGCGGAGATTCTTATTCCTCCGCTGGGTGGCAGTGAGAGTAGCTCTCCTTATGCCTTGGACTTCTGCGGGCATGGCGCTGAAAAGCTTGCCCTCTGCTGTAGCAACAACGGACTTAACTTTCTTATCTTGTCTTATTGCATGAGCGGCATTTGCTTTTCTCTTCTTGCTGGTGGACTGCTGACTTGGGCCACCTAATTTCATCACTGTCTGACTGTGGAATTTTCCGATCAATCGGGGTCCAATAATTTTCTTCATATTGTAGCTCGGCTGGTGTGAAGTCAGAGTCAATCTCGATCACGGCTCCATCCCTCACCCTCTTTTCATCAAGTGCTAGACTCACGCCATTTCTAAAGTTCAGAACCAACCACCCGTTCGACATTTCCCTACAAAAAAATGAGGAAAGGATAATGGGTTGTACTAAGAACAAGAACAATGAAAAATTCTTATTTATCTCTTTTCATTTTTAAAGAAAGTAGGAAGAGATGAGGGAAAGATCAGGAATGAATTGATTTAAAAAGAAAGAATGACATTTTATTTTTACAATTTTCACACGTATTTTTAACACATTTTTGGTTAATGATTTTCTTTTTTTATCATCCATTTTTTTTTATGTTTTGGGTTAGGACCCAGTCGCAAATGATTACTCTACCCGTGCTTCTAGGAGTGAGACCTCATTTTTAAAGTTCATCCTTCGAAACATCAGGTTGCGTATTACTTCTTCAAATATCGTGCATTTATTGGAAGCATAGGTCGTTCTCCACGGCAATTCACCAGTTGGTAGGAACCTCCTGAGTAGACTGTCTCGACCACGAATGGCCCTTTCCATGTTGGTTCAAATTTACCTCCTATCTTGCGGTGTGCAAGAATAGGTCTTCTGAGAACTAGAACCAAGTCACCGACTTTAAATGTCCTTGGACGGACTAGTTTATCATTGGCCTGGATCATCTTGGCTTGATACAGTTCCAAATTCTGCTGTGCTGAAATTCTTTTTCCTTCCAAGTTTTTCAATTCTTTCAATCGTAATTTGGCATTTTCTTCTGTAGTGATCTTTTCTGCAACTGCAATTCTGAGTGACGGAAGCTGTACTTCCAAGGGTAAGACGGCCTCGGACCCGTACACTAAAGCGTAAGGCGTAGACTGAGTAGGAGTTCTGAAAGTCATCCTGTAGGCCCATAAGGCTTCTAACAACTTCTCGTGCCAATTTCTTTTGTTGTCATCCAAGGTTTTCTTTAGGATTTGGACGAGAGTTTTATTAAAAGCCTCGGCCAAGCCGTTTGCTCTTGGGTAATAGATTGTCAAATAACGCCAATCAATCCCATGTCTTCTGACAAAATTATTGATCTTCGTACTCTTGAACGCGGACCCATTATCTGAAATGATTCTGCGTGGTACTCCGAAATGGTAGACAACTTGATTCTTGAAGAACTGCAACACATGGTGCGCTTTCACTTCTCTGAGTAGTAATGCTTTTGCCCACTTGGAAAAGTAATTTGTAGCCGCAAGAATAAAGTGATGTCCTCTTGAAGAAGGCGGATCTATCGGGCCCACGATATCTGTGCCCCAACACTCAAATGGCCACGATGCGATTGTTGGATGTAACACATTTGGAGGTTGATGTAGAACCACTCCATGCACTTGGCACTGGTGACAACTTTTTGCAACTTTCATGCAGTCGGTCATCATCGAGGGCCAGTAGTACCCTAGTCTCTTAATCTTCATCTTCATCTTCGGACCTGACTGATGAGCGCCACAAAGCCCTGAGTGCACTTCTTTAATGATTTCACGAGCCTCAGACTTGCTCAGGCTCCTTAGCCACATCTGATCGAAAGACCTTTTGTATAATGTATTTTATTAAAGCATAAGACAGAGTTCTTTTCTTGATTTGATGGGCTATCGACTTATCGTCTGGTAGGTTTCTTTTTTGCAAGTAGTCTATTAGTGGCCACCGCCAATCTTCTGCATTTTATGTTATTGCTGTAACTGTTTCTTCTTCTTTTCCTTCTGATTTGTGTATTGTATCCATGTTGAGCTGTGAGAGAACCTGATATCCCTGAACAAACACTTCAACTGATTCATCCTGCAAGTAGGCAAATTCTTTTGCAAGGCGGGCTAACGCATCTGCAAGAGCGTTTTCACTCCTGAGAATCTTGTAGATCATTACATTTGGAATCTGCTCCAACAATTTCATGGCATACTGAAAGTATTGTTCGAGTCTTGGCTTTAGAATTTTGTATTGTCTTGCGACCTGTTGAATTATCAACTGAGAATCCCCATAGATGTTGATATCCGTTATCCCCATCTGAATGGTTAATTCTAATCCTGTTATGAGGGCTTCGTATTCTACTTCATTATTTCTACACGGTTCTGTTAAGGGATAGGAATACCTTAACATCCCCCACTCCGGTGTTATAAAGATTAGTCCGATTCCTGCCTTACCGGGCACTATCATTTGCGATTCTTTATCTTTCTGTGCTGAAGATGCTCCGTCGAAGTACAGTTCCCAACGCTGATCATCGGGGTCTTCTAGGCTCATTATCTGCTCGTCTGGCAAGTCATCGTTGAGAGGCGATTCCGCCGGTAAAGGGTGTGCTGCAAGGAAGTCTGTCAGGACTTGTCCATTTACGGCACGAAGAGGAACTAAAGTTATATCGAATTGCAATAGTATCATTGACCACCTGGAAAGTCTGCCGGAAAGCATCGGACGGTTCATCAAATATTGCAACGGATTAAACTTCAAAATAAGGTTGACCTTATGAAAAAGCATGTAGTGCCTGAGCTTCTGTGCAGCGAAGATCAGGGCCAAACAGTGCTTTTCAATAGGAGGATACTTTACTTCCGTCGGAATTAGATGACGACTTAAGTAGTAGAGAGCATTTTCTTTTCCCTCATTATTAACCTGGGCTAACAGGGCTCCGAGAGAGTCATCTAAAGCCGCGGTATAAAGTATCAACGGTCGTCCCGAGACTGAGGCTACTAAGACAGGAGGTGTCATTATGTATTGTTTGATGTCATCAAAAGCATGTTAACATTTGGAGTCCCAAGTAAACTTAGCATCCTTCTTAACTAAAGCAAAAAACGGCTGACACCTTCCTGACAAATTCGAGATAAAGCGTCGAAGATATGCCAATTTCCCTTGAAAGGACCGTAGTTGTTTCAAGGTTTTAGGAGGTGGCATTTCTAAGATAGCTTTAATCTTCTCCAGATCGATTTCAATTCCACGATGTCGGACGACAAATCCTAAGAATTTCTCAGAGGTGACGCCGAAGGCCCATTTCAGGGGATTCATCTTAAGGTTAAATTGTCTTAATCACTCGAAAACAATTCTCAAATCATACAAGTGATCTTCTTTTAATTTTCTCTTGATGACCACATCATCCACGTAACACTCGACTTGGTTGTGAATGAGATCATCAAAAATCCTTGTCATTGCTCTTTGGTAGGTTGCTCCTGTGTTCTTCAATCCAAATAGCATCACTGTGTAGCAGTACACTCCAATTGGTGTTCTGAAGGCTATGAGCTTTTCATCTTCTGGTGCCATCTTTATCTGGTTGTATCCCGAAGATCCATCCATGAAAGAAAAGATTTCTTGTGTTGAAGCGATGTCGATCATCAATTATGGAATTGGTAGCGGGAATTCATCCTTTGGACATGCTTTATTCAAATCTCTGAAATCCATGCAGATTCTGATCTGACCATTCTTCTTTCTGACTGGTACCACATTGGCTAACCAAGTCGGGTATTGCTCTTCACGAAAAAATTTAGCTTCTATTAGCTTCTTAACTTCAGCTTTTACTTGTTGTTCAATCTCTAGACGCATTCTTCTCGGAGCTTGTCTGACTGGAACAGCAGTGTGATCCACTCCTAGCCTGTTGACCCGATTTTTGTATTTCCAAATACAAGAATTTGTTACCACTGCTAGAAAATTTAATTTCTAGCAAAGGCGCAAAACACTTGACCCGGAATAACTTGCTATATAGATGTGTACCAAATTTTAATTTACGGCAATAGCATTAAATAAAACTTGATTGCTACTGAATGCTAGGCCGTTAGTGATTAATACTTTTTAAATATATGTTTATATAACAAAATATAATTTTAAAGGAAAATATTGTATATACTTTTTGGGTACTACGCAAGTATACGTATCGTTTCAAGTAATAAAGGGCTTTGAAACAAAGACCCCAGTATCGATCCCACGGGGAAAAAGGGTAATAAATTTTTAAATGTTGTATTTCAAAATTATTTTGTATTTTAGTCTAACTATAAATTACTTCTAATTTACTAGATGCAGATAAAGAAAACAATAATAAGAAAATGATTTTGTGAAAATAATATAAAACAAACAACTTTCTTCCTTTTAATTAATCCAAGATTTTTAAGATAATTTAATATTCATTGGAGAATCTATTTTATGGTATTGTGCCAAATAGAAGCATTCTTATTCTTTACCCTTTGATTCAAGCGCAAAGAACATTGGCTAATCTACAGATCAGGTCCGGATGTATTGTTAGTAGAATGGATTAATCTAGGCTCACACTACTAGATGTCCAAGGGTGGCTATGGTCGGCCCTACTAGTGACCCTTTACTTATCTATAAATCAAATTATAAGAATTTAGTATGTCACTCTAAAAACTTATCAATTCTACGCCTTTTAAATCTTATAATCCTATTTATTTGCACTTCACCTTGAATAGCCCGCAGATGGCCTTCGACTACCAAAGGATTCATGTGACATCTACAAGTTAAGAGTTCTTCTCCTTCTAAGTCTCAAAACTCTTTAACAGCTTTTAACAATTTAAATGGACAATTTAAAAAGTAAAGTAAGATCAGATATTAATATCATCACAATGTTTTGAAAATATTTTCATTTTCAATTCTCCATTGAATTTTATATTATGTTATTTATCTTTTCATAATTGAAGGAAGAAAGTAAACTAACTACTCATAACACATTGAATATAAACAGCAAAACATAATAAATAAACTTTGAATAAAAAATTAAATACTTATCTCAAATAGTCTTTCTACAGATCTTCTGATTCCTACTGACTCCACAGTGTAATGAACTCTAGATGCAATAATTTGAAAATAAACTCACTAAACTAAATAAAAGTGGCCCTAAATTTCTCTCTATTTCTCTCTCTAAGGATGAGAGATCCTAAAGTGGCTAAGAGATAGGGGATACAATGGGGGCACACACACACACACACTTTTTTTTCTGAAGGAGTGGACTCCTATTTATAGGCTTCAAGGGTTGCCTTGAGGCATCTCTTCAAAACATGTCCAAATTCAATGAATCTTCTAGAAGGTCTGTCTGGCGCCTAGGCGTCGGACACCGCGTCCAGTTCTTCGCACCTCTTCACTTTGGCTAGCACCTCTTCGGGATTAAAACCATTTTGGAGCGTCCAAATGCAATGTATCACATGTCCTATTATCAAGGAACAACTGCCAGTCTTCTAGAATGTCCAATAACCGTTCACTCCGTCAAAATAACCGTCTAAAAGTCGTCAAAAACTTGACAGTTTCTGTATCGAGTCTGGCGTGTGGCGCCAACTTCTGGCGCCTAGGCGCCAGGCCATAATTTTTTATAATTCTTGTATTTTGCTCCATTTTTGCTCCTTTTTGCTCCTTTTTGCTCCTTTTTCCTTTTTTTGGACCTTTTTACATCACCTACATCCAAAAACACAAAAATACCTTTCATTAAAGCATAATATCCTTAGAAATTGATAAAAATCAAGGCATAAAAATAGGTATTTTTTTCATGGATCACCTGTGAACTACAACCTCTAGAGCTAATCCTGACATTTCATCATAACTCCAAGCAAAACAGTCCTTGAACTCCATTAATAGCTTGATTAGTTCAGAGTCTTCTTTATTGAGTAAGGAGATAACAAAGGTTGGCCTGGGCTCTCGCTAGTACCTAAGTTAACTTCCATTAACTTGTCTATTGTAGATTTATTTTATTCCTCAAATTCTGGAGGAGCATCTCTGATTGTTAGATCTTCGAGTTCTTCTGAAGCTTCCAAGCAGTCTTCATTACGCTCGCAAGTGATAACCAAGCAAAATTCTGAGTCATCAGCCGGTGCTACTGTGCCGAATCGGAGACTATGCTTTGAATTGGGAGACCGACTGGTATTATTCCATGATTTTTCAAAGTATTGTGATTGACCTTTTGTCTATCTTCAAGGTAAGACACCACGTTGAATTAAATTTTAAACACAGGGAGAGTACCACTCAAAAGGCAGTTCCATTAGTTCAGATGAAGCAACATCTTCAAATTGTACATTATTTTCAGTTTTGGAAGAAGAAGCACCACGGTAAAACTTGATTGGTTTAGTACCACCACCATGCACTTCCTTGACCATCATACCCTCGAACTTATTAGGGTGGATCGGGGTTAGGGTTATAGTATGTACATAGTGGTTAATCTTCTCGTACATTGATTTATATTCTTCATTCTTTTCATCTTTGAGAGAGATCTTGAACTGGGGTTTCTTCTAACTTATCGCCGCTGCTTCTTTCTTAATTTCTTCTTCTTCGAAAATGTTCTCCCAATCAATGTCGATGACTGGTTTCTTTTGTCCAACTGTTCCAATGTTTGTTCAACGACCTCGTCCCCGGCCTCGACCTCGGGTGAGAGTTCTGGAGAAACCTTCACCATCTCACCGTAAGGGAGTGGTGAGTAACTGTTGGACTAGCATTTCAGGCTCTTTATCATCTTAAACTTCTTTTACTTCATTTGGTATGACATTTCTGGAGAAGACTGTTTTCTTCGGAGGCGCGTAATAGGCTGCATCTTCATGAATTCCAATCTCGTGTACGGAGAATGGTTGCAAGTCACCTTTGATACATTGTTCTTCCCCTCCTTCGTAATACTTTATGCATCGGTGCGAGATGAGAGTACCATCCAGTTTTCATGGATCCATGGCTGACCCAGTAGAGCGTTGAACGATGTCTCAGAATCAATTATATGAAATTTTGCGGTTGTCTTTGCTAAATCACCGGTTTTCATTAACAGTGTAATTGATCCGAGAGCTCTTTCTCCTTTCTGATTGAACCCTCTTAATAACATCTTGTCTGCTTCGAGGTCGTGAGCATCAATTTCCAAATATGCTAATGTTCGAAGGCTCATTATGTTGATTGATTCTCCTGGATCAACCAACACCCTAGAGAGCGTAAACTTTCCAATAGTGACTGAAATGTACAACGGTCGGTTGTGATCAGCTGTTCCCAGTAGTAGATCATTGTAAGTGAAGGTAACACCTCACTGTTCTTTTAACGAGTAAACCTCGTCGAAAGAAATACCTGCCATTTAAGCTAAAAAAATCTCTGAATCAAGTAGAGCCTTGATCAGAGCTTCCCTCATGTCCTTTGACAGGATCAGAGCGTTGTATATGCTCAGTTTGGCTGGTAGCTTCCTAAGATGGGATAGCACCTTATAGTCCACTTTATTACCATGTTCCTCTGTTTCTTCCCGAATGGGTAATTCCTCTGCTGGGATTGGCTCCTCCTGAGCAACCACCTGCTTTCCTTTATCCTTTGGATCCATTCTCGGAGGTAGAACTTTTCCGCTTCTTAGGTTGACTTCGGTTACTTGTTCGAGTACGAGTGCTTGGATTACGCCAATGTTTCCCCTTGAATTGGAACGACTGGCTCTTCTGGAGTTGCTTCAGAATCTGATAACTCTAATTCTATTGCCATTGGAGCTCCTCGAAATTCATAAATGGACTTGTTGCTTTTTGAGCTTTCGTAGCCTCCTTTGTGAACATCTTCTTCGTCGTGGTCATCGAGGTTTAGTATGATTTAAGAATTGTTATTTATATTGGAATCGAGATCCGGATTAGGTTGGTTGTCATTAGTTACGTAATCGTTACAAACAGTCAAAACATAGCCAACGTCATAACTTTTATCATTATAAGATCCCGCCGGGGCGAGCAAATAATCATACAGAGTCAGAGGTTCGAGGAATTTCTCCCCCGAATCGGAAACAACCATCCTAGGATAAGCACCTAGTCTACCCTTCAGAGCCTCGATCTTCTTCTCTTCTAAGATCTTCTCCTCCTTCTGAGGCGGTTCTTTGATCGCAAGCGATAGTGCCAGCTCGGCAGGTTTCAAACTCTGAGTTGAAGCGCGTACCGAAGCGGTCTAGATGTGATCCAAAATTTTCTTTGAAGACTTTGTCCATACGACATTCCATCCATCATTGGTCATATACGAGTTTATCGGAACAATAGGATCCTTCGAGATAACATTGACGAAACCTCCTTTTTGGGGTTGCTTCATGTATTCCTTCGGGATCGTTATGTTCCCTTTCCGGAGATTGTCGTCAAGCCAACTCTTGAAAGTGATGCAATCCTCTATCTTGTACCCGAGCATTCGGTGGTAAGGGCAATAGTTTGGATGATCTTTCTTGTTGACTTCTTCCGGCCTCTTGGGCTCTGGTAGCTGAAAATCTAGTGTTTTCATTAAACTATAGAACATCTTCGCTACTGCTTCAGCTTTGAATGGATATTCCTTATTCAGAAAATCTTTCAGGGTACGTTGTGGACGAGGTGATTGTTCATAATGCTGAGGTGACTGATAGCTCGGTCGAGGCTGTTGATAACCCTGCTGAGGTTGCTGATAGATCTGTTGTGGTTGTTGGTATGTTCGTTGCGGTGGTTGATAACTAAGTTTGTGGTTGCTACGTGTCGTATCTCGAACCGATTGCTTGCCCTTATCTCATTGCCGCGACGATTCTAGATTTCTTTTCAAATGCTTTTACAGGCTTCTGCTTATCGGTCTTGTCTACGAAACTTAACTGCTTTGCCTTTTCTTGCAAGCTCCCGACCTTGCTAAGTAACTTCTCGAAAGTCTTGATTGTAAATCCTTTAAGGAGAAGTGCTATCGGGCCATGGATACTCTTAAGCAGGATACCGACTGCATGGTGTTATTGAAGCTGTGGTTCACACTTCATGCTTAAGTTCCTCCATCAAAGTATGTAGTCCACTAAAGTCTCGTTCGGTTTCTGGTGCTCCACCACTAGATCACCGATGGTGATGTGGTGCCGAGCCCCGACAAACCGCTTAACGAAGAGGTTTTCTAACTCTGAAAAGGTATTAACTGAACCATTTGCCAATTCTGCATACCAGTCGAAGGCGATCCCTGAAAAACTGTTGACGAACTGACGGAAGAGTAAAGCGTCACTTCCACCGTCATTGCAGCAATTAGCACGAAAATGTTTGACATGCTGCCGGGGGTTTACCGTCCCATCAAAAATCTTAAACTAAGGAGGTACGAAGCCTTTCGGGTATTGGACTGCATCAAACTCTTTGGGGTAAGGTCTACCCGTATGAATAGATGCTCCGCTCTTAGATTTTGCTAAGGCTTCTCGCACCTGCTGTTCTACCATGCTTTTAATGTCCTTTTCGGGAATCATATTCTGTGTAGAATCCTTCTTTGGTGGCTCATCTCCGTTGATGGATGTGATCTCTTTTCCTCCATCTACAATATGGATGATCTCTGGGGGTGTTTCTTTCTGAGGTTGTACCTGACTCTGGAGAGTGGCTAAAGCGGCAGCCATCTCTTCCATCCTCTTTGCCATCTGGGAAATTATGTCATCTCTTTCTCAAAGCTGTGCTCTCATCACTTCTGGTTCATCTCTTTCCGCAGCTGCCGGAGCACCTTGCGAAGATGATGATGCTCGTGTCTAAACCATATTGATCTCGGCATACTCCTCATCCATGAACTCTGATGAATCAACTTCATTTTCCAACTTTTCTCCTCTTTATTTCGCCAACCGTTGGATATCCGTTCTTAGCTTTCCTATAGCATCCTCGAGGGATCTCTTCCAGACGGTCTCGCGGTTGTCGAGTGATGGCTGTTGAATTTCTTTTTCAGGAGTTTCTTTTATTGTAGTAGCACTTTCTTCTGATTCAGGCTCTTTGATGAGGCTTTTCTTCTCAGGACGTTGTGTTGGTCTCGGCTCGGTAATAATAGGTCGCCACACCATCCTTCTTGCAGCAGAAGGCCTAGGACCGGACGGTCTGTCGGCCATATGCTGGTAGGTGGTGTCCTCCCTAATATGATGGCCCGATACAACAACAGGTGAACTAGCTTTCATTTTCTTTCTTGGTTTCTCTACGGTAGTGACAGGCTCTACTCGCGGTCCGAGGCGGGATTTAGTTGGCACTCATCCCATTCTTCTTAGGATTTCCGACACGGGGCATCTTTCTTTCTTTGCAAATTTTTCTATCACAGCTTGTAGTCGAGCAAATGGCGTAGTCTTAACCTTTTTCTTTTGTAGTTACTAAAGTATGCAGGTTGGGGTAATGTAGCGGCAATCCTTCGGACGTCTTCTTCATCCGATGCAGCTGAAATGGGGTGAAACCTACTTCTTTCCAACAGAGGTGTGTACTCAGGCAGTTCAGAGATTTCTTCCAGGAAAGCAACTCCAGCGGCCTTGGCTTTCTCAATCCTGGCTATCTTTCTGCTTCTATTTCTCCTTTAAGTCCGAGTTAGGGGTGCAACTCTTGAACTGGACCCAATTTCGAAAATAGATGGTATTGTAGCAAAATCTGTACCCTCCACGGTGGCATGCTCATCATAGACATTGATTTCCTTCCCCTTCAGTTTGGCAGAAGCCGGGGTAGGTGCAGAGATGACTAGACCGGTGGGGGTAGAGACAACAGTCCTCCTACGAATAGCAGTACTTCTTTCGGCTGAAACCCTTTGCAGTGGAGGGAAATCTTGAGTCGACTTCAGGTTGAACTCAATTAGGGATTTCTCAGTTTCTGGCACTTTGTCCATTAGTGCGAAGAGAGTGACGTCAGTGAACTTGATATCTGTATTACCGAATCCTTGTCCGAAATGGATGATCCCATTGTCAGGCAGCTCATCCTTGTAGACAGCCAAGTCCAGTCTGTTGGTGAAGGAGAAGATTAACTTTGGGGTAGTCATTTTCTGCAGGGTAGATTCCCAATGTCAGTCCTGAATTATGCTTCCTTTTGTCACAAAGCTTAGAACAAAAAAAAGAGTCCGAACACATTCTCGTTTAACTTAATGTATTTGTGATTTTTAAGAGAATTCGTTTATTAGAAGGTTGTTTATTAGAGGATTTGTTTGTTAGGAACAAAATGATTAAAGGAGGAAGTTTATAGAAAAGGTAAAGGACCCGATTCAGAATTGGAAAGGGAGAGAAAGTCTCACAAAACTTCTCAACCCGAGGGACCGCTCCTAAGCTAACACCTATTGGGGGTCCACCCCACCTTAGAAAAGATGTAAAAGGATTTCAGAACCTCTCTGTTTAGGGGTGTCTAAACAGTGGCTCCTAAATCCGAGAGAAGCTGGCTATACCCGTTCAAGATAGAAATGAACGTGGTATGCCAAAGGAAAAAATTGTAGTTTGCTCCACTAGGAGCATGGATACACTACCGATTTATGAAAACAAAACCATCTGATTAAAATGGAGAGAGGACCATCCCCAGTGGAGTCGCCAGAAGTTGTCGGCATATTTTTAAGTTGTGTGTTTTGAAAAGGGGTCGCCTACAGAAATTATCGGCAAATTTTCATACTTTAAACTTAATTTAAATATATATAATTTAGAAAGTAGCATTTGATTTTGAAAATAATTTTAAGTTTGAAAATTTTAAGATATGAAATAAATCCGATCTCACATCCCGAATAGTCTATATAAACGAGCACCACACCACAAACCGTGTATCTATCCCGAAGAATAGGCACACTGCTTGATGGTGAGGCTCGATTAAATAAACTAGAAGATTTGTGACATCCGTTTGGTCTGCAAACCAATTTTTATAAGCCAATAAGTTCCCCTACTTAATATAAAGGAATTAAGCAGGGTTTATATTACCTGGGTTCTTGAAGTTCCTTATAAGGGCAAGCCCCAATAGTTAATTACATCTTAAATGACAGGAATCATTTAAGAAAACTCTTGATAATGATCAGTGGTTTTTCTCTCAAGAATTTCAAACTTTAAGGTTTTCAAACAATTGGATTTTGGAAATTTCAATTGGGAATGGATCAAATTTGAAACAGTTATTTTAGGAATCCAATAGAGGAGAGGTAGGGGATGTCACGGATTCGAGACAAGTCTCGGTGACTTCCCAACTATCCTATTTGTTTGACTTCAATTTGAGAGTTTACTTAATGTTTTAATCCTACCAATTCTAATTAATTAGGACTTATGCTTGTATGATATGATCACACAAACAGCCTCAAAGATGTGAGGGTTTATGTCGTACCAAAAAACTACCTCGGAATCCTAAGACGGGGTAGGGATTAATTTACATAATATGATTATGCAAATGCCTAACAAAAAGTTGAGGATTTATGTTGCACTAGGCAAACTACCTCGAAATCCTATGGCTTGGTTATTTAAAACTAGGAAAAGGTTTTACTGAAGTAGACACAAGTTTTGCTGACGAAGATGGATGTGCTGCCCACCGTGCTCCGAGCTCCTTGTTGTTGCAGAGGTTTAGTTGTAGAAGGTGAAAATCAGAAGATGAGAGAAGTGTTTTGGTTTATAAAAGTTTTAAAATCCAAATGTCTTTAATGTTTTATTAGGGGAATCTTAAAGTTGATTATAACAACACCGGTTAAGATCCCACGGTTCCATCATTCCGACACCGTCATTTTTATCGGATTCACTTAGTCCAGATGAATTTGCTAAACTCAACTGAATGAGTTCCACACTTTCATTTAGACCATGGGAAATCCCATTGGCAACACGTAGGTTACATCATCCGAAGTATTCCCAATCATCCAACAAGACGTTTTAATTTAGTTATAGTTATAGTTTTGTGTTCTGTTTGTGATTAAATTTTGAGTTGTTTTATATTTTGAATTGTTGTGGCGGTGAATTTTGTCTTGTTGTGATTTTTAATTTAGTTTTGAGTTTCAATTTTGTGGCTATCCTAAAGGTTTCAGTTTTTATGCAACAATCTTGTTTAACATGCAAGAAAAGTAAAGCACAGTACATGTAAGTAACTTGCAATAAAATAAAAACGTACCTGGAGGGTCTTCCCATCATTCCAAGCTACACTTAAAGCACATGTTAAGGCATTTATATATATTGGCAAGAAAACACCTAGGTAAAGCTAAGGGAAGGTTTTGGTTGTCTACCAAAGTCCTAATCCTATTGCTAGTCAATCCATACGACGTCTAGGTTCTTTTGTGTTTTGTTAAGGATGATTTTCTTCATCAAAGGACAATCAAGTTCAGTTGTTCTTCTAAAACAACTCATCATATTGAGAAAGTGCTTAGGATGAATCTTAAACATCTTTTCAATATTTTTGAGATTATTTCGAGTCTAAATAAATTTTTATTGTAGAGATGAATCAATCATCCAGAAATTTTTAGTTAAGTTTTAACTCTTGCTCAGTGAATTTAGGACATTTGATTATCCTATAAGTAAAGTGACATTTCAGTTGATACTTTACTTAAGAGTTATAATAATGAAAACCTTTAGGGAGCAAATCGGTTTGTTAAAGAATTTAATGATTTAAAACTGGAATTGGTGATTTAAAGTGATTTAATTTAGTTATGAAATTCTAATAATTTAAGTTTAGAATAGTGTTCAAGCTGTTTTATTTTTAAATGTTTTAAAACATTTGAATTGAAAGAGGAGTTTAAATTATTTAATTTAGACTTTAATGATTTCATTTTTAATTTAATTGCAATATTCTAGATTAACTTTTAATCGGTTTGATTTTCTTTATTAAGAATCATTTTTTTTTTAAATTGATTTTGATTGTTTTAAGTTTGCTTTAAATTTGCTTTCAAATGATTTTTGAAATTAATTTTAGTGTTTCAAATTTATTTCAATTTTATTATTAAATTACTTAATGTTTCAAGCTTAATTTAATTAAAGGTTACTTTCTTTTAATTATCATCTTAAGTTTAATTAAGAGTTAAATATTATTAAAGTAATTCATTTAGGAATTTTAAATTAAAGAATTGATATCTTCTTAAATCAAATCCCTAGTCTTAATAATCCAAATTTTCAATCTATTCTTCCAAAATTTAAATTATTTAATTAATTAAAATTTACTTTAAGTATTTTCAAGATGATTAGTGGGTTTCTACCCCTTAATTCCTTAGGTTTCAATCATCTAATGAAAATTTTAAAATCATATATTTTACCCTCCCCTTGATTAAACCTAAATATTCATTAGGGTTAACATTCTTTAATTACCTTTATGCCCCATTTAAGCTTGTTCATTTCATAACTCATCAAATTAAGCTCAAATGAACTCAAAATTTTTATGTCACTTTACTCACATGTCAATTAAGACATTAGAGAAGAAGATGTGATTTTTCTGAATTTAATTTAATTTATATAATTATTTTAATGAAAAATAGGGATTTTTAATGGAAATTCAAAAATATGACCAAGTTAAGGTTTCTGTCCTTAGAAAAATTATGGGATGTTCCTACTAACTAGATGAACACTTGGGCCAATTTTGGTGATTTTTTGAATTATATTTTATTTATTATAATTATTTTGATTTTTGGAGTGTTAATTAATTATAAAATAAAATTAAAATTGAAAAATGAATTTTATATTTTTCTTAAGTGTCTCTAACCTCAAGAAGTTCAGAGAAGTAAATTTTATATTTTTTTGATTTTTCTTTGATTTATTAGAATTAATTTGGTGAAAAGGTTGGAAAATCCATTTTTTAATATTAAAAATTGTCTTAAGCATTTAAAATTCAATATCTTAACCAAGAGACTTGGGAAAAATATTTAGTTTATTTCTAAGCGATTAAGAGTCAAAATATGATATTTTTGTGATTTTTATTATTTTTATGATTTTTATTATTTTTAAATTATTTAAAATATTAAAATAAGGTAGAAAATGAAGATTTTTGAAAAATTATAATTTTAATTTTCTTAGACTCCTCTGATATCAGAGAGCTCACAAAACTAATTTGGTGAATTTTTAAAATTTATTTTTAGAGTTATGAATTTTTAAAGTTTAATTTTGGTCATGTAACTTAATTAATCCATTTAGTGAGGTTCTACATTTCCAATTAATTCTAAATTTTTATGTGAGGTCCCTCTGATCCTAAAGATCAATGGAGAATTATTTTCAAGTTCTTTTGATGTGTGGTTAACCCTAATTAATTAAAGTTCAGTTTTGAGTAATTAGGCCAATCAGGGTTATTCATAATGAATTAACTCAAAACAATTATCCTAGGGTCCTCTGGTCCTAAGAAACTTCCCCAAATTTCCCTAGAATTTTCTAAGTAATATGCTAATTAATGGAATTAAAATACCAAAAACAATGACATAAATTTGAAAAATACATAACTTGCCATAGAGATAACCTCTAACCTTGAAAAATTCAGGGAATATTCACAAGATCAGAGGCTTCAAAAGCCATATGGTCTCATGCTATGGTGAATTGTCTATGCAAATGGAGAATTAAAATAATGAAATGAGTAAATAATTAATTAAAAATAAAATACTCATCAAATTAACTCAATTCTTTTTCCACATCATTCTCCTCTATTCACTGAGCAAGAGGGTATTTTTATTTTATTTTTGTGATTTTTCTACACAAAGATATGGATTTTCTAAGTTTCAGGCTTTTAATTAAATCATAAATTCCATATTTTCCTACTTATCCGACTCAGCGCCACGGCAACCTTAGCGTCTCTGAAGCTCCACGCGGCGCATTCCCATTCACCGCCACCATCCGACTTAGCGCCACGCAGCCCACAGTTCACGTACTGTTCCCTGGTTCGACGCAATGTGAGCCGTCTAGTTGGTACACGCTCGATCCAACGGCTGCTGGTCGTCGTCTCCGACTGGTATGCACCCGTGAGCGTCCACTCTCAAAACCTAATATCTCCCTCATTTCTCAATCGATTTCGTGTTCTTATACTCTATAGATTCGTCTTGAAGAGACGAACACAACCATATGGTTTACATGCATTGAAATCAACTCAAACAAAATGGAGAATCACTGGAAGCTCTCGGGGAGGAGGAGTGTCCATACCTTGGTTCAGGAGGTGAGGCCTCAACTGAATGTGCTCGTCACGTTCGTTGGAGCTGGAAGAGCCTAGGGATGAAGCCATTGGCCCTGGTTAAAGGTCTAAGTATGAAAGTGACCAGACCTGATTTCAGACATTGGAGGCTAGAGCAATTGGGTGGCCTAGAGAGGGGGCTTTCACTGGGAATTCCTTCTCTTGGTCTTGTGCAGGTGTGGGTGAGTTTAAGTTGATTTTGGTGGAGGTTTGAGAGATGTCCTGTTCTGGCCTGAGAATTGAGATCCAAAATTGAGCTCAATTAATGGGATTTAGGGCAGGAGAACAGTGGGGATAGATTGTTCTTGGTTAGGGGAAGCTCTGTGAGGAGTTTGGAGGGATTCTATGAAGGTTGATTTCAGCCAACCTTTTGGTCGAGAGGGGGTGGCATGTTTAAATAGCCATGGCCAGGGCCTCACAGGGGGGTTTGA
Organism: Papilionanthe hookeriana x Papilionanthe teres; assembly: GCA_022702705.1. NCBI lineage: Eukaryota > Viridiplantae > Streptophyta > Magnoliopsida > Asparagales > Orchidaceae > Papilionanthe > Papilionanthe hookeriana x Papilionanthe teres. Next base: position 42,334,426 of record CM040429.1, on the reverse strand, counting down.
TGGCTTGGATCAACTGCTCTAGTGAAGAGAAGAATAGCTGCAGTGGCCATTGGGCATGGGACAACTCAGCTAGTTCAAATTGAATTTTTAAATCCATTTAGACATCTCAGCCATGGTGTTTTCCGGTGACCTGGTGACTGGCTGACCAGGGTCAGGTCACCATCCTGATCAGGAGGGTCAGGGCTTGAAGTTTGTGGGTTCAATTGGCCGATGCCAAGTGTAAAGAGGTTTGATTTAAGTGGTAATGGGGAAGGGTCATTTTGGGTTCAAATGGATCAAGTCATGGCTTAGGGCTTGGTGCACCATCCAAAGCTCTGATTTTGGGCTGAGGGAGGTCAGGTGAGTCAGCTTATAAAGAGTAGTGGAGTCCCCATCGAGATTATTTGGATTAGTTTTGGGTTAAGGGGAATCATGGGTAGGGCTAATGACTTTTAGGGAGTGCTTAAAGGATCTCCTCCTTTTGCCATTTAGGTAGTGATGGCAAGTCTATGGCTCCTCATGGCTTACATATGGCTTATGCATGGCTCCATGGCTCCATTTGGCTTGGGGCCAAGCTTAGTCAATTTCATGGAAATGGCTTTTAAGGATTTTAGATATTTAGGGGTAATTTGGCACATGGCTTAGTTTAGAAAAGTTTAATGTTGAATTTGAAACTTAGGGAGTGATTTATAATTGGGTGCCTAGAACTGGATGGTTCGTCGGCGGTAGGTTGGAAGGTGGTGTGCCTACTAAGATGCGAAAGAAATACCACGGCTGGTAACTTTTGTTGTTCAATTTCCTTTTCCTCGCTGGAAGTTCCCTTGGAACGGTAAGGGGAAGTACCCTCGGTCCGAGACATGCCTTGGCAGGTATTCTCCCCATCCTTCTTAGGATCTCAGGCACATAACAATTATCTTTCCTTGCCAACTTCTTGATTATCGTCCGTAATTGAGTGAGAAGTGTTCTCTTGTTCTTTTCCCTTTATGCTCATTTTAATATGTCGGTCGGGGCAACGTGACAGCGATCTTCTGAGCACTTTCTTCCTCAGGAGCGGCAGAAAGCGGGAAAAATCTGTTTCCTTCCAACAGGGGTGAAAGTTTTGGTAATTCTTCTTCTTCTTCTGAAATTTCCTTAGGAATGGAAACCTTAACAGCTTTAGCTTTAGCCGCTCTTCTGTTCTTATTCCTTCTCTGAGACTTAGTTAAGGGTGCCATCCTCGAGCTGGACCCTATCTCGAAGATGGGCGATATCGCAGCAAAAGTTGTACCCTCCACGGTAACAGGCTCATCACTGGTCTGGATTTCCTTGCCCTTCCATTTAGCAGGGGTAGGTGCAGTGATGACTAGATCAGTGGGGGTAGCGACAACAGTTCGGGAGGTAGTCTTATCAGATTTGACGACCAATCTTTTACGGGGAATGGTGTTCCCTCCAGTTGGGACCCTCTTCAAGGGAGAAAACTCTTGAGTTGACTTCAAGCTGAACTCCACTATGGGTTCCACAGATTCAGGTGTCTTGGACTTCAGTAAGTCGATAGTGATATCCCTGAACTTAATGTTCGTCTGGTCGAACACTTGTCCAAAGCGGATGACTGCATTGTCAGGCAGTTCATCCCGTTGATTGCCAGGTTAGTTCTAGTAACGAAGGAAAAGATCAGCTTCAGTGCAGACATTTTCTGCAGAAAAGATTCGGGACGTTAGAGCTACCCTATGCTTCCCTTATCATCGCAACGATCTTTGGACGAATGAAAGAAGATTCAAGACAAAGTCTGAACAAGTTTTTTTTTTAATTTCATTTTGATTTCGTTTGTTTATTTCATAAAAGATTTTTTGATTTCAGGGTTTTATTTCATTCGAAGTTAATTAGAGGAAATCAGGAAACAAAAAGTTGATAAAGATTTGATTAAGATTAGGAAGCCGCAGGACCTTTATCCTGAATTTAGGAAAGGTAGAACCCCACAGGAATCTCTATTTGGTAGATTGGTCTTAAACCACATCTACCAGGGGTCTTGCCTCACCTCTTTAGAGAGGTGAAAAAAAAGAGTATTTCGGAACCTCTCTGTTTAGGGGTGTCTAAACAGTGGCTCCAAAATCCGAGAAGAGTTGATCATATTTGTTCAAGACAGAAACGAACAAGATATTTCAACAGAAAAATTATAGTTTGATCCACTAGGGACATGGACTTATTACTGATTTATGAAAGCAAAACAATCTGATCAAAAATGGAGAGAGGAACTTTCCCCAGCGGAGTCGCCAGAAGCTGTCGGCATATTTTTAGGTTGTGTGTTTTGAAAAAGGGGGTCGCCTACAGAAGTTATCGATGAATTTTAATTTTTAAATTTAATTTAAATATATATAATTTTGAAAGTAGCATTTGATTTTTTGAAAATAATTTTAAGTTAGAAAATTTTAAGATATGGAATCAAACCGATCTCACATCCCAAATAGTTTATTTAAATGAGCGCCACATCACAAATTGTATATCTAGCCCGAGAAATAAACAAACTGCTTGATGATGGGGCTCAATTAAGTAAACTAGAAGATTTGTGACATCAGTTTGGTCTGCGAACCAATTTTATAAGTCGACAATTTCCCCTGCTTAATATAAAGGAATTAAGCAGGGTTTATATTACCTGGGTTCTTAAAATTTTCTATAAGGGTGAGTCCCTATAGTTAATTACATCTTAAATGATGGGAATCATTTAAGAAAACTCTCGATAATGATCAGTGGTTTTGCTCTCAAGAATTTCTAAGTTTAAGTTTTCAAACAAATCAGATTTTGGAGATTTCGATAGGGAATGGATCAAATTTGGAACAGTTATTTTGAGAGTCCAAAGGAAGAGAAGTAGGAGAAGCTGCGGATCCAAGAGGAATCTTGGCAACTTCTCGAACTATCCTATTATTTGGCTTCAATTTGAGAGTATTATTTAATGTTTCAATCCTGCCAATTTTAGTTAATTAGGACGTATATTAGTATGACATGATCATACAAACAGCCTCGAAGATGTGAGGATTTATGTCATACCAAACGGCTACCCCAGAGTCCTAAGACTGGTTAGTGCTTAATTTGCATAACATGTGATCGCTGAAAAATTTATTAAGAAATTCATACATATTTTTGATAAAATTGCACTTTAAAGAAGGGTATTTTCTTTATTTTATTGCAGGAATGAAGAATTTAGGTGATAAAAGAAAAAATCATAAGAAGGAGCGAATTTGGAGCAAAATCATGCAATTTGTTCTGAGTCGCCGATGGCGAGATCGAGCCCGCCGACGGCGAGGTTACGAGAAGAAAATTTTGAAGAATTTATAACTGTCTCGCTGAGAGCGAGCCCGAGCGCGCTGACAACGAGCTAGAGCGGTTTGAAGATCTTCTAGAAGCCTCGCCGACAGCGAGGTAGTTCATCGCCGACGGCAAGCTAGTTCAAATGGTGCAGATACATTGAACCTGGACAATTTTTGAAGGGATGCTTACACACCTCTTGGTCCTTTGCTCACCTCTATATATAGAAGCCCAAATTAAGTCTTTAGTGTCCAATCTTTTGTGTTCTAAGTGTGTTAAGTTGAGTTTTGTGTCTTAGTGTGTGTCTTAGAGAGTTCTTGAGTAAGTTAGTGAGTTTTAGTGAGTTTTGCTGTACTGGAAGGAAGAGTCAAAGGAACTGCGAGGAGTCTGCTTGGGGATAAATTAAGATAAGTATTTGAATTTATTGTTTTTAACTTTAAATGAAATCCATGCTTAGTTTAGTTTCCATGCATTATGAGTAGTTTATTTAGTCTTTCTCCCTGTTTATGAAATTAAGTGACTTGATGAAATTAAAATAAAGATACTTTTATATATTAATAAATTGTGATAATTTTTACTTAAAACTTAATTTACTTTTCAAGCTGGCCATTTGATTTGTTAAAATATGTTGATTATCAACTATAGTAAAAATTACATCCGATATTCGGGAATTCAAAAGCCTTGGAAGGAGGGTGCAAATAATTTGGGAAATAATATCCTTTGGGCGTAGAATTGAGCATTTTAGTGTGACGGACTAAAATATTCAATTTGGTCTCTATTTTTGAAGTCGAAGTGTAGATGTTAGCCCTCGAGAGAGGGAACGTGAGAGCTACGAAGTGGCGGTCGGTATCCTCCCGGCTTAGCACGCGATTCGGTAATCAAACATAGGATTAGTCAATATTCTTTACACTCGGACCAAAGGGTAAAGAATAGGAATGCTCCTATTTGTCACAATACCTTAACATTATCTATTTAAATTCATCAATCATTTAAATTTCTAAAAAGGGGAAAGATACTTTTCTGAATAGTTAAGACTTATTTAGCAATTAGTTTTATTTCCTGCACTTGCAATTCGTATTAATTTTCTACTTAGTTAATTTATCTAATACTTAGTTTACTTTATTGTACTTAAATTCAGAATTCCAAATTTTCGTATATTATTATTATTATTATTATTATTATTTTAAAATTAGCTGTTATTTAATTTTTTCTTTCCTTGTGGGATCGATAACCAGGACTCCACTAGAGCCCTGTATTACTTGATACGATACGTATACTTGCATAGCATTCACAACATAAACAATTACAATTCTATACATATAATATAGCGGGGTTAAGTTTTTTGGCTTCGTTGCAATCAAATTAAAATGTCATAATATAAATTTGCAGGGTCAAGTTTTTAGCTTCGTTGCAATCAAATTAAAATATCATAATATAAATTTGTGGGTCAAGTTTTTGGCGCCGTTGCCGGGGAAAGTAAGAAAAATTTACTAGAGTAACGAACTATTTTAAAATAATCATAATAAATAAATTAATATCTATTCTAAAATTGTATGCACAAATTTGGAAACAAAAATTTAATACCTTACGATTCGAATTAGAGCGTACAATTAAAAGAATTAGAAAACAAAAGAAACAAACTATAAATTTAACACAAATGGCGAATATTCCTGAAATTCAAAATATTAACCAACAAAGACCATTAAGAGATTATGCCAACCCTACATCGGATGAAATTCATTTAACTATTCAAAACCACGATGTAGTTGCTAATTCATTTGAACTTAAACACTGCAATTATCCAAATGGTACAAAATAATTAATTTAGTGGTTCACCTACTGAAGATCCTAACTTACATCTTGCTAGTTTTCTAGAACTTTGTGCTACTTTTAAATATCAAGGAGTATCTGACGATGCTATAAGACTTAGACTTTTCCTTTTTCATTAAGGGATAAGGCTAAAATGTGGTTGAATTCGTTAGCACCCTGGATCTATTAAAACTTGGGGAGAATTATCACAAAAATTTCTATCCAAATATTTTCCACCATCTAAAGCTGCTAAGTTTAGAAATGATATAACTTCTTTTTGTCAGATAGATGGAGAATCAATATATGAATCTTGGGAGAGATTTAAGGAACTTCTTAGGAAATGCCCACATCATGCGCTACCAGATTGGCTGATTATTCAAACCTTTTATAATGGATTAGTGGGATCTTTAAGATCAATCATCGATGCTTCTGCTGGAGGTTCATTAATGTCTAAACCATTTGATGAAGCTTATGCACTAATCAAAGAAATGGAAACAAATAATTTCTAATGGCACTGCGAGATAGAGTAAATCCGAAAAAAATAGCCAGCATTCATGAAAACGATGCAATATCTATGTTAGCTTCTCAAATTGCTGCTATATCTAAGAAATTAGATCATTTTGGAATGAACTACTCTCCTACTTTAGAAGAAAACTCATCTGGACAAATCATAGAATCTCAATCTAATTATGAAACTTTAAATGCTATTAATAATAGAACTAATAACCCTTATTCAAACTATTATAATCCTGGTTGGAAAACTCATCCAAATTTTAATTGGAATAACACATCTAATCAACAATGGATGAATCAACCTAATCAAGCAAATCCAAACTATAAACCAAATTACCCACCTAGATTTAATAACAATAACCCACAATTCAAAGATAAGAAATTATCTATGGATGAATTAATTTTGAATATGGGTCATCAACTACAAAATCAAGGAAATCAATTACAAATTCAAGGAAATCAATTACAAATTCAAGGAACATCTATTAAAAATATCGAAACTCAACTTGGACATATTGCTACTGCACTAAATAATAGAATACCCGGAACTTTTCCTAGTAATGTGGAAATAAATCCTAAAGATCAAGGAAAAGAACAAATTAAAGCAATACAACTAAGGAGTGGAAAAGAATTAGAACCTCAAATTCAAAAAGAACTTGAAAGCCAAAAAGAGGAAGTGGAAATTGAAAAGGAAACAATTCAACAAGATTCAAACTTCGAACATCTTTTAATACCTATGAAAATTTCCGTTGAAAAACCTCCACCACCATTTCCTCAACGACTAGCTCAACATAAAAAAGATAAACAATTTGTTAAATTCCTTGAAATACTAAAGAAATTAACAATCAATATACCTTTTGTCGAAGCTTTAGATCAGATGCCAAATTATGTAAAATTTATGAAAGATATTCTAAATAAGAAAAGAAATTTCAACGATAATGAAACGGTCGCACTTAGTGAAGAGTGTAGTGCTATTATTCGAAGAAGCTTCCTGAAAAATTGAAAGATCCTGGTAGTTTCACTATACCCTGCGCTATAGGAGAAAAATTTTATGGAAAAGCTTGGTGTGACTTAGGAGCAAGCATCAATCTAATGCCTCTATCAATTTTTAAGAGATTAGGATTAGGAAAAATTACACCTACTTCAGTAACCCTTCAATTAGCTGATCGTTCGGTTACCTATCCTAAGGGAGTGATTGAAGATGTGTTAGTAAAGGTGGATAAATTTATCTTCCCAATAGATTTTATTATTTTAGATATGGAGGAAGATAAAGAAATTCCTATCATTTTAGGAAGACTATTTTTAGCTACTGGAAAAGCTATGATTGATGTTCAGAAAGGAGAATTAACGATGAGAGTAAATGACCAAAAAGTTACCTTTAATATTGCAAAATCAATGAAATATCCTGCACTAGAAAAAGATGATGAATGTTTTCGGATGGAAATACTTGAACATTTACAACGCGAACATTTTAAGGAATATTACGAAGATAATTTAGAAAAAGAAAACATTGAATTAATTGAAGATAATAATGAAGAACTAGATTATATTCAGGAAAGATTTGAATTTTTGGATAATACGAAAACACCGACAATAATATAGTTCCATCAATTATTAAACCTCCCGAACTTGAGCTAAAAATATTACACGATCATTTGAAATATGCTTATTTAGGTAATTCTTCAACTTTTCCAGTTATTATTTCATCTACATTAAACGAATCTCAAGAACAAAAACTTTTAGAAACTTTAAAAAAATATAAGAAAACTTTTGGTTGGACTTTAGCAGATATTAAAGGAATTAGTCCTTCAATCTGTATGCATAGAATTATTTTAGATAATGAACATAAACCTAAAGCGAGATCCCCAAAGGAGATTAAACCCGATAATGAAAGAAATAGTTAAGAAAGAAATTTTAAAATGGTTAGATAATGGTATTATATATCCTATTTCGACGAGTGCTTAGGTAAGCCCAATTCATTGTGTTCCTAAGAAGGGAGGAGTGACCATCACTTGTCAATGAAAATAACGATCTTATTCCTATAAGACAAGTTGCTGGTTGGCGTATATGTATTGATTATAGGAAATTAAATACCACCACCGGAAAGATCACTTCCCTTTACCATTTCTAGACCGGATGTTAGATAGATTAGCCGGACATAAGTATTTTTGTTTTCTAGATGGATACACCGGTTATCATCAAATACAAATTGCTCCTGAGGATCAAGAGAAAACTACATTTACTAGTCCTTATGGAACTTTTGCTTTTCGAAGAATGCCTTTTTGATTATGTAATGCACCAGTAACATTCCAGAGATGTATGATGTCTATATTTAGTAAGTTAATTGACAATGGAATAGAAGTATTTATGGATGATTTCTCTGTATTTGGAACATCATTTGACACATGCTTAACTCATCTTGACAAAGTATTAGAAGTATGTGAGAAAACAAATTTAGTTCTAAATTGGGAGAAATGTCAATTTATGGTTGCTGGAGGCATTGTATTAGGGCATAAAATTTCGGAAAAAGGCATGGAAGTAGACCCTGCAAAAATTCAAGTTATAGCTAAATTACCACCTCCAACTACGGTAAAAGGGGTAAGAAGTTTTCTTGGGATTCTACAGACGCTATATAAAAGATTTTTCAAAAATTACTAAACCTCTATGCCAACTTCTTGAAAAGGACAAGAAATTTGAATTTACAATCGAATGCCTGAATGCTTTTGAACTCTTAAAAGAAAAATTAATTACAGCACCTATAATAGTTTCACCTAACTGGGAGAAATCATTTGAGCTTATGTGTGATGCTAGTGATTATGCTGTAGGAGCAGTTCTTGGGCAAAGATATGAAAAGATTTTTAAAGTTATATACTATTTAGTAAAACTCTAAATGATGCTGAAATAAATTATACGATTCTGAGAAGAGAATTATTAGCGGTAGTATATGGTTTTAATAAATTTAGACCTTATCTGATTGGAACAAAATGTATCGTGCATACTGATCATTCTGCTATCCAATATTTAATGCAAAAGAAAGATTCCAAACCAAGATTAATTAGATGGATGCTATTAATGAAAGAATTCGATTTTGAGATCGTTAATAAGAAAGGAACTGATAATCAAATTGCGGATCATTTATCAAGATTAGAAAATCATGAATTATACGATATTGAAAATGAAATTATAGACGATTTTCTCGATGAACAACTATATAATATCAATGAGTGGAAAATACCATGGTATGCTTGATATAGTAAACTATATAGTTAGTAATATTTTACCACCTATGCTAACTTTGCAACAACAGAAAAAATTCATCCATGATACGAAAACCTATTTTTGGGATGAACCTTATTTATATAAGCAATGTAAGGATTTAATTATTAGAAGATGTGCACCTTATGAAGAAACTGAACCAATTATTCAAAAATGTCATGATTCTGATTTTGGAGGACATTTTGGGACTGATAAAACTGCTTATAAGTTTCTACAATCTGGATTTTACTGGCCTACTCTATTTAGAGATGTATACAGATATATTAAAACTTGCGATAAATGTCAAAGAGTAGAAAATATATCTAGAAGAAAGGAAATGCCTCTAAATTTTACATTAGAAGTTGAAATTTTTGATGTTTGGGGATTAGATTTTATGGGACCTTTTATTCCTTCATTTGGAAACTCATATATATTAGTAATTTGTTGATTATGTTTCCAAATGGATTGAGGCACAAGTTTTACCTAGGTGTGATGCTAAGAGTGTTTCGAAATTTCTGATGAAAAATATTTTTACTAGATTTGGAATGCTGAGAGTGATTATCACTGACGAAGGAACTCATTTTAGAAATAAATACATTCACAAACTAGTAGAAAAATACAATATTACTCATAAGATATCCACTGCTTATCATCCACAGACTAGCGGATTAGTTGAAGTATCCGATCGTGAGATTAAACGTATTTTAGAAAAATCACGTAAACCCAAATAGGTTGGATTGGTCTATTAGATTAGACATTCGCATTATGGGCTTATAGAATTTGCTTATAAAACTCCGATTGGAATAACTCCTTACGAGCTTATATATGGAAAAACATGCCACTTACCAGTTGAATTAGAACATAAAGCATATTGGGCGATTAAAGAATTTAATTATAATATGAAGGAAGCTGGTGAGAAAAGATTGCTGCAATTAAATGTTTTGAAAGAATTAAGAAATGAATCATATGATAATGATCAGATTTATAAAGAAAAGATGAAATTATGGCATGATCACAAGATTAATCAGAGAAATTTTGAACCAGGACATGAAGTTTTGCTATATAATACTAGATTGAAATTATTTCCTGGAAAATTGAAGTCTCGATGGTTAGGACCTTTCACCATAACTCAAATATTTTCATACGGAACTATAGAAATCGAAGATCCAAAAGCTCGGACATAAATTTAAAGTTAATGGACATATATTAAAACCATATTTCGAAGGTATAAGACCTAACTATAAAGATGTTTTAATGCTTAGTCGACTCGATTAATAATTGAAATTAGGTCGAGTCGACGACGTTAAACCAAGCGCTTTATGGGAGGCGACCCATATTAGTTATCTATTTTTATTGTATCTTAATAATTAGTTTATATTATTGAAACTTTACTACTCGATTATTATTAAGAATCATCACATATTCAAACCATTATGATGAGAAAAGAAATTATTCGATTTAGAGCGAAATTAGACATTATTTTGAAATCTAGCCAACGACGAGGTCGATACTCGCCGACAGCGAGGTTCGCGCCTAATTTAATTCAGTTTATTTATAAGCTCGCTGACAGCGAGAAACGAGCCCGCCGATAGTGAGAACCTGAAAGACAGTTTTTATAACTATGTCGCCGAAGGTGAGAAACTTCCCGCCGACAGCGAGGAAGTTATAAAAATGAGTTATATATACTTAAAATGCCAATTTGGACTGTTTCAACCCCAAATCCTTAGTGAAAACCATTCTTAAACCATTCTAAGTCTGCCTTCTTCACTAGAATTCATTCCATTCACTATAATGGCCTCCAAATTCTTAGATTCTTCTAAATCTGGAGTGTTTAACCGGAGGAAATTTGTGAGTGCGGAAGCACGGCGGATCTTCGACAAGGTCTTGGTAAAGAAAAGAGTTATCAAGGAACGGGGATTTGTCAATCGAGGATTAGAGAATTCCACTACGAAGATAGAAGAAATGATCGTGCGGCGGCAGCTGGGAGGTATTACGTTAGACTACGTCTGTCGTTGTTATTCCGGTTGTGAAAGAGTTCTACTCTAACTTACATGCCATCAACAATGGGAATATCTACGTCCGAGGAAGATGGGTGACGTTTACTCCATCAAGAGTAAATGAGTTATTCTCTATCGAAAACACCCGGTATGTTACTTATTCAAATTTTGTGCCTTCTCGGTATATTATGAATGAGATATTTCGATATCTGACTGATGAAACGGAAGATTGGGAAATGCGTGAAGACGGGTATGTTAGTTTCTCTGCATCACTTTTGAATCCTGTCTCGAAGCACTGGCACTTTTTCATCTCATTTAAATTGTTACCTACCATGAGGGTAAACAAGGTTTCGAAAGAATGCGCTATATTGAATTATTGTATTCAAATTGGATTGCCTATTGATGTGGGATCAATAATTGTTAAGTCTGCATTGGGTTTAATTGTGCATGGGTCAGTTTACGGACTAGGACACCCATCTACTATTTTTGCATTATGCGATCAGTACCAGGTTTCTTATGAAGCTTGGGAAAAGGTTCTGTTACCTTGGAAGCCGCTTGATCCTACAGATATGTTCCCTACTTTGGACAATAATGAAGACATTACATTTATCTCTGATAGAGCTTCACAGAATCATCCTATAGCAAGACCTATTTCAGATAAAACAGAGTTACTTATGAAGAAAATTAATGGCATGGAGAAAGAACTACAGAATGTGAGAGATTTAATCGACAATATATCGATTTATTTGATCACATTGATCTGGAGCATGAAGGAACACTTCGATCATTACGGACACTTGGAAGCTAGCTTTCTTCATTTGCGAGATAGAAGGGTTGGATCACTCGAAGAATCGCTTCGAATTTCCCTTCGAGCCTTTCTATAACTTATTTGTGCATCATCATCATATCGGAAATATCAGAGAAGATGAAGATTCTGACATTGAAGAGTAGTAGTAAAGATTTCCATAATATGTTTATGTTTATGTTATTTGATTTGATTTAGATTTTTATTATGTGTGGAGTGATGATTTGAATATCTCAAACTTAGTTGAGATATGCGTCATAGTTTTGTATCAGCATTTAGTGTATTGTGGTTTGGTTTGCGATGCTGATTAGTAGTAAGGATTGAAGTTTGAAGTTTGATTATAGAGTCTAAAAATTATGTTAGTTTGTACATCCCATGGATTTCAATATTAAAGTTAATTTGTTGTGTTGTGTGAATTTGTTTGTGTATAAGTAGCTAATCTTCATATTAAATTAATAAATGATGTGATCGGAAATATAATATAAGACAAATCAAGGATGAAAATGAGTGACGAATTTCAAAAATTTAAAATTTTTGGAATCTCGCCGATGGCGAGAAAAATCCCGCCGACAGCGAGATCGATCTCGCTGACAGCGAAGAATTTCTCGCTGACAGCGGATTTTTCCCGAGAGTTTTTGGTTTTGAAAAATATTAGCTCGCCGACGGTGAGAAAAATCTTTCTGACAGCGAGGTCGGAAAAAAAAACATATATTTGACCGGTCAAAAACACTATTTATCATCCCCAACCTCTAATTTTCGCAAAAACCGACCTAGGGCTTGAGAGATCTTGGATTTGAAGTGATTTCATCACTCAAAAACACCAGATTTCATCTTCTCTTGGTAAGAGCTTCACTCCTATGCAAGAATTTTTGATTTTCACCATGTATTTTCACCACATTGCAAATTTTGGGAAAAATCAAAATGTGGAAGAAATATTCGGTGGAAATCCATGGAATTTGATTTAAATTGCTTACAAATGTTGTAGGAAGCCTTCTTAGTATTATTATTAAGTTTAGTGAAAATTTTTATGATTTTCACAGATCGATCGAATGGCTCCATGACAAAAACGTCGAGTAGAGTTCGACGAAAACCGATTCATCAATGGAAGAGCACGAGCAAAATATTTTGAAAATATACAAGGAAGAAAGTGCATTGCGGATCGGGTATTCAAAAATCCGGGAGGAGAAGTAGAGCGGATTATAAAGGAACGAGGTCGGGAAAATTTACGTTATGTTCGGTATAGAGCATTTGTAGAAGTGGTGAAAGAATTTTATGCCAATTTGACTGCCGCTAAAGATGCACCAGTAAAGGTACGAGGTTTTCTTGTAGATTTCAATGCTGCAAGAATTAACACGTTCTATGAAGTTCATGACTCGCACTTTAGTGAGTATGAAACTTTTGGAACGATGGAAGGACCACTGGAGGAAGTCATTAGCTTTCTCACTGATGGAACCGGAGTTTGGGAAATTAAGAAGCAGGAAAGAGTGAATTTTCCTCTTTCCAAATTAAATGCAGTCTCCAAAGCTTGGCATTACTTTATTTGTTCTACTCTGTTACCCACATATCACCATAGTGAGGTAACACGAGATAGAGAAATTCGAATTTCGCATTCGGAATAACGAAGCATCGACATCGGTAGAGTTATTTATCGAATATCACGGCCACTCTTCGAAATGAGAGTGGAGCTGGATAGAGCCACCTTGGATTGATTTTTGCACTCTGCCAACTTTCTGGAGTTGAGGCTCGAGATGATGAAGAATGGGTGGAACCTATGAAACCACTTACAGCTGCTAACATTAAGAAGTATGAATCCCATGAAGGGTGGAGAGCATGAGTAAGAAGTTATTTTACTCGATCGAGTAGAGATATACCCTCTACTAGCTATGGACCTCTCGAGCCTACCACCCCTACCTTACAAGATGCGATGAATGAATTGACTGCTGCATAGGAGGAGTTTTGAAGCGGTTTGGAGAGACCATGGGGAGAAGGTTTGATCATTTTGATCGAAAGGATTGATAATCTAGAGAGGAGACATGATTATGATAGTGAATACCTCCGGCGACATTCGGAATACAAGATTGCATATTATGAAGGTCGAACGTCGTTATAGGAGTGGAGATTTAGATGTTGTCTTTCCGGAATGCCCCGGGTGCACTCGGTATCACCCTGCTCGGTCTTCTCGGCGGCTTACGGATCGAGGAGGGGATGATATAGTTTGGGACTTTGATGCTTGAAGATTAGGACTTTATGTATTTTATTTGTTTGATGTAAGTTATTTTGAGAATTTGTATATGTTTGTAATATTCGGTACTTTATTTTGAGACATTGGATGTTAGTTAGATTAATTTGCTTGGATTGTTATAGTAGTTAGTTTTTGTTTTTGTGTTAGTTAATTGCATTTGTTTTTATGTTAATTAGGATGTTAGTTTTCTTTAATATGTTTTTATTTTATTTTGTATTGTTTAAGTTTTTAAAATTGTTAATTCGTTAGTTCGATTGTTTTTAATATGTTAGTAATTCATATGTGTAGTGTAGAGTTATTTTAATTGTTGTGTTTAATACTTATCTTAGGTTTTATCCCTGCATTTTCTTTAAATTTATATATATATATATGGAGAATACTAACAATACAGGTTCGATGAAAAATGAAAAAGCTCATAAAAATTTCAAAGAAAAAAAGAAATACCTAAACTTCAAAGGTATGTTTTATTTACTTTCCTTCTTATTCCTTATTTAGAATAGATATAAAAATTTAAGTTTGGGGGGAGAGTAAAATACAAATTTAGTTATTAACTTGTTCTCAATTTCTATTTTCAAATTATTATAAAAATGATTTTTATAGCAAATTTTTCAATTTGATTTAATATGAATTATTTTATTTAATTATTATAAAAGGTTAAATGAAATATTTCTAGTACTTTAATTAAATAAATAGAATAAAATATTTGGTTAAAGGGAATAAGAATATAGTAAACTATTTTTAGTAACGAAAACTATATTCTAAAATTAAAATTCTTAAGTATTCAAGTGAAAAAGAAAAGATTGAAAATCGATGAAGTAAAAACTATGAAGTATATATAAGCTAAGAAATATTCCTAAGTTTCAAATTTAGGAAGATGAAAATGAAGTTCAAAATTATTAACAGGCTCTCCAGATACAGTAATCCTCATGTAAAAAAAACAAAAAAAAAAGAAAAAAAAGAAAAATGAGGAGAAGCTTGAGGAGATGCCTTATCAAAAATTGGCTTCATTTAATTTAACCTAAAGGGAAAAACTTAGATATTTCCAAACTTATGTTTATGGATTAGAATTTTACCTAATAGTATTTTCTTGAATTTCTTATCATATGAATATCTTAAGTAGTTATTCTTTTAAATATAGTCATTCACGAAATGAATAGTAAGCTAGAAATCTTAGACACTGATGACTAAATAATTTATTTCTATAAGATTAATTAAATTACATGAATTATTTTTGTTTAACTTTATTATGATATTAATTAATCTAATTCATAGTTATTTAAATTGAAAAATCTTATTATAAAACTCATTATTTTTATGTAGTACTAAAATTACTTGAGGACAAGTAATAAGTAAGTTTGGGGGATTTTGATCGCTGAAAAATTTATTAAGAAATTCATACCTATTTTTGATAAAATTGCACTTTAAAGAAGGGTATTTTCTTTATTTTATTCTAGGAATGAAGAATTTAGGTGATAAAAACAAAAATCATAAAAAGGAGCGAATTTGGAGCAAAATCATGCAATTTGTGTTGAGTCGCCGACGGCGAGATCGAGCCGACCGACAGCGAGGTTACGAGAAGAAAATTCGAAGAATTTATAAGCTGTCTCGGCGATAGCGAGCCCGAGCCCGTCGACGACGAGCTAGAGCGGTTTGAAGATCTTCAGAAGCCTCGCCGACAGCGAGGTAGTTCGTCGCCGACGACGAGCTAGTTCAAATGGTGCAGATACATTGAACCTGGACACTTTTTGAAGGGATTCTTACACACCTCTTGGTCCTTTGCTCACCTCTATATATAGAAGCCGAAATTTAGTCTTTAGTGTCCAATCTTTTGTGTTCTAAGTGTGTTAAGTCGAGTTTTGTGTCTTAGTGAGTGTCTTAGAGAGTTCTTGAGTAAGTTAGTGAGTTTTTAGTGAGTTTTACTGTACTGGAAGGAAGAGTCAAAAGAAGCTGTGAGGAGTACAGCTAGGGATAAATTAAGATAAGTATTTGTATTTATTATTTTTAACTTTAAATGAAATCCATGCTTAGTTTAGTTTCTATGCATTCGAGTAGTTTATTTAGTCTTTGTCCTCGTTTATGAAATTAAGTGACTTGATGAAATTAAAATAAAGATACTTTTATATATTAATAAATTGTGATAATTTTTACTTAAAACTTAATTTACTTTTCAACTGGCCATTTGATTTGTTAAAATATGTTGATTATCAACTATAGTAAAAATTACATCGATATTCGGGGAATTCAAAAGCCTTGGAAGGAGGGTGCAAATAAATAGGGAAATAATATCACTTGGGCGTAGAATTGAGCATTTTAGTGTGACGAGACTAAAATAGTCAATTCGGTCCTATTTTCGAGAGCTGAAGTGTAGATGTTAGCCCTCGGGCGAGGGAACGTGGGAGCTACGAAGTGGCATTCGGTATCCTCCCGACCTAGCCGCGGATTCGGTAATCAGAACATAGGATTAGTCGATATTCTTTACACTTGGACCAAAGGGTAAAGAATAGGAATGCTCCTATTTGTCACAATACCTTAACATTATCTATTTAAATTCATTAATCATTTAAATTTCTAAAAAAGGGGAAAGATACTTTTTCGAATAGTTAAGACTTATTTAGCAATTAGTTTTATTTCCTGCACTTGCAATTCGTATTAATTTTCTACTTAGTTAATTTATCTAATACTTAGTTTACTTTATTGCGCTTAAATTCAGAATTCCAAATTTTCGTATATTATTATTATTATTATTATTTTAAAATTAGTCGTTATTTAATTTTCTCTTTCCACTATAGGATCGATAACTCGATACTCACACTAGAGCCCTGTATTACTTGATACTATACGTATACTTGCGTAGCATCCACAACATAAACAATTACAATTCTATACATATAATATAACGGGGTCAAGTTTTTGGCTTCGTTGCAATCAAATTAAAATATCATAATATAAATTTGCGGGGTCAAGTTTTTGGCTTCGTTGCAATCAAATTAAAATATCATAATATAAATTTGTGGGTCAACATGATTATGCAAATGCCTAATGAAAAGTTGAGGATTTATGTTGCACTAGGTAATTTACCTCGAAATCCTATGGCTTGGTTATTTAAACTAGGAAAGGTTTTGCTAAAGTAGACACAAGTTTTTCTGATGAAGATGGCCGTGCTGCCCACCGAGCTCCAAGATCCTTGTTGTTGCAGGGGTTTGATTTTAGAAGTTGGCAATCAAGAGGTGAGAGAAGTGTTTTGGTTTAGAAAAGTCTTAAGGTTCAGATGTCTTAATTTTTTAATTAAAACAAATCTTAAAGTTGATTAAGCAGAATTGATTAAGATCCCACAGTTTCGTCATCCCGGCACCGCTATTTTCATCGGATTCACGTAGTCCAAATGAATTTGCTAAACTCAATTGAATTAGTTCCACACTTTCATTTAGACCGTGGGAAATCTCGTTAGCAACACGTGGATTACATCATCCGAGGGATTCCTGATCATCCAACGAGACGTTTTAATTTAATTGTAGTTGCAGTTTTGTTGTTTTGTTCGTGATTAAATTTTGAGTTATTTTATCTTCTGAATGTTGTGGCGGTGAATTTTATCTAGTATTGGATTTTAATTTAGTTTTGGGTTTCAGTTTTGTGGTTATCCTAAAAGGTTTTAGTTTTCATGCAATGTGACATTTTTGTTTTACATGCAAGTTTTGTAAGAAAGAAAGTACAACGCAGGTAAATAAATTGCAATAAAATAAAAACGTACTTGGCGGGTCTTCTCGTCATTCCAGGATGCACTCAAAACACATGTTAGGGCATTTTAAATATTTGCTTGAAACACATAGGTAAAGCTAAGGGAAGGTTCTGGTTGTCTACCAAAATCCTAATCCTACTGCTAGTCAATTCCTATGACGTCTAGGTTCTTGTATTTTGTTAAGGATGATTTTCTTCACCAAAGAACAATTAAGTTCGATTGTTCTTCTAAAACACCCCATCATATTAAGAAAGTGCTTAGGACGAGTCCTAAACATCTTTTCAATGCTTCTGGGATTATTTCGAGTCCAAATGAGTTTTATTATACAGGTGAATGGATCATCCAAGAATTTAGTTGAATTTTGTTTCTTGCTCAGTGAATTTGGACATTTAATTATCGATGAGTGAAGTGACATTTCGCTTGATACTCCACGTAAGGGTTATAAGTGTGAGAGCTTTAGGGGAAAATCAGTTTGTTAAGAGATTTAACCACTAAGATTGAATTGTTGTTTTCAAGACATTTTAGTTTAGTTATAAAATTTCAAATTGATTTTTAAATATTTTAAAATTTTTTAAGTTAAAGAGGTATTTAAACTGTTTAATTCCATTAAGTTTTAATAATTCAAATTTGTTTTAAATATTTTAGATTGATCTCAATTGTAACTTGTTTTGAGATTAACTTTTAAAATTTCAAATTTTCTTTAGGTTATGTTTTATGTGATTTCAAATTAACTTTAATGTTTTGGGTTCATTTTAATTTAAATCGGTTAATGTTATAAACTTTAATTTAATTAAGGATTGCTTTCTCTTTAATTAATTTCAATCATCATTATTAGAATTAATTAAGAGCTGAATTAATCCAATTAGAGACTTTAAATTAAAGAATTGATATCTTCTTAAGTCATATCCCCAATTTTAATAATTCAAAATTTAATTATTCCTTCAAAATTTAAATGGCTTAACTAATTAAGATTTCATTTTATGTTTTAGGTGATCAATGGGTTTCTACCCCTTAATTCCCTAAGTTTCAAACATCTAAGAGAAAATTTAGGATCAAATATTCATCCCTCCCTGTGATTAAGCCTAAAGTATTAATTAGGGTTAAAATCCCTTAATTACCTTTATGCCCTCTTAAGCATATTCACTTCATAACTCATTAAATTAAGCTCAAATAAACTTGAAATTTTTATGTCACTTCACTCACATGTTAATTAAGACATTAGAGGAGAAAATGTATTTTTCTATTTTTAATTTATTTTATATAATTATTTTAATGAAAAATAAGGATTTTCAATGAAAATTCAACAACATGACCAAGAAAAAGTTTCTTTCTGAAGTCCCAAGCGGCGCTTCTCCATTCAAAACCACCATCTGAGTCAGTGCCACGAGGCTCGCACTTTCCATTCCGTGGTTCCATTCGGCTCCATCTCCGTCGTCCATCTGATACATGTGCGACCCGACGGTGGCTTGTCATCGTCCCCAACTGACTTAACCCGAGAGCCGTCCACCTTCTAGACCTAAGATCTCACTCCATACTCAACCAAATCATGCGTGGTTGGTCTTTATCAATGCGTCTAGTCTAGACGAAGCTATCTATATGGCTAACATGCATCAAAAATGCACAGAACAAAATGGAGAATTGCTGGAAGATTGGGAGGGAGGAGAGGTCAATACCTTGGCTTTGAGAGGTGAAGCCTCAATTAGATATGCTCGGCACATTCGTTGGAGCTAGAGGAGCCTCCGGATGAAGTCTCTGGTCCTGGTGAGCTGCCTAGGTGTGACTTCGACCAAGCCCGATTCCAAGCTCTGGCCGATAGAGCAACTGGGAGGCTAGGAGAGGGGGCTTTCACTGGGGAACTCCTTCTCTTGGTGCTGTGAAGGTGTGGGTGAGTTTAATTTTGTTTTGGTGGAATTTCTGGGGATGTCCTATTTTCTGGCCTGAGATTGAGCTCTGAAATTGAGTTCAACCTGTGGGAAATAGGGCAGGAAAACAGTGAGGCTCTTCTTCTCTAGGCTGGAAGAAGGCCTCAGAGCAATTTGGGGGATTTTGGTGAAAGAAATTTCAGCACTTCTTTCATGGACGAAAGGGGGGGGGATTTTATAAAGTTTGCTGGAGAGGGGAGCTCAGGGCCAGGCAATGAGTGCCTTAGGCTGCTTAGGGTGAAGGCAGACCAGGGCAGGTGGCTGCTGAAAGGATTATCCGCTGCCCAGGGAAAATTTTGGGTTTCAAGGACAAATGGGCTACTCGTGCGTGGCTGATCTGATGGTTGGAGTGGCTGGCAAGGACAGTCAGGCAGTTGGGCAGCTGAGGAGGAGTGGAGAAGGATTTCAGTGTCATTAAACCTGGCAGAGAGGTTGCTTAAGGGGGATTTGGAGATGGGACTTAGCCTTAGCCATGTGGCTTGGTCCCTTGGTCGAAAGTGATGAACCATTGGTCCATGGCTCATGGGTCATGGGTTAGGTTAGGTCAAACCCACCCTACTAGGTCTAGGGTTGGCAGCCAAGAGGTTGGTTTGGTCAAATTTGGTTTGGTTTGATTTAATTTGGAACATAGGTTCAATTGGGTTCATATGGGGTTGGGTTGGGCTAACTTGAGATTGGGTTTGAATTGGATCAAATTGATTGATCAACATTGTGTAAGTCATTTTAGGGAAGATTTTTCATGAAGACATGAAGTGGTTTTGAGTTCATTTGGAGTTTCAATTTGGAGGATTTTGGAGTTTGGTTAATTTTTGTCACCAAGGGTTAGGTTGGATTTAGGTTTGGCAAGAGTTTGGTTTAAGGCCAATTGATGGTCCAAAATGTTTCAAATGATTGTTAGGAAATGTTTAGGATAGAAATTGGATGGAAATTTCGGGTTTGGGGGATTCAATTTGGGGAACTAGGGGTAGGTGATAACCTTAGGGCAAATTTGAGGATTTTGAATTCAAATAGATTTTGAGTTGGGTTTGGGTTTAGATTGAGAGCCAATTGATGTTGTATTTGGTGTAGGGATGTATTAGGGAGGGTTTAGAGTTGATTTCAGGAGAATTTGAGTTGAATTGGGTTGGATTTGGGTAGGTTTGGGTCATAGGTTAAAATTGGGGCTTTTAGGTATCAAGTTGAAATTGAATTCAAATGTGAATCAAATTGGGCTTGGATTTGGTTTGAATTGGTATTGTGGATGTGGAAATGAAGTTTAGAATTGAATTTGGGCAAAATTAAGGTCAATTGGACTGATTTGGTTTGACATAGGGTCCAGTTAGGTTAAAATTGGTCAAATTGGGGATTTTGATAAAATTTGGTTAAATTGACAAAATTGGGCTATGGTGTAGTTTAACAAAATGAAATTGGGAACATTTGGGATTTTTTGGAATTTTTTGGAATTTTTGGATTTTTTGGGTTAAAGAGGTATTTAGGATATTTGGAGGTTATTGGGAGGGTATTGGAATATTTTGGTGGATTTAAGAGGTGAGAATTGTTTTAAAATGATTCTTAGGAATTTAGGGAATTTTGGGAATTTTTGGATGATTTGGTGTTTGTGGGGGTAATTTTGGTAATTTTGGGTAAGTTTAGGGGACCCAATATCAAAACCAGAATTTTTGGCAACATGGATGGGGTGTCAAATAAGGAAGAAATGGATCATTTTGGTGGGGTCAAGATTGAGTAAAAATTAATTTGGAATTGAATTAGTGTTTGGAAGCATGAGCCATGAACTTAGCCAAGTCCAATCACTTTGGGACCAAGTCAAGCCAAATGGTAACCACTTTATGATCCTTTACATATTGACCTTGGCCATCTTAATCAAAGATTAGTGGCTTGGGTTTAATAATGTGAGTTTCATAAATGGTAGAAGGTAAGGGTCCAAGGTTTAGGTTAAGTGGCTCAGGTGTGTGTGTGTGTGCAAGAGAAGCCCAAGTCACCCAAGGTTACCCTAAGTCCAAACAATCCTATAGGAACTCACTATTGGTTGCCCATATGGTAGTTTTAAGCTTCCAAGGTGATTTAGAGGTTTGCAACCATCAAAGTGGGGTCCCAAGAGGAGTCAAGAAGTAGCTGAATTGCTAAAGGGTGGGTCCCAATTCTAGTCCTCTAGGATAGTCAATGAGAAGTCCTATGACTAGATCCTAAACACTAAGAGAAAAGAAAAGACCTCACCAAAAATGAGGTCAACACGCTATTGCTGGGGATTTAAATCTTCTAGCAGTGGTTTCAAACTCTTATTTTTTTAAGTATATAAAAAGTCGCGGTCACATACCACTTCTTAGAAATTTCAAATGTCAATATGTCGATTTTAAGAAAGAATGTTATGCAACTTATATCCTTTCCCAATGAGAAAGCTAAAGGATGCCATGTTTTCATGTCAAGAATGGTCTTATATTTTATCCCTGAAGAGAGAGAGAGAGGATGCCATACAATTTCTCGAAGTGTCAAATGTCAATATGTCGATCTTAAGAAGGTATGCTATTCAACTTGTATCCTTTCTCAAGAAAGAGCTAAATGAATGCCAATGTTTTCGTGTCTGAAATGGTCTTATATCCAATAGTTGGAGAGAGAGAGAGGATGCCATACTATTTCTCAGAAATGTCAAATGTCAATATGTCAGTTTTGAGAAGGAATATTGTGCGACTTATATCCTTTCTCAAAGGAAGAGCTAAAGGAATGTCATGTTTTCGTGTCAAGGATGGTCTTATAATAGCCAGAGAGAGAGAAGATGCCATACCATCTCTCAGAAATGTTAAATGTCAGTATGTCAGTTTTGAGAAGGAATGTTATGCGACTTATATCCTTTCTCAAAGAGAGAGCTAAAAGAATGTCATGTTTCTGTGTCTGGAATGGTCTTATATCCAATAGCTGGAGAGAGAGAGAGGATGCCATACCATCTCTCAGAAATGACAAATGTCAGTATCTCAGCATTAAGAAGAAGTGCTATGTGACTTATATCCTTTCTCAAAGAAAGAGCTAAAGGAATGCCATGTTTCCTTGTCAGGAATGGTCTTATATCCAATAGTCGGAGAGAGAGGATGTCATACCATCTGTCAGAAATATCAAATGTCAATATGTCAGTTTTGAGAAGGAATGCTATGCGACATATATCCTTTCTCAAAGAAAAAGCTAAATGAATTCTATGTTTCTGTGTCAGGAATGGTCTTATATCCATGTCGATATATTTTTAGATTATGTGTTTTGAAAAGGGGTCGCTTACAGAAGTTGTCGGCGAATTTTTTAGATTTTAGATTTAATTTAAATATATATATAATTTAGAAAGTAGCATTTGATTTTAAAAATAGTTTTAAGTTTGAAAATTTAAGATATGAAATCAAACCGATCTCACATCCCAAATAGTTTATATAAACGAGCACCGCACCACAAACCGTATATCTATCCCGAAGAATAGACACACTGCTTGATGATGGGACTCGGTTAAATAAACTAGAAGATTTGTGACATCCGTTTAGTCTGCGAACCAACTTTATAAGCCGACAAGTTCCTCTGCTTAATATAAATGAATTAAGCAGGGTTTATATTACTTGGGTTCTTAAAGTTCCCTATAAGGGCAAGCCCCTATAGTTAATTACATCTTAAATGATGGGAATCATTTAAGACAACTCTCGATAATGATCTGTGGTTTTGCTCTTAAGAATTTCAAAGTTTAAGGTTTTCAACGGATTGAATTTTGGAGATTTCAATATGGATTAGCTCAAATTTGGAACAAGTTTATTTTAGGAGTCCAAAGGGAGAGAAGTAGGAGAAGCTGAGGATCCAAGAGGAGTCTTGGCAACTTCCCAAACTATCCTATTGTTTGGCTTCAATTTGGGAGTTTATTTAATGTTTCAGTCTCGCCAATTTTAATTAATTAGGACTTATATTTTTTTGACATAATCACACAAATAGCCTTGAAGATGTGAGGGTTTATGTCGTACCAAATGACCACCTCGGAGTCCTAAGACCAGTTAGGGCTTAATTTACATGACATGATCATGCAAATGCCTAACAAAAGTTGAGGATTTATGTTGCACTAGATAAACTACCTCGAAATCCTATGGCTTGGTTATTTAATTCTAAGGAAAGTGTTGCTGAAGTAGACTCGAGTTTTGCTGATGACGATGGCCGTGCTACCCACTGTGCTCCAAGCTCCTTGTTGTTGCAGAGGATTAGTTTTAGAATGTGAAAATCAGGAGATGAGAGAAGTGTTTTGGTTTAGAAATCTTAAAGTCCAAATATTTTTAATATTTTAATTAAAACAAATCTTAAAGTTGTTTAAACGAAGCCGATTAAGATCCCACGGTTACGTCATCCCGCACATCGTTATTTTCATCAAATTCACATAGTCCAGATGAATTTGCTAAACTCAACTGAATGAGTTCCACACTTTCATTTAGACCGTGGGAAATCCCGTTAGCAACACGTGGGTTACATCATTTGAGGTCTTCCCGTCATCCTAAGCTGCACTTAAAACATATATTAAGGCATTTAAATATTTATAACAATTACCTAGGTAAAGCTAAGGGAAAGGTTTTGGTTGTCTACCAAAGTCCTAGTCTTATTGCTAGTCATTTCCTATGACGTCTAGGTTTTTGTATTTTGTTTAAGGATGATTTTCTTCATCAAAGAACAATTAAATTTTGTTCTTCTAAAACATCTCATCATATTGAGAAAATGCTTAGGATGAGTCCTAAACATCTTTTCAATATTTTCGAGATTATTTTGAGTCCAAGTAAATTTAATTGCACAGGTGAATTAATCATTCAAGAGTTTAGTTAAGCTTTGTCTCTTGCTCAGTGAACTTGGGCATTTGATTACTCGATGAATGAAGTGACATCTCACTTAATACTCCATTTAAGAGTTATAATAATTAAAGCCTTTAGGGGCAAGTTGGTTTGTTGAGAATTTTAATCATTCTTAATTTGAAGTTTGAGTTAAAAGTTTAAAGTGATTTAGTTTAATTATGAGGTGTTAATTAATAATTTTAAGTTTGGAATAGTGTTCAAATTATTTTTGGTTTAATTCTTTATACTTTAAGTGATCTTAATATTTTAAATTAATCTTTGGTGTTTCAAATTCACTTAGATTATTCATATAGCTTAATGATTTGGTTTAGCTTAATTATGATAATTTAAGTTAATCTTAATTAGTTTGATTTTTTATATTCTTTATTATGAATTGTCTTAATGTTTCAAATTTGTTTTACTTTTATTGTTTTAGTGATGTTAATTTAATATAATTTAAATTTAATTTAATTAAATTTAACTTAATTTAATTAAATTTAAATATTTTTAATATAACTTAATTGTTAAAATGTTAATTTAATTTAATTTTAATTTTAATTTAATTTAATTTAATTGTTAAACCACTTAACATTTTGAGCTTTCCTTTAATTTAAGGGTTATATTTTTTTTAATTTTTAATTTACTTAGTTCGGATTATCATTTTAATCTTAATTAAGAGTTAAATATTATTGAAGTGATTTATTTAGGGATTTTTTTATTAAAGAATTAATATCCTCTCAAGTTATATCCTTATTTTTAATAATTCAAATTTTCATTAATCTTCAAAAATTTAAATTGTTTAAATAATTAAAGTTTCATTTTTGGTTTATTAAAAGTGATTAATGGGTTCCTACCCTTTTAGTTTCCCAAAGTTTCAATCATCCAAGAAAGATAAAATCAAATATTTTACCCTCCATTTTAATTAAGCCTAAAATTTTAATAAAGGGGTTTAAATTCTTTAATTACTTTTATGCCCTTTTAGGCTTATTTATTTCATAACTCACTAAATTGAGTTCAAATGAACTTGAAATTTTTATGTCACCTCACTCACATGTCAATTAAGACTTTAGAGGAGAAAATGTGATTTTTCTGAATTTAATTTATTTATATAATTATTTTTAGTGAAAAATAAGGGATTTCAAGGAAAATTCAACAAGATGACCAAAGTATGGTTTCTGTCCTTAAGAAAATTATGGGATGTTTCTAATGACCAGAGAACCACTTGGACCAATTTTGATGATTTGTTGAATTATATTTTATTTATTATAATTATTTTGAGTTTTAGAGTGTTAATTAACTATAAAATAAAATTGAAGTTGAAAAGTGGATTTTATATTTTTCATAAATCTCTCTAACCTCAAGGAGTTCAAAGAAATAAATTTTATAGATTTCTGATTTTTCTTTGATTTATTGGAATTAATTTAGTGAAAAGGTTGGAAAATGCATTTTTTTAATATTAAAAATTGTTTTAAGCATTTAAAATCAATATCTTTACTTTGAGACTTGGGAAAAATATTTGGTTTATTCCTAAGTGATTAGGATTTAAAATGTGACATTTTTATGATTTTTAATATTTTTGTGATTTTTATTATTTTTTAACTATTAAAATATTAAATATATCATTAAAAATGAAAATTTTTGGAAAATTCCAATTTTAATTTTTATAGGCTCCTCTGATATCAGAGAGCCTACAAAACCAGTTGGGTGAATTTTTGAAATGTATTTTTGGAGTTATGAATTTTTAAAGTTTAATTTTGATCATGTAGCTTAATTAATTCATCTAGTGGGGCTAATCATTTTCAATTGGCTTCAAATTTTTATGTAAGGTTCTCTGTATCCTAAAAATCAATGGAGAATTAATTTCAAGTTATTTTAATGTGTGGTTAACCCTAATTAATTAAAATTAAGTTTTGAGTAATTAAGTCAATTAGGGTTATTCTTAATGAGTTAACTCAAAATATAATTATCCTAGGTTTCTCTAGTCCTAAAAAACTTCCCCATATTTTTTTGGAATTTATTGAACAATATGCTAATTATTAGAATTAAAATACCAAAAACAGTGACATTAACTTGAAAAATACAAAACTTTCCATAGAGATGGCCTCTGACCTTGAAAAATTCAGGGAATGTTCCCAAGCTCAGAGGCTTCAAAAGCCCTATGGTCTCATGTCATGGTGAATTTTCTATGCAAATGGAGAATCAAAATACTGAAATGAGTAAATAATTAATTAAAAATAAAATACTCACCAACATAACTTGATTTCTTTTCCACATTATTCTTCTCTATTCACGAAGCAAGAGGGTATTTTTAGTTTATTTTTATGATTTTTCTACACAAAGATATGGATTTTCTATGTTTTGGGTATTTAAATAAATAAAAAAATCCATATTTTTCTACTTATCCACGCGGCACCGACTCATCCTCGGCAGCTCCGAAATCTCACACGTCGAGCTCCCATTCAACACAGCCATCTGACTCCGCGCTCCAGGGGCCCGCGGTTCATGTAACGTCCTTCGATCCGGTGCAATCTGGACCGTCAACTCGATACACGCTCGATCGGACTACGTCTGGTCATCGTCTACGACTGGTGTGCAACCGTGACTGTCCAAACTAAAACCCTAAGAACTCTCTCATTTCTCAAAGGATTTTCGTGTTCTTGTGCTCTATAGATTCGTCTTGAGGAGATGAACACATCCATATGGTTTACATGCCATGAAATTAACTGAAATGAAATGGAGAATTGCTGGAAGCTCGGGAGAAAGGAATAATCCATACCTTTGCTCTGATAAGTGTAGCTTCAATCAGAGAGTTGTGCACCTTCAGTTGCACCTAAGGAAGCTCCAGATGAAGTCTCTGGCTCTGGGGAATTGTCTAGGTATGAAAGGTTCCACAGCCGATTTCAAAGATTGGAGGCTAGAGCAACTCGGGTGGCTCGGAGAGGGGCCTTTCAGCTGGGGAACTCCTTCTCTTAGTCCCGAGCGAGTGTGGGTGAGTTTAATTTGGATTTGGTGGAGGTTTGGGAGATGTCCTATTTTTGGGCTTGAATTTGAACTCAGAAATTGAGCTCAGCTGGGGGAAATTGGGGCTGGAATCCAATGGGGATCAAGTACTCTGTGTGGAGAGTGGTCTGGAACAATTTTGACAGAGTTTCAGTAGGATTTGGTTGAACACCTTCTTTGGCTGAGAGGTGGTGTGGTTTAAATAGAGGTGGTTGGAGGGCTTTCAAGGGGGAGTTGAGGCTTGGGATCAACTGCTCTGGTCAAGGGAAGAACAGCCATGGTGTCTAATTGGGTTGGGACAGCTCAACAAGGAAGAATTGAATTTTTGAACCACATGGGTGCTCTCGGCCTGGTGGTTTCCGGCGGCTGTGGTGGCTGGTAGGCCAGGGTCAGGTCACCCTCAAGGTCAGGGAGGTCAAGGCTGGGGTTTAGTGTAGTCAATTAGCCATGGACCTGTGTAAAGGAGTTTTTTTTAAATGGAATGGGAGAAGGCTCATTTTGGCTTGGTTTGGTTCAACTCATGTATTTGGGCTAGGTTCACCCCCCATGACCTGATTTGGGCTGAAGGGGATCGGTTGGGTCAGCTAGGAAGGGGTGGTGAAGTCCCCATCCAAGGTGATGTGGCTAATTTTGATTAAAGTGTAACATGAATGGGGTTAAAAAAGTTTAGTGAAGGTTTAAGAAAGTAATCCCCTCCTTTTCCATTAATGGGTTGGTGAGGTGGAAAGGGATCCTCATGGCTTGCATATGGCTTGTGCATGGCTCCATGGCTCCATTTGGCTTAGGGCCAAGCTTAGTCAATTTCATGGAAATGGGTTTTAAGGATTTTGGATATTTAGGGGTAATTTGGCACATGGGTTAGTTTAGAAAGTTTAATGATGAATTTGAAACTTAGGGAGTGATTTAAATCAAAGGGATGATGAGGTGAAAGTGTCATGTAGGCTTTGAATTGATTTTGGGCCTTTGGATTTGCTGAAAATGGGCTTTTAGGATGGTTTAAAAAAGTGGGCCTTTAGGTTTGAAAAAAAATTGGTGGATGGAAATTTTGTGAATGATTGGGCCAAACAAATGTTGGGTTTAGTTTAGGGATGTATTATGAACATTTTAGAAAAGGTTTGGTGTCATTTAGAGTGGAATTGGATTTAATTTTGGCTTTTTTGGTAAAGGGGCCAAAGTGGGTCAAATTGGGCTAACTTGGGCTAAGGTTGGGCTAAGGTTGGATTTGATGTAAAATTAATGTTGAGGAATACTTATGGGAGTGTCACAAAGAGTTTTCAACTTTGGTTGGGCTTTGATTTTGGGATTTGGGCCCATTTGGGTTAGGTTTGGGTTTAGGCCAAAAATGGAGATTTTGGTTTTAGGTTAGGTTTGGGTGGAGTTTAGGTTCAAATTTGGGGTAAATCTTGTTAGTGTTTTGCTTGTGGAGGTTTTAGAGAAGATTTGGGTTAATTGGAGTTGAATTGGGTTGGTTTGGGCTAAATTTAGGTCATGGGCCAAAATTGGGCTTTAGGCTTCAAATTGGAATTGGATCA
Source organism: Papilionanthe hookeriana x Papilionanthe teres (assembly GCA_022702705.1). NCBI lineage: Eukaryota > Viridiplantae > Streptophyta > Magnoliopsida > Asparagales > Orchidaceae > Papilionanthe > Papilionanthe hookeriana x Papilionanthe teres. The sequence continues at coordinate 42,305,531 of CM040429.1, read as the reverse complement.
AAATGACAATCAAATTGGGCTTGGATTTGGTCTAAATTGATATTAGGGATATTGAATTGAAGTTTAGAATTGAATTGGGTCAAAGTTGAGGTCAATTGGGTTGATTTGGTTTGACATTGGGTCCACTTGGGTTAAGAGTGGGTGAAATTGGGGGCTTTGGTAAAAGTGGGTTAAATTGATAAAATTGGCCTATGGTGTAGTTGAAAAAAATGAAATTGGGAATATTTGGGATTTTCTGGAATTTGCTGGAAATTTTTGGAATTTATGGAATTTTTGGTTAAGAAGGGCATTTTGGGTATTTGGAGGGTATTGGGGGGTATTTTTGAAACTTTTGGTATATTTGGCTAAGGATGATCAATTTGAATGTTGGGAAATGTTTAGGAATGATTTTTGAGAAATTTTGGATAATTTAGGCAATTTTGCAAATTTTGGATAGTTTCAAGGACATTTGGTAGGTTTAGCGGGTATAGGGCCCCGGGGGTCAAAAATTGAAATTTTAGGAAAATGAAGATTGATCAAGTTTGAGTAGAATGGAATCACTTTGGTTGAGCCATGAAGCCATGAAGCCATGAAGCCCTGTCAAGCCCATAAGAGCCATGAGAGGACTCATTTGAGGCATTCACTATGTTGTTCCTAACCCTCTTAGCCAAGAGCCTAGGGGTTAAGGTCCATCCATATGAATTACCTACATGAGTCAGGAAGTCAAGCTAGGCATGAATGGTTTTAGGATTGGAATGTGTGTGAAATTGTAACGTGTGTGCAAGTCGACCCTCACTTAGACCGGTCCACCTGGGGTAGTCCTAAGGCCGAAGAGTCCTATAGGGAACTTATCCTTTAAACCTCCACATTTGATCTTAACCCTCCAAGTGACTTAGGGGTTTACAATCAGACTTGTGGGGTTTGCAGGGAGTTTAAGAGGTGTTTAAATTTCTAAGTGGTGGGTTCCATTTCTAGTCCTCTAAGACAGTCAAAAGGAAAGCCTAAGGCTAGATCCTAAGTACTAAGGAGAGAGAAGAGAAAAGATCTCATCAAAAATGAGGTCAACAATCCAATAACTGGAGTTATGTGTGACAAACACATGAAGCCAGTGTGTAGCCTCTGGGGATGTGACCTTTATAAGTCAAAGGATAGATCTCATGTTAATTGTTGTGAGTTGTTTATTATGCATGTTTTAATTTAAAGTGTTCATTTTGCATTTTTAGACCTGCCGGTGTATTATTGATAGCTCAGGAATATCTTACAAAATTTTATTCCACTACCAAAGATAATGTACATTAATGATAAAAGTTAACAATACATCATATATCACACAACACACACTACAAGCTTTAGATATAACATCATATTAAAAGTTTTTAGATTGTCATTTTGTCATCCTTGTTACTTTGGATACTGCTTGACCTACCACAAATATCTAACACACCAAGACATTATATGTCAGGTATGCCTCAAGTGTTTGAATATTCATAGGGTAATGGTAGTTTGAAAGGTTTTACTCAAGTTCTGACACAGATTTGTAATCGATCGACCGTTTGTCAGGACGCATTCTTTGTAGTGCAATCGAGATCCTTTGTCTGCTCACACTAGGAATGCAATGTTTAGCAACATCAGCTCCATTACCTTGTAAGACTAGGACTGATCCAGGTGGAAGGGGAATTTGGTAAGATCTAATTATTAAAATACAATAAAAATAGATAACTAATATGGGTTGCCTCCCATAAAGCGCTTGGTTTAACGTCGTCAGCCCGACCTAATTTCAATTATTAATCAGGTTGATTAAGCATTAAAACCTCTTTATAGTTAGGTCATATAGCTTCGAAATATGGTTTTAATCTATGTCCATTAACTTTAAATTTATGTCCAGTTTTTGGATCTTCGATTTCTATAGTTCCGTATGAAAGTATTTGAGTTATGGTGAAAGGTCCTAACCATCGAGACTTCGATTTTCCGAGAAATAATTTCAATCTAGTATTATATAACAAAACTTCTCGTCACGGTTCAAAATTTCTCCGATTAATCTTCCGATCATGCCATAATTTCATCTTTTCTTTATAAATCCGATCATTATCATATGATTCATTTCTTAATTCTTCCAATTCATTTAATTGCAACAATCTTTTCTCACCAGCTTCCTTCATACTATAATTAAATTCTTTAATCGCCCAATATGCTTTATGTTCTAATTCAACTCGTAAGTGACATGTTTTTCCATATATAAGCCTGTAAGGAGTCATTCCAATCGGAGTTTTATAAGCGATCCTATAAGCCCTTAATGCGATTGTCTAATCTAATAGACCAATCCAACCTATTTGGGTTTACGGATTTTTCTAAAATACGTTTAATCTCACGATTGGATACTTCACTAATCTGTCTAGTCTCGTGGATGATAAGCGAGTGGATATCTTATGAGTAATATTATATTTTTCTACTAGTTTGTGAATGTATTTATTTCTAAAATGAGTTCCTCCGTCAGTGATAATCACTCTCGGCATTCCAAATCTTGTAAAAATATTTTTCATCAGAAATTTTGAAACACTCTTAGCATCACACCTAGGTAAAGCTTGTGCCTCAATCCATTTGGAAACATAATCAACAACTATTAATATATATGGGTTTCCAAACAAAGGAATAAAAGGTCCCATAAAATCTAATCCCCAAACATTAAAAAAATTTCAACTTCTAATATAAAATTTAGAGGCATTTCATTTCTTCTAGATATATTTCCTACTCTTTGACATTTATCGCAAGTTTTAATATATCTGTATACATATCTAAATAGAGTAGGCCGAGTAAAATCCAGATTGTAGAATCTTATAAGCGAGTTTATCAGTCCCAAAATGTCCTTCAAAATCAGAATCATGACATTTTTGAATAATTGGTTCAATTTCTTCATAAGGTACACATCTTCTAATAATTAAATCCTTACATTACTTATATAAATATGGTACATCCCAAAAATAGGTTTTCGTATCATGGATGAATTTTTTTCGTTGTTGCAAAGTTAACATAGGTGGTAAAATATTACTAACTATATAGTTTACTATATCGGCATACCATGGTACTTTCCACTCATTGATATTATATAGTTGTTCATCAAGAAAGCGTCATAATTTCATTTTCAATATCGAGATAATTCATGATTTTCTAATCTTGATAAATGATCCGCAATTTGATTATCGGTTCCTTTCTTATTAACGATCTCAAAATCAAATTCTTGCATTAATAGCATCCATCTAATTAATCTTGGTTTGGAATCTTTCTTTTGTATTAAATATTTGATAGCGAGAATGATCGGTATGCATGATACATTTTGTTCCAATCGGATAAGGTCTAAATTTATTAAAACCATATACTACCGCTAATAATTCTCTTCTGCATATTGTATAATTTATTTCGGCATCATTTAGAGTTTTACTTAGCATAGTATATAACTTTAAAAATCTTTTCATATCTTTGCCAGAAGCTGCTCTACTGACATAATCACTAGCATCACACATAAGCTCGAATGGTTTCTCCTAGTTAGGTGAAACTATTATAGATGTTGTAATTAATTTTTCTTTTAAAAGTTCAAAAGCATTCGGGCATTCGATTGTAAATTCAAATTTCTTGTCCTTTTCGAGAAGTTGGCATAGAGGTTTAGTAATTTTTAAAAAATCTTTTATATAGCGTCCGTAGAATCCGGCATGTCCAAGAAAACTTCTTACCCCTTTTACAGTAGTTGGAGGTGGTAATTTAGTTATAACTTGAATTTTTGCGAGGTCCACTTCCATGCCTTTTTCAGAAATTTTATGTCCTAATACAATGCTGCAGCAACCATAAATTGACATTTCTCCCGATTTATATCTAAATTTGTTTTCTCACATACTTCTAATACTTTTTCAAGATGAGTTAAGCATGTGTCAAATGATGTTCCAAATACGAGAGAAATCTTCCATAAATACTTCTATTCCATTGTCGATTAACTTACTAAATATAGACATCATACATCTACGGAATGTTCTTGGTGCATTACATAATCCAAAAGGCATTCTTCGAAAAGCGAAAGTTCCATAAGGACTAGTAAATGTAGTTTTTCTTGATCTTCGGGAGCAATTTGTATTTGATGATAACCGGTGTATCCATCTAGAAAACAAAAATACTTATGTCCTGCTAATCTATCTAACATACGAGTCTAGAAATGGTAAAGGGAAGTGATCTTTCCTGGTGGCGGTATTTAATTTCCTATAATCGATACATATACGCCAACCGGTAACTTGTCTTATACGAATAAGATCGTTATTTTCATTAGCGGTGACGATCACTCCTCCCTTCTTAGGAACACGGTGAATTGGGCTTACCCAAGCATCGTCGAAATAGGATAAATGATACCATTATCTAACCATTTTAAAATTTCTTTCTTAACTACTTCTTTCATTATTGGGTTTAATCTCCTTTGGTGATCCGCTTTAGGTTTATTTTCATCATCTAAAATAATTCTATGCATACGGATTGAAGGACTAATTCCTTTAATATCTGCTAAAGTCCGACCAAAAGTTTTCTTATATTTTTTAAAGTTTCTAAAAGTTTTTTTCTTGAGATTCGTTTAATGCGGATGAAATAATAAGCTGGTAAAGTTGAAGAATTACCTAAATAAGCATATTTCAAATGATCAGGTAATATTTTTAGTTCAAGTTCAGGAGGTTTAATAATTGATGGAACTATATTCTTGTCAGTGTTTTCAGCATTATCCAAAAATTCAAATCTTTCCTGAATATAATCTAGTTCTTCATCATTATCTTCAATTAATTCAATATTTTCTTTTTCTAAATTATCTTCGTAATATTCCTTAAAATGTTTTTGTTGTAATTGTTCAAGTATTTCCATCTGAAAACATTCATCATCTTTTTCTAGCGCAGGATATTTCATTGATTTTGCAATATTAAAGGTAACTTTTTGGTCATTTACTCTCATAGTTAATTCTCCTTTCTGAACATCTATCATAGCTTTTCTAGTAGCTAAAAATGGTCTTCCTAAAATGATAGGAATTTCTTTATCTTCCTCCATATCTAAAACAATAAAATCTACTTGGGAAGATAAATTTATCCACCTTTACTAACACATCTTCAATAACTCCCTTAAGATAGGTAGCCGAACGATCGACTAATTGAAGGGTTACTTGAAGTAGGTGTAATTTTTCCTAATCCTAATCTCTTAAAAATTGATAGAGACATTAGATTGATGCTTGCTCCTAAGTCACACAAAGCTTTTCCATAAAATTTTTCTCCTATAGCGCGAGGTATAGTGAAACTACCGGGATCTTTCAATTTTTCGGAAGCTTCTTCGAATAATAGAACTACACTCTTCACTAAGTGCGACTTGTTTCATTATTAGTGAATTTTCTTTTCTTATTTAGAATATCTTTCATAAATTTTACATAATTTGGCATACGATCTAAAGCTTCGACAAAAGGTATATTAATTGTTAATTTCTTTAGTATTTCAAGGAATTTAGCAAATTGTTTATCTTTTTTATGTTGAGCTAGTCGTTGAGGAAATGGTGGTGGAGGTGTTTCAACAGAAATTTTCATAGGTATTAAAGGATGTTCCAAGTTTGAATTTTGTTGAATTGTTTCCTTTTCAATTTCCACTTCCTCATTTTGGCTTTTAAGTTCTTTTTGACTTTGAGGTTCTAGTTCTTTTCCACTCCTTAGTTGTATTGCTTTAATTTGTTCTTTTCCTTAATCTTTAGGATTTATTTCCACATTACTAGGAAAAGTTCCAGTTATTCTATTATTTAGTGCAGTAGCATTATGTCCAAGTTGAGTTTCGATATTTTTAATAGATGTTCCTTGAATTTGTAATTGATTTCCTTGAATTTGTAGTTGATTTCCTTGATTTTGTAGTTGATGACCCATATTCAAAATTAATTCATCCATAGATAATTTCTTATCTTTGAATTATGGGTGATTGTTATTAAATCCAGGTGGGTAATTAGGTTTATAATTTGGATTTGCTTGATTAGGTTGATTCATCCAATGTTGATTAGATGTGTTATTCCAATTAAAATTTGGATGAGGTTTCCAACCAGGATTATAATAGTTTGAATAAGGGTTATTAGTTTTATTATTAATAGCATTTAAAGTTTCATAATTAGATTGAGATTCTATGATTTGTCCAGATGAGTTTTCTTCTAAAGTAGGAGAGTAGTTCATTCCAAAATGATCTAATTTCTTAGATATAGCGACAATTTGAGAAGCTAACATAGATATTGCATCGTTTTCATGAATGCTGGCTATTTTTTTCGGATTTATTCTATCTGCAGGCCATTGGAAATTATTTGTTGCCATTTCTTCGATTAGTGCATAAGCTTCATCAAATGGTTTAGACATTAATGAACCTCTAGCAGCAGCATCGATAATTGATCTTAAAGATCCTACTAATCCATTATAAAAGGTTTGAATAATCGACCGATACTGGTAGTGCATGATGTGGGCATTTCCTAAGAAGTCCTTAAATCTCTCCCAAGATTCATATATTGATTCTCCATCTATTTGACAAAAAGAAGTTATATCATTTCTAAACTTAGCAGTTGTAGATGGTGGAAAATATTTGGATAGAAATTTTTGTGATAATTCTCCCCAAGTTTTAATAGATCCAGGTGCTAACGAATTCAACCACATTTTAGCCTTATCCCTTAATGAAAAGGAAAAAGTCTAAGTCTTATAGCATCGTCAGATACTCCTTGATATTTAAAAGTAGCACAAAGTTCTAGAAAATTAGCAAGATGTAAGTTAGGATCTTCAGTAAGTGAACCACTAAATTGATTGTTTTGTACCATTTGGATAATTGCAGGTTTAAGTTCGAATGAATTAGCAGCTACATCGGGGTTTTGAATAGTTAAATGAATTTCATCCGATGTAGGGTTGGCATAATCTCTTAATGGTCTTTGTTGGTTCATATTTTGAATTTCGGGAATATTCGCCATTTGTGTTAAATTTATAATTTGTTTCTTTTGTTTTCTAATTCTTTTAATTGTACGCTCTAATTCGGAATCGTAAGGTATTAAATTTTCGTTTTCAAATTTGCGCATACAATTTTAGAATAGATATTAATTTATTTATTATGATTATTTTAAAAATAATCAGTTACTACTAGTAAATTTTTCTTACTTTCCCGACAACGGCGCCAAAAACTTGATCCACAAATTTATATTATGATATTTTAATTTGATTGCAACGAAGCCAAAAACTTGACCCCGCTATATAATATGTATAGAATTGTAATTTATGTTGTGGATGCTACGCAAGTATACGTATCGTATCGAAGTAATACGGGGCTACTAGTGGAGTCTCGGTTATCGATCCTACGGGGAAAGAGAAAATTAAATAACGATTTAATTTTAAAATAATAATAATAATAATAATAAAATAGTATACGAAAATTTGGAGTTCTAAATTTAAGCGAAATAAAGTAAACTAATTGCTAAATAAGTCTTAACTATTCAGAAAAAGTATCTTTCCCCTTGTTTAGAAATTTAAGTGATTGATGAATTTAAATAGATAATTTTAAGGTATTGTGACAAATAGGAGCATTCCTATTCTTTACCCTTTAGTCAGAGTGTAAAGAATATTGACTAATCTATGTTTGATTGCGAATCGCGAGCTAGGTTGGGATTATACCGATTGCCACTTCGAGCTCCCACGTTCCCCTCGCTCGAGGGCTAACATCTACACTTCGGCTCTCGAAGCAATAGGACCGAATTGAATATTTTAGTATGTCACACTAAAATGCTCGATTCTACGCCCGATGATATTATTTCCTATTTATTAGCACCCTCCTTCCAAGGCTTTTGAATTTCCCCGAATATCAGATGTAATTTTTACTATAGTTGATAATCAACATATTTTAACAAATCAAATCACTTAATTAAACTAAGCATGGATTTCATTTAAAGTTAAAAACAATAAATACACAATTTATTAATATTTAAAAATACTTCTATTTTTAGTTCATCAAATCACTTAATTTCATAACAGGGAGGAAGACAAAATAAACTACTCAGAATGCATCGAAACTAAACTAAGCATGGATTTCATTTAAAGTTAAAAACAATAAATACAAATACTTATCTTAATTTATCCCAAGACGGACTCCTCGCGAGTTCCTTTGACTCTTCCTTCCAGTACAGCAAAACTCACTAAAAACTCACTAACTCACTTAAGAACTTTCTAAGACACACACTAAGACACTTAGAACACTAAAGATTGGACAAAAGACTACACTAAATGACACTTAATAACACAAAAGTAACACACAAAAGACTTAATTTCGGCTTCTATATATAGAGGTAAGCAAAGGACCAAGAGGTGTGTAAGCATCCCTTCAAAAAGTGTCCGGGTTCGATGTATACTGCACCATTTGAACTAGCTCGCCGTCGGCGACGAACTACCTCGGCTGTCGGCGAGGCTTCTAGAAGATCTTCGATCGCTCTCAGCTCAGCTGTCGGGGGCTCGGGCTCGCCGTCGGCAAGACGGTTATAAATTCTTCGGAATTTTCTTCTCGTAACCTCGCCGTCGGCGGGCTCCATCTCGCCGTCGGCGACTCGAGCTAATTTGCATGATTTTGCTCCAAATTCGCTCCTTTTTATGATTTTTGCTTTTATCACCTAAATTCTTCATTCCTGTAATAAAATAAAGAAAATACCCTTCTTTAAAGTGCAATTTCATCAAAAATAGGTATGAATTTCTTAATAAATTTTTCAGCGATCATTAATCTACTATTTTAAAAATCTTAAAGTAGGGTTAGGCAAGAAAGATATTAGCTCTCATTCAAGAGTTTCCTCGATTCCCTCTAACTGGGGGCTAACATCTCGTATCAAAACATAAAACAATAAATCAAATTGGGGGCTTTAGCCTGTCACTCTAAAGTCCTCTAATTCTACACCCATCATTGTATATCTCCCTATTTATTTGCAATCAACCTATGAATTACATTCTCATCTGTATAATCTCATGTGATTCTTTCCAATTGTTGACTGAGACAATACCATACTGATTCTTACATGTTCTCACAACAAATTTTAACATCTTAATTGGCCAAATCAAGAAGTAAATGAAGTGCAAGGTTTTGAATCATCACAACTTCTTCCAACATTGAATCCTATACTTCACACAACATACTTCCATATCTTCATTACTTCATCATATTAAGAAAAAAGATAAAGAAAACTACTCATAATTCATGGAGAAAATGCAATCACAACTTGGTTTAAAAGTAGAAATCATAGTAAAAACGACAGAAGTCTTAATTAAAACCAAATGAAATAACAAAGATAAAGACTTATCTGTAAATCCTATCCACAACACTCTTGAAGTTCCTTTGAAATTTTTCTTTTCCTTACAATGCTCCTTAGAGGTTGGCGCCCAACTCTGAGGACTCCAAATCTCTAATCTAATCCTAATACAAACTAAATTTAAGTAGAAGTGGTGAAGTGTAGTAGTAGTTAATGAAAGAACACTATTACACTATTTACACACTTTACAACGACCACACTAAAACACTCTAATTTACTCTCTTACTAAACTCTCTAAAACCTCTAACCACACACACACACATACACATGCACACACACACAGCTCTTCAAGTCTTTTCTTTAATAATTTTTCAATAGGTGCCTTCATATCTCTTGAAATTGTGGCCAGATTCAACGTATCTTCCAAAAAATGCATCCATTCAAGAGTATTTTGAATGAAATTTGGTGCCAATAGGAGGTTAGCCACATTCTCACCAAGAGATGTCTCAAAAACCTCTGCAAAGTCACGCCAAAAATTAAATAACACCTCTTTTATAAATGTCACGCTTAAGCGCGAGGTTCCGGCTCTTAGCTTTAGGCCCTTATTTTACTTAAAAATTTTTACTGAAAAATAATTATACTAACTTTATTATTTTTTTAAGCTTGAAGATTTTCTCAAATCATGTACTCTAAAAAGAGGTGTGGAACAAATTTTTGATTAGGCCCTTAAATCCTCAAGCTTCTCTTTCCTTTTCACATACTTTTTTTCACTTTTTCTTTTCTTTTTCTTTTTTTTTTCCTTTTTTTATTTTTTTATTTTTTTATAAGGCAATGATTAATGTATCTGGATAGGTCTTTAATGATTTTGAATTCCACCATTTCTTTCTTAAAGCATAAGGTAGATATATATATTTAACTTAAAAATATAATAAAAGTTTTGAAATTTATTTTCAATAAAAGAAACTCAAGTATTAGAAACAAAAGTCTAATCCTACTATTTTTCCAAAAATACAACTTTTCCTACTAAAGATAGTTACAAAATATTCATCATTTCTTTACTAAGAAATTTTTAACTTTAAAATTTTCATCATTACTATAAATTTTTAACTAAATTATCTTACTCATTTCTATATTCAAAATTTTACTTCTCTAATCAAACTTTATTCACATAATTAATTTTCAATCAAAAATCCAAATTTTTATTTATAGCACATTTGAGAACAAATAAAATTTTAAGTTTCTTTTTCATTTTGAAAAATGGTTTTTCATCCCCCCCCCCTCCCCCGCACAAACTTTAAAATTTTCATTATGATGAAACATTTAAGCATGGTAAAAAAATACATGAGTAGGAATTGAAAACTATAAGTATCATTTTTTAAGCAATTTTTTTATCTTAAATATGCAAGTATAAAAATTAAAATCTGGAATGAAAATAACTAAATAAAATTTTTAACTTCTCATTTTAATAGAAATTCAAAAGACTTCTAAAGTAGTGGAGGACATAAAAGAAAATTCACACACTTAAATAAAAATATATAACTAAGACATACATATGGTAGTAAATTTGAAATGTTAAGTATGAAATATAATTGATTGATTTTTATTGGCTTTTAAAATTCCTAAATAGATTCTGGAATAAGTTATAAACTAACAAACAGAAATAATACCAAATCACTATCACATTTACTACCACAAACACATCACATCACAAACATATAACATCCATAAACTAAAATTTCTTAGTAATTATTACAACAGTCAGAATGACATAAAATAGTTCACATAACAACCACAAATAAAAATAAGCAACACAACAAAAATAAAAAGTCCACACAAATATCACATAAAATAATATAACTCAAATGAAATATAAATCCTAATCAAACTCTTCCTTCTCATCATCATCTCCTTCATTCCAAGTACGAGAAGGCACATATGGGGTCAATTGTGGATGAGTGGGTAACACAGCAATAAAATCACCTCTGATCAATCTATCCATGTAACTGTGGTAATTCATCTCATACTCACTATGTTGTTGAAGATAACTTCCCATATGATCTACTTTCCCCTCTATATCGTGAAATTGATCTGCAGTGTAATTTACATTATATTTTATCTTATTCAAAAGCTTAGTATGCGAATCAGAAAACTGACTTGAAGAAGACTGTGATGTAGAAGCACGAGAGGTAGATGCAACACAAGTAAATGCCCTAAAAAATTCTCCTCTCCAGTCAAATAGTGAATGCTCAGCATAGGTCTTAACATTTGTGCTGGTAATATGCTTATGTGGCTGAGGTACCCCTTCTCAATTCTCATATCTAACATCAACCCGCTTACACAATGAAAATATAAGGGAATAAAATCCCATACCTGCAGTGGTGGCAGCTCTGGCAGACATCCAAATACAGTCATAAATGATCTTTCCAATATCTATAGCTTTCCTCTGCTGAATACAGTAATTTAAGGTGGCCCTTTCTCTAGTCACCTCACTCAGATGATTTGTCGAAAGCAACTTAGATGATCTAAAATAATGCCAAGCCTAGGTGGCATTTAACTTTGAAGCAGAGAAATTTACTCTTCTCTCATTAGTGATTTTCCATAATCCCCTCCCGTCAGGCAAAGAAGAAATAATCTCATACATTTCTTCCTCAGAAGGATTGTAATTCGAGTAAAAAAAAATGTACTTGGTTGTAGTAGATAAAATTTGTTTATTACCTCGGGAGTAAAGTGTACAAACTACCCTTGAACAAACACAAAGTTTTCTTCTAATTATAGGAGATTTGCATAGAACTCCCGCATGACAAAAGAAACAACTACGACAGTAAAACAATAGAATCTATCCCACAGGAGAATTACTATCATATCTTCAATAACTCCGCTGGGCATATCAAATCCACGTTCTTGAATTAGTTTATGTGATTGTAAAGCTTATATGTAACGATCTTGAGCTTTAGAGCTAAGGAACTTGTCAAAATTGAAAGTGGCTTTCAAATTGCTCCTCTTCGGTGCTATTTCTAAAAATTGTATAAAAATAACTATAAATCCCAATTTCAACTCAAAATCACTAAACTTAACTTCCAAAGGCTCAAACTACTAAATCCAAGTAATTTCCAAAGCTTTTTCTCAAACTTTTACCATGAATAGTGATTTTTGGATTTCTCTAAAATGTACTCAAAATATATGGTGAAAATAAAAAAAAATTTACTTAAGAGTAGTGCTCTTAATACAAGAAGATCAAATGTAACAATTTCCACTTGAAACGACTCAAGAATCGCTAAGCTTAGTGATGCCCTAGCATGAATGTCGCGAATGCCGAAGGTTGAAGATGAAGGGGTGAAACTTTTTATAATTTTTTGGGTTTTTAAAAGCTGAAAACTGAATTTCACGAACCGACGCCTAAGCATGAAAGTACGGTGCTTAGCCACGAAGCACTGGCGCGTAAGCGCGGGGGTTTGACACTTAGCCGTGAACTCGCATCTATCAATTTTTTCGTTAAATACACCATTTCGATGACTTTATCAACCCTTAAATTATTTTAATAAGTATATCATCACCTTCTAATCTTTTTATCTCCAGAATTATGCTTCTATAGAATTAAAAATGATTCAACACAAGTTTTACACAAACACAAACTTTTACTTAATAAAATAAAAAGAGATTACAAATACAGATTATAAGTCTTTAATCCAATATCCTTGGATAAGATCTCATCTTTTCTACTCATATTTAAACACTTAAACAAAACACTAAACACAAGCTAAAAATACAAAGACATATATAACACTTAACATATATAAAGCATTTAAACACTAACTCTTAACATAATAGATATAACACATAACACAAAATAAAAACTTAATTCAATCTCTATTAGGTAGAATATACCCTCCATTAGTTATATCAGAACCATTTGGTATATAGAGTTGATACAACGGACGATGTTTGAAAACTCATGCCGAATCTTCTTCTATCCACTTGTTCTTTAAAAGCATCGCTTTATCCGCTTCTTCAACATGACTAGTATGACTAAATTACATTTTCAATTACCATCCAATATGTGCGAGATGTGCATTAGTTTCATTTACCGTTGCTTTGATTGATGCAATATCAGCCTCAATCTTCGCAATCATTTCTGATATTCCTTGAATACTAATGGTCTGAAATCCGTTATATAACTCTTGTGAACTCTCAGAAATAAAGTTCTTCTTGTATGCATCCTCCTTTTTCTTAATTTCACTCTTCCAAAAAGACATTTCTCTATTTTAAACTCTTCTGTAAGACTCTTACGATATAAATTTGGAATGGGATGTATTCCCTTTAATTTGATCCCTTTTTATAGAGTTTAGATAGCCTAAAACCATCCTCCCACATTCACAAACCTTCCATAAACGTGCCATGCAACTTCCCCATGATAATGGCTTCTAGAAACATATTTTCACGTTTTTTATAACTCCAACACCTAAGCGTCAACTACTTGCGCTAGTTCTCATTTTAGCATAGGTCTGCTAAACGTCCGAATACTCATTTTAACTCATCCAAATTATCAATTACGGTCTCATTAATCTCCAGTAACATAATATAATCAAAATACTATAATTCTTACTTCAAACCAAACAAAGCACACAAAACAAACTTACAGTAAAGCACACCGATAACTATAGGTTGCCTCCCAAAAAGCGCTTAGTTTAACGTCGTCATCCTGACATACCAAAATTCTCATCAAGTTTAAGTTGATCAACTAAGAAATAAGGTTTACGTCTATGTCCATTTACGTTGAATATTTTCTCAGTTTTAGAATCTTTAATATCCACAGCTCCATAGGGATAAACTTTTATTACAATAAATAGGCCCATCCACCTGTACTTAAGTTTTCCAACAAATAATCTTAATCTAGCATTATATAACAAAACTTGTTGTTCTGGCTCAATATTTTTATTTAGAATCTTACGATCATGCCAAATTTCATAATATAACTCATGCCACATTTTCTTAATATATCTTAGCACTTTCATATAATTCATTCCTTATTTCTTCATGCTCTCTTAATTGCAATAATATTTTCTCTCCAGCATCCTTCAAATTATAATTGAACTCTGTAGTAGCCCAATATGCTTTATGCTCAAGTACAATTGGTAAATGACAAGCTTTCCAAAAAATTAGCCTATATAGGGATATTCCTATAAGAGTCCTATATGCAGTCCTATAAGCCCACAAAGCAAAATCCAATTTAATTGACCAATCCTTTTTATTTGGATTAACATATTTTTCTAAAATTTTTTTAATTTCACGATTGGATAATTCAACCAAATCACTTGTCTGAGGATGATAAGCAGTAGAAATTTTATGAATGATATGAAATTTCTTTACGAATTTCTTCATAATTGCATTTCAAAAGTGACTTCCTCCATTAGTTATGATTACTCTTGGCATTCCAAATCAACAAAATATATTCTTTCTTAAAAATTTTGCAATACTTTGAGCATCACATCGAGGTAAAGCAACAATTTCAATCCTTTTGGATACACAGTCTACTGCTAATAATATGTATAAATTTTTGAAAGATGGTATAAATGGTCCCATGAAATATAATCTCCAAACACTAAATATTTTAACTTCCAACATATAAATGAGGGGCATTTCATTTCTTCTTGCCTACACACTGACATCATCATAATTTTTAATATAAGCATTAACATCCTTAAAAATTGTAGGCCAATAAAATCTAGATTGCAGAATTTTTTGTGCAGTTTTATCAACACCAAAATGTCCCATAAATCAGAATCATGACATCTGTTTGGTCTGCGAAATAATTTTATGTTGATCGAGAAGTTCTCCTACCTAATATAAGAGAATTAGGTATGGTATATATTACCTGGGTTCTAAAGTTCCCTATAGAGGAAAACACTTATTGTTAATTACATCCAAAATGACCAAAGTTAGTCAAGAGAACTCTTGATAAAAATCAGTGGTTTTGCTCTTAAGATTTTCAAAGTTCAAATTTTTTAAGGATGGACTTGAAAAGTATCAAATGGGATTGGTGCAAATAGGAATAATCATTTTGGGAATCCAAAGGAAAGAGAGGTAGGGGATGTCACAGATCTAGAAAAGAACCTTGTTGACTTCCCAAACTATCTTATGATTTGGCTTTGATTTCAGAGAGATGTTATTTGATATTTCAATCCTGCCAATTTTATTTATGTAGGACTTACATTTGCATAATATTGATTATGCAAATAGTTTGGAAGCTAGGAGGATTTATGTCATACTGAACGACATCCTCAGAAACTTAAGACGAGTTAGGGCTTATATTCTACGAGGTGCAAAGGCCTAAAGAGATAAAGCAAGGGTTTATGTTACCCTAGGTAGACTACCTTGAAGTCCCATGGCTTTGTTATATATTTGTAAGGAAGGTTTGTTGTTGTAGAGTTGTTCACTTCCTCATCATGCAGCCCACTGTATATGCTCCATGCTCCTCCTTGTAGCAGGTTTAATTTTAGAAGTGTCGAATTGAAGGGATGAGAAAATGTCATGCCATAGAGTTCAAGTTCTCGTATAACTGTCAAGTTTTCATTATTATTTAAATGTCTTATTTAAGGTGAAATATTTTATTTGATTAAGCGATACCGATTAGGATCATGACCCACAATTTTATATTATGATATTTTTAATTTAATTGTAACGACGCCAAAAACTTGACCCCGCTATATTATATGTATAGAATTGTAATTGTTTATGTTATGGATGCTACGCAAGTATACGTATCGTATCAAGTAATACAGGGCTCTAGTGGAGTCCTGGTTATCAATCCCACAGGGAAAGAGAAAATTAAATAAAGCTAATTTTAAAATAATAATAATAATAATAGTAGTATACGAAAATTTGGAATTCTGAATTTAAGCGCGATAAAGTAAACTAAGTATTTCAATTAGGTAACTTAACTAAGTAGAAAATTAATACGTATTGAAAGTGCGGGAAATTAAACTAATTGCTTAAATAAGTCTTAACTATTCGGAAAAAGTATCTTTTCCCTTGTTTAGAAATTTAAGTGATTGATGAATTTAAATAGATAATTTTAAGGTATTGTGACAAATAGGAGCATTCCTATTCTTTACCCTTTGGTGCAGGTGTAAAGAATATTAACTAATCCTATGTTTGATTACTGAATCTGCGGCTAGAGTCGGGAGGATACCGATCGCCACTTCGCAGGCTCCCACGTTCCCCTCACCTAAGGGCTAGCATCTACACTTCGGCTCTTAAACAATAGGACCAAATTGAATATTTTAGTCCGTCACACTAAAATGCTCGATTCTACGCCCGATGATATTATTTCCCTATTTATTTGCACCCTCCTTCCAAAGCTTTTGAATTCCCCGAATATCAGATGTAATTTTTTCTATAGTTGATAATCAACATATTTTAACAAATCAAATGGCCAGTTTGAAAGTAAATTAAGTTTTAAGTAAAAATTATCACAATTTATTATTATATATAAAAATACTTCTATTTTTAGTTCATCAAGTCACTTAATTTCATAACAGAGAGAAAGACTAATAAACTACTCAGAATGCATGTTGACTAAACTAAGCATGGATTTCATTTAAAGTTAAAAGCAATAAATACAAATACTTATCTCAATTTAACCCCAAGCAGACTCCTAGCAGTTCCTTTGACTCTTCCTTCCAGTACAGCAAGACTCACTAAAAACTCACTAACTCACTAACTCACTAAAGACTCACTAAAAACTGCACACAACTAATACACTTATATAAAATTTTAACTTAGAACAAATTAACACACACACATAGAAGGCCGAATTTCGGCTTACTATATATAGAGGTGAGCAAAGGACCAAGAGGTGTGTAAGCATCTCTTCGAAAGGTGTCCGGGTTCGATGTATCCGCGCCATTTGAACTAGCTCGCCGTCGGCGACGAACTACCTCAGCTGTCGGCGAGGCTTCAGAAGATCTTCAAATCGCGGCTATCTCGTTGTCGGTGGGCTCGGGCTCGGCTGTCGGCGAGACGGTCTATAAATCCTTCGGAATTTTCTTCTCGTAACCTCGGCGTCGGCGGGCTCGATCTCGGCTGTCGGCGACTCAGCACAAATTGCATTATTTTCTTCCTTTTTGCTCCAAATCCGCTCCTTTTTATGATTTTTGCTTTTATCACCTAAATTCTCCATTCCTGCAACAAAATAAAGAAAATACTCTTCTTTAAAGTGCAATTTTATCAAAAATAGGTATGAATTTCTTAATAAAATTTTCGGTGATCAAAATCCCCCAAACTTACTTATTACTTGTCCTCGAAGTAATTTTAGTACTACATAAAAATAATGAGTTTTATAATAAGATTTTTCAATTTAAATAAACTATGAATTAGATTAATTAATATCATAATAAAGTTAAATAAAAATAATTCATGTAATTTAATTAATCTTATAGAAATAAATTATTTAGTTATCGAGTCTAAGATTTCTAGCTTACTTATTCATTTCGGGAATGACTATATTTAAAAGAATAACTACTTAAGATATTCATATGATAAGAAATTCAAGAAAATACTATTAGGTAAAATTCTAATCCATAAACATAAGTTTGGAAATATCTAAGTTTTTTCCTTTAGAGTTAATTCAAATGAAGCCGATTTTTGATCCTCGAGCTTCTCCTCATTTCTCTTTTTTTTTTCTTTTTTTTTTTCTTTTTCTTTTTTTTTCTAATGAGGATTACTGTATCCGGAGAGCCTGTTAATAATTTTGAACTTCATTTTCATCTTCCTAAATTTGAAACTTAGGAATATTTCTTAGCTTATATATACTTCATAGTTTTTACTTCATTGATTTTCAATCTTTTCTTTTTCACTTGAATACTTAAGAATTTTAATTTTTAGAATATAGTTTTCCTTACTAAAAATAGTTTACTATATTCTTATTCCTTTTAACCAAATACTTTATTCTATTTAATTAATTAAAGCACTAGAAATATTTCATTTAACCTTTTATAATAATTAAATAAAATAATTCATATTAAATTAAATTGAAAAATTTGCTATAAAAATCATTTTATAATAATTTGAAAATTAAGAAATTGAGAACAAGTTAATAACTAAATTTGTATTTTACTCTCCCCCAAAACATAAATTTTTATATCTATTCTAAATAATGAAAAAGAAGGAAAGTAAATAAATCATACCTTTAAAGTTTAGGTATTTCTTTTTTTTTCTTTTGAAATTTTTGCAGGCTTTTTCATTTTTCATTGAACCTGTACTGTTAGTATTCTCCATATATATATAACAATTTAAAGAAAATGCAGGGATAAAATATAAGATAAGTATTAAACACAACAATTAAAATAACTCTACACTACACATATGAATTACTAACATATTAAAACAATTTAACTAACATATTAACAATTTTAAAAACTTAAAACAATACAAAATAAAATAAAATAAAAAACATACTAAAGAAAACTAACATCCTAATTAACATAAAAACAAATGCAATTAACTAACACAAAAATAAAAACTAAATTATTATCACAATTCAAGCAAATTAATCTAACTAACATCCAATGTCTCAAAAAATAAAGTACTGAATATTACAAACATATAAAGTCCTCAAAATAACTTAACATCAAACAAATAAAATAAATAAAGTCCTAATCTTCGACATCAAAGTCCCAAACTATATTATCATCCCCTCCTTGATCCGTAGGTACGTTGAGAAGGCCGAGCGAGGATGATGCCGAGTATACACGGGGCAATACGGAAAGACAACATCTAAATCTCCACTCCTATAACGACGTTCAGCTTCATTGTATGCAATTTCGTATTCCGAATGTCGCTGGAGGTACTCACTATCATAATCATGTCTCCTCTCCAGATTATCAATCCTTTGATCAAAATGATCAAATCTTCTCCCCATTGTTTCTCCAAACTGCTCAAAACTCCTCCTATGCGGGGTCGATTCATTCATCGGATCTTGTAGGGTAGGGGTGGTAGGCTCGGGAGGTTCATAGCTAGTAGAGGGTATATCTCTACTGACCGAGTGAAATAACTTCTCACTCCCGATCTCCACCCTTCATGAGATTCATACTTCTTGATATTGGCAGCTGTGAGTGGTTTCATAGGTTCCACCCATTCTTCATCATCTCTAGCCTCAACTCCAGAGAGTTGGCAGAGTGCAAAAATTAATCCAGGGTGTCCCAATCCAACTCCACTCGCATTTTGGGGAGTGGCCAGGATGTTTTGATAAATAACTCTCCCAATGTTGATGCTTCTGTTTTTCTGAATACATAAATTCAGAATTGCTCTATCTCGTGTTACCTCACTGTGGTGATATGTGGGTAACAGAGTTGAACAAATAAAGTAATGCCAGGCTTTGGAGACTGCATTTAATTTAGAAAGAGGAAAATTCACTCTTTCCTGTTCGCTTAATTTTCCAAACTCCGGTTTCATCGGTGAGAAAGCTAATGACTTCCTCCAGAGTGGTCCTTCCATCGTTCCAAAAGTTTCATACTCGCTAAAGTGCGAGTCATGAACTTCATAGAACGCGTTAATTCTTGCGGCATTGAAATCTACAAAAAACCCTCGTACCTTTCTTGTTGCATCTTCGGCGGCGATCAAATTGGCATAAAATTCTTTAACCACCTCTACAGTTGCTCTATATTGAACGTAACGAAATTCTCCCAACCTCGCTCCTTAATAATCCGCTCTACTTCTCCTCCTGGATTTTTGAAAACCCGATCCGCAATGCACTTTCTTCCTTGTATGTTTTCAAAATATTTAGCCTGTGCTCGTGCATTGATGAATCGGTTTTCATCGAATTCTACTCGACGTTTTTGTCGTGGAGCCATACGATCGATTTGTGAAAATCGTGAAAATTTTCACTAAACTTAAAAATAATACTAAGAAGGCTTCCTACAACATTTATAAGTAATTTAAATCAAATTCCATGGATTTCCACCAAATATTTCTTTCACATTTTAATTTTTCCCAAAATTTGCAATGTGGTGAAAATATATGGTGGAAATCAAAAATTTTTGCATAGGAGTGAAGCTCTTACCAAGGGAAGATGAAATCCGGTGTCAAAAAGTGTTGAAATCGCTTCAAATCCAAGATCTCTTAAGCCCTAGGTCGGTTTTTGCGAAAATGAGAGGTTGGGGATGATGAATAGTGTCTTTGACCTGTCAAAATATATGTTTTTTTTCCGACCTCGCTGTCAGCGAGATTTTTCTCGCCGTCGGTGAGCTAATATTTTTCGGAACCAAAAACTCTCGGGAAAAATCCGCTGTCGGCGAGAAATTCTTCGCTGTCAGCGAGATCGATCTCGCTGTCGGCGGGATTTTTCTCGCCGTCGGCGAGATTCCAAAAAATTTTAAATTTCTGAAATTCGTCACTCAATTCGTCCTTGATTTGTCTTATATTATATTTTCGATCACATCATTTATTAATTTAATATGAAGATTAGCTACTTATACACAAACAGATTCACACAACACAACAAATTAACTTTAATATTGAAATCCATGAGATGTACAAACTAACATAATTTTAAACTCTATAATCAAACTTCATACTTCAATCCTTACTACTAATCAGCATCGCAAACCAATCCATGACACACTAAATGCTGATACAAAACTATGACGCATATCTCGATTAAGTTTGAGATATTCGAATCATCACTCCACACATAATAAAATCTAAATCAAATCAAATAACATAAATACAAACATATTATGGAATTCTTTACTACTACTCTTCAAGGTCAGAATCTTCATCCTCTCTGATATTTCCGATATAACGATGATGCACAAATAAGTTATAGAAAGGCCTGAAGGGAAACTCCAAAGCAGTTCTTCAGTGATCCAACCCTTCTGTCTCAGTAAATGAAGAAAGCTAGCTTCCAGAAGTCCAGAATGATCAAAGTGTTCCTTCATCCTCCAGTCAATGTGATCAAATAAATCAGACATAATGTCGATTAAATCTCTCACATTCTGCAGTTCTTTCTCCATTCCCTTAATTTTCTTCATAAGTAACTCCGTTTTATCTGAAATAGGCCTTACTATAGGATTATTCACGTGAAGCTCTATCGAGAGATAAATGTAATGTCTTCATTATTGTCCAAAGTAGAGAACATATACCGTAGGGTCGAGCGGCTTCCAAGGTAACGAGAACCTTTTCCCGAAGCTTCATAAGAAACACAGTACTTGACTGCATAATGCAAAAATAGTAGATGGGTGTCCTAGTTCGTGAAGCGACCCATGCACGATTAAACTCGATGCGGACTTAACAATTATTGATCCAACATCGATAGGCGATCCAATTTGAATGCAATAATTCAATATAGCGCATTCCTTCGAAACCTTGTTTACCCTCATAGTTGGTAACAATTTAGATGAGATGAAAAAGTGCCGGTGCTTCGAGACGGGATTCAAAAGTGATGCGGAGAAACTAACATACCCGTCTTCACTCATTTCCCGATCTTCGGTTCATCGGTCGGATATCGAAATATCTCATTCATATTATATCGAGAAGGCACAAAATTTAAATAGTGACATACACAGGTGTTTTCTATAGAGAATAATTCATTTACTCTTGATGGAGTAAACGTCACCCATCTTCCTCGGACGTAGACATTCCCATTGTTGATCGCATGTAAGTTAGAGTAGAACTCTTTCACAACTAGAATAACAACAGCAGATGTAGTGTAACAAAATACCTCCCAGTGCCGCTGTGCGATCATTTCTTCTATCTTCGTACTGGAATTCTCTAATCCTTCCTTGATAACTCTTTTCTTTACCAAAACCTTGTTGAATATCCGCTGCGCTTCCACACTCACAAATTTCCTCCGGTTAAACACACCAGAATTAGAGGAATCTAAGAATTTGGAGGCCATTATGGTGAATGGAATGAATTCTAGCGAAGAAGGCAGACTTAGAATGATTTAAGAATGGGTTTTCACAAAGGAATTGGTGTTGAAACCGTCCAAATCAGCATTCAAAGTATAAATAACTCATCTTTATAACTTCCTCGCTGTCGGCGAGAAGTTTCTCGCCGTCGGCGACTCAGTTATAAAAACTGCCTTTCAAGTTCTCGCTGTCAGCGAGATCGATAAATAAATTGAATTTAATTTAGGCGTGAACCTCGCTGTCGGCGAGTATCGACCTCGCCGTCGGCGAGATTCCAAAATAATGTCCAATTTCGCTCTAAATCGAATAATTTCATTTCTCATCATAATGGTTTGAATATGTGATGATTCTTAATAATAATTGAGTAGTAAAGTTTCAATAATATAAACTAACTATTAAGATACAATAAAAATAGATAACTAATATGGGTTGCCTCCCATAAAGTGCTTGGTTTAACGTCGCCAGCCCGACCTAATTTTAATTATTAATCGAGTTCGACTAAGCATTAAAACCTCTTTATAGTTAGGTCTTATACCTTCGAAATATGGTTTTAATCTATGTCCATTAACTTTAAATTTATGTCCGAGTTTTTGGATCTTCGATTTCTATAGTTCCGTATGAAAATATTTGAGTTATGGTGAAAGGTCCTAACCATCGAGACTTCGATTTTCCGGGAAATAATTTCAATCTAGTATTATATAGCAAAACTTCACATCTCGGTTCAAAATTTCTACGATTAATCTTTCGATCATGCCATAATTTCATCTTTTCTTTATAAATCTGATCATTATCATATGATTCATTTCTTAATTCTTCCAATTCATTTAATTGCGGCAATCTTTTCTCACCGAGCTTCCTTCATATTATAATTAAATTCTTTAATCGCCTGATATGCTTTATGTTCTAACTCAGCTGGTAAGTGGCATGTTTTTCCATATATAAGCACTGTAAGGAGTCATTCCAATCGGAGTTTTATAAGCGATCCTATAAGCCCATAATGCGAGTGTCTAGTCTTATAGACCGGCTGATCTATTAGGATTTACTGAGACTTTTCTAAAATACGCTTAATCTCGCGATTAGATACTTCGAGTTAATCCGCTAGTACGTGGATGATAAGCGGTAGATATCTTATGAGTAATATTGTATTTTTCTACTAGTTTGTGAATGTATTTATTTCTAAAATGAGTTCCTCCGTCGGTGATAATCACTCTCGGCATTCCAAATCTAGTAAAAATATTTTTCATCGAAATTTTGAAACACTCTTAGCATCACACCTAGGTAAAGCTTGTGCCTCAATCCATTTGGAAACATAATCGACAACTACTTGTTATATATGAGTTCCCAAACGAAGGAATAAAAGGTCCCATAAAATCTAATCCCCGAACATCGAAAATTTCAACTTCTAATATAAAATTTAGAGGCATTTCGTTTCTTCAGATATATTTCCTACTCTTTGGCATTTATCGCAAGTTTTAATATATCACGTATACATCTCTAAATAGAGTAGACCGGTAAAATCCAGATTGTAGAATCTTATAAGCGGTTTTATCGGTCCCGAAATGTCCTCCAAAATCGGAATCATGACATTTTTGAATTATTGGTTCAGTTTCTTCATAAGGTACACATCTTCTAATAATTAAATCCTTACATTGCTTATATAAATATGGTTCATCACAAAAATAGGTTTTCGTATCATGGATGAATTTTTTCTATTGTTGCAAAGTTAGCATAGGGGGTAAAATATTACTAACTATATAGTTTACTATATCAGCATACCATGGTATTTTCCACTCATTGATATTATATAGTTTTTCATCAGGAAAACTGTCTATAATTTCATTTTTAATATCAAATAATTCATGATTTTCTAATCTTGATAAATGATCCGCAATTTGATTATCGGTTCCTTTCTTATTAACGATCTCAAAATCGAATTCTTGCATTAATAACATCCATCTAATTAATCTTGGTTTGGAATCTTTCTTTTGCATTAAATATTTGATAGCGAGAATGATCGGTATGCGAGATACATTTTGTTCCGATCGGATAAGGTCTAAATTTATTAAAACCATATACTACCGCTAATAATTCTCTTTACGTAGCTGTATAATTTATTTCGGCATCATT
The DNA here is from genome assembly GCA_022702705.1 of Papilionanthe hookeriana x Papilionanthe teres. Classification (NCBI taxonomy): domain Eukaryota; kingdom Viridiplantae; phylum Streptophyta; class Magnoliopsida; order Asparagales; family Orchidaceae; genus Papilionanthe; species Papilionanthe hookeriana x Papilionanthe teres. Next base: position 42,281,226 of record CM040429.1, on the reverse strand, counting down.
AAGAGTTTTCTTAGCATAGTATATAACTTTAAAAATCTTTTCATATCTTTGCCCAGAAGCGCTCCTACGACATAATCACTAGCATCACACATAAGTTCAAATGGTTTCTCGTAGTTAGGTGAAACTATTATAGGTGCTGTAATTAATTTTTCTTTTAAGAGTTCAAAAGCATTCATGCATTCGATTGTAAATTCAAATTTCTTATCCTTTTCGAGAAGTTGGCATAGAGGTTTAGTAATTTTTGAAAAATCTTTTATATAGCGTACGTAGAATCCGGCATGTCCAGAAAACTTCTTACCCCTTTTACCGTAGTTGGAGGTGGCAATTTAGCTATAACTTGAATTTTTGCGGGGTCCACTTCCATGCCTTTTCCGAAATTTTATGCCACTAATACAATGTCGCCCGTAACTATAAATTGACATTTCTCCCAATTTAGAACTAAATTTGTTTTCTCGCATACTTCTAATACTTTTTCAAGATGAGTTAAGCATGTGTCGAATGATGTTCCAAATACGGAGAAATCATCCATAAATACTTCTATTCCATTGTCGATTAACTTACTAAATATAGACATCATACATCTACGGAATGTTCTTTGGTGCATTACATAATTCAAAAGGCATTCTTCGAAAAGCGAAAGTTCCATAAGGACTAGTAAATGTAGTTTTCTCTTGATCCTCAGGAGTAATTTGTATTTGATGATAACCGGTGTATCCATCTAGAAAACAAAAATACTTATGTCCGATTAATCTATCTAACATACGAGTCTAGAAATGGTAAAGGGAAGTGATCTTTCCTGGTGGCAGTATTTGATTTCCTATAATCAATACATATACGCCAATCAGTAACTTGTCTTATAGGAATAAGATCGTTATTTTCATTGGAAGTGACGGTCACTCCTCCCTTCTTAGGAACACAGTGAATTGGGCTTACCCAAGCACTGTCAAAAATAGGATATAAAATACCATTATCTAACCATTTTAAAATTTCTTTCTTAACTACTTCTTTTGTTATCAGGCTTAATCTCCTTTGGGGATCTGCTTTAGGTTTATGTTCATCATCTAAAATAATTCTATGCATACAGATTGAAGGACTAATTCCTTTAATATCTGCTAAAGTCCAACCAAAAGTTTTCTTATATTTTTTAAAGTTTCTAAAAGTTTTTGTTCTTGAGATTCGTTTAATGCGGATGAAATAATAAGCTGGTAAAGTTGAAGAATTACCTAAATAAGCATATTTCAAATGATCGGGTAATGTTTTTAGCTCGAAGTTCGGGAGGTTTAATAATTGATGGAACTATATTCTTGTCGGTGTTTTCGGTATTATCCAAAAATTCAAATCTTTCCTGAATATAATCTAGTTCTTCATTATTGTCTTCAATTAATTCAGTATTTTCTTTTTCTAATTTATCTTCGTAATATTCCTTAAAATGTTCTTGTTGTAAATGTTCAAGTATTTCCATCCGAAAACATTCATCATCTTTTTCTAGTGCATGATATTTCATTGATTTTGCAATATTAAAGGTAACTTTATGGTCATTTACTCTCATAGTTAATTCTCCTTTCTGAACATCAATCATAGCTTTTCCAGTAGCTAAAAATGGTCTTCCTAAAATGATAGGAATTTCTTTATCTTCCTCCATATCTAAAATAATAAAATCTACTTGGGAAGATAAATTTATCCACTTTTACTTAACACATCTTCGATAACTCCCTTAGGATAGGTAATCGAACGATCGGCTAATTGAAGGGTTACTGAAGTAGGTGTAATTTTTCTTAATCCTAATCTCTTAAAAATCGATAGAGGCATTAGATTGATGCTTGCTCTAAGTCACACAAAGCTTTTCCATAAAATTTTTCTCCTATAGCGCGGGGTATAGTGAAACTACCGGGATCTTCTAATTTTTCGGAAGCTTCTTACGAATAATAGCACTACACTCTTCACTAAGTGTGAATGTTTCATTATCAGTGAATTTTCTTTTCTTATTTATAATATCTTTCATAAATTTTACATAATTTGGCATCTGATCTAAAGCTTCGACAAAAGGTATATTGATTGTTAATTTCTTTAATATTTCAAGGAATTTAGCAAATTGTTTATCTTTCTTATGTTGAGCTAGTCATTGAGGAAATGGTGGTGGAGGTGTTTCAACATAAATTTTCATAGGTATTAAAGGATGTTCGAAGTTTGAATCTTGTTGAATTGTTTCCTTTTCAATTTCCACTTCCTCTTTTTGGCTTTCAAGTTCTTTTTGAATTTGAGGTTCTAATTCTTTTCCACTCAGTTGTATTGCTTTAATTTGTTCTTTTCCTTGATCTTTAGGATTTATTTCCACATTACTAGGAAAAGTTCCAGGTATTCTATTATTTAGTGCGATAGTAATATGTCCAAGTTGAGTTTCGATATTTTTAATAGATGTTCCTTGAATTTGTAGTTGATTTCCTTGAATTTGTAGTTGGTTTCCTTGATTTTGTAATTGATGACCCATATTCAAAATTAATTCATCCATAGATAATTTCTTATCTTTGAATTGAGGGTTATTGTTATTAAATCCAGGTGGGTAATTAGGTTTATAGTTTGGATTTGCTTGATTAGGTTGATTCATCCATTGTTGATTAGCTGTATTATTCATATTAAAATTTGGGTGAGTTTTCCAACCAGGATTATAATAGTTTGAATAAGGGTTATTAGTTCTATTGGTAATAGCATTTAAAGTTTCATAATTAGATTGAGATTCTATGATTTGTCCAGATGAGTTTTCTTCTAAAGTAGGAGAGTAGCTCATTCCAAAATGATCTAATTTCTTAGATATAGCAGCAATTTGAGAAGCTAACATAGATATTGCATCTTTTTCATGAATGCTGGCTATTTTTTTCGGATTTACTCTATCTGCAGACCATTGGAAATTATTTGTTGCCATTTCTTCGATTAGTGCATAAGCTTCATCAAATGGTTTAGACATTAATGAACCTCACATTGCCGACATCGATATTTGATCTTAAAGATCGTACTAATCCATTATAAAAGGTTTTAATAATCAGCCAATTTGGTAGCGCATGATGTGGGCATTTCCTAAGAAGTTCCTTAAATCTCTCCCAAGATTCATATATTGATTCTCCATCTATCTGACGAAAAGAAGTTATATCATTTCTAAACTTAGCGAGTTTTAGATGGTGGAAAATATTTGGATAGAAATTTTTGTGATAATTCTCCCCAAGTTTTAATAGATCCAGAGTGCTAACGAATTCAACCACATTTTAGCCTTATCCCTTAATGAAAAAGGAAAAAGTCTAAGTCTTATAGCATCGTCAGATACTCCTTGATATTTAAAAGTAGCACAAAGTTCTAGAAAACTAGCAAGATGTAAGGATCTTCAGTAGGTGAACCACTAAATTGATTGTTTTGTACCATTTGGATAATTACAGGTTTAAGTTCAAATGAATTAGCAGCTACATCAGGGTTTTGAATAGTTAAATGAATTTCATCTGATGTAGGGTTGGCATAATCTCTTAATGGTCTTTGTTGGTTCATATTTTGAATTTCGGGAATATTCGCCATTTGTGATAAATTTATAATTTGTTTCTTTTGTTTTCTAATTCTTTTAATTGTACGCTCTAATTCGGAATCGTAAGGTATTAAATTTTCGTTTCCAAATTTGTGCATACAATTTTAGAATAGATATTAAATTTATTTATTATAATTATTTTAAAATAGTCAGTTACTACTAGTAAATTTTTCTTACTTTCCCGACAACGGTGCCGAAAACTTGACCCACAATTTTATATTATGATATTTTTAATTTAATTGTAACGACGCCAAAAACTTAACCCGCTATATTATATGTATAGAATTGTAATTGTTTTGTTGTGGATGCTACGCAAGTATACGTATCGTATCAAGTAATACGAGCCACTAGTGGAGTCACTGGTTATCGATCCACGGGGAAAGAGAAAATTAAATAACGACTAATTTTAAAATAATAATAATAATAATAATAATAGTATACGAAAATTTGGAATTACGAATTTAAGTGCAATAAAGTAAACTAAGTATTTCAATTAGGTAACTTAACTAAGTAGAAAATTAATACGTATTGAAAGTGCGGGAAATTAAACTAATTGCTTAAATAAGTCTTAACTATTCGGAAAAAAGTATCTTTCCCCTTGTTTAGAAATTTAAGTGATTGATGAATTTAAATAGATAATTTTAAGGTATTGTGACAAATAGGAGCATTCCTATTCTTTACGCTTTGGTCCAAGTGTAAAGAATATTGACTAATCCTATGTTTGATTACTGAATCTGCGGCTAGGTCGGGAGGATACCAGCTGCCACTTCGAGTTCCCCTCGCCGAGGGCTAACATCTACACTTCGACTCTCGAAACAATAGGACCAAATTGAATATTTTAGTACGTCACACTAAAATGCTCGATTCTACGCTCGATGATATTATTTCCCTATTTATTTGCACCCTCCTTCCAAGTCTTTTGAATTCCCCGAATATCGGATGTAATTTTTTCTATAGTTGATAATCAACATATTTTAACAAATCAAATGGCCGGTTTGAAAGTAAATTAAGTTTTAAGTAAAAATTATCACAATTTATTAATATATATAAAAATACTTCTATTTTTAGTTCATCAAGTCACTTAATTTCATAACAGGGAGAAAGACTAATAAACTACTCAGAATGCATGTTGACTAAACTAAGCATAGATTTCATTTAAAGTTAAAAACAATAAATACAAATACTTATCTCAATTTATCCCCAAGTAGACTCCTCGCAGTTCCTTTGAATCTTCCTTCCGATGCTAATGAAGACTCACTAAAAACTCACTAACTCACTAACTCACTAAAGACTCACTAAAAACTGCACACAACTAATACACTTATATAAAATTTAAACTTAGAACAAATTAACACACACACATAGAAGCTGAATTTCGGCTTCTACATATAGAGGTGAGCAAAGGACCAAGAGGTGTGTAAGCATCTCTTCAAAAGGTGTCCAGGTTCAATGTATCTGCGCCATTTGAACTAGCTCGCCTTCGGCGACGAACTACCTCGTTGTCGGTGAGGCTTCTAGAAGATCTTCAAACCTTGCTATCTCGCTGTCGGCGGGCTCGGGCTCGCTGTCAGTGAGACAATTATAAATCCTTCAGAATTTTCTTCTCGTAACCTCGCCGTCGGCGACTCAGCACAAATTGCATTATTTTCTTCCTTTTTGCTCCAAATCTGCTCCTTTTTATGATTTTTGCTTTTATCACCTAAATTCTCCATTCCTGCAACAAAATAAAGAAAATACCCTTCTTTAAAGTGCAATTTCATCAAAAATAGGTATGAATTTCTTAATAAAATTTTTAGTGATCAGATCACATGGTTCCCTCATTCCCACACAACTATTTTCTTTAGATTAACTTAGTCTAGATTAATTTAATAAACTCAAATGAATGAGTTCCATAAATACATCCAAACCGTGGGAAATCTCATTAGCAACCGTGGGTTACCTCCTCTGATGGATTCCCATTCATCCAATACATACGTTTGAATTTAATTGCAATTGTTGTTTGGTTGTTTTGTCTGTGATTAAATTTTGAGTTGTTTTATATTTTGATTATCGTGGTGGTGAATTTGATTTTTGTTTTCATTTCATTTTTAAGGCTATCCTTAATGTTTCAGTTTTAACATGAAAATTTGGTTTTGTTGTTTTATTAATTATCACAAGTATAATATGGAAGATGTTGTAGAACATATAATTAAAGCAGTGTAAATTGCAATAATAAAAAATACGTACCTGGCAGTCTTCGAGTAAATCCGCTAAAATATTTAACATTTTAAAGAAGATATAATAGTAATAATTTAGAATTCAAAGGTTTAACTTCAACAAGAGATCCTATCTCATAACTTGGAGGGGTCCCTAAAGTGTGTTAAGGATGACTTTCTTGATCATAGAATAATGAAATCAAAATTTTCTTCTGAAATAACCCATTAGATTGAGGATGTTCTCGTGACATAACCCTGAACATCTTTTCAAAGCTTTGGGTTCATTTAGAGTTCATTTAGTTTCATCATATTGTTCAATTTATCACCTATACTCAATTAGGGTTTGTTAATAATGTTTTACTTCTTGCTAAATGAACTTAAATGTTTTGATTATCTCTTGGGTGGGGTAACATTCATTTGATGTTTCATTTATGAGTTATGTGAGTGAAAGCCTTTAAGGGCAAATTAAATTATTAGGAGACATAGTCAATTTGATTAAGGTTGTGCTAGTAGTGTTTTCAAAATGTTTATATATGATTAGGTTTTCTTTTCTACAACTCATTAATTAAAGTTTGGATTAAACCTGGTTCACTATCTAGTCATTAAACTCTTTTGGGTATATTTGTGATTTTAGGGGATATTAGATTAGGTGATATTTGATCTTTATTAAAGATGTCATTATCATCAAACCATCAATTAGGGGGTTTAGATTAGTGACTTAAAATCTTCCTAACCCTTTACTTTAGGATCATTAAATTTGATTAACTTCCAAATTTTTAATAATTTAAGAAATTACAACTTTACCCTTAATATTGAAGAAGTGGTTATTTTGTTTCTACATCTTAACTCCTTATGTTTCAATCATCCAAGAAGTTTAATTAAGATTGATCATTACCTATTTACCCTTTGATTAGGCCTAAGTGTTAATAAAGGCTTAAATCCCATAATTACCATTTTGCCCTTTTAGGCTTATTACATCATAATTCTTTAAATATAACTCAAATTCTGTGAAATTTTAGTGTTGCCCCACTCATGGGTCAATTAAAATATTAGATGAGAAAATGTAATTTTTTTATTTTTATTTTATTTTTTATAGTTATTTTAATTCAAAATTAGGTATTTTCCATGTTAATTAAATAGCTTTGCCAAGGTAAAAGAACTATCCTTAAGAAAATAATTGGAGGTTCACCTAGATTAGAGGACCATTTATACCAATTGTCATGATTTTTTTAGTTTTATTTTAATTACTATAATTATTTGTTAATTTTGAGAATTAATTTAATATTAAAATATTATTTAAGTATAAAATTAAGTTTTATATTTTTCATAACTCTCTCTAAGTTCAACGAATCCAAAGAAACAAATTTTATATTTTTGTGATTTTTCTTTGATTTATTGAAATTATTTTTATGCAAAATTGAGAAAAATTCATTTTAAGACTTTAAAAGTATTTTAAGCCTTTAAAAATAAATATATTCACTTAGAAAATTAAGGAAATTATTTTAATTATTTCTAAATGATCAAGAGGCCAAATGTGACATTTTGGCAAATGTTAATATTTTAGTGATTTTTATGATTTTTAATTATTTAAATATTAAAAAATAGCTTAAAAATGAAATGATTATTTTAATTCCAATTTTTTTTTAAGTTTTTGTGGCTACTAGGTGCTCCCAAAACCAATTTCATGATTTTTTTTATATTATAAATATTATAATTATTTTAATATCAAAAATATCATTTTACTTGAAAATTCAATTATATTGACCAATTTAATTCCAATTGACTTTAAATTTTTATGGGGAGCTCCTCTGATTATTTTTAATAGCTGAGGATTATTTTCGCAATTTTTACATTTTTAGTTTAATTGTTTAATTTTTAAGTAATTTTAATGAGTTAATTACCAATAATACCATTCTTAATTCTTTTAAGCTAATTTTACATTTTTCTTATGATCCTCTCACGCTAATGAATCTATCAAAGAAAACTTTACATTTTACTGATTTATCTTTTAATTATTATGAATTTTTAATTAATCATAGATGATTAATTTTGAAGATTAGGGTTCTCGTATTGGAGATGCCCCCTGACTTTGGAAAAATAAAAGTGCCTTTATTAACATGAGGAATTAACCCCTAAAGTTTCAAGCCATGGTGACTATTATTTAATGATTTATGATTAAAATATTAGAGAGGGTATTTAATTAATTAAAAATCAGAGACATGTCAAATGATTTTAATTTTTTTCCATATTTTTCTCCTCTACTTAGTGAGCAAGAGGGTGTTTTTATTTTATTTTTAGGCTTTTTATACACCAATTTATGAAGTTTGAAAATTAATTGAATTAAATAAATTCAGAAATTCCTAATTTCCTACATGAACCAGTCAGCACTGACTGGATCCTCGTACGCATCGAACTGCCATGTGCCGCTTCGCCATTCGACACTGCCATCTGACTTAAAGCTGATGAGTCCCGCTGTTCACGTACCAAAGCGTCGTTCGACCCCATCAAAGCTGTCCATCCGATAGACGTGTGAACAGATAGTTGTGGCTCATCGTCCCCAACTGGCTCATCCCATGAGCCGTCAGCATTCAAACCCTAATTTTTCTCTTGATACTTAACCAAACCACTCGTGGTTTGTTCCTACACATGCATCTAACCTAGAAAAACACATCTATGTAGCTAATGCAGTATGGAATCAAGTATATACGTATGGAGAAAAAAACTGAGCTCGGTTTGTGGGGAGAGTTCTTCACCTGAGTCCAAGGGGTGTAGCCTCGATTTGAAGTGTTATGGATGTTTGTGAGGACCTTACGAAGCGTCTCTAACCACCAATTTAAACTCTTATTGGGTCTACACTAGGACTTGATCACAGGGTGATTTTGAGTCTGAGTGAAGTCTGGGTTGGAGAGGTTCTATGATGGGTCTTCTGTGAGGGATCTTCTTCATTTGATAAGGGGATGGTGAGGAGCAAATCAATTTGGGATTGACTGAGTTTGGAGGAGTATCCTATTTTTGGCTGGAATTTGGGCTTGGAAATTAGGCTCAGGAAGTGGGAGAGATGAATGTGGATTGGTTGGGTTGAGCTCAAGAGGTATTGAGGAGTCTTTGGAATCAAATGGGCAGAGTTTTCTGAAGGATATTGAACATCTCCCTCTTGTGGTCGTAAGGGGTGATCTATTTATAGAGGAGCTTGAGGTGACCAATTGAATTGGCCTGTGGAGTGCTCAAATGCTTAGGTTAAGGGAAGAAGTGGGAAACAATCCAATTGGAGTGAGCCACATTGGATGGGCTGAATTTTGGGTTTTAGCGATGGTGGAGTTTTCAGCTATGGAGTTTTTCATCTGCTGGGGTTGTTGGTTGGCCAAGGTCAAGTCACCCTCAGGGTCAGGTGAGCCAAGGAGGTTGAGTAGTGGAGTCAAATTGGGTTTAGCATTGCTCCATGGTGAAAATCCAAAGTAGATTAGAGGTTTGGGTAATTTTTCTAGGTTGGGTTTAACCTCTTGGTCACTTGGCTAAATCAAGTCCCAAAATGGTTAGGGCTGGTTCTAAGACCCCAATGCAGGTTTTAGTGAGTTTAGATGGATGGTTTGGGCTTGGAAAGAGGGGGATTAAATGTTTCATGAAGGGTAAGTTCAAGTGAAGGGGAGAAGGGAGAGTGGTCACCTCCACTTACCATTTTTGGCAAATTTGACCTTGAGATGGCCATGGGAGGATTCATGGGTCATGGCATGATGCATGATGCAAGATGCCATGGGAATGTTTCATGCAAAAGGATTTTTTTGATTTTATAAATTTTTAATGGAAATGCCAACATGCAAAATTTTGGATGTAGATGCATGGTATGATTCATTTTATGTCAAGATGTGATAATTTAAATGCCATGGGATGAAGAGGGAAGAGATTTATGTCATGTAGGCTCAAATTAGGATTTTAAAATTTTGGCAATGGGCTTTTAAAAATGCATAAGGGTATGAGCCTTTTAACGTGCATATGATGATTTGGAAAATTGAAATTGATTATGAATGATCAAATTAGATTGGTATTGATTGAAATTGGATTTTGGCATTTTGATATTTGATATAAATTTGAAAATGGGGCATTTAGATTGGTTATGAGGTTTTTTAATTCCAGGACTTTGGGATTTTAGGGAAAAATTGAGGTTTTGGTTCAAAATTAAAATTAGTTTTTGGGTTTGGATCAATTGGGCTTCAAATTGGTTTAGATTGGGATTGGGTATGTTTAATTAGGGTTTAGAATTGAAATTGGGGAAATTTGAGATCAATTTAGCGAAATTTGGAGTTTATTAGGGGATTTTTGTGCCTTATGGGGTAAAATGGGGATTTTGATCAAAGTGAGCTTAATGAAGTGGTTTTAATTGATTTTAGGGACATTTGGGATGATTTTGGAGATTTTAGGAATTTTGGGAAATTTTAGATTTTGAGGGGTATTTTGGTAATTTGGCTATGTTTGATAGGTTTTGGTGATTTTGGGTCAATATTTAGTTTAAAATGATTTGTGTAAGGTTTTGGAATGAGTTTGGAGGTTTTGGTAAAATTTGGGATTTTTTATTTGAATTTTAGGGTTTAGGGTGGAATTAGGGTTTTAGGGTATTTGACCATGGGTCTTAGCCATGCTAACTACATTGGGACCAAACGTAGACAAGTGGTAACCTCTTTATGAACCTTCACATATTGATCCTAGCCTTATGAATCAAAGATTAGAGGCTTGGGACTACCCATGTCAGTTTCTTAAAGGGGTAGAGGGGAAATAGTTTCGGGTTTAGAAGGAGTGGGGGTGTGTGTGCAATACCAAGCCCTAGTCACCCAAGGTTGCCCTAAGTCCAATCAATCCCGTAGGAACTCATCTCTGAACATCTACATGTTGATCTTCAACCTTCCAAATGGTTTAGAGGTTTGAGACTATCTATGTAGGATTTCATGAAGAGCTAGGAAGTGGTTTAAATTTCTAGGTGGTGGGCTCCATCTTTATTCCTCTAAGATAGTAAAGGGGAAACCCTATGGCTAGATCCTAAGTACTAAGAAGAAGTTTAGACCTCACTAAAATGAGGTCAACACCCCTATGAACATATTGACCTTTATCGAACCATCATGCACATTCAGTATGCCTCTGATGCACTTTTGTGTTAGGTATTTCTAGCTACTCTTAAACGACAAGCTCGAACCTGGTTCTACTCTCTGCAAGAGGGTACTGTAGATACCTTTAACAAGCTTGCCAAATTATTTGTGGAGCAGTTCATCAAAAATAAATGGATCATCAAGGATTAATCTCATCTCTCCGGAATTTATGAAATGAAGAAGAGTTCCTCAAGGACTACTTCTATAAGATTTCTACCGAAGCCCGTCAAATTCTGGGAGTGGATTCGGAGTTACTAAGGGGACTCTTCCATGGGGGGCTCCACCCAGGACTTTTCTACTCATTACTATTGTGGGAGACAGTTCATTCATATGCTGACCTTGTCCACCATGTTGATGCCTAAATCACTGCGAATGAGACCATCAGTGCATAGAAAGAGCATTTTGAGAAACTTTGGGGAAAGGGCAAGACTAACGATCTTCACAACAGAGAAAGTCCAAACAATAAGGAATCATTACCTCCTTCTCTAACCTACGATCCAACGAAGTGAGTATTGACCCAAGAAGAGAGTATACACCACTCAACATGTCGCATGCTAATGTCTTGGTGGCCATCAAAGATGAGAAAAATCTTAAAGGGCCTCACCCCTTAAAGCCTATCATGGGAAATCGGGAACAATACTATCATTTTCATCGATGTCGTGGCCACACCACTCATGCGCGTAGGAAACTCAAGGAAGAGATTGAAAGGTTGATTCAATAGGGATATCATGCTCGATTTGTACAGAATAAACTAGCCAGTACTGATAATGCTCTTACTTGGGGACAACATACACAAAGTCATCAACATGGGGTAACCCAGTCATAGGCAAAATTCAGACAAATACTAGAGGCCCGATGTTGACTGATCAAGTTATTATCACTGTATGTAGTGAACTAATACAAAAGAAATTGCTTCTCGAGCCATCACTTTGGATGATTCCGATTTTGAAGGAGTTTGAGTCCCCCACCAAAATCCTCTCTTCATTAGCACTGTAATTGGTGAACTCTGCTGTAACATAGAGAGAATCCTGTTCAATAATTGGAGTTTTGTCGATGTCTTATTCTATTCCACTTTCCTCAGTCTCAGATTGACAAGGGAAAGACTTCTGCCTATATCTGGACCATTGTATGGTTTTGATAATCGACCGATAAATGTCAAGGGAACAATAAATCTCCATGTTGGCTTTGAAAAGTTTCCTCGACAGACAACCCACTTAGTCTAGATCATCATTGTCAAATTAGAAACAACATATAATGCCATCTCGAGAGATGCTTTCAATAAATCATTTGCACCATAACTTCCATAAGAAGTCGAAGCTCAAGTTCCCAACCCCAGTATTGATCAGTGTCGTGCTAGGAGATCAAAAACAACAGAATCATGATACATCAGACAAGATAGCCACGACCATCAACAACAATTAGTATCGAGAATTTAGACCATTGAGATGAAGATGTATCTCAATGAGCTTCTTCTGTAGAAGACTTAGTCCACGTCTGGATCTCTGATGAACACCCCTTGAGAATAATACAGCTTGGTTCCCTACTCTACGATGAGTGAAGTTTGAAAAATGTAAATCTTCTCCAAAGGAACTAAGACATTTTGCATGGACCTCGACCATTATGCCTGGAGTGGACCCTGGAATAATCATGCCCTCTTTAAAGGTAGATCCAACCTTTAAATCAATCATCTAGAAGAAGTATAATTTCACTCTAGATCACTTACAAGGTATCAAAAAAAAAGTGAATTAACTTCTTGAAGTAATGTTCATACGGGAAGTACATGCCAATGTTGTAATCGTCAAAAAAGCTAGAACGTTCATGAAGAATGTGCATTGACTATACTGACGTCAATAAAGCTTATCTAAAAGACAATTTTTCCCGTGCATAGATCAACTTGTTGATGTCACATATAGACACCAGACGCTTAGCTTTATGGATGCATACTTAGGCTACAAACAAATAAATATGAACCTAATAGACGAGGAAGCCACCACTTTTTAATTAAACAAGGGTTTATAATGCTATAAGGTTATACCATTTGGGTTAAAAGCACTGGTGAAACTTATCAACATCTCATGAATAAGGTCTTCAAAAACCTTCTTGGGTATACGATGGAGTTTTACATTAATGAAATTCTAGTAAAAAGCCTAGAAGTGTCCCAGCATATTTATCATCTTGAGGAGTGTTTCCAATTCTTTCGTCAATACGACATATGACTTAACCCAACTAAATGTACTTTTAGGGTCACATCGGGAATGCTTTTAGGATTTATGTTTACTCATCGAGGAATTGAGGCAATTTGAGAAAAGATAAGGCACTAAGAGACATGGTGCATTCAAGAAACATCAAGGAGGTACAATGCTTAAATGGTCGTATAGTCGCTCTGTCCCGTTTCTTGGCTCGATTTGGAGAAAATTATCTGCCATTCTTTAGGATACTTAGGGGTGCTCAAAACACTAGATTTTAGTGGACATATGAATTTTAGATTCCTTTCGAGCAACTTAAGGCATATATGGCTTCATTAGCCCTTCTCTCAAAACTCATCCAATGGGAGATGTTACATATCTACATGGCCATTTCACCTCAAGCAATAAGCTCTGTCCTTGTCAGGGTAAAAGTCTATTTGAGAAGCCAGTCTACTATGTTAGCAAGATTCACTCTGATACAAAATTTGTTATCCAATGATAGACAAGACTGTGTTAGCCTTGGTATTCCTAGCTAGGAGACTTCATTCGTACTTCTTGACCCACACTATCAACGTCTTCACACAGCTCCCTTTGAAGATTGTCCTGCAAAAACTGAAAGCATCGGAAAGATTAGTTAAATGATTGATATAATTAGGAGAATTTGACGTCGTTTATCTACCATGAATAATCATCAAATCACAGGAGTCAACTTTGTGGTAGAATATATTGTGCTTGCTTCGATGAGTAGCATTTTTATCCTCCATAGTCAACTTAGTGGACATTGTAAGTGGACAGTGCATCTGAAAACTCAATAGCTGGTGTGGGAATACTACTCATCTTCTTAATGCAAGACAACTTGGAGTACAAGCTTCGCGTAAAATTTCTAGCCACTAATAATGTTGTTGATTATGAATCCCTCATCACCAGATCAAAACTTGCCATTGACTTTGAAGTATGAAACATGATTGTCTTCACTGATTCTCAACTCATCATATCACAAGTAGAGGAAGAATTTGATACTCATAACTCACAAATGATATAGTATCTCAGTCTGGTAAAAACACTTCTCGCCTGAATTGAAACCTGACAAATCATTTGCATACTTTAAGAGCGTAAAACCCAAGCCAAAGCCCTCTCCAAGCTTGCAACTTCAACAACAGGAGGTTTGTATACAAGAAAGTGCATTGAGGAAATACATTTTCCTAGCATATAAGGCCCATGGGTGAAATTATCTATAGATGACCCAAAGGAACCATCTTGTATGGATCACATCATCTCCAACCAATCTTATGGAACACTGACAGATGATGCTACTATGTTAAATTGCCTCAAGTGAATGGCTTCTATCTTCATCCTTATTGGGGTTTAAATTTAAAAGCATTTGTAGGTCCACGCCTCAATTGTCTTCCTCCATCTGTAGTTGATTATGCTTTGCGAGAGGTTCATTCTGTAATATATAAGAGCATCTCGAGGGTAGAGCTCTTGCTCTTAAGAATAATGAGACAAGGTTTCTACTGACTCATGATCCAATAAGATGCATTAGATTTTGTGCAAAAGTTCAAGAGTTGTCAACTACACTCCAATCTTATGCAAGCACTAAACAATCCAGTAGAAATCACTTCATTTTTCAGTCCTTGGCCTTTAGCCCAATGGAAGGTAGTTAACATGGGACCATTTCCAATAGCTACTGGACAAAAAAAATTCATCACCTTAGCTGTTGACTACTTCACCAAGTGGGTAGAAGTAGAGTTGCTCGCCAAGGCCACTAAAGCAAATAACAAACAATTTGTTTGGAAAAACATTATTTATCGCTTCGGGCTCCCTGTGAAGATTATCACTGCTAATGGGAGTCAATTCTCTGGAAAGGCATTCACATCATTTTGCAAGGTTTTTCACATCCAACTGATACATACTATCATGGCACGCCCTAAATGAATGGATAGACAGAGGTGATGAATTAGACAGTGCTCAAGGGGTTGAAGACTCATATCTAGAAGGTTGGAGGGTAGTGGTTAGAAGAGCTACACAACGTCTTTTGGGCTTATCGCACCACTACACGAACTCCAATTGGGTACCTTCCATATAAATTGCGTTTCAAAACTGAGGCTATCATCCCAGTTGGTTTTAGAGTACCAAACCCAACAGTTAAGACTTTTGAATCAGATAGAAAAGAGGAAAAGCTATGACAACATTTAGATCTCCTCCTAGAAACATGTGATGTAGCCCACCTTAGAGTTGCTTCTTAGCACCAAAAAATTGCTCGCCACTTCTACCAGAGAGTCAAGCCTTATACTATCTCCATCAATGACCAGGCCTTATGTAGTATTGAAGTCGCTGGTCATGGTCCCCAAAATAACATTATCCCCTCTCTGACAAAGCCCATATATCGTGACTGTCATGATCAAGCCTATAAATATCAAGCTCAAAGATTCAGATGAGAAAATCCTACATCGGGCATGGAATACCAAGAATCTATGCAAAAACTACCAGCAGAACTCTAGTCATGTAGTCCATGTGTGTTTTTGTCAGTTATTACATTGCATCTGGAATGTAATGTCAATGCATCTCAAACTAACTAAATATTATTCACTTGTTTTACTCTACATAAAGGATATCTTTAGAAAGTGTAACAACTCATTCATGAGTTACTTCATTCTCTCAATCTAAGAAATATGCAATTTCAGTTGTATCTTAGTCAGAGCACAATCAATCCTAAGGGGATTTGATCTAACCTCTCTGATATGAGTTAGCATCGCTCAGTTGTTACTATGATAAACAACCCTGGTTAGGTTAACAATCCTTGGTGAGCTACACCTGATCAGTTCCACAGATATTTGTAAGTGAGCAATGCTTTAACAAACAACATTGGATGTGTTAATAATTCCTTAGTGGACTTTAATTCGCCTCTCCCATACAAGTTAACATCATTTAGTAATACTTTGATGCACGACCTTAGAAGAAATATCAAATACATACAAAAAAATACATTATCATTTACAATGATCACATCACATGACCAAAAAGACTATAAAGACCAACAAGAACTGGTACAAAGGCTGCAAGAGATATCGCCACTACAGAAGCATGTAATTCTCCCCCTAATTGCACGACGGGAAAACTCTAGCATTTCTTCATCTCCACCGAAATGTGCAACAACAATAAGCAAGAAGCACCCATGTCACTTAATGGGTAGGGATTGAGATAACTTTCTTTATCTCATTGATGTGAAAGAAGATACCGTTGCTCGCCTGCTACACAGGTCAAGGACGACTTTCATCTTCATCGTAACTTGAAAGAAGATCTTATTTCTCTCCTGCTAAGTAGGTCGGTGATGACTTTAATCTTCATTTCAACATGAAAGAGGATCCAATTACACACCTTCTACACAGGTCGAGGATAACTTTCATCTTCAAAGCAACATGAAAAAGGATCCCGTTACTCGCTTGCTACATAGGTCGAGGATAACTTTCATCTTTGCTGCAACGTTAAAAAAGATCCCATTTGATTGCCTGCTACGTAGGTTAGGGGTCACTCTCATCTTCATTGCAACCTAAAAATCATCTATTTCTTGCTTACTACAAGGGTGGTAATGACTTTAATCTTCGTTGCAACATGAAGGAAGATCTTGTTGCTCGCTTGCTGCACAGATTAGGTGCAACTTTCACTTGGGAAATCCCAAATCACCTACTAGGTAGGGATGTGGACTTCACCTCTAGCATCTCGTTCATGCCTATTTATAGATTCAAAAAGGGATTCAATCATTAAATAGTCATTATTTTGTAGGCTTAAAAAGGGTGCAACCATTAAATACTCATTATTTAAAAAAAGGAAAAAGGGACAACAACTCATAAAAAAAGCTCTGGATCATGATATTTTTGGATGAAAAAAAATAGTCTTGCTTGAAAATAGAGGAGTAACAGATATGTGATACAACTGAAAATTTCTTATTTTTAATATAAATTTAATGCTCATTAAATGCACATATTTGATGATATTGCACTTCAAAGAAATATATTTTGCATGTTTTTTGTTTCAGGTACAAGGAATAGATATTTAGAGAAAATTTGGGCAAAATGGAGAAAATGACAAAATATATATAGCGTCATAGTGCCAGCCCTAGCGCTATAGCTCCAAGCACGACAAGAAGGGGGCTCTATAGCGGCAGTAACCAAAATTCTAAAAGCTGCATTGAATGTGTCCAAATTTTGAAGGGGTTTTTGAAGCATCCCTTGGTTATTTTCAGAGGTCTATTAAAAAGGTCAATTGTGGAACAAGAAAAGAGACTTTTGGTGAATTGGGAGGTTTTTAAGAGTTCATTTGGTGTGTGTAAGGGTGTGTGAGTGTTTGTTTTTGTAGAAAGAGTTTGAAGATCGCTTGAATGAGACTTCAGGAATTTCTTGAGGAGAAAACATAACATAAGTATCTTATATTTGTGTTTGAGTTTTATTTTTAGACTTGGTTTTTAATACAATTCATGTGTTTTTCTTTTATCTCCATGAATTCTGAGTAGTTTTCTTTCATTTTCCTTGCATATGAAAATTAATCATGTGAACTGAGAATGGTTTAAAGATTTATTTTTATTTTAAAAATTGTTATGGTATTTTCATAGGTTCTTAATTTACTTTGCAAACTATCCATTTGTAATGTTAAAATCCATTGCGAGATATAATGACCCAGGAAGGCTATTATTTCACCAACTAATGAGTACCACTTCACTCTGGATAGAGCCATTGTAAACGTCTAAGGCCGGTGCATATAGACAGGGAGTTAAGTTTGATGGGAGTAGAATTGATGTTTCTAGGGTGACATGCTAGATTATTTTATTAATTTGGCATTTAATTTGGATCTAAGTGTCCCTAGTAGGTTCTATAGAGAGGTCACAGTGTGTAATCTGGATGTGAGAGGCCATAATCTACTCAGCACTACTACACAAGCAGGAACAAACCTAAGGTTAGCCAATGTTCTTTGCTAGCACCGAGAGGAGGTAAAGGATGGGTATGCTTTTATTTATCACAAATACATCATTTTATTTTTAGTTATTCAAATCCTATATTGATTAATATCTATTTGTAAGAGGAAATATCTTTTTATATCATTCAAACTCTTTTAAACTTTATTAGTCCTTTTAAACTTTATAAAACTTTTAAACATTTTTCTTACTTTATGCTTAAATTTAGTGTTAACCATCACAAAAATTTGAAATAATTCTCCTTTCATATTTATATACCCTTTAGATATAACTTTTCTTTAATCACTATTTAGAAATTACATCTTTCTCTTGGGATCAATACTGGAGTTTTGAAAGAAAATCCTATATTACTTGAAACGATATGTATATTTGCGTAGTAACCATAGTGTGAAGTCTTGTTATCTATTTTTTAAATCATTTCATTTATTCACACTAGCCACTAAATATAAGTTGGGATAAGTTTTTGGTAATCTTTTGGAGTATAAATATCTTCATAATTGTGGGTCAGGTCAAGTTTTTGCTCCATTGCCAGAGGAAAGCAACGAAACATTTTAACTTTGAATTATTTCTAAATTTAGATTTATTTTTAGGAGAATTAAAATTAATTATAGTACTTTTTAATTTTTAAAAATCATAAAAACATAAAAAATTTTGAAAAACTAAAAATTAAAAAGAAAGAGAAAAACTGAAAATAAAAAATATTTTTCTTTTAAGTATTTTAAATTTTATTTTCTAAAATATTTAAATTGTGTATGTGTAATTCGAGATCTGAAGGTTTTGTACCTTGTGATTCTAGATTAGAACAGAAGATAAGAAAATTACAAAACAAGGTGGACTTCACAATTTTTAAGAAATGACGAACACATCTTAAAGCATTTTTGAAGATCAAGCTATTGAAAATGAACATCATAATATAGAAAGAACTTTAAGGGATTATGCAAACCATACAATAGATGAAATTCAATTAAACATACAAACCCCTACTATAGCTACTAACTCATTTGAAATTAAACCTATAATTATACAAATGATACAAAATAATCAGTTTGGGGGAACACCATCTGAGGATCCAAATTTACATTTAGCAAGTTTGTAGAACAGTGTGCTACATTTAAATATTATGGCGTATAAAACGACATTGTTAGAATTAGAATCTTTCATTTTTCTTTAAGGGATAAAGCTAAGATGTGGTTTAATTTGCTAGAACCTCGATCTATTAGAACTTGAGGGGCTTTAGCAAAAAAATTTTTTGGCTACGTACTTTCCTCCTTAAAAAACTACTGGGCTTAGAAATTATATTACTTATTTTACGTAGTATGAAGGAGAGTCCATATATGAAGCTAGGGAAAGATTTAAGGAACTCCATAGAAGGTGTCCACATCATACTTTACCAGACTAGTTAATCATTTATAATTTTTGTATTAGGTTAGTAGGAACCCTTAAATGTATCATAAATGTTGCTGCTAAACGTTCATTAATGTCAAAACCATTTGATGAAGCTCATTCATGAATTGAAGAGATGGCTACGTTTTTAACGGCCCTCTGGAAGAGTAAATCCTAAGAGAGTAGCCAGTATTCATGATAATAATGCTATTCGATGGTTGCATCTCTAGCTGCTGCATTATTTAGAAAGAGTGATGGTGGAAGCCTTGAAATAATTAGGAGGATCAAACACCCTAAAGAAACTTTGTACAACCTCAATGATATATAGTTTAATGATGTTTTAAGCTTTCTTGTATAATCTAGCTGAGTAACCATCTGGGCCAACCACTTTACCGCTATCAATGGAGCTCAATGCTGCCCAAATCTCTTCTTCCTGTGCAATGAAAGTAAGGATGAGATGCCTTGTGTACTCCTTTTCTTGACAGAAAAGATTAGCATCACTAAGCTCTTTGTAACAGAAGGTTGAGACATAAAATTTTGAAAATACAAAATAGTATTTCAAGCAATGTTGTCATTAGTATTCAACCAAGCACTAGAAGAATCCTGAATCATATAAATAGTGTTACATTTCTTCCTGTAGTTTATGCAATCTGGAAATACTTAGTGTTTCTATCTCCCTCATAAAATTTAGTCATGGCAGCTTTTCACAATAGTAGTTCCTCTTGCTGTACAATTGGATTTAAAAGCATCTCATTGGCTGAAAACAGATCTGCTTCAGTGGCTTAGTTGGATTCAACTTACTCTTCTAGTTGTGTAATAAGTTTCTCATCTTCTTCAACTCTTGTATGAATGTTACCAAAGACAGTCCAATTCCAGATTTTTAAATGCTTGCTTAATTTTTTCTGTTGAACCCACATCTTTATCCAAGGGTTGACATTATTATAACCTATCCAAAATTGGGATGCCTAAGGTATCTAAAAGGAGATTTGAAGCTGTTGGAGGGTCCAGTGATAGAGATTACCATGGGTCTTTGATTAGACCCTCCCAAAGATAAATGATGTATATTAGTATGAAGATAGTCATTCAACCATACTTCACTAGAAATAATTTTATCTAGTTTCTCCCACAACTTTCCTCTTCTTCAAGTAAAATTTGGCCTAGAAAAACCCAGGTCATGAACCCATCCAGCTGAATATTGTCATTGAAAGTAAGTAAATATCGAGTGGTCTCCCCCCCTCCCCAAGCTTCTCAGAGGGTGAATCCAAACAATTGAAATCACCTCCCACAAACCATTTATAAGGCATTTATTAGCTAATCATCAAAAGATTACTCCAGAGATCTCTCATATCAGAAGAGGAGTGTCATACATAAATGAAGGTAGCAAAGCAAGATTCCCTAACTAGCTAAATGGATAGATGAACAAACTGTTGATTGTCAATAAGAACAGTCTACTATAGCTCATGCCTAAAAATTAGCATAATTTTGTTATTCCAATTAAAGAAATGTTGAAATCTAATGAATTTGTTAATTATTATGTGAAGATACTTGGAAACCATAAGCTCCATAATAACAATAAGCCAAAACTTGTAAATCCTATGGAGATAAAGGAGTATGTTAAGGTAAATAGGATGTGCTAGTCCCCTAACATTCCAACATAATAGGTTAATCATTATAGTTTGATTTTTCCTTCTCCTAGTTCTTGAGGGGGACTCCATCAAAATATTATAAGTGCTCCTACCAAAAGTAACATGGCTGTCATCTTGTAAATTTCTCAGCTCCAACAATCCTTTCTTTTTCTTCCTTGCCTTCTGGACTTTCCACTCTTCCTCTGAAGAATCACTCATCAATTGTATGGCAGCATTATCAAAGGAACCCAACAAGATGTTGTGTGGATAGTAGTCTTGTACTTCTGAGGAGTTGGGGATCATACGGAGGGAATTTGGGGCAAGTCTCATCCTAGAGGTTCCATTCAGCTGGGGAGCACCATTAGCAATTGTGTCAGAAGGCTCAACAACAACTAGAGTAAGAATGAGCACTAGTTCCTGATATGAACCATAGTTGGGTCCAAACGCAATAGAGGGCCTTGGTTAGAAAATGTAAGATTAGGTTTGGTAGCAACACCTTGGCATTCTCTTTTGCACAAAATAAGTTAGGAACACGCAAAGGGGGGTGGACCAAGGAACTAGAGAGGATAATGTTAGTATTAATCTAAGAAGGGGCAACCCATTTTTGATGAGCAGTTGCGGGTTGCTCAGGAGCCAACTGATTAGGCACTATAGGATTTAAGGTAGGATGAAGCCTATAATGTTTTTCATTAGTGTTCTCAAACATTTTACAACGTGTTAAATAATAAGGCTTTTGTTCCATAGTAATTGGTTGTCAATACCCCTTATGGACAGTGCCCAACAATACATCATCAATACTTTGGAAAGTGATATCTCTTTCCCCAAGAATTCTAGCAGCAATTGGCCTTGACAAGTTAAAGGTGGAGATATATAACTTCGTGGTTCTACCCAATAGTGCACCAATAGAGAGAAACACTTTATGATGAAAGTAATGTAGCTTCAACTCAGAAAGTTTGAACCAAATGTGGACAATGAGAGGTTCCTGGCTTGGATCAAAATCAAGTGTCCATTTAAGTAGCTTTATTTGTTTACCTTCAATAGGATATACTTCTTGGAAAAAAAAGTTTGGATAATATTCTTCTTTTGCAATTGAATCATTACGTGTCTTCCATCAAACTAGACAATCTTACAATTACCCATAAGCTTGTAATCTTCAAAAACTTTCTTAATGGCTTCCATCATTAGGTGACCCAATTAAAAATTTCCAATGAGGATAAATCTGCATTTTTCTGTGAGACCCGAAACTTAATCTTTAGAAAAGATAAGTGCATGTTTGCCCCATATTGCAGCCTTTTTGATGAGATTGCAATCACTTTACCTTCATGGGAGTCATGGCAAGACTGTGGGAAGTCAAGTTTATCTCTAAGAGTACCATCCCTATTATCTGAGCCAACCACATCAGCATAACTAGATTTGCCAACAATATTGGGGTCAACCTCCAGCAAAGCAGCTGCCATAGATAACCCGAGAACTAGAGGCCTAATAGAATTGGACAAGAACCACAACAGTAATGAAAATCTAGCAGGTAGAATTTAAGAGCAAGGAAAGCCCAAGAATGAACTCACACAAATCCGATCGCAAAAAACCAATGGAAAAGTAACAACACAGATTCAAAAACTAAGGAGCCTAGAAAATACCCAAACTCACCAACCACCAAGACAGTCTTACCCAAGGCCAAATGGAAAGATCGAACACCATAAAAAGAGCCAAGGAACCCACCAAGGTCACAAGGAAGTCAGCAGCAGCCATTGAAGTCAAAACCCTAGCAGAGCAAACTCTCCAGACAACATCTCTTTATATATATATATATATATATATATATATATATATCATAAAACAAATTCAAAACATAGAAAATCTTTGATTTCTCAACTTGACTGACAAACCTAGGAATTGACACAAAACATGAATTAAAATATCAAACTTCAAATAAACACTAAACCACACCAAGATAAAGAATGAGAACAAAACCTAGGTAGATGCGACATGAACTTTAGTTTAGCTAACATAGACACCAAACTAAATGCCACACACATACCTTGGGTTAGTCTAAGTTTAGAAGCCAGGGTTAATTTGGGTATCTAGTTAGTGCTAAGGACTAGGAAATACGAAATGACAAACTTACCATCTGAGATTAGGTGGAATACCTTAGAATCAAGTAACCAATGGTTATTGAAGAAGGTATTTTAGACTGCTTTGAAACTACAAATCCTTTATGATACGCATTTCAAAGGTGACTTCTAGTTATGAGACTAGTCATAGTCGATGGATACCCATGTTCTCGGTATGAACAAAAGCTATGGGCATCTTGATAAGGTACGTGATTCCCAAAAGTCTAGGTTAGCCCTCCCTTAGACTTGCTTATAAAGTATAGGGTTTCATTTTTCATCTAGAAATCCTTCTTCACTTGACTTAATCCTTAACCTATGGTTTCCATCCATTTCTGTCAAGCAAATACAACATCCTTGATTTATATTTTGACTCTACTTGATCAATTCAAACTCATCATCATTTTCACTCTCCAAACTTCATCCTACATCTTGTTTAGGCCTTTCCCATGGCATGGCACCATCAGACTGAATTGAACCTAATTCTTCTAATTTGGATCATCCACTTACCTTCAATCACTCCAACTATGAAAGTGCGATCTTTGAAATTTTGATTCATTACATAAATCGAGGTTATTTTTTAGGTCTCGCATCACTAAAGATGTAAATAACTATGAGGGCTTGCCCTTGTAGGGAACGAGATTGAGAAATAAAATAAACCTTATCTTACACTTGTAAGGTAAGAAAAAGATGGTTCCATAGATTGACCTAGGCTTTTATTATCAGAGTGTTTAAGCCAATTTTAAATATAATATTTTTTCCTTTTAAAGATATATTATTCTTTGAAACGTTGTGTCCAAACATTTAGATTAAAGTATTTTAATAAGTTCTATGGTGTGTGGTAGCATACAAAAATTCCACATCATCATCTCGTCGACTATGATTGTAGACAGGTAGCTGCCCGTTTGATTACGTTAATTCACCTTATGCCCTTATGACGCATTTAGGCTTGAAGACATAGTGTGGAACTTATGAGGTGACATGGTTTTTTTCATAGGCCTTGACTGCCAATAAGTTATTATCCATATCTAATTTTTAGAGATTCACTCTCTGCCAGTTTGACTTGACTTGAGCATTGAAAGTGTTGTGATGCTCCTGTAACATAACCATCCTCTGTGACACCCTCTCACTAGCCATCTATTGAATGTAAGTAGGAATCCTTTAATCAAGAGTATTCTTGGGCATAGCCATAGATGTTATTGAATAAATGGGATATGTTTCTTTGGGAGTTCCCTTGAACCCAAAATAAACACACAAATTTTGTTTTCTGGTTATGGATAGCTTATGTAGGTCCTCTATCGTGGATATTCAGTTCAATTTGTCTTAATATGATCTTCTTTGGACATACAGTCTTGACCTATAGCACGAGGTTTACCACACATAAGATCTCTATGATTCTTTTTAAATTTGTTTCCCAAGTTTTTATCTTATTTTCTTCTTTTTTATCCCTCCTGTTCCCTGCATTGTTCCAACAGTTAAAGTAAGAGGCCTCTTTGGAAAAGTGAATTCTAAGACGATGATCATATAATCTAGTGACCTCGAACTTCAAAAGAATAAAAAATATTATGATTTTGATGTGGTTGTCGTCCCAGGTCCCATCCTAAAGATTCAAGAGATCTAATGCATGTTACTAGAAGATGACATTTTGAATAAAGGAAAATTTTAAGGGGTTGACCTTATATATGACCTAACTTAGAAACAACATAGCATAAAGTATGGTGAATAATATTAATTGAAAAATATTTTTTTATATTTTCAAATAGGACCATTAAATATGTCTGAAACATACAAAGTGATATACTTTAGATCTCCTAGATCTTTGCTAAATCATACCATGTGTTGATCACAATGCAATAAATCAAATTGCTTGCTAGGATATACTCGTGAAAAATTCTTGTTAAGGCCTTAAGACCAACATCAGCCCACACATCTAATGAAGGCAATTTGCTATGAAAAGCAGACTAGGTAATGATCATGCAAAAACACAAAAAAATCGGTTAAAGGATAGGGACTTGGATAAATCACTCAAGGGAAGTGTTGGGAAAGTAAGAAAAATGCTACTTAACCTAAGTGATTTCTCTAAAATCAAATTATCTTAATGAACGAACCCTTAAGCTTTTCAAATAAAATAAAATAAAACATAAAGCTTCAGAATTTCTCACCGCATGGCATTTGATGATTTGTCTTTACTTGTCCTAGCCTCCTTGTGCAATGATGAAGAGTTTCTTCCAAGAAACCTCCAAGAACATCCTCTTAATCTCACCTGAAGAGAGTATGAAGTGGAAGATTAAAAAGAATATGAGGATAAAGATGAGAAAGATGAGAAAGATGAGAGAGAAGAAGAAGAAAAAGAAGAAAACTCAAGAAGAGAAAGAAGAAGATGAGGAAGAGCTTTCCCCTCTCCTTTTTCTCTTCATTAAGTTCTACAATACTCTCCACCCAAATGTCACAATCATCTCCTTCGATTTTTGGCCCCATCAACTTCAAATTGCCAAAATACCAAAGAGGAATGGAGGGAAAATATTTTCTCGTGTTCAACCCTTTTTTGGCTTATATAGAAACTCCATAAAGATGCATGTGATTGGCCACTTCTTTTAGATGGGGAGATCAAGAGATATTGCATTGTACCATCACCCATCTTTCTATATATAATAAAAATAGTTTGTCAAAATTACTTCCAAACCCGAAATCAAGTGAGAGGCTAGCACGTGTCTGACTCGGTAGACCACAATTTTTGTGAGAAATGTCTGAGGATGTGTTTTATGAATACCTTGTACCATGATAGATTATTTATTATGAAATATGATCCTTGAACATTAAAATTGACATAAATCATGTGTCATATAAAAAAAAACAATGCTAATAAAGGATAACCACTTATGGACTCTATTGCACCAAGTCAAACCCAAGTTTTGGGCCCAAAATGTCTATGAAGAGTTTTATAGATCCCTTGGATCATGGGAGGCTCCAAATGAATGTAATATTATTCTCAAACATTAAAATATATATTAAACATGTGACATAAAAAAATAATGCCAACCAATTGAGATAACTCTCGGGCACGGCTACACCAAGTCAGACCCTGGCTTTTATTCGAAGCGTTTAGTGAAGGGTTTTATGTATCCCTTTAACCATGGGAGGCTACCTATGAATTAAATATGAACTCAAGTCATACAGAAGGAAATCCAAAAAAATACAATATCAAGAATTGATGCCAATCAAGCGCAACCACTTTCGGGCATAACTGCACCAACTTAGATCCTAATTTTGTCACACTAAATGAACGACAGATAGTTTCAATGGATTTCTTGAGTTTTTGGATGGTCCCATAATGTTGAAGTGAACATTATACACGCGTGACATCAAGAATTGATGTTATCAAATTCATTAAAAGATTTTCAATTTTAATTTCGTTGACCACTCCAGTGGGAGTGTGGTATTTGTGAATCTCTGCTTCTAAAAAAGATAATTCTTTTTTTGCAAATAATAAAATGAACATTATCATCTAATTGGTATGGGTATAGTAACCTTCAGATATGAAACCTTTAAGAAGATCATAACCATACTGCATGAAAATATCTATTCTAGGTTGCTATACTAAAGGAAAAAACAAAGCAGCTAATACCAATTAAGGTGTAATTATTGTAACCCATGAGGGCGTAATTTGGATTTCGTAAAATATTTAATTAACTAACCATTAATACTAAATATATAAAAATGAATCTAGTTAAGGTTTGAAACAATACAATAATGATGATAAGAAAAAATTTACCAGAGTGGCTTAGGTGGAAAAATAAAATAAAATAAAAAAAAAGAACAGGAAATTAACTTAAAAATGACAACAACTATTCAGATTCTTATGTGGCTTAAGTGGAGCAAAAGTTTAATTCTAATAAATTGATTTATTTATATAGCATATTTGGTTTGACTAGGTATCATTCAAGACATTTCCGCTAGAAATGGCTAAACTCTAACCGAGGATTAATCAATGAAAAATAAATAAATAAATTATTCAATGTCAATGAGATTTTTAAATGGGTGCAACACATCAAATCTTCATATTAAAGTTTTTTTTAATAACAAAATAAATGCGTTGCTTTAAATTAATCCTGATTGGCTATTACTCCATAATTCAAGGGAATTGGTAGAGGCATGATTTTTGGCTAGTATAGGATTTGAAGTAGCAAATTCGGGCCATGCCAAAAAACTGATTTGAATGCAACACGCAACTCATTTATTAATGGATAAATATAAAAATTAATTTAAATTTGCTACAAAAATTTAAAATTTAAAGCTTGTCTAAATTAATTCTATTTTTTGTTATTTTTTCCAAAAAAAGTTCACATAATATTTATGAGGTACAATTAATTTAAGAAATTTAGCATACGTAAACTGAATTTTGCATGAAATTAATTTTGAGATTATTGCTCAAATTTGCCTAACCGTTTAAAGATTGGGAAAACAAAATAGACCAAACAAAATCATGAATTATTTAACCAATGTAATTTTGCACCATTCTTAGTTCATCTGAAGATTTTCTAAAATTATTGGGTTTGACTTTTGAAAAATGCTAAATTGAAAATCTATGTTATAAGTCTATCTGAAAGTTAATTGGCACATTATATAATCCAATTAAATATTTTCTAAATAAAAGTTAGGATGTTGAATCTCATGACTCAAAAGGCAAAGAGCCTATATGCAAACTCTTGCACTTAAGGAGTTCATCTATCTTGTTTTTCATTTCATCTCATGTCATTTGTCTCATCACACTAAATAGATAAGGTGAATTTTATTATGTTTGTATTTAGATTACACTGTAGATGCTATAACTTCCAATTTTAATCGTATTTCATGGTTTTACACCTTAATTTTCATTAAGATGGGTTCATTTGAAAGGTTTTAATTATAGAAATAAATTGGTATGGTCCTGGTTTTGAAGTTAAGATCAAAACTAGGTTTTAAACAGCAAAAAAAGATGTTCAAATCTTGTCATGATAAAGATGCTAACATAGTTGAAAGCCATAATATTTACTTTAACAACATTACAACTATGGTTTCCACCAATTTTGAACTTTATATTATAAGTTCAAATGTATTTTATGTTAGAAATTTTCTTTTCTTAATTTTCCAAATAGATTTTGATCGAATCAAAATCTATTAGGAATTCACCACGAGAATCTTTTAATCTCGTTCATATTTATTAAAATCTGAATCGATACAAAATAGCGGAAGCGTACCTGAATCCATTTGATCGATTGCAAGCAACGATCTTCCAATCTGCAGACTTTCCGGAGTTTTCCTTAGTCTCTCTCGTTGATGGGGTACAAGAGATTTCACACCCTGCAGACCGGGGACCATTACCTCTTTATTTAATGTAACCAAAGGGTGGTTACAAATTTTGCTTAATTCCAATTCTGCCCCTCATCAAATTGGAATTTGCCCTTATGGTATCCACAATTATAATTTCATGACAAATGTGTCTTAAGTCATAAATTTTATTCCTAATTAGACCACAATAATTTTGACTGATGACCCAACACATTTATTAATTACATTATAGTCCCATAATTGATCCAACAATCTCCCACTGGACTATATATGTATAAGATAAATGTGTCAACCTTAGTGCGCCCAAAATTTGTTGTCATCATTGTAAAGACACATTACAATCTCGTCCATTAATCATATCAATACAGGATCAAAGCAGTCTTCGTTGTATTTGTCACAACTAAACTTATCAATGGTCACGTATATTAATATAATCAAATGACATAGATCAATCATGAATGTGTGGAATGAAAATCACATGCAAAGTGGTATGTTCATGTCAATTTTCAACTGGTCCTACTTTACTTAAGTGAGATCAAACTTTAACTGTACAGAGTGTACTGAACTGAATAAAAATACCTCATTTCTGATCAGAAAATATCCAAATATGTTTTGTATACAAAATAAAACATAGAGCTAAAAAAAAACTTAAGTTAACAAACTCCCACTGAATCTAAATTTCCTCAAGCTTTATAACACCCATATGAGCAGTATGCTCATGAAAGACCCTGGGTATCAGACCCTTTGTAAGAGGGTCCACAATCATGGAGTTTGTTCCAATATGTTCTATGTGAATCTGACCACTCTGTATTCTTTTCTTCACAACAAGAAATTTGATGTCAATATGCTTTGACTTGGATGAACTTCTATTGTTATTGGAATACAATACAACTGATTTATTGTCACAAAATAACTTTAGTGGTCTTTCAATTCCTTCCATAATGCGCAGCCCAGTGACAAAATTTCTCAGCCATATGCCATGGTTGGATGCCTCAAAACATGCTACATACTCTGCTGCCATAGTGGATGAAGCAATTAGTGTTTGTTTTGCACTCCTCCAGGATGTAGCTCCACCACTTAACAAAAATATGTAGCCTGATGTGAATCTTCTGCTGTCTTGGCATCCAGCAAAATCAGAGTCAGAATACCCAATGATCTTCAAATGATCTAATCTCCTATATGTAAGCATGTAATCTTTTGTTCTCTTTAAGTACCTCATAACTCTTTTGGCTGCTTTCCAATGATCCATTCCTGGGTTGCTTAAGTATCTGCCTAAAACTCCAACAATGTACGCAATATCTGGCCGCGTACAAACTTGAGCATACATAAGACTCCCTACTGCTGAAGCATAGGGAATCTTTTGCATTTTCTGAATCTCAAGGTTTCCTTTTGGGCACTGATTGAGACTGAACTTGTCTCCTTTAGCGATAGGGGTGTCAATTGGTCTACAATTCTGCATGTCAAATCTTTTAAGCACTGTATCAATATAGTCTCTTTGTGATAATCCAAGAATACACTGAGAACGATCTCGGTGAATCTGAATTCCTAAGACAAAAGAGGCATCACCAAGATCTTTCATCTCAAAATTAATTGATAGAAATCTCTTGGTTTCCTGCAACATGCCTATATCATTTGTGGCAAGCAGTATGTCATCCACATACAAAATCAAAAAATATGCTTTCTCCCACTGAATTTATGATACACACAATCATCAACTGCATTCATTTCAAAACCAAATGATAGAATCACTTGATGAAATTTGTGATACCATTGACGGGAAGCTTGTTTGAGCCCATAAATAGATTTTGTCAGTTTGCAAACCATATTCTTTGGGTCTCCTGACACAAAGTTTTCTGGTTGCACCATATAGATCGTTTCATCAATGTCTCCATTGAGAAAAACAGTCTTAACATCCATTTGATGTAGCTCCATATCATAATGAGCAACTAGTGCCATGATTATTCTAAAAGAGTCCTTTGTTCAAACCGATGAAAAGGTCTCTTTATAGTCAATCCCTTCCTTTTGAGTATAGCCTTTAGCTACAAGACGAGTTTTATGTCTCTCCACATTACCATTTGAATCCCTTTTGGTTTTAAAAATTCATTTGCAACCAATGGGTTTCTTTCCTTTTGGCAATAGGACAAGTTCCCAAACTTTATTGTCTTGCATAGACTTATACTCCTCATTCATTGCTTTAATCCATTTTTCTGAATTGGAACTTTGTATAGCTTGATGAAAGTTGATAGGATCATCTTCCATCATACTAATATTTTCCTCATGTTCCTGAAGAAATACAATATAATCATTTGTAATAGCATTTCTTCTTTCCCTAGTGGATCGTCGCAAAAGCACTTGCTCTTGAACTTGTTCTTGAGGTTGTTGAATTTGTTCCTCAAGGGGTTGATTAACAATGTCTTGTTCTTGATTTGCAACTTGATCAATGTCAGGAGTAAAATCCTGATCATTATCAAAAGCAATTATAGGAATAAGAACCAATTCCTCTTCAACAAGAGTAGTATGGTCCGATTCCTCCTCAAAGACAAAGTCTCTAACCTGATTTCTCCCCCAAAATTCAATATCATCAAAGAACACTTCAGTTCCCGTCTCAAAAATTATCTTTAATTTGGGATCATAAAATTTGAAACCCTAGATCTCTCCGAATAACCAACAAAATAGGCTAGCTTCTTGTTTTAGGGTCTAACTTTTTCTCGAAGTGGCTTGTAAGGCCTTACCTCAATTCAGGCAACCCCAAACATGAAAATACTTTAAACTGGGTTTCCGCCCTGTCCAAAGCTCATAAGGTGTTTTTGCAGCTGCTTTAGTTGGTACTCTATTTAAAATGTAGGATGTTGTCTTAAGTGCTTCTCCCCAGAGTGATTTTGGTAAGGTAGAATGACTAATCATACTTCTTACCATGTCTTTAAGAGTGCAGTTTAGCCTTTCAGCTACACCATACATGCTAGGTGAACCTGGCATTGTGTATTGAGGGACAATTCCACACTCCTCTAGGAACTTAGCAAAAGGTCTCGGACGTTGTTCACCTGAATCGTCATATCTCTCATAGTATTCACCACCATGATCAGATTTGACTTTCTTTATTCTTTTGCTTAGTTGGTTTTCAACTTTAGCCTTATAAGATTTGAACACGTCCAATACTTGGGACTTTTCATTAAAAAGAAATAGGTATGCATATCTTGAATAATCATCTATGAAAGATACAAAATATCATTGACCATTCCAAGAAGCTGTAGAAAATGGTCCACGAACATCTGTATGTATCAATTCTAAGACTTCTGTAGCTCTATATGCACCTAATTTCTTTCTTTTGGTATGTTTTCCTTTAATGCATTCAATACAGACATTAAAGTCCGTAAAATCAATAGAACTTAGAATTCCATCTGACACAAGTCTTTCAACTCTATTTCTAGAGATGTGACCTAAACGCTTGTGCCATAATGCTCCTGAATTTTCATTATTAATTTTACGCTTAGTACCTCGTGATTCCACATTCAGAGTTTCATTATAAGAAGCAACAGTATCAAGCAAATAAAGATTGTCATACTCCATAAGGTAACCAGTTCCAATAATATTGGAATTAATATATAAACTGAAACATTTGTTTTGAAATGAACAACAATAACCCAATTTGTCTAAACAACAAACAGAAACTAAATTTCGTCTAAATGACGGTACAACAAAAGTATCTATCAAATCCAAATAATAACCAATACATAATAACAATCTAAAATGCCCAATTGCTTCCACTTCTACCGATTTTCCATCTCCCACATAAATGCATCATTCAGCATCATTTGGTTTTCGGTAGCTCAGGCAACCCTGCATTGAAACACTTATGTTAGTTGTAGCACCAGAGTCTAACCACCAAGTGTTTCTAGGTACTGAAGCCAAATTTACCTCAGAACAGACCAAAGGTAGAAATGTACCTTTCTTTATACACCAAGCGTGATATTTTGCACATTTATTCTTCTGATGTCCTTCTTTATTGCAAAAGAAACAACTGATACTTTCAGGATTTTGAACTTTATTTTGTTTCTTTTGAGAAGAACCCTTATTCTTAGCAGCCTCATTCTTTCATTTAGTGCCTCTTTCTTTAGAGGTGTTGACCAAATGAGCACTATCAGTCTTTCCTTGCTTCAACATTTCTTCCTCTTGCACACAATGAGAAATAAGCTCATTAAGAGTCCATTTCTCCCTTTGCATATTATAGTCGACCGTAAATCGTCAAACTCGTGGAGGAAGCGAAATAAGAACTAAATGCACGAGTAAATCATCCGTCAACTCGAGCTTTAGCTTCTTTAATTTTGAAGCAATGTTCGACATCTCAACGATGTACTCCTTATACTTTCCTTGCCTTTGAACCTCATTGAAATCAGTTTCTTTAAAAGAATACCGATTATGACCTTATCGCTTTTTGCAAAGCGTTTCTCTATTTCAGCAAGAAAACTTGCAGCATCAGTGATTTCACTAGACACCGCACCTCTAAAGGCCTCAGGTATGTCGCGCTTTATGATCATAAGACTCAAGCGATTAGAACGGTCCCACTTCTCATAGTTTCTCCTTTCCTCGGAGGAACTAGCATCCGTAAGAGAAGCGGGTTTATCCATTCTTAACGCTAGATCTAGATCCATGCAGCCAAGAACAATGTGAATGTTCTCTTTCCAATCCTTAAAGCTATCACCCTTAAGGATTGGAACCGAATTGAGATTAGCAGATACATTAGCAACAACTGAAAAAACAAACAAAAGATTACATAAATAAAATGTTTTAAATTCAATTAATGGTAAATCCCATCTCAAGACACCTAATGCAACATTAATATCAAGTCTTTGGACAGTAATATTAACTGCTAATGGTAATCTTGTTGTAATGATCAAGCATTAACAATAACGTATATCAAATAATAAATCTATCTTTGGATCGATTTATTACTCATATATAATTCCTTATAATTGTTACATGCTTATCATCAAAAGTGTGTATGCAGTTCAACCAAGTATTAAATTTTCCTTTGGGCCAATTAATATATGCATGAACCCACATACACACAACATCCAACAATTTTGTAACGAACTATCTACACAAGAGAGGTTACTTTGACAACATCATGTTTCAATAAGTTCATTAAAAATTGATGGACAATTTACAAAATACCATTTATTCGAATTTAATTGAAACTTTAATTTAATTTTATAAAATCTTATATTTATAAATAATGGACTAATTTATAAGCCATAAAGCCCATGATTTACAAAACAAAATTATTGATTTTATAAAATTAATCAATCCCAAAATTGAGTTAATTAATTTACTTAAAGAAAAACTTTATAATTAATTTACTCATTAAATTAAATAACTTATTTTATTGTCCAAATTAAAATGAGTAATTTAATTAATTTAATTTATTTATTATTATTTTATAAAAGGAAAGAAATTAAATAACTTATTTTATTTCCTAACATATAAAAGGAAATAAAAGGAAATAATTCAAATAACTTATTTTATTTCCTAACATAAAAAGGAAATAAAAAAAGAAATAAATCAAATAACTTATTTTATTTCCTAACATAAAAGTAAATTAATTAAATAACTCATTTTAATTTCGAAATTAAAATAAGTAATTTAATATATATATATATATATATATATATATATATATATATATATATATATATATATTGTTCATGAACGGTGGCGCCGCCCGGCGCCGCCACCATCCGGCTCCATCTCCGGCGCTCCTCCCTTCGGCGCCCCTTCCGGCGCCGTCCCTTTTCGCCGCAGCATTCCGTTGCGCCGGATTCTGCAGCCGTCGGAGGCCGCGCCACTGCAGCCACCTACGTCGCAGCCGCGCTGCCGCATTTCCGTCACCGCAACCCCGCCGCCGCAGCCCTTTGCGGACGATTCTTACGCGGGTAAGGGCGAACAAAAAGGGATAAAAAAAATAAGAAGGAGAAGGAGAAAAGCCTCCGGTCACGACGCCAAAACTTTCCGTTCCTCAATTTTGTGTCGTCGCCGCAAAAACTTTATCGACAACTATTTCAGAGGAAAAAGAGAAGCGAAATCTCAAAAAAAAAAAATCGAACATGAACTGGACGCTCTGATACCAATTGTTAGAAATTTTCTTTTCTTAATTTTCCAAATAGATTTTGATCGAATCAAAATCTATTAGGAATTCACCACGAGAATCTTTTAATCCCGTTCATAGTTATTAAAATCTGAATCGATACAAAATAGCGGAAGCGTACATGAATCCATTTGATCGATTGCAAGCAACGATCTTCCAATCTGCAGACTTTCCGGAGTTTTCTTTAGTCTCTCTCGTTGATGAGGTACAAGAGATTTCACTCCCTGCAGACCGGAGATCATTACCTCTTTATTTAATGTAACCAAAGGATGGTTACAAATTTTGCTTAATTTCAATTCGCCCTCATCAAATCGGAATTTGCCTCTACAGTATCCACACTTATAATTTCATGTCAATGTGTCTTAAGTCATAAATTTTATTCCTAATTAGACCACAATAATTTTGACTTATTAAATGATGACCCAACACATTTATTAATTACATTATTGTCCCATAATTGATCCAACATTTTAGACCTCAGGAGTTAATTGATTATTTGACTCTTAACTTTAATAATTGATTTATAGTGTTTTTCTGTTTTGGTTTTAATTCTTAACCCTTTATTATATGTGCAATTCTATTTTATACCTCATCACATATGCTGTATTGGTATAATGGATAAATTAATGAAATAGTTTTAAATTGTTTGTTTGAATGAGCAGTATACTGATTCCTCGTTAAGCAGGTGACTCAATTATGCTCAACATTAAAAATAAAAATATATGACTTGTATTCATGTTTTATTTAGTAACTGTTTTCATGAATAATTTGATAATGATAAAAAAACAAAAAGTAGATGACAAAGGCTATCAATTGATAATTTCTTGAATGGTATCAACAAATTATGATTATAGGCCTTCAAAATGCTTTCATGGAGTTCACTTACAAAAGGATATTCAGAAGTTAGGTTTGTGTTTTTATTTTTATTGGAGTGTTATTGAATCTTGAACTCGACAACTAAAGTGGAAATAGCTGCCAACGAATGGCATGGTCCGCACATTTCATGTGAAATACAGATACAAAAATGTTGGAATTGGATCACTATATGTTGGTTGAAATTATGCTAGTTTTGTCGGGTTAAGACCCAAATGGTGGCATTTGGTAATTTTGTTGTTGAAATCCTTTTGCCGAGATGATCATTTAAATATAAAGTCGAGTTGTTTTGAGCATACTAATATGTACAACAAAAATTAAATAAAAAGTAATAGTTCCTTTAGCCTATTTAGGATGATTTTATTGTCTCATGGTTCTTAATTGATGTTAAAGATTGTGCTTGAACAAAATGGAATCCTTAACTATCACAATAACTAATAATAAGGATATTGTCTTCTTGTCAACAGTAGCTGCTAAGCAAACGCCCTAATCCAAGTAGGTGCCGAATGAGCTAGCTATGATCATAAATAATCTATGATCATTTTCAAGCAGAGCACAATTTAATTTAAATTGCATAAAAACTTCATTCATGCTGATATGGATTTAGATGATAGCAATTGTTAACAATGTCAAGTTAATACAAAAATAATAACCTCATGGTTAGTATTTATGCCTTGAAAAATAGCAACGATTTACATGAAATTTATATGAATCTTTTGTTTGAAATTTAATGTTACGCTTGTGCTTTATCATTAGTAAAAGGATATTTTGGTCAATTCTTTTGCAAACACAACTCCTATCGATGAAAATTCATTTTGTACTCTATTATACTAATCCTTTTATTTTGTTATTTCTTTTAGAAAAATTGTAATGTCTCAAGTTCCTTCATGTTTATCGTTAACCTTATGTAATAGCTGCATTATTTTCTTAATTCAATATATGTTAGCGTATAGGAAGAAGAAAGAAATCTTCTCCGATTGTCCAAGTAGGAAGTTGTACATGTGGATGAAGGTTTCAAAGTCGATATTTTTGTCTTTTGTGGTAAAATTCATGTGACGGCCACATGGGCGATGGACATGGTAGAATCACGCTTTGTTATATTCTGTTTGGTGCGACTTTGTATCCTTATCTGACCAACTCGGGCATCAAAGGATGTACAAGCATCTTCAAGATATTTTTGAACCTTTAGGACAAATTTATGAGAATAAGAAGAATACTGCATCCTCTCAAAAGTATTGGAATTATGGTCTGCTTTATTTTAACAGGAATATTTTATTTGTCTTATTTCCTTACTTCACGAGACATTGTCAACTAAAATTATGTTAAAATATTTTAATATAAATTATATGCTGCGATAATTTCAATACAAATTCAACAATTGTCAAACTCATTTTAATAAAATATGTATTATAATATGGTGATATGTTTTTCATTTGTTCTATATACTTAATAATATACTAACAATGTTGAACAAAACTCACTTACTGCATCTGGATTAGTTTGGACTTTTTTTGCATCGCAAAGTTTGTGAATCAACTTTGGCCTATTGATCCAGCTAATAGATAGAGAAAAGCCATCTAATTAAAATTCATTTTGGTATTCAACGTTTCCGAATTTGTTTTTGCTCCCAGCAGGCTGTACCTTCCACCCCGTGAAAGGCCATCAAGCAATCAAACTGATAATTTAGAAATTATTATATTGCATATCTTGAAATTTTAAAATATTTCCACCATATCAAACAAATGAAATGAAATGAAATAAGGCACCTTAAAAGATTTAATCAGTGTTTAATTTGCTGGAATAATAGATTGATATGCCAAAACTGTTGTAAGTAACGATGGTTTGAATCCAAAACATCCAGAAAATATGCCCAAGGAATAGAGCATAATACAAAGAAGAAAGAAGAAAACAGTAGAAAACCGTGAAATGTGTAACCTTTTATTATGAAATGACCCTTATTTATAGACGTAGGGGTATGAGTGTTATAATTAAAGATTTGTCCTCTAATCATTAGCTTCTGGGTGGTCCCTTCGGTAAATTATAGTGAAAAACCAATAGAATATGTATAATGGTCTCCCGACTGATATTAAGTCTGGTGATCATTCAGCTTAGTCGACCAACTACCTTCGGGTTGAGCATCAATAATCGATCGTTCAGCTTAGTCGACCGACTGGGCTTTCCTTGAATGATTTAGACCTTTGGGTTGCTAACAGATCAGATGGTTCCATGCACGGTCGATCAGTCGATCCACCACCAATCGTTTACTCCTCTCTGATCATTCTATTTACTAAAATTCGTGTTGTGTTGTTTAGCTAGTTGCTCGATCTTCCAGCAATCGCCTTCTACCTGGCCGTCATATTGTTTTGAGATTCATGCCGCTGTTTTTTTTTATATACAAATTTAGTTCCATAATTCTTTGCTTCTCGAAAGTTGTGCAATGTGTAAGAAAAAGAGAATCATCTTACTGATACAAGAATACAAGTACAAATTTGAATTATTAATAATTGAATAAACGGTTTCTTTGGATTTTCACGTCCAAGCTACTCTAATAAGTCAAACTAAGAGATGCGTGTGCGTGGTTTCTTCTCCTTCCCGGCTTTTGATCTCTTTTCTCTTCTTCTATCTGAGTCTGCATGACGTTCGATGAGTGAGCTTTGTTCGCTGACAATGATGCACTCCTCGAGGCTCTTAGAGGTATGCTGGCCAATGCATGAAAGTTGGATGTGAAGCAAAAAAGCTTCAAAGGGGGGAGCGAGCAAGAGAAAGGTTGTGAAGTGTTGAAAGTTGACATGATCGATAGGATCAGAACTTTGATTCTTTTTTAGGCTCGTTGCAAGAACAGATCTCAGATCAAATCGTCAGACAGTTTTGTTAGGTATGGCTCATATACCGGGTGATGCATTTCTCTTAAGGGTCTAGATATTCGCCAAGGTGGAGATTTGTTAGGTATGGCTCATATACCGGAAATTTGGAGTCTCTTGGAATAAATATGTGTGTCTCCTGGTGAAAAGGAGTATCTCTTGGAATTTAGTGGGTTGAGGGGAACAAGGGTATTTTAGTAATTTATCTATGTGGGTTTTATCTATAAATAGATCTGTAACCCTATGGGTATGTAATCGAACTTGTAAATCCTCTGAAATAGTGAATTCGACGCTCTACTCCCGAGGATGTAGGCATCTTTGCCGAACCTCGTTAAATCTCTGTGTTCTTCATCATGTATTTGTGTTTTGTTCGCCCTAAATTGCACAACAAGTGGTATCAGAGCCTGATTCTAGGGCGGAGGAGATCAAAGCAGGGAAGAAGAACATTTTGAGATTTGGTTTGCGGCAGAGGAGGAAGTTTAGTTCTGGATCTGGACAGGTGCAGGCTAGTAGTTCGTGGGTGTCTCGTACAGAAGAGTTCGGTTCCAGGCGCATGTGGAGGCCGCACGTGTGGAGATTCAGAGCAGGAATTCCAGAGAGAGGAAGGGCTTCGGAGGCTTTGGCAATTAGCGCAGGCACAACGGCTCTACAGCAGATCGCGAATAGGCGCGAAACTTGTGTGGAACAGCAGAGATACAATTTCGCGAAGGAACCGTCATAGTAGTTTCTGGCATATGCGAGCTGTGCAGACTTGCTAGTGGATTTGCATGCATGTGGCCCTTGGCTTTGGCGCAAAGGATCAGCGGAGAAGAAAGGAATTTAGAAGGAATATTCCTTTAGGTTTTCTGCTGTACGCGCGAAGGAGGAAGGAAAGAAAGGAAATTAGGCAAGAAAGGCAATTTTCTTATTATTAGAGAAGAAAATTGATTTTTTTGAAACCTCAGAAAGACAAGGCTTAAAATTCCTATTCCTGCAAGGGGGAGAAAGGCAACTAAATTCCCTTATTTCTGCATGCGGAGAAGCAAGACAAAGGGAAATCAAATCCTTAATTAATTTCTGATTGCAGAAATTAATTTCCTTGTGATTAGGGAGGATTAATTTTCTGTTGGAGCGCTGGAAGGAAAGCTACATTATGGTAACTGATTAAGGCTTAATTAAGGGAAGGTTAATTCCAAGCATTGGAAGGAAAGTTCTGAAGCAGAGGAAAAAGAAAAGTTTCCCAATCAGAAAATTTGCTCACAAAGGCAAGCTTGGCAAAAGAAATCTTAATCAGAAAATTGATAATTTTTTATTAGAAAATTATCTGCTAGAAGGAAAGATTTCGGGGAAATATTAATCAAGAAATTAATATTTTCTTGAAGGAAAAATTTCAGGACAGGAAAGATTCCGGGGCAGGAAAGATTCCGAGCAAGAAATTTTCTAGCTTCAGCACTTTGGCAACCGAGCCGAGGAGTTCAGCGAGGGAAGCATTTGCGAATTGCTATTGGCTTG
The DNA here is from genome assembly GCA_022702705.1 of Papilionanthe hookeriana x Papilionanthe teres. Lineage (NCBI taxonomy): Eukaryota > Viridiplantae > Streptophyta > Magnoliopsida > Asparagales > Orchidaceae > Papilionanthe > Papilionanthe hookeriana x Papilionanthe teres. The sequence goes on along the minus strand of CM040429.1, from coordinate 42,241,365 downwards.
TAGAAATAGATCGGAGGAGCACTTCGACATTTCGATCGAGAGCGGCAAGTAGAAACAGTTTGGCAAATACAACAGGCTTCTACAAATTCCGCACGAGCAGAGGAAGTCGAGCAGGCGCAACAGTTCACTGTTTGATGAGGTATAATTTTGCGGTTTGGCAAGGTACAGTTTCGCCGTTTGGCAAGGTACATTTTGTTGCATGAGGATTTGTGACAGGTGGAGTCAGTGAAATTCGCCAATTTGTCACATGAGGATTTGTGACATGTGGAGCCAGCGAAATTCATCAGTCTGTCGCATGAGGATTTGTGACAAGTGGAGCCAGCGAAATTCGTTAGTTTGTCGCATGAGGATTTGCAATAGGTGGAGCCAGCAAATTCGTCAGTTTGTCGCATAAGAATTTTGCAACAGGTGGAGTTTGGTCCGGTAAATAGGAACCTGGTTTTGCGAACAGAGAAGTTTAGCCAGTGGAGTTTACATGTTTGTTGTAGGTGATTTTACGACAGGTGAATTACGACAGAGGCAAAACACAGTTTGCAAGTTCATTGCAAGTGATTTTACAACAGGTGGATTTTGGTTACGGCAAATAGGAACCATGTTTTGCGAACAATGTAGTTCATATGGGAGCACTTCGGACGGGAAGCAGTCCACAGAAGCAGTTCAATGGTGGAGCGGTTCCAAAGGCGCGACAGTTAGCATGGAAAAGGTGGAGCGGTGGAGGTTTCTACAGTTTTTCGAGTCATGACAATTCATAGGCGCGTGCTTCTGGTTCGCAGGGGGTGTTGCGACGATTCGCGATTACTTGCGGAAAGATGTTTGGCGAGGTAGAGTTCGTGACCATGAAAAGAGGTTGTCACGTGGTTTATCAGTTTCACAGAGGAGAGGAGTTCGGGTGCTGTTATCATGAACAGGAGCCTCATTTTGCCAACAGAGGAGTTCGACTAGTGAAATTTGCCAGTTCTTCACATGAGGATTTGTGACAGGTGGAGTTCGGCAAGATGCAGGAAGCGAGCAGTCATGAGTATTCGCGAACAGAGGTTTCGTGGAGGTATTCTACGAATATGTACAAAGGGAGTCGGAGCTCGTGAGACAGCAGTCAAACGCGGTGCTAGTGCGAACAGGATAAGTGCTGTAATTGGCATGGTTGACCAACCTACTATGGTGTAAGAAACTCCATGAAGCATTTCTCCTAAGGGGCTGGATATTCGCCAAGGTGGAGATTTGTTAAGTATGGCTCATATACTGGATGATGAATTTCTTCTAAGAGGCTAGATATTCACCAAAGTGGAGATTTTTTAGGTATGGCTCATATACCGAAAATTTGGAGCCTCTTGGAATAAAGAGGTGTGTCTCTTGGTGAAAAGAAGTATCTCTTGGAATTTAGTGGGTTGTGGGGAACGAGGGTGTTTTAATAATTTATATGTGTGGGTTTTATCTATAAATAGATGTGTAACCCTATGGGTATGTAACCGAACTTGTAATTCCTCTGAAATAGAGAATTCACCGCTCTACTCCCGGGGATGTAGGAACCTTTGCCGAACCTCGTTAAATCTCTGTGCTCTTCTTCTTGGATTCTTGTTTTCTTTACCCTAAATTGCACAACAAGTTTGTTGCTCTTCATGCTTGATATTCATCGATGATGGATGATCCCACTGGTGGGATGGCGCATATCCAGACTACTGTGGAGCCAATATACCATAGGCTAGTATTGATGAAGTGGCAATCAAAGGAGAGTTCATGCTTCAGGCACTGAAGAATGGCCCTTTCATTGTGGGTGCAGATCCAAGAAAAAAAGGTGAGGAAGCTAACTCTATCACCGCATCCAACAGGAGTCACATTGTCAGTATGGATTTTTACTTGGACATTATTAAGCACTTTGCACTTTTTTTGATGCAGCCACAAATGCAATCGATTCCTTTTCATCAAATTTCAGATCCCAATCCCGTGGAGGATGGGACTGCCGTAGATAGGAGCGCAGGCGAGGAAGAATAACCCCCCTAGTGAGGGACAGGGAGGAGAGGGAGTTGACCATCAAGAGATCCCTGGTGCGGTGAGGGACAATGAAATAACGAAGGGGCCCCAATCGTCTTCTAATTTATTGGCGCATCATCTTGTGAACAAGGAGGAAATCTTTGCTCATACCATGGGGCACCCTTAGTGGTATGGAGATCGCAGAATAGGCAAGGTCTTGGCTAGGGTTTATCAGATGGAGGAGATAGTTACTTTGTGTGAAGATTTTCTGCTTTTCAGAGGGAGATGTTTACTACTTGAGGGAAAATTTGTGTCTGTCAATCGTACGCAGAGATGCGTACGTAAAAAAGTACACGGGAGTTATATGGGGGTTACAAGGGGGTTACAAGTGTGTTATAACCTCCTTGTACCTCCCGTGTAACTCACTTGTAACCCGCACTTCTATTTCATCCATTTGTATACGGGAGTTACATGGGAGGTACAAGAGGGTTATAACCCTCTTGTAACCCCCGTGTAACCCCGTGTACTTTTTAAGTACGCATCTCTGCGTACAGTAGACAGACACAAATTTTTTCCCTGCTTGAGAGGAGATAAGGTATCCTTATTTGGAGTTGTTGGTCAATAGAGGGGACCCTCCCTCTGAGATGAGGGATGGCCAGACCAAGCTCTTTAGTTAGGTGGTGAGTGCATGTTTGACGGACTACTTCATTGAGGGGTTGTCTTGCGTGAAGCTACTGACAATTACCTGGCGAGGTTCTTTCTCTCAGTGTAGTTTACAAGGGTTAATGTAATATGTAATAAAACTAAATGAATGAAATGAAATTTGTTTTTTGTGATTATTGTTACCTCAAAACTTGCGTTTGATTTCCTACATCATTTTATTATCTTATCACACCGTTTCATCTTTCTCTGCCTTGTATTTATATGTGTGGTAATTATAAAGGCTTTACCTTTTCTGTTTCATCTTCCTTCTGCCATTTCTTCTTTTTCCCTTCTCCTCCTACGTGGCAATTTTGGGTCCATGGCACAAAAGTTTTTCTAAGAATCATTCGGCTCCATTCTGACTGCAGAGGTTTTTGTTTTTTCAACAACATATGTAAATGACATCCAATACCTTTATGTTCTTGATCCTTCGTTTCACCTTCGGATGGTGATTAGCAACCATCAAGCCATGGATAAATTCACCCCTGACTTAGTTTTTATATAGATCCGTTCAAGCTGGGTCTTCTACTGTTGTGTAGGGAGTTGTGGTCAATCTTCAATCAATACGAGATCATTCTCGCCTAAGTTCCCAGGTTCTTTTGAACTCAATGGTTTCTATCATGACCTTCATTCCCTTATGTTGGAGGATGACTCCATGGATGATCATCTTGTTTAACCATTTCTTCTGATCAAGAATCGACCGGGATGATTACATCTAGTACACTATTGGCTCCATGCTTCTGCTATTAGGTCTTCAAAATAAGATCAAGAGACTAGAAAATGAAAATTTTTATTTCCTCTTATGCAAGTGGTTGGGTGATCCACACTTCTTTGGTGAATTATAAGGTAAAGAAGGTGAAGACTTTATCTGGGCATCTTTGAGACCATGAGTTGTTGATCAAGTATAATTATGTGTGTCTCCCTATTCTAGCATCTCAACCTGAAGGCAATCGAGAGTATGATTCAACCAAACAAGAATAATAGCAAGATCGAAGGACTGTGGATATCATCCAATAATATGGAAGTTGCTTGGAAGAAGGCCACCAAGGAGTTAGAAGCTTCAATGAAGCTGTGCAGAAAAGGTGGTCTTCCTCGGTCTAGTAGGGGTAGGGATTGGTTAGATCTACCCGGATCAGTTGAGGAAGATGCCAAAGTTGAATAGATAATTGATTATATAAATATGTTTAGAGGAAGAGGAATCCATGCCCCTCATTTTCTTTGAATGTTATTATTCATAGAAGATATGGACAAAATTCACCAAGCAGCTTCAATTGAACCTCATTAATTTGCAATGGTCTCATCTCCACTCTTGCTGGTCCTGTTGGAAAGTGGTGAAGGCAAAACCCACCCCCTTCATAGTTGCTTGGTTCTTATGGATGGCTAGGAACCAATTAAAATTTGAAGGTGAATCTATCTCAGTTGCACAGGTGGTGAGGCAGTGTTTGTCTTTTCTGCATAAACTTATAATGCACAAGAAGTTACCTCACTTGTGCTCCTCCTCCATCCCTGAAAAAATCTCTTCCCCCTTGGTCACTGCTATTTTTTGGAAGACTCCTCTCCCCCCCCACTATAAAGGTTAATTGATATGGTAGTTTCTCAGAGCTGGGTGCTGGGGTGGGAGGGGTTTTCAGAAACTTTGCTAGGCACTGTCTGCTTTATTTCCAAGCCCCGATGACCTTGGATGGACTGGAAGCTGAACTGATGGCAGTTCTTGGGCTATAACATTTGCTCACTTGAATCACTGGAACCAGCTCCTTGTTAAAGGGGACTCTTCTGTCCTGATTCAATTGCTGCTTAGAGAGTTTACTCCACCTAGGCATCACCTACAATGGGTTTAGAAGATCAATTACCCCACCTCCCATATTACAGTCAATTTCTCTTTTATCTATAGGTAATGGAATAGGCTTGCCCACTAGCTAGCTCGAGTTGGGCTCTACTCTAATTATGTATTAGTCACTACTGTCCCCCCCTCCTCTAAAGTTTTTGCTTTCAGGGGTTCTTTCTTAGGCTCCCCATTTCATGCTTGTAATTTGAACTCAATCAATAAAATGACCCTTTTAGTTATATATATATATATATATATATATATATATATATATATATATATATATATATATGTGTGTGTGTGTGTGTGTGTGTGTGTGTGTGTGTGTATGGTGGCTAGGGTTGCGGTTTGCTCTGGCAACAATGGCATTTCTGGTCTTCATTTGTTTCCCCTGCTACATTGGTGAGATCTTTCCATTTAGCTCTTGTGTTTTCTTTTTCTTTCTTCTTCGTCATGCCAGTTTATTGTAGCTTTGCTACGGCTATGGTTGATGGGGGTGCTTCAAAGTTTTGTTCTTCTTGTTTGCTCCTGCAATCCTTTCATGAGGCTTTGCTTAATGGTGGGGATTACACTTTTATCTAAAAACTGGTAAGAAAAATGGAAATCCTGCAATTTTTCTTTCTCATGTTGAAACCAATATTTCGGCTTCTACCTGTCTTTTGGCTTTGGTTGGTATATTTTTATATGGTAACCCAAAATTTCAAGCAAATAGAAAGCAGTTTGATGCTATGAAGCTTTTGGGCAGCTGGAAGATTGGTCACTTGGATGGAAGACATATTTGGTGGCATCCGGAGTTGTGGAGTGTCGGCTTATTTCCGACATGTTGCCGCCGAGATTCTCTCATGTCAATGTGAGGTGTAAAATGCCAATGTCATTGTTTGAGGAAGTCACTACTCTGTTTATCTATCATATCACCCTAGTCTTTAAGAAATCTTATTTCTTCGGATCATGTAAGAGATCGTTAGATGTTAAGAAATTTGAAGAAAATAAGGGCTGATAAGATAGAAAATTGTACGATAAGAAATGTCAGTGATAATCCTTACAAAAGGGAATTCTAGAATGCCTTATTCTAGAAAAGTTTATATAAGGAGGATCATGACTGGTCGCTGCTAAAGAGTTGATTCTCAATGGTATATTCAGTCCAGTTTCACAGTAAGATCAATTTAATAATTAAGCAGCCACTCGTATACGCAAGTATACATATCGTTCAAGTAATATATGGCTCTAGTGGAGTCCTGGTTATCGATCCCACGAGAAAGGTTGGAACTACTCAAAATATAGTATAGGAATAAAATCCAGTACTCAATTCACAATGCAAGTTCAGGAAATATTAATGTTGCTAGTGTAACGATAACTAAAGGCTAAGTAAACTAAAGTTACTTTCTAAAGTTTTTTAAACAAAATTAACTAACACATACTAAGTTCTGTAATGAAAGGTTCAAATATGGAAAATGCATCTTTCCCCTTACAATTAAACTATGATGAGTGAATGATATAGATTGATAAAGTTTTATATTGTGCCAAATAGGAGCATTCATATTCTTTACCCTCTTTAGGGTACCCCCTCTTCAGAGTTATGTAAAGAACATTGGCAAATCATAGGCTTAGTCCTTAAATCAATGGTTAGGCTGGAAGGATATTGACTCTCACTTCAGAGTTCCCACTTCCCTTCACCTGAAAGCTAACCGTAGCTTTAGTTACCAAACTCTAGGACCAAATTCCTGTCACCCTAAAATCTCCAATTCGACGCCCATCAAACCACATTTCCTTATTTATTTGCACTCAACCCCCATGAACTATGTAACTCATTCATAGACATTGAATGAATTCTCTACTTTTGTTGTATAACACTTAGTCCTCTCGGATTGAATGTTTCACAACAAGTTTTAACAATTCAATTTGCCAGATCAAAAAGTAAATCAAGTATGAAGTGAAAAATCATCACAATTTCTTAACAGATAAATGACACATCAAATCTACATCACCACTTCATCACATCTCATTGAAAGGAGAAAGATAAAGTAAACTACTCAGAACTCATGAGAAAGATATCACAAAACATGGATTTTATATATAAAAACAAAGTCATACAAACCACTAAAAGTAAATACAACTTATCTCAATTTCTTCCTCAAGCAAATCCCTTGAAGTTCCTTTGAATCCTTTTCTCACTTCACAACAACACTTAATTTCCTCTTTAGAATAGTAAGGAAGAAGCAAACTCTCACTTTCCTCATTCTTCTACACTCTTTAGAGAAGAATCCCTCACAAAACAAGACTTCCACACACTTTAACACACTTACACACTAACTCTCCAAAACTGTAACACATTTTACTCACACCAAAATTACTCCTCTCCCTCTCTTCTCTCTTCTTCTTTGCGTCCAAATTTGTTTGAAATAGTTTAGAAATGAATTTCTCAAGAGTTTTCTTAAGCAACCTTTTAAAAATCATCCAAATACATTGAATTTGACCTCCACCAACTTTGGGCACCTTCAATGCTGGACAGCGTGTCGTCGCGCCCTATTGACGATTAAATTCTGAACTCTCTGGATTTGGGCGCCGGTGATGCCCATTCTGGCACTGTCGGCGCCACTAGGCTGTTTTCTTCATTTTGCCTTGTTTCGCTCCAAATTCGTTCCTTTTTGCTTACTTTTGCTCCAAACACCTAAAATCATCATAACTGTAGTAAAACATGAAAAATACCTTCCTTTAAAGTGTAATATCACCAAAAATGAGTACAATTTATATATATAAAAACTAACATATTTTTGGTGCATCAAAATCCCCCAAACTTAACCATTACTTGTCCTTAAGTAATCCTTTAACTACATACAAATATAACTCATAGTAGTGAACTTTCACCTAGAGAATAGTATAATTTTTTATTTAAATGAATATAATAGTAAGATTTTTAGAAAAATATTCAGTAACTCAGGTCAAAACTAAAGGTATAAGAACATTTAGTAGTCAAGTATAAGAGTTCTAGTTTTCTATTCATTTCAAGAATAACCATAATTTGTTACATTAAGGGTACTTTAAAGGAATATATGAAAAAAAAAGCTTATGCAAATTCTATTGTAAAGTAGGCTAATATTTTAAATACAAATTCAGAAATGCAACTAAGTTCTTCCTTTAAGTTGATTCAAGTGAAGCCAATTTTTGACTAGGCATCTCCTGAAGCTTGTCATCACATATGTATTTTTACTCTTCTTTTAGGATTGCTTTTCAATCTTTTTTCCTCTTCAATTTTTTTTTCTGTTTTTTCTTTTTCTTGTGAGGATTACTATATTTGGATAGCCTTTAATAAATTTAAACTTCACTTTCCTCTTCCTAATGTTGGAATTCGATACATATCTTTACTTTATAAATATATATTAGCTATATGATTCACCATAGAGTCACAATCCCTTCTTCTCACATAAATCTCTAAGTCCCATAACATTTCAAAAATACAATTTCCTTTACTTTAAATAGTCAACTATAGTCAAATCCTTTTATACTAAATATCTTAACCCCATAAAGTTAACCTTTATAACTAACAAAATTCATTCAAATCCACTATGATATTGACCAACTGAAAATATGTTGAGATTTTCATGCATATTTTATATTGATTTTGATGATATTGCACTTTAAAGAAAGGTATTTTTGATGTTTTGTTGCAGGTATGTTGATTTATGGACATTAGAGCAAAAAGATGCAAAAAGGAGTGGATTTGGAGAAAAAATGACCAAAACATGAAGATTTAATCTTGGGCGCCGACGGTGCGATCGATGCCACTGACAGTGGGTTTTCCTGAGAGCTCCAGAATTAAATGTTTAGAAGCCCGCTGACGGCACCATTGAAGCCACCGATGGCGAGTATGTCGGTTCCTTCACAGATTCAATGAATGTAGCCAAATTTTAAAGGGATGCTTGGGCACCTCTTGGAGAACTCTTCTATAACTTTAAAAGAGACAATTGGTGTTGGGTGGTTGGGGTGGTTGTTGGGATTTTTAGTTGTTGTTGTTCTGGTCTGTGAGTCTAGTGAGTGTCTCTTGGGGGTGTCTAGTGTGTCTGTTAGTTTAATTAGTGAGATTGTGAGGAATTCTTCGAGAGATTGTAAAAGTGGAAGGCAAGTGAGAGGTTTCTTCCTCCTTGCCGCTTCGAAAGAGAATTCTGTGAGCTGTAAAGAAAGGAAGAGATTTAGATGAACTTTAAGGAGTATGCTTGGGGAGGAATTCAAGATAAGTTGTATTTTCTTATTGTAGTTTGAATGACTTTGCTTTTGTATATGAAATCCAAGTTTTGTCGTATCTTCTCCATGAGATCTGCGTAGTTTCTCTGTCTTTCTCCTTTCTTTGAGATTTTACGAAATGGTGATTTGAATTAGTTGTGCCAAGAGAATGTTAAAGAAGTTGTGATGATCTTTTCACTTCAATCTAAATTTACTTTCAATCTAGCTAATTGATTTGTTAAATTATGTTGAGTTTACAACTAAATTGAAGATTACATCCAAGATTTAGGGAGGTCAAATTCGTTGAAAGTAAGATGGAAATAAATTGGGAAATATTATTTATCGAGCGTAGAATTAGAGATTTTAGAGTGACAGACTAAAATTCTCAATTCGGTCTTATCGTTTGGGTGCTGAAGTGTAGATGTTAGCCCTCAAGTGAGGGGAACGTGAGAGCTCTGAAGTGAGAGCCTGTATCGTTCCAGCCTAGTCGCAGATTTAGTAACCAACCATACAATTAGTTAATGTTCTTTATACCTGGACCAAAGGGTAAAGAATAGGTATGCTCCTATTTGGCACAACACAATTTGAACTAATTCAATTTATCCATTCACTTAAATTTCTTGACAAGGAGAAGGATGCTTGCTTATATATTGAACCTCACATTACAAACTTTATTAGTAAAATTAGTTAATTATTAGTAGATATAGTTTATTAAAATTACGTCTTATTTACTATTGCATATTAGTGACAAATAGGCAATTTGAAGTATAAGGTTATGATTCTGTATTGGTTTTTAAAATCCTAGTCCATAACCTCTGATATTTTCCTTGTGGGATCAATAAACAGGACTCCACTAGAGCCATGTATTACTTGAGCGATACGTATACTTATGTTGATAAGAGTAACTTTACGATTATTAAACATTTTATATACTTCTTTATCAAATTTATAATCGCGGTCAAGTTTTTGGTGTCATTGCTAGAGATTCAACCCTTTTAGTAGCGATATTAAATTCTTGCAATATTAAGCTTACGCAAAGTAGCCGGTTCAGATATTTAAATGAAATTAAAAAATTTAGTTATCTAATGTTAGGTTCAACTACTAAAAGTTATGTTAATAATTTTGAAAATATATTAAATGAGAACAAATAAGAGTTAATATTCTACTTCCCCCCAAACATAAATTTTTCATTACATATAAATTTATAAAGATAAGGAGTAAAACAAAAAGAAAACTAACCTTTTTGTGCTAGAGTTCTGAAATCTTCTGAAGTTATGCTGGTACTAATTAAAATTTTAAGCTAGAAGTGTCACATGTATAATATTTGAAAATTTGCAGGGTGAAGAAACATTAAAGACAAAGTTTAAATATTCAACATAGCATCACTGTTTCAATCTAAATCACTAAACAAGTAATACAACATTCATTGTATTCTCATTACTAACACAATTACAATCACATGTTACAACGACATAGAGAAATAATTAACTAACACATCAATGTACCACACAAAACAAATGAAAATAGAAATCACATAACTACCAATCATCATCATCAGCATCTTTAGCCTCATCTGCATAATCAGGTCTGTAAAAAACATAGTTGGTGCCAATAGGAAATATCACTCCAATGTCTCCCCTTATAAATCTTACCTAAGCATCATGGTAGGATACATCATAAACAACTCTCGTCCTCTCATAATCATCACTAACATTGTTTCGGGCTTCTAATTCATCAACTCTGCCACGGAGTCTCTCAATACTAGCATTCTAAATTCTTAACTGTGCCATAACATCAGACAAAGTAGATGCATCAGAAGTAGAAGGTATGTCCTGGCTAGCAGAAGGAATATCAGTACTCCTACTTCCTCTTTTCCATCCCACATGAGCCTCATAAATATGAATATTAGCCTTGGTAATAGGCCTCAATGGATGAACTAGCTCTTCATTGCTATCAAATTCTACTCCAGACTGTACACATAATGCATGAATCAGGGCAGGATGTCCTAATCTACCAGTGCTTTCCCCTCTTGAAATAGTCTGAATACTCTTATAGATAATAGCCCCAATATCTATCTTTTTCATGTTATAAATGTAGTAGTTCAAAAATAGCTCTATCTCTAGTAACTTCGTTGTGATGGTAAGAAGGTAATAATCTTGCTGAGATGAAATAATGCCAGTCCTTAGATGTTATATTTAACATGGAAGCGGGAAAGTTAATTTTTTGTCTTCGCTTTATCTTCCGTTCCCCTTTTCCATCAGTAAGAAAAGAAATCACTTCATTTAGTCTAGCATCCATAGTACCAAAATTCTCATATTCACAGAATGGTGTTCTTCTTAATTGGTAAAAATTATTAATAAGATCAGGAGTAAATTCTAAGAATTTCCCTCCCATAAGAACATATTCACTCTCAGTCCATGGCAGATTTGGAAAAAATTCTCGAACTATACCCATGATTGCATCAGCAGCAAAATAACAAAATATCTCCCTTTTTCTATCAACAATTAACTGTTCTACCATTCCGCCCGGATTTTCAAAAGCTCAATCTTGAATACTCTTCTTATTGTGAAGGGTCGAATTAAAATGAAATTGTGCTTTAACATTCACAAATCTATCCTCATCAAAATCTAATTTCCACTTTCCTTTACTAGTCTTTGGAGCCATACCAATATTTTATAAAAATATGCAAGAAAAATCTAATAAATTTCAAATCACAATGTAGAAGACTCATAAAGCAAATCTGATTAAGTAAGAAATTCTCTAGCCATGGATAATCTCAAAGCATCATAAAAAATTCCAAATTTCGAATCTACATAATGTGGGAGATTTCCATGGTAAAAATAACAATATTTAGTTTAGTTTAAAGTTCTTACTAAGAGAAGATAAGATCTACACTTTATAAGCCTTGAAATCAATTCATATCTGCAATCTAGCAAGCCCTAGATCTCAATTCAAATTTGGTTTGAGGTTGAAGATGATGGAAAGAGCAAAAAGGGCTGGTCCCAGGGCAAAAATCGTGATTTTAAGCAAATTTGGGCAGTTTCTAGGTTTGGGTGCCATCGGCGCTGGATAGGGCACCTTCGGGCTTTAGTTAAATAAAATGCACAAACTCTCTGTATTTTACCACCGTCGGCACCCACTCTGGTGCCATCGGCACCAGTTTAAATTCTGGGTCCATAATTTTTTGTGATTTCGATCATTTCTAAGTTATCTCGTCATGTAATTAACCTTTTTAAGCATCTATTTCATCAATTAAGTAAGTAACTAACATCAATTTCACACAAACAACACAAAATATTACTTTAATATATAAAATCCACATTTCAACATACATATTTAAGCACTCACTAAATAAGTTCTTCAATCCATATAACATACAGATTTAGCGTCACAAACACACTATAATACTCTAAAGCTAAAAACTAAACATAAACAAAAGTTCCAAGCATAATAAGTCCAAAAACAAATTACATAGTCAACCAAACCAACTATTAAATATACCAAAGCATAATAAAATAAAGGCACCAAATACTAAATATAAAGTAGAGTCACTACTCATCATCAGTCTCAGAACTATCATCTTCTCTAATATCTCCCATGGATTGATGATGCACAAACAAATTATAAAAGGGACGATAAGGGAATTCATTAGTTGAATCCTCTATAATCACAACCTTCTTCTTCATCAGATTTACCAAACTATCTTCAACTTGTTCAGTGTGATCAAATTGCTCTTTCATCCTCCAATCCAAGTGATCAAATAAATCGGAGATATTGTTAATAGCATTCATCAAATTCTATACCTCTTTCTACAATTTCTTGAACTTCTTCAAAATCACATGCGAACTTTAGGAAAATTGGGTTGAATAGGTTGTGAACTCTAAGATGGTTGATCTGCAATAATGCTCATTTCATTCTCATCTCCAAGTTTCTGACAGTCAAATAGCTTAGTTGGGTCCAGGGGCTTCCAAGGAAGAAACACTTATTCCCATCTTTCATATGGCACTTGTGACTGGCTGCAAAGAAGAAATATGGTGGAAGGATGTCCAAACCCATATTTAGATCCGTGAACAATTAATCCCAATACAGATTTCACAATTATAGTGCCAATATCGATAGGCCTTCCGTTTGAATATAATAATTCAATATTGCACTTTCCTTTGTCACTTTACTTATTTTCATAGTTGGGAGTAACTTTGCAGATATAAAGAAATGCCATATCTTTGACACCGAATTTAAAAATTTAGTAGAGAAACTTACATATCTGTTGTCTCTTATCTCTTAATTATCACTTTCATCCATCAGATAACGATAATCCTCATTCATGTTGTCTTTCGTCACACCAAAATTTATATAATGGCAGATGGGCACTTTTTTAATCATAAACAAGTCATTAATCTCTGAAGGAGTGAATGGTACAAACCTGCCTCACACATAAATGAATCATTGGTTGATCCCTTGATAATTTCAATAAAATATTTTCACAATAGAAACGACTACAGCGGTAGTAGTGTAGCATAACACTTCCCAACACCTCTGCATAATAATCCCTTCTATTCGAGTATTAGGAGAATTCAAACCTTGATTTACAAAGCCTCTTTCCTTGATAATCCTCCTCTTCATCAGCACTTTGATGAACAATCACTGCTCCTCAAAACTGATAAACTTTCATCGGTTGAAAAATCTAATTCTCAGAATTTCTATGGAGTTGGAATCTATCATATGCAAATCGGGAATGAATCTTTTCATTTTTCTAGACTTTAGGGGTTCAAAAATGAGTTTGGGAAGTTTTAGGGATGAAAATTTCGCCTAAAACCGCAAAATACAACAATTTAAAACTCCAAATACCGTCTCCTGTTCATTGGCACCATCGGCGCTGGATAGGGCATCGTCAGTGTCTAGAACCCCGAAATTTGTCCATGCTCTCTGGAATTGGGTGCCGACGGTGCCCATTCTGGCGCCAGCAGTGCCTATTCTGGCGCTGTAGGCTCCAAGGTTCAAAAATGTACCAAACTTCATTTTGGTTTGAAATATTCTAAATCTTCGATACGATTCATTAATTTTATTTCTTATAATGTTTATGAGTAAGTAGGACTCAAATATGATTAAGTAAAAGTAAAATTATCAAAATTAACACAAACAAACTAATACAATAAAGTTAAATACGGGTTGCCTCATACAAAGCAATTAGTTTAACGTCGTTAGCCCGACAAACATTCAGTTATTCAGGATGACTTAAGATTAAACCCTCTTTAAATTTTGGTTGATACCCATCATATATGGTTTTAATCTATGCCCATTAACTTTAAATGTTTTTCCAGTTTTAGGATCCTCAATATGAACAATTCCAAATGGATAAACTTTTATAATAGTTAGAGGTCCTATCCACCTAGACTTGAGTTTCACAGGAAATAATTGTAATCTTGTATTGTATAGCAAAATTTTCTGTCCAGGTTCAAATTTCTTCCTTATAATCTTTCGATCATGCCATATTTTCATTTTTTTCCTAGTAAATTCTATCATTGTCATAAGATTCATTTCTAAGTTCTTTTAATTCATCCAATTGCACTAATCTATTCTCACCCACCTTCTTTAAATTGAAATTTATATCTTTTACAACCCAATATGTTTTATGCTCCAATTCTACACGTAAGTGGCAAGTCTTTCCAAATATTAGTCTACAAGGAGACATTCCTATAGTGGTCTTGTAAGTAGTTCTATGTGCCCATAATTCATTATATAATCTAACAGACCAGTCTAATTTATGAAGATTCATAGTTTTCTCCAAAATTCGTTTAATTTTATGATTAGACACTTCTGCTAAACCACTAGTTTGGGGATAATTAGTAGAGATTCTATGAATAATATTATATTTTTCACCAATCTCTGAATCAGATTACTCCTAAAATGAGATCCATCATCATAAATGATCACTGTCGGCAGTTCATATTTTGTAAAAATATTTTTCATTAAAAATTTTGAAAAACTTCGAGCATAACATCTAGGTAAAGTAATTGCTTCGATCCATTTTGAGACATAATCAACAGCAACCAATATATATAAATTTCCAAATGAAGGAGTAAATGGTCTCATAACGTTCAATCCGCAAACATCAAAGATCTCAACTTCTAATGTAAAATTTAGAGGCATTTCAATTCCTCTAGAAATATTACATACTCTCTGACATCGATCACCTGATTTAATATATCTATAAACATCCCTAAAAAGAGTACGCCAATAAAATCTAGATTGCAAAATCTTAGGTGTAGTATTATCAATTCTAAAATGTCCTCTAAATTTTGAATTATGACATCTCTAAATTATTGGTTCAATCTCTTCATATGGCACACATCTTCTAATAATAAGATCTTTACATTGTTTATATAGGTATGGTTCATCCAAAAATAAAATTTAGCATCACGATCTACCTAAAAAATACCCATTTTTATGCCTTATTTATGATTCAATTCTTAAGGATATTATGCCTTAATGAAAGCTATTTTCATGTTTTTAGATGTAGGTGATTAAAAAAAAGTCCAAGAAAGAAAAAAAAGGAAAAAGGAGCAAAAATGGAGCTTATGGAGCAAAATATTGGAATTATTGGCCTGGCGCCTAGGCTCCAGAATCCGGCACACAAACGCTGTTAAGATTTTTTGATAATTTTGGGGAGTTATTTTGACGAAGTTAAGTGGTTATTGGAGCTTCTAGAAGATTGGAAGTTACTCCTAATATATAGGACATGTGATACAATGCATTTAGACACAAGGAAATGGTTTTAATCATGAAGAGGTGTGATCCAAAGTGAAGAGGTGTGAAGACTGGTCACGGAGTCCGATGCCTAGGTGCGACAGTTACCTTCTAGAAGATGCTTTGAATTTGGACAAATTTTGAAGGGATGCCTTAAGCAACCCCTGATGAAATTCAAAGCTCTATAAATAGGAGCCCATTCTATAGAGGAAATGGCACCATAAAGTCTCCAAGCCCCTTTTAGTACCTTCTCTCCTCCCTCTAGTTTTACTTAGCCTTTTTTAGTGTCTTTCACACTTAGGGTATCTAGTGAGTTTATTTTGAGTATTTATTATGTTTTGTTGCTATTGGACTCTTTCATCATTGCTTTGGAGTCAGTAGAAGTCAGCGGATCATTTGAAGGATTACTTCAAATAAGTATTTGTACCTTGATTCAAAGTTTTATAAATATTTTTTTGTTGTGTGATTTCAATGTGTTTTGAGTAGTTAGTTATCTTTCTCTTTTCAACTATGAAAAGATAATAAATTAATTAAATTTTGTAGGAGAATTAAATTTAAAATATTTAAAACATTATGCTGATATTAATACTTGATCTTAGTTTACTTTTTAAATTGGCCATTTAAATTGTTAAAACCTGTTGAGGAATTTTGAGACCTATCCGGAGATAAATTCTTAGCTAGTAGATATCACAGGAATCCTTAGGTAATCACAGGCTATACGCTAGTTATTGATCCATGAAAAAAATACCCATTTTTATGCCTTGATTTTTTATCAAATTTTAAAGAATATTATGCTTTAATGAAAGGTGTTTTTGTGTTTTTGGATATAGGTGATGGAAAAATGTTCATGAAGGAAAAAGAGTGAAAAAGGAGCAAAAATGAGCAAAAAATGAGCCAAAATGCAAAATTGTCAAAATTATTAGTCTGGCGCCTAGGCGCCAGAATCCGCCTCTAAGCGCCAGAATCCGCCGCTAAGCGCCAAGTCTATACGGGATCTGTCAAGATTTTTAACGACTTTTGGACAGTTATTTTGACTATGTTAGTGGTTATTGGACCTTCTAGAAGACTTGCAGTTGTTCCTGATTTATAGGACATGTGATACAATGTATTTGGATGCTTGGAAACGGTTTTTATCACGAAGAGGTGCTATCCAAAGTGAAGTGGTGCGAAGAACTGGACGCAAAGTCCGGCGCCTAGGTGCCAAATTCTGGCGCCTAGGCGCCAAACACACCTTCTAGAAGATTCATTGAATGTGGACACAATTTGAAGAGGTGCCTTGAGGCAACCCTTGAAGTTTATAAATAGGAGGGTACTCCTTCAGAAAAAATCACCCCCTATCTAGAGCCCCATCTAGAGAGAGAATTAGAGAGATACTTTAGGGCCACATTTTACTATCCTTAATAAATTAGTTAGCTATTTTATTTAGAGTTTGTATTGAGAGTTTAAAGAGTTGGTGCTTTTGAAGTTTATTTGCTTTGAAGTTAGAAGAATTCAGAGGTTCAGTAGGAGAAACACTTGAGATAAGTATTTTTAATTTTATTCAAAGTTTCATTATCATGTTTTGTTGTTTAAATTCAATGTGTTTTGAGTAGTTAGTTTACTTTCTCCTTTCAATTAGGAAAAAATAAATAATATATAAAATTCGTTAGAGAATTAAAAACTATTTATATTTTAAAACACTGTGATGATATTAATACCGGATCCTAATTTACAATTTAAATTGGCCATTTAAATTGTTAAAATCTGTTGAAGAGTTTTGATACCTAGAAGGAGATGAATTCTTAACTAGTAGATATCACATGAATCCTTGGGCAGTCGAAGGCCTTGTGCGGGTTATTGAAGGTGAAGTGCAAATAAATAGGAAGATATTATATAATGGGCGTAGAATTGATAAATTTTTAGAGTGACAGACTAAATTCTTGTGATTTGGTTTATAGAGAAGGAAAGGGTCACTAGTAGGGCCGACCATAGCCACCCTTGGACATCTAGTAGTGTGAGCCTAGATTAACCCATTCTACTAACAATGCATCCGAACCTGATCTATAGACTAGCCAATGTTCTTTACACATGGATTAAAGGGTAAAGAATATGAATGCTTCTATTTGGCACAATACCATAAATTTATATTCTCTACGAATATTATCATTATCTTAGAAAATCTTGGATTAATTGAATGGAAGAAAGTTGTTTTCTTATTGTTATTTATATCAATCATTTCATTACTGCTTTATTATTGCATCTAGTAAATTAAAAATATCAAATTTATAACTATAAAATAAATACTTAAAAATAAAATTAAAATATTTAAAAATCCATAACTCACTCCTCGTGGGATCGATACTGGGGTCTTTGTTTTAAAGCCCTATATTACTTGATACGATACGTATACTTGCGTAGTACCCTAGTGTGTAAAATATTTTCAATAAAATTATATTTGTATACACTAGCCGCTATTATTATCTATTACATATATTTGAAAGCATTAATTATTATATTTATCATCAGCGGATTGCAGGTCAAGTTTTTGGCACCGTTGCCAGGGATTGAATTTTTAGTACACATATATTTAGCGTGGGTTAAGTTTTTGGCGCCGTTGCCGGGGAGGAGCGGAGGCAAATTTTTAGATTTTAAATTTGTTTATTTTATTTTATTCATTTTCTTTTATTGTCAAAAATATAAAATACAAAAAAATATATATATATATATATATAAATTTTTTTTTACTAATAAGTAGAGATTTTATTTCTTGCTAATTTACTTTTTATGCGTTATGCTGGATCTGAAGGATTATTACCTTTAGATTCTGAATTAGAAAGAACTGTTAAAAGAATTAAAATAGGAAAACAAACTCAAAAAATCTAAGAGATGGCTAATTTACATAACAATTTACAAAATCCATTTGAAATTAATGAACAAAATGTTTACAAACCATTAAGGGATTATGCTAACCCTACAGTTGATGAACTTCATAGTAGTATTCAAATACCTACTGTAGATGCTAATTCTTTTGAGCTTAAACCATCTATCATTCAAATGGTTCAAAATAATTAATTTGGAGGAACACCAAATGAGGATCCAAATTTACACCTTGCTAATTTTTTTAGAACAAATATAACAATGTTTCTGATGATGCTATTAGACTTAGAATCTTTCATTTTTCTTTAAGAGATAAAGCAAAGATGTGGTTGAACTCATTAGCAACAGGTTCTGTTAAAACATGGGCTGAAATGACACAAAATTCCTTGCTAAATATTTTCCTCCTTCTAAAACAGCTAAATTAAGAAATGATATTACTTCATTTAGTCAATTTGACGGGGAGACAATTTATGAAACTTGGGAAAGATTTAAAGAACTATTAAGAAGTTGTCCTCATCATGCTTTACCTGATTGGTTAATTATTCAAACATTTTATAATAGTTTAATTGGATAACTAAAATCAATTATTGATGCTGCTGCTGGAGGTTCTTTAATGTCTAAATCATTTGAAGAAGCTTATACTTTAATTGAAGAAATGGCTAACAATAATTTTCAATGGCCTTCTGAAAGGACTAATCCTAAAAGAATGTCAAGTATTCAAGATAACGAAGCATTTTCTATCTTAGCTTCACAAGTAGCTGCAATATCTAAGAAATTAGATAATTTTGCCATCAACATATCACAAAACAACTCATCTAATATTGAAGATTCTCAAACTATTGAAACTTTACAAGCTATTGCTAGTAAGAATAATCCGTATTCAAATTATTAAAATCCTGGATGGAAAAATCACCCTAATTTTAACTGGAATAATCAACAATAACAACGGGGTAATAATTAATCCCATCCAACTGGAAATTGGAATAATCAAGTAAATTCAAATTATAAACCACCTGGATTTAATAATCAACAAAAAAAGTTATCAATAGAAGAATTAATTTTATAAATGAGAAATCAATTACAAAATTAAAATACTGTTATTCGTAATATTGAGAATCAAATGGGACAAATTGCTAATTTAATTAATAACAGACCTCCAGGAACACTTCCTAGTAATGTTGAAATTAATCCAAAAGAAACTGGAAAAGAACTTGAACATGTTAAAGCTATACAACTTAGAAGTGGAAAGGAATTAAAACAAAGAATGCAGAATGAAATTGAAAAAGAGATTGAGGTTGAATAGATTGAAAAACCTAATGAAACTCCTTCTCCTAATCAAGATCAAACTAATATTTCTATTAATGTGGAAGTTGAATAACCACCACCACCTTTTCCTCAAAGATTAAAATAGCAGAAGCTTGATCATCAATTTTCTAAGTTCTTTGAAATTTTTAAGAAACTTACTATAAACATACCTTTTGCAGAAGCTTTGGAACAGATGCCAACTTATGCAAAATTTATGAAGGATATATTAAGTAAAAAACAAAAATTTGAAGTCTTTGAAACTGTTGCATTAAGTGAAGAATGTAATGCAATAATTCAAAAGAAATTACCTCAGAAACTTAAAGATCCTGAAAGTTTTACTATACCTTGTGCTATTGGAAAAAAATTTTGTGGAAAAGCTTTATGTGATTTAGGAGCTAGTATTAATCTCATGCCATTTTCTATTTATCGAAGGTTGAATTTAGGAGAGATTACTCCCACCACTGTAACCCTTCAGTTAGCTGATAAATCTATCACTTACCCTAAAGGAGTTATAGAGGATGTACTTGTTAAAGTAGATAAATTTATCTTCCCTTTGGATTTCATTGTACTTGATATGGAAGAAGATAAAGAAATACCAATTATTTTAGGGAGACCTTTTCTAGCTACCGGATGAGCTATGATTGATGTACAAAAAGGAGAATTAACTATGAGAGTTAATGATCAAGAGATTAAATTCAATGTTCTTAAATCAATGAAGTACCCTGACAACGAAAAATGCTATCGAATGGATATTTTTGATTTTATAATTGAAAAAGACTATCGAGAAAAATGTAAAATCATTTCTGAAGAAGAAATTGAATTTTTAACTGATGAAAATGAAGAACTAAAAGAAGAAGAATTATTTAAAGAAACTCATTATATTAAAGATAACTCGGGAAACTTTAGACATAACTCAAAATGATATACTTTTACCCTCAATTAAAAAAGCCCTCGAACCGGAATTAAAAATGTTACCTTCACATTTAAAGTATGCATTTCTTGGAAATTCATTAATTTTACCTGTTATTATTTCTTCTGAGCTAAGTTTAGATCAAGAAGAAAAATTAATAGGAGTGTTAAAGAATTATAAGAAAGCTTTTGGTTGGACAATTGCTGATATAAGAGGAATAAGCCCTTCCATTTGTATGTATAGAATTTTAATGGAAGAAATTTTAAACCTACTATTGAACCGCAAAGAAGATTAAATCCTATCATGAAAGAGGTTGTTAAAAAAGAAATTTTAAAATGGTTAGATGCTGGGATTATTTATCCTAATTCGGATAGCCAATGTGTAAGTCATATTCATTGTGTTCCAAAGAAAGGAGGAGTACCTGTCACTGTCAATGATAAAAAATGAACTAATTCCTACAAGACAAGTTACTGGATGACGAATTTGCATTGATTATCGGAAGTTAAATGAAGCCACTAGAAAGGATCATTTTCCTTTACCTTTCTTGGATAAAATGCTTGACAAATTAGCTGGACACTCATATTTCTATTTTCTGGATGAATATTCTGGTTATCATCAATTACTTATCGCTCCTGAGGACCAAGAGAAAACAATATTTACAAGTCCTTACGGAACATTTGCCTTAAGAAGAATGCCTTTTGGTTTATGTAATGCACCTGCAACTTTTTAAAGATGTATGATGTCAATATTTTGTGATTTGATTGACAAATGAATTAAAGTATTCATGGACGATTTTTCAGTTTTTGGAATTTCTTTTGAGTCTTGTTTGGAAAATATTTCCAAAGTTCTGAAAAGATGTGAAAAAACAATTTAGTTCTTAACTGGAAAAAATGTCAATTTATGGTCATAGAAGACATTATACTTGGTCATAAAGTTTAACAAAAAGGGATGGAAGTTGATCAAGCAAAAGTAAAAATTATTGCTGAACTGCAGCTCCCTACTACTGTTACTGATGTGAGAAGTTCTCTAGGTCATGCTGGATTTTATAAAAGATATATAAAGGATATTTCTAAAATTACTAAACCTCTTTGTCATTTATTAGAAAAAGAAGCTAAATTTGAATTTAATGAAGACTGTGTTAATGCTTTTAATATTTAAAAAAAAAAATAATAACTGCACCTATAATTATTGTACCTAAAAGGAATAAACCTTTTGAATTAATGTGCGATGCAAGTGCTTTTGCAATTGGAGCTGTATTGGGACAAAAATATGAGAAAATTTTCAAAGTTATATATTATGCAAGTAAAACTCTTACTGAAACTCAAAGAAATTACACTACTACTGAGAAAGAGCTTTTAACTATAATATATGCCTTTGATAAATTTAGACCTTGTCTTCTTGGTACCAAATGCATAGTTCATACTGATCATTCCGCTATTAAATATTTAATGTTGAAAAAAGATGCTAAACCTAGACTGATAAGATGGATTTTACTTCTAAAAGAATTTGATTTTCAAATAGTGGATAGAAAATGAACGGACAACCAAATTGCTGATCATTTATCTAGAATTAAGAATGATGTTATTACTGAAGAAAATATAAATGAGAAATTTCCTAATGAACATTTGTATGTTATTCAAGGATGCCAAACACGTTGGTATGCAGATATAGTTAACTATTTAGTTAGCAATATTTTACCTTATGAATTTGATAACAAATTTATTAAGAAATTTAAAAATGATGCTAAATCTTGTATTTGGGAAGATCCTCATTTATTTAAATTAGGAAGAGATTCTGTAATTCGTAGATGCGTACCTTATGAAGAAACTTATGTTATTATTCAAAAATGTCATGATTCCGAATTTGGAGGACACTTTGGAGTAGATAAAACTGCATTTAAAATTTTAAATTCAGGATTATATTGACCTACCTTATTTAAAGATGTGAAACATTATGTGAAAACATGTGATTGATGTCAAAGAATGGAAAATATATCCAAGAAAGATGAAATGCCTTTAAACTATATATTGGAAGTTGAATTTTTTGATATATGGGGTTTAGACTTTATGGGACAATTTGTACCATCTTCTGGAAAGATTTATATTTTATTAGCGGTTGATTACATTTCAAAGTGGATTGAAGCTGTAGCTATACCTAGCTGTGATTCCAAAAGTGTTTCAAAATTTTTAAAGAAGATGATTTTTTCAAGATTTGGAATGCCTAAGGTAATTATCATAGATGGTGGAAGTCATTTTAGAAATATAAGAATTCAATCATTATTGGAAAAATTTGGAATCAAACACAGAATTGCAATAGCATATCACCCACAAATAAGTGGAATGGCTGAAGTATCAAACAGAGATATTAAAAGAATTTTAGAGAAGACTGTTAATCCTAAAAGAACTGATTGGGTTGATAGACTTTATTCTGCATTATGGGCTTATAGAACAGCTTATAAGACACCAATCAGAATGTCACCTTACCGGTTAGTTTATGGTAAACATTGTAACTTACTTGTTGAACTTGAACATAAAGCTTATTGGGCGATGAAGGAGTTTAATTTTGATTTGAATACTGCAGGAGAAAAACGATTATTGCAATTAAATGAGATGGATGAAATAAGAAATGAATTATATGAAAATGCAAGGATTTATAAAGAGAAAATGAAAATATTACATGATAAAAAGATTTTAGGAAAAATATTTGAGCCTGGACAAGAAGTATTATTATTTAATACTCGTTTAAGACTTTTTCCTAGAAAATTAAGATCAAAATGGATATGACCGTATATAATTGAAAAAGTTTACCATTATGGAGCTGTGGATATTAAAGATTCCAAAATGAGAAAAATTTTTAAAGTTAATAGATTAAGACTGAAGCCTTATTTGGGAGATATTAAAAAGATTTATAAAGAGGCTTATGAGTTGAGTCTACCTGATTAAAAACTTAATTAGGTCGGGCTGACGATGTTAAACCAAGCGCTTTGTGGGACGCAACCCATAGTTATTCGTTGTTTTGTGTGTTTTTACATTTTTATGTAAGGTTATGTCTCGGTCTTGTTAAATTTTATATTACATTAGAAAATTTGATGCTAACAAGTCTTTATTGACTTAAGCTGATATTTATCTCGAAATATATAAAGCTTAGACATTGGATCACTCTATTTCATATTTGAGTAAAAAGGAGATCAAGTTAACCTTCATTATGATTGATTATAATTTGTGTTACTGAGTCTATATTGATCTTACCATTCTAAATTACCTATTTTGGAGAATGAAACTTTTAAATTTAACGTTAGGAGAAACAGAGTCGAACATGGTTCCGGCGCCTAGGAGCCAGATTTGGCGCCTAAGCGCTAGAGTAAACTGTGTGTCGATGGGTCCGGTGCCTAGGCGCCAGATTTGGCGCCTAAGCGCCACAGTTACTGGATCGTGTTAAAACAAAAAATCTTCTGTTTTTCACACGATTTTCTCTTATAAATTACCCTATCTTCGTCCCCAATCCCTATGCAATCATTATTTCAACCCATACACTCCATTCTTAAGAGATTAGAGAGCATTTTTGAAGAAATGGAGAGGAGAAATCTTGGAGAAGAGGCTAGAGACAAGGTCTCAAAGGATCCTCAACCTTACTTCAATGGTTTCATCGCTGTAAGTTTGGAGAAAATTTCTAGTTATCTAGATAAGTTTGAAGCAGAATTTAAAACTATTGGAGATCGCCTTCATGAGATGTATCATCAAATTGAACATCTGGAATGGCAGGCGAAACTTCAATTTGATCATCTAGCGGCTTATCAAAATGCTCATGTGGAGATGTATGCGAAGAACAATTGGATTGACTAGAAACGGCTAAGGATTTTCTAAGAGAGTTAGTATTCTTCCCCAGTAGTTCAAGCAATCTTCATTGTGAAGATAATGGGAATTAGATAGTGATGTGGTGAGATTGTGATTTATCTAGTGGGTTGTTATATCAATTTAGTGAATTGATTTTATTTGTGTGTTTACTTTCATGTTCAATGTGTGTTGTATTTTCTTTCAAATTTATGTTGTTTGATTGTTGTTAGAACTTTAATCATGTTATGATACTTATCTGAATTGTATTGAGCCTGAAATTGAAAATCATGAATGGAATTAGAGGAGTTTGATTTAAACTTGTGTTTAATTGGTGGATTTAATTTTTAATTTTTAAAAATTTTTGAAAAATATTTTGGAAGATGAAAACTGAAGCAATACTCTTATATGAGTAATTAGAAGTTTAATTTATGAATTTTGGTGGAAAATAAAATTTTTAAAGTGATTTTTTTGGAAAGGCGAGTCTGGCGCCTAGGCGCCGGTTCGACCTGCTTACCCGAAAATCACCATTTAAACCCCCATTAGCCATTTTTGATGCCTAAGCTTCATCTCCTTCCTTTTTTTTACGAAAACCCACCTTCTAAATCCATTTTGAGGTCAAAACATCAAGATTTTGAACCTGAAATCACTTGATTTCTTCATCACAAGGTCAGATCTACACTGTAATCCATTTATTTTTTATTTTCACCATAGTTTTTCCTATTTTTGGTTAAAAACTGAAATTTTGAAAAAAAACTGATTTTTAATGTTTCTCCATGAATTTTTAAACTCATTTTAAGTTTCTTAAGCTTAAAAAGAGTTTGAATCTTTGATTCCTTAATTTATTTGTGTTTTCTTTCTCGTTTACATGACACCGAAATCTAAGCGAGGAAAGGCGTGAGAAAATTTTGACAGAAACAAGTTCGCAACTGTGGCAGTGCGTTTTCCATTTCACGAATTTGTGACGTCCAGAAAATTTATGTTAGAGCGAAGCTTTTACAATCCCGGTGAAATGATCGAGAACACGATCGTTGCGCACAACTAGCAATGATTCTGTTATTTCACCGCTGTTGCTGTTATTCCAGTCGTGCGTGAATTTTATGCTAACTATTTGGATGCGAAATACTACGAAGTCTTCGTCAGAGGTGTTGGAATAGGATTTACTCCGGAAAGGATCTATGTTTTTTATGGACTGCTGTTGACCTCATTTTTGATGAGGTCTGATCTCTCTCATTAGTACTTAGGATCTAGCCTTAGGCTTTCCCTTTGACTATCCTAGAGGACTAGAGATGGAACCCACCACTGAGAAATTCAAATACCACTTAAACTCCCTTTAAACCCCACATGCCCGATTAACACCCCCCAAACCACTTGGAGGGTTAAGGTCAAATGTGGAGATGTAAAGGATGAGTTCCCTATATGACTCTTTGGCCTTAGGAATACCTGAGTAGCCTGGTCGGTGAGGGTTGACCTGCACAAACCTCACTCCCACACACACATTCCAAGCCCTAAAACTACCTTTAACCAATTTGACTTCCTAACTCATATAGGTAATTCATATAGATGGTCCTCAACCCCTAAGCCCCAGGTTAAGAGGGTTAGGAACAACATATTGAGTGCCTAAGATGAGTCCTCTCATGGATTTTTTGAGATTAATATGGCTTCATGGCTCAATCAAATGGTTTCATTTCACTCACACTTAATCAATCTTCATTTTCCCAAAATTTCAATTTTTGACCCCCAGGACCCTAAACCCACCAAACCTACCAAAGACCCTTGAAATTGCCCAAATTTGCAAAATTGCCTAAATTACCCAAAATTTCTCAAAATCAATCCTAGACATTTCCCACCACTCAAATTGATCATCCATGGTCAAATATACCAAAATTTTCTAAATACCACCTCAATAACCTCCAAATACCCAAAATACCCTTTTTAACCCAAAATTCCAAAAATTCAGAAAATTCCCAACAAATTCCAGAAAATCCAAAATATTCTCCATTTCATTTTGTTCAACTACACCATAAGCCAATTTTGTCAATTTATACCACTTTTACCAAAACCCACAATTTGACCTATTTTTAACCTAAGAGAGCCCAATGTCCAACCAAACCACTGCAATTGAGCTCAATTTTGATCCAATTCAATCCTAAGCTTCAATCTAATATCTCCAATACCAATTTAGACAAAATCCAAACCCAATTTCATCAAAATGTGGATACAATTTCAATTTGAAGCTTAAAGCCCAATTTTGGCCCATGACTTAAACTTAGCCCAAACCAACCCAACTCAACTCCAATTAACCCCAAATCTTTTCCTAAACCTTCCTAACATCCCCACAAATAAAAAAACTAACTTGAGTTGCCCAAAATTTGAACCTAAACTCCAACCAAACCTAACCCAAACCAAAGTCCCCAATTTTGCCTAAATCAATCATGAACCCAAATGAGCCCAAATCCCAAAATCAAAACCCAACCAAAATTGAAAAAACTCTTTGTCACACCCCCATAAATATTTTTCAACATTAATTTTACATCAAACCCAACATTGGCCCAACCTTAACCTAAGATAGCCCAATTTGATCCACTTTGGCCTCATTACCAAAAAGACCCAAATTAAACCCAATTCAACTCAAAATCACCCGAAACTTATTCCAAATTACTCATGGCACATTCTTAAACCAATCCCAACATTTATTTGACACAACCCCTCACCAATTTTTATCCGTTAATTTATTTCAAAACCTAAAAACCCACTTCCTGAAACCATTTTAAAAGCCCATCCAAAACGATTTCAAAAAGTCCAAGACTTATTCCAAAGCCCACATGAAGTTTCCTCTCATCATCCCTTTGATTTAAATCATTCCCTAAGTCTAAAACCAATCATTTTGATTAAACCAAAATAGTATCATGACTAAACCAATCCAAAAAATCTAAAGTTTTCAAAAATTCCAAATAACATTTTTATGAAATTAACCAAACCTTTTCCCAAGCCAAATGAAGCCATGAAGCCATGCATAAGCCACATACAAGCCATGAAAAGCCCTTTCCACCACACCATGCCATTAGTGGCAAAAGAGGGAGCCTCTTTCTTAACCCTTCATTAAGCATTTTTAACCTCATCCATGCTACACTCTAAACTAAGCTTAGCCACCTCACCTTGGATGGAGACTTCACCACTCCAATTCAACTGACCCAAATGATTCCCTAAGCCCAAAACCAGGTCATGGGAGGGTGCACCCAACCCATTTGGATGAGTTGACCAAACCAAGCCCAAAATAAGCTTCCTCCCATACCATTTAAATCAAACCCTTTACACATGTCAAACCCAAATTGAATTCACAAACCTTAAGCCCTGACCCCACTGAGTCAGATGGTGTACCATGCCTGGCCGGCCGGCCACCACAGCCGCCAGAAAACACCAGGCTGAGAGCCTTATTTGGCTTCAAATAATTCAAACCCACTGGCTGAGTTGTCCCAACCCAAATGGACACCATGGCTGTTCTTCTCCTCCCCTGACCAGCTGATCCCAGCCTCCAATTTCCCCTCGGAAGCCCTCCAGCCAGCTCTATTTAAACTCCGCCCCCTCTCGGCCAAAAGAGGTACTGAACAAAACCATACCAAAACTCTGCTAAAATTGCTTCAAACTCTTCTCCTAACCCAGAGCAATTGATCACCACTGTCTCTTTGCCCTAATCTCCATTAACAGAGCTCAATTTCTTAGCTCAAAATCCACCAAAAAAATAGGACACTTCACCACAGTGAGCCAATCCTTAAATTGATTGATCCTACACCTTCACCAGACCAAGAGAAGAAGTTCCCCAACAAAAACCCCCTCTATAGGCCAGCCATTCTCTCTATCGACCAAGCTTTGAAATCAGGCTTGGTGGAAATTACACTTAGAAAATTCACCAGAGCCAGAGACTTCATCTGGAGCTTCCTTGGGTTCAATCGAAGGTGCCACAACTCTCTGATTAAAGCTTCATTTCTCAGAGCAAAGGTATGGACCTCTTCTCCCTCCTGAGCTTCTATGAGTTCTCCATTTTGTTTAGCTCAATTTCAGAGCATGTTAGCCGTATAAATGTGTGTGTCTTGTTGAGACCAATCCATAGAGCATAAGAACATGAAATTTGGTTAAGTGTTGAGAGAGATCTTGGGGTTTTAGTGTGGACGGCTCTCGGGAAACACCAGTTGGAGACGATGACCAGGAACCGTCGGATCGCGCATGTATCGAATGGACAATCCAGATAGAGCCGGACGAGGAGATGGAACGAGACCGCGGGCCGCGTGGCATCCCACTCTGATGGCGGTATCGAATAGGGAGGCACCGCGTGGGCTTTCGATCCACCTTAGGTTGACGCGGCGCTGACTGGGTTAAGTAGGAAATTAGGGTATCTTCTAATTTATTTAAATACCTAGAACTTTGAAAATCCATATTTTTGTGTAAAAATCACAAAAATAAAATAAAAATACCTTCTTGCTCAGTGAACAGAGGAGAACAATGTGGAAAAAGAATTAAGTTATTTTGATGAGTATTTTATTTTTAATTAATTATTTTCTAATTTTAGTATTTTAGTTCTCCATGCATTTATGCAATTCACCATGTCATGAGACCATAGGGCTTTTGTAGCCTCTATTCTTGGGAACATTCTCTGAATTTTCCAAGACTAGAGACCATTTCTATGGCAAGTTATTGATTTTTCAAATTTATGTATCTGTTTTGTCATTTTAATTCCAGTAATTAGCATGTTGCTTAGAAAATTCTAGGAAAATTTAGGGAGGTATCTTATGACCAGAAGAACCTAGAAAAATTTTGGTTTGGTTAAATTCCTTAATAATAACCCTAATTAGTCCAAACACTTAAAACTGAATTTTAATTAATTAGGATTAACCACACATAAAAATTACTTAAAAATAATTCTCCACTGTCACTTAGGATGCAGAGAACCTCACATAAAAATTTGAAGTCAATTGGAAATAATTTAACCCATTAAATAAATTATTTAAGTTGTATGACCACTTTTAAAATTAAAAAATTCATAAAACCTAAAATACACTTAAAAAATTCACCAAAATGATTTTGAGGGCTCTCTGATATCAGAGGAGTCTAACAAATTAAAATTGGAATTTTCTAAAATTTTTTATTTTTAATCATATTTTTAATATTTTAATAATTAAAAATGATAAAAATCACAAAAATATTAAAAATCATAAAAATGTCATATTTGATCTCCTAATCACTTAGGAACCATTCCCATAATTTTCTCAAGTCTATAAGTTAAGAAATTGAATTTTAAAGGCATAAGACAATTTTTAATATTAAAAAATGAATTTCCCCACATTTTCACTAAATTAATTCTAATAAATCAAAGAAAAATTAGAAAAATATAAAATTTGCTTCTCTGAACTCCTTAAGGTCAGAGAGATTTATAAAAATATAAAATTCATTTTTCAACTTTAATTTTATTTTATAATTAATTAATACTATAAAACTCAAAATAATTATAATAAATAAAATATAATTCAAAAAAATCACCAAAATTGGTCTAATTGGTCCTCTGGTCAGTAGGGACATCCCACAATTTTCCTAAGGATAGAAATCTCACCTTGGTCATGTTGTTGAATTTTCATTGAAAACCCTCATTTTCTCACAAAAATAAATATATAAATTAAATTAAATTCAGAAAAATCACATTTTCTCCTCTAGTGTCTTAATTGACATATGAGTGAAGTGACATAAAAATTTTAAATTCATTTGAGCTTAATTTGATGAGTTATGAAATAAATAGGCTTAAAGGGACATAAAGGTAATTAAAGGATTTTGACCCTAATTAATATTTAGGTCTAATAAAAGGTAGGGTAGAATATCTGATCTTAATTTTCTCTTGGGGGATTGAAACTTAAGTAATGAAGAGGTAGAAACCCATTAATCATCTTGAAAATATTTAAAGTGAACCTTAATTAATTAAATAATTAAAATTTTGGAAGAATAATCAAAATTTGGATTATTAAAGTTGGGGATGTGACTTAGGAAGATACCAATTCTTTAATTTGAGATCCCTAGATGAATCACTTTAATAACATTTCAATTCTTTATTAAACATAAAATGATAATTGAAATTAATAATTAAAAAGAAAATAACCCTTAATTAAATTAAACTTTAAAATATTAAGTGATTTAATAGCTTAATTAAATTAAATTAAGAACTCTAAAATTAATTATCATTTGAAAACAAACCTTAAAAAAATTTAAAACATTAAAACTAATTTGAAATATTAAGATCATTAAAATATAAAGACTTAACTGAATTAAATAACTTGAACACTATTCTAAACTTAAAATTATTAATTAAAATTTTATAACTAAACCAAATTATTTCAAAATCATCAATTTCCTAATTAAGAATTGTTAAAAATCTTCAACAAATTAATTTTCCTCTAAAGGCCTTCATTATCATAACTCTTAAATGAAGCATTAAATGAAATGTCACCTTAATCACAAGGATGATCAAACATCCAAACTCACTGAGCAAGAGTCAAATAAGATCAGAACATTAAAGTAACTTGGGTGATTGATTCATCACCACAATGAAACTAACTGAACTTAAAATAATCTCTACAATGTTTAAGAAGATGTTCAGAATTCAATTTCTAGCACTTCTCTAACTTGATGGGATGTTTTAAAAGAATAGTGAGACTTCATTGTTCTTTGATGAAGAAAATCATCCTTAACAAAACACAAGAACATAGACGTCATAGGAATTGACTAGCTATAGGATTAGAATTTTGGTAGACAACTAAAACCTTCCCTTAGCTTTATGTAGGTGTTTTCTTACAATTATATAAATGCTTTAACCTGTGTTTTAAGTGCAGGAGAAAATAAATAGGAATGCTTACCAGGTACACTTTTATTTCATTGCAATTTATTTACCTGCACAGTACTTTACTTCTCTTGCAAGTTAAACAAGAATGTCACCCTGCATGAAAACTGAAACTTTAGGATAGCCACAAAACTGAAACCCAAAACTAAATTAAAATTCACAACAAGATAAAATTCACCTCCACAACATTTCAAAATATAAAATAACTCAAAATTTAATCACAAACAAAACACAAAACTACAACTACAACTAAGTTAAAACATCTCGTTGGATGATCGGGAATACCTCGGATGATGTAACCCACGTGTTGCTAACGAGATTTCCCACGGTCTAAATGAAAGTGTGGAACTCATTCAGTTGAGTTTAACAAATTCATTTGGACTAAGTGAATCCGATGAAAAAAACAGTGCTGGGATGACGGATCCATGGGATCTTAATCGGTTCTGTTTAATCAACTTTAAGATGTGTTTTAATTAAAACATGAAAATTATTTGGACTTTAAGATTTCTCTAAACCAAAACACTTTTCTCATCTCCTGATTTTCACTTTCTAAAACTAAACCTCTGTAACAATACGAAGCTTGGAGCATAGTGGGCAGCACGACCATCATCATCAGCAAAATTGGAATCTACATCAGTGAAACCTTTCTTAGTTTAAATAACCAAGTCATAGGATTTCGAGGTATTTTGCTTAGTGCAACATAAATCCTCAACTTTTTGTTAGGCATTTGCATAATCATATTATGTAAATTAAGCCTTAACCGGTTATAGGACTCTGAGGTAGTCGTTTGGTACGACATAAACCCTCATATCTTCGAGGATATTTGTATGATTATGTCATATAAATATAAGTCCTAACTAACTAAAATTGTCAGGATTACAATATAAAATAAACTTTCAAATTGAAGCTAAACAATAGGATAGTTTGGGAAGTTGCCAAGATTCTTCTTGGATCCTCAACTTCTCCTACTTCTCTTCCATTGGATTCCTAAAATAACTGTTCCAAATTTGATCCATTCCTAATTGAAATTTCCAAAATCCATTTATTTGAAACCTTAAACTTTGAAATTCTTGAGAGCAAAACCACCGATCATTATCGAGAGTTTTCTTAAGTGTTTTCGGACATTTAAGATGTAATTAACTATAGGGGCTTGCCCTTATAGGGAACTATAATAACCCAGGTAATATAAACCTTGCTTAATTCATTTATATTAAGAAAGGGAACTTGTCGGCTTATAAAATTGGTTGGCAGACCAAACGGATGTCACAAATCTTCTACTTTTTTTAATCGAGCCCCATCATCAAGCACTATATCTATTTTTCGGGATAGATACATGGTTTGTAATGCAGTGCTTGTTTATATAAACTGTTTGGGATGTGAGATCGGTTTGATTTCATATCATAAAATTTTCAAACTTTAAATTATTTTTAAAATCAAATGCTACTTTCTAAATTATATATATAGTTAAATTAAATTTAAAACTTAAAAACTTGTCGACAACTTCTGTTGGAGACCCTTTTTTTAAAATTCAACACACAACCTAAAAATATGCCGACAACTGTCACCTACCATCGAGTGCTACTATTCTGGTTTATCTCCATCTGAGGGAGATCTTGAGATGATTATTGCTTATTTGACTGACAACACTGGAGCTTGGAAGATCCGGAACGATAAACGGGTAAATTTCAAATCTTCTAAGTTAAATGGTATTTCAAAGGCATGACATTACTTTATTTCTTCAAGACTTATAACTTCCAACCACCTGAGCGATGTGACTAGAGATCGAGCTATCTTAAACTACTGCATTCAGGAGAGGAAGCCGATAGATGTTGACAGTATTATTTATTATTCTGTGGAGTTTACTGCTAGATCCAGTACTTTTATAGGACTAGGATTCCCATCTCTGATTTATACTTTATGTGTGAACAATGGAGTCATTGCTGATATTTCTGAGGAGAAGCTTGTCGGCATATTTTTAGGTTATGTGTTCTATTTTGAAAAGGGGGTTGCCTAACAGAAATTGTGCGGCGAATTTTTAATTTAATTTAAATAAATAATTTTGAAAAGTAGTGTTTGATTTTGAAAATAATTTTAAATTTGAAGGTTTTAAGATATGAGATTAAACCGATCTCACATCCCGAATAGTTTATATAAACGAGCACCGCACCACAAACCGTGTATCTATCCCTAAGGATAGACACACTGCTTGATGGTGGGGCTCGATTAAATAAACTAGAAGATTTGTGACATCCGTTTGGTCTGCGAACCAATTTTATAAGCCGAAAAATTCCCCTGCTTAATATGAAAGCATTAAACAGGGTTTATATTACCTGGGTTCTTTAAAATTCCCGATAAGGGCAAGCCCCTATAGTTAATTACATCTTAAGTGATGGGAATCACCTAAGAAAACTCTCGATAATAATCAATAATTCTGCTCTCAAGAATTTCAAAGTTTAAGTTTTCGAGGATTGAATTTTGGAATTTCGATAGGGAATGGATCAAATTTGGAACATTTTGTTTTGGGAATCCAAAGGAAGAAAAGTAGGAGAAATCACAGATTCGAAGCGAACTTCGGTAATTTCCCGACTACCCTATTGTTTGACTTGAGTTTAGGAAAGTCCTAATGTTTATTTGATGTTTTGATCTTGCCAATTTTAATTAATTAGGACTTATATTCGTATGACACAATCATACAAATAGCCTCGAAGATGTGAGGGTTTATGTCTTATCGGACTACTACCTCGGAATCCTAAAACCGGTTAGGGCTTAATTTAC
Organism: Papilionanthe hookeriana x Papilionanthe teres; assembly: GCA_022702705.1. Lineage (NCBI taxonomy): Eukaryota > Viridiplantae > Streptophyta > Magnoliopsida > Asparagales > Orchidaceae > Papilionanthe > Papilionanthe hookeriana x Papilionanthe teres. Next base: position 42,207,349 of record CM040429.1, on the reverse strand, counting down.
ATGACATGATCATGCAAATGCCTAACGAAGAGTTGAGGATTTATGTTGCACTAGGCAAACTACCTCGAAGTCTTATGGCTTTGTTATTTAATTCTAGGAAAGTTTTGCTGAAGTAGACTCGGGTTTCTGTCGATGACGATGGCCGTGCTGCCCACCATGCTCCGAGCTCCTTGTTGTTGCAGAGGTTCAATTTTAGAAGTCATAAATCAGGAGATGAGAAAAGTGTTTTGGTTTGGAGAAAATCTTAATTTCCAAGTGTTTTCAATATTTTAATTAAAACAAATCTTAAAGTTGATTATAACGACACCGGTTAAGATCCCACGGTTCCATCCTTCCGGCATCATTATTTTTATCGGATTCACTTAGTCCGGATGAATTTGCTAAACTCAGTCGAATGAGTTCCACACTTTCATTTAGACCGTGGGAAATCTCGTTAGCAACACGTAGGTTACATCATCCGAGGTATTCCCGATCATCCAATAGGACGTTTTAATTTAGTTGTAATTGTAGTTTTGTGTTCGTTTGTGATTAAATTTTGAGTTGTTTTATATTTTGAAATGTTGTGGCGGTGAATTTTATCTTGCAATGACTTTTAATTTAGTTTTAGTTTCAGTTTTAGGGGCTATCCTAAAGGTGTGGGTTTTCATGCAACAGTTGTTTATCATGCAAGAAAAGTAAGTGCAATGCGGTTAAAGAAATTGCAATAATGTAAATTGCAAGAAAATAAATTGCAATAAAATAAAAGCGTACTCGGAGGGTCTTCCCGTCATCCCAAGCTGCACTTAAAACACAATTAGAATATTTAAGCAAGTTCCTAGGTAAAGCTAAGGGAAGGGTTATGGTTTTCTACCAAATTCCTAATCCTATAGCTAGTCATTTCCTATGACGTCTAGGTCTTTGTGTTTTGGTTTGAGAATGATTTCCTTCATCAAAGAACAATTAAGTCCAATTGTTCTTATAAACATCCTATCATATTGAGAAAGTGCTTAAGACAAATCTTAAACATCTTTTCAATATTTCTAGGATTGTTTTAAGTCCAAATGAATTTAATTATATAAATGAATTAATCGTCCGAGGATTCAAATTTTGTTGTCTTGCTCAGTGAACTAGGACATTTGAATATCCTATAAGTGAAGTAACATTTCATTTAATATTCTGTTTAGGAGTTATGATGATTAAAGCTTTCGAGGGTAAATTGGTATTCAAATGATTTGTAATTTAGTTTAATTTCCATTAATGGGTTTAAATTTGGAATAGTGTTCAAGTTGTTTTATGTTTAATTTCTTTATGTCTTAGGTGATGTTATTTAATTCAATTTAATTTTAAATTTAATTTAATTTATTTTAATTTTAATTTTAATTTAATTTAATTTAATTCAATTTAGTTTGATTTGATGTTACATTAAATTAATTTGATTTGATTTAATTTTAATTTAATTTGATTTAATTTAATTTAATTTAATTTGATTTTATTTATTTATTTTAATTTAATTTAATTTAAGTTATTTAATTTAATTTAATTTGATTTTATTTATTTAATTTAATTTAATTTAATTTAAGTTATTTAATTTAATTTAATTTAATTTAATTTAATCTTTAATTTAATTTTTAATTTAATTTTATTTTTAATTTTAATTGAAATTTTTTGAAAGAGTTTAATAATTTAATTTTAGTTTAATGATTAAGTCTTTTAATATTTTGAATTTGAGTTATCATTTTAATTAAGAATTGGATATTAATGAGATGATTAATTTAGGGATTTTTTAAATTAAAGAATAAATCTCTTCCTAATAATATCGCTATTTTAATAATTCCAATTTTATTATTCTTCCAAATTTAATCAATTATTTAATTAAAGTTTAATCATTTTAAATTGCTTAATGGGTTTCTACCCTTTAATTATTTAAATTTCAATCATCCAAATCAGATTAAGATCAAATATTTTACTTGTTAATTTTTTTTATTAAACCTAAAGTTTTAATTAAGGATTAAGAATTTTTAATTACCATTTTACCCTTTAAGCTTAATAATTTCATAACTCACTAAATTGAACTCAAATGAACTTGAAATATTTATGTGACTTTACTGATTTGTCAATAAAGACATGAGAGGAGAAAATGTGATTTTTCTGTATTTAATTTATTTATATAATTATTTTTGGTGGAAAATAGAGATTTCCAAGGAAAATTTAATAACATGACCAAGGGAAAGTTTCTGTCCTTAAGAAAATTAGGGGACATTCCTAATGACCAGAGAACCACTTGGACCAATTTTGGTGATTTTTTGAATTATATTATTTTTATTATAATTATTTTAAGTTTTGGAGTGTTAATTAATTTAAAAATAAAATAAATGTTGAAAAATAAATTTTATATTTTTCAGAAATCTCTCTGATATCAAGGAAGTCAGAGAAGTGAATTTTGCAATTTTCTGATTTTTCTATGATTTATTATAATTATTTTAGTGAAAATGCTAGAAAATACATTTTTTTAATTTTAAAATTACCCTAGAGCTTTAAAATTTAATATCTCACTAAATAGACCTAAGAAAAATATGGGGTTTGTTCCTAAGTGATTAAAATTCAAAATGTGACATTTTGGTGAATTTTATTATTTTTGTGATTTTTATTATTTTTTAATTATTAAAAATATTAAAATAATATTAAAAATCAACTTTTTTAGAAAATTGAAATTTTTATTTTCTTAGATTCCCCTAATATTAGAGAGGCTCCAAAACCAATTTGGTGAATTTTTGAAAGGTATTTTGAAGGTTATGAATTTTTAAAGTTTAAAATAACTAAGTGGCTTAATCAACCCAATTAGTGGGGCTAACCAAGTCCAATTGACCTCAAATTTTTATGGTGGGTTCCTCTGATCCTAAAGGTCAGTGGAGAATTGATTTCAAGTCAATTTGATGTATGGTTAGCTCTAATTAATTAGAGATCCATTTTGGGTGTTTAAGCCAATTAGGGTTGCTTTAAATTAACTAACCCAAAACCTATTTTTCCTAGGGTCCTCTGGTCATAAGGAACATCATCAAATTTTCCTAGAATTTATTTCACAACATGATATTTATTGGAATTAAAATACTCAAAACAGTAACATGAATTTGAAAAATCAATAACTCTTCATAGGGATGGCCTCTGACTTTGGAAAATTCAGGGAATGTTCCCAAATTCAGAGGCTTCAAAAGCCCTATGGTCTCATGCTATGGTGAATTGTATACATGCATGGAGAATTAAAAGTATGCAGAGAGTAAATAAATTATAAAAAATAAAATACTTGATGAAATTGAATGATTTCTTTTCCACATTATTCTCCTCTGTTCACTGAGCAAGAGGGTATTTTTATTTTATTTTTCGATTTTTCTACACGAGTTATGAATTTTTGAAGTTTAGGGAATTAAATAAATCAAAAAAATACCCTAATTTTCTATTTATCCACGCGGCGCCGCGTCGACCTCGGCGACTCCGAAACGCCGCGTGGCGCGCTCCCATTCGACGCCGCCATCCGACTCGGCGCTCCCGGGGCCCGCTGTATCGTTCCGTCTTCTGATCCGACGCGATCCAGGCCGTCCGTCCGCTCGTGTATTAAATGAACGGCATCCGTTCATCGTCCCCAAGTGTTCTCACCCGAGAGCCGTCCACACTAAATCCCTATTATCTCACTCGATACTCAATGGATTTTCATGTTCTTATGCTCTATGGATTCATCTTAAAGAGACGAACACATCTATACGGCTATCATGCATTGAAATTAAAGCATTCAAAATGGAAAATCTCTAGAAGCTCGGGATGAAGAATTAGCTCATACCTTTGCTCAGAGAAGTGTGGCTTGATACGAGAGTTGTTGCACCTTCGATTGGATCTAGCAAGCTCCGGATGAAGTCTCCCGATCCGGTGAATTGTCTGAGTGTGATTTCAACCAAGCCCGATCACAAAGCTTGGAGGCTGGAGCAAGCTGGGAGGCCTCGGAGATGGGGCTTTTGCTTGGTGGACACCTTCCCTAGTCCGGTGAAGGTGTAGAACCAATCAATTTGGGGATTGGCTCACCGTGGAGAAGTGTCCTGGTTTTGGGTGGAATTTCGGTTGAGAAATTGGGTTTTGTCGGTGGGGATTAGGGCAAATTGACATCGGGGATCAACTGCTCTAAGGGTGGAGAAGGTTTGGAACAATTTTGGCAGAGTTTCGGCAAGGTTTGTGCAACTCTCCTCTCATGGCCGTGAGGGGTGGAGTATAAATAGGAGAGGGCGGAGGGCCTCCCAGGGAGAGTTAGGGCTTGGGATCAGCTGCTCTTGGAAAGAGAAGAACAGCTCCAATGGCCAGCGGGGATGGGGCAGCTCGGCGGGTGAGAATTCCAAGTTGGGCTCACATGTGAGCTCTCGGCCATGGTGTTCCGGCGGCTCGGTGGCTAGCCGGCCGGGCATGTGGTCACCATCTTGTTCGGGTGGGTCGGGTGGGGTTTGGTGCATTCAATTGAGGTTTGACATGTGTAAAGGGTTTGATTTAGATGGAATGGGGGAGGAGCTAATTTTGAGTCTAAATGGGTCAACCCACCCATTTGGGCTTGGTGCACCCCTCAAGGTGGCTTTGGATGCTGTGGGGGATCAAAGGGATCGAGCTGGTTTGGCATGGAGAAGTCTCCATCCAAATATATTTGGATTAAATTTAAGTTTAGGTGAAACATGATTAAGGCTAATGAGCTTTAGGGATTAAGGAAAGCCCTCCCTCTTCTTACCCAATATGGCATGGTGGAGTGTCCAAAGCTCTCATGGCTCACATGTGGCTCATGCATGGCTTCATGGCTCACCTTTGGCTTGGCAAAAAGTTTGGTCAATTTCATGAAAATGGATTTTAGGAATTTTTGGTAATTTGATGGAAATTTGTATGAAACTTGATTTGGAATTATTTGATGATGAATTTAGGACTTAGGTAATGGATTTAATTAAGTGGATGGCAAATGGAGATGTCATGTGGGCTTTAGGGTAGATTTTGGGCCTTTGGATGTGGTGAAGTGGGCTTTTAGGAAAGTTTAAGGGAAATGGGCTTTTTGATTTTAGGATGGGCATTTGGGTGAAGATTTTGTGAAGGACCTTGTCAAATAAGTGTTATAATTGGTTTAGGGATGTTCTATGAAGGGCTTGGAGTCAATTTAGTGTAATTTGGGGTTGAATTGGTTTGAATTTGGATTTATTTGGTGAATGGGCCAATATAGGTCCAAGTGGACCAAGTTGGGCCAATGTTGGGCTAGGGTTGAAATTGATGTAAAATTAATGTTGAGAAATGTTTATGGGAGTGTTTCAAAGAGGTTTTGACTTTGGTTGGGCTTTGATTTTGGGGTTTGGGCTCATTTGGGTTAGGTTTGGGTTTAGGTCAAAATGGGCCTTTTAGCTTTAGGTTGAATTTGAGTGGGGTTTGGGTCTAAATGTTGGGCAAATCAGGTTAGTGTTTTGTTTGTGGGAATGTTAAGGAAGGTTTAGAAAAGATTTGGGGTTAATTGGAGCTGAATTGGGTGAGTTTGGGTTAGGTTTGAGTCATGGGTCCAAATTGGGCTTTAAGGCCAAAAGTGAAATTGGATCCAAATGTCAATCAAATTTGACTTGAATTTGGTCTAGATTGGTGTTGGGAATGTTGAATGGAAGTTTATAACTGAATTGGACCAGAATTTGGGTCAATTGGGTAGGTTTGGTTTGACATTGGGTTCACTTTGGGTTAAAATGGGTCAAATTGAGTGTTTTGACAAAAGTGGGGTAAATTGACAAAATTGGCCCATGGTGTAGTTGGACAAAATGAAATTGGGAATATTTGGGATTTTCTGGAATTTTCTGGGAATTTTTTGAATTTTTGGATTTTTTGGCCAAGAGGGGTATTTTGGGTATTTGGAGGGTATTGGGAGGTTTTCTTGGAATTTTTGGTATTTTTGGGTATGGATGATCAATTTGAGTAATGTGGAAATGTTTAAGATCAATTTTGAGGAATTTTGGGTGATTTAGGAAATTTTGAAAAATTTGGGTAATTTCAAGGGTTTTGGGTAGGCTAGGCGGGTGCAGGGTCCCGGGAGTCAAAAATTGAAAATTTGGAAAATTGAAGATTGGGTAAATTTAAGTGGATTGAAATCATTTTGGTTGAGCCATGAAGCCACATCAAGCCCACATGAGCCATGAAGGGACTCATTTGAGGCATCCACTATGTTGTTCCTAACCCTCTAAGCCAAGGGCTTAGGGGTTAAGGACCATCCATGTGAATCACCTACATGAGTCAGGAGGCCAAGTTAGGTATAGGTGTGGTTTTAGGAGGTGTGTGGAAGTGTAGTGTGTAGGTGTAGTGTATAAGTGTAGTGTGTGTGTAAGTCAGCCCCTTCACCATACCGAGCCACCTGTAGGCGGTCCTAAGGCCAAAGAGTCCTATAGGAACTCATCCTTTAAACTTCCACATTTGATTTCAACCCTCTAGGTGATTAGGGGTCTACAGTCAAGTTTGTGGAGTTTTCAGGAAGTTTAGAAGTGGTTTGAATTTCTAAAAGGTGGGTCCCAATTCTAGTCCTCTAAGATAGTCAAAGGAAAAGCCTAAGGCTAGATCCTAAGCACTAAAAAGAAGAAGAGAAGACCTCATCAAAAATGAGGTCAACAAAGCTGAAGTCTACCAAGCCAATTGGGCAGGAGAGTGTTAGTATCTCTGATCGTCTTCGTGGGAAGAGATCTACAACCCCTTCTACTTCGCACCTACTCCGGGTAGAGCTTCCACTTCGAGACCTTCTGCTTCTACTCGTCGAGTCACCGTCTTGTTTTTGGGAATCGATGCATGATAAATTTACGGAGCGACGGAATGAGTTATTTTTAACTCACTCTGCATTTGATACTATGGCTAAGAAAATTGATCACCTATCTGATTACACCCAGAGGAAGAGTGAGTATGATGCTGAGTATTCAGAGTCTTTAGTTAGATTCTTGAAGGGTGAGCATGATATTCAGTTTCCCACCTGTCAAGTTTTCTTTTGGTGGTGACGATGACGAGGCTACAGACAATGATTAGTAGCCTGATTTACCTCTGAGATGTGCTGAGTCTGTTGTTAGTTTAGTTTTTGTTTGCTAGTACTGATTGTTGTTTGTTGTTTGCTAGTTTAGATTGGTTTATGAGACTTTGTATGAATTGTTTGATGTTGAGACTGTTTTAGATATTTAGTTGCAGACTGAAATTTGAATAAATTTTTGTTTATTTTTGTTTCAGCTTACTGCTTAGTATTCTAGAATAGTTAGTAATGTTATTCTATTTCTGTTAGTAATATAGTTATTTTATTCAACTACTGCTATATAAAATTTTTTTTTAAAAAAAAAATTTTTGAGCCTGCTTACTTTTATATGCTTCATTATTTCTGTAATATTCAAAAAAAGCATGTGTAGAAGTAAATTATATTTCTTTCTAGATTTTTTCTTACATGCTTATAAAATTCCTTTTTAAATTATACTTTTCTTTCTCTCATACTTTATTTTTTTATGATATACCAAAACTTAGGTTTGGGTGAAGGGAAAATACATGCAAATTTAAATTTTATTTGTCCTTAATAAACTAATATTTTCTAAAAAAAAAAAATCTTAACATAACATAAGGAATGAAGAATCTATTTAAGATCACTTAAATTTTTGAAATTCTAAATAATTTAGTGGACTTAACCAAAATTTTAATTACTTTGATTGATTTTAAGAATAGAATTATTTAACTTAAAGAAGAATAAGATTAAGAAATTTTTCTATTCATAATAGAAATAATTGAATTTTACAAGTATTAAGAAATCAAAAATTATAACTTGAAAAATAAAAGATTGAAAGTTTTATTGAAATTCTATTCATATTATAATAATTAAGTGAAAATATAAAAGTTTGAAAATATAAGTTAAGGATAGTGAAGTTCAAAATCATTAACATGCTATCCAGATATAGTAATCCTCACTGTGAAAAAAAAATAAAAAAAGAAGAAAAGAAAAAAGAGGTTAAGTAACGTTTAAGGTTTGTTTTCAAATGATAAATTAATTTTACTGTTCTTAATTTAATTTAATTAAGCTATTAAATCACTTAATACTTTAAAGTTCAATTTAATTAAGGGTTATTTTCATTTTAATTATTAATTTCAATTATCATTTTAAGTTTAATTTAGAATTAAAATGTTATTAAAGTGATTCATCTAGGGATCTCAAATTAAAGAATTGGTATCTTCCTAAGTCACATTCCCAACTTTAATAATCCAAATTTTTATTATTCTTCCAAAATTTTAATTATTTAATTAATTAAGGTTCACTTTAAATATTTTCAAGATGATTAATGGGTTTCTACCTCTTAATTCGAATTTTATATTATCTTATTTATCTTTTCCTAATTGAAAGGAGAAAATAAACTAACAACTCAGAACACATTGAATTTAAACAACAAAACATGATAATGAAACTTTGAATAAAATTACAAATACTTATCTCAAGTGTTTCTCCTACTGAACCTCTGAATTCTTCTGACTCCAAAGCAATTAAGCTTCAAAAGCACCAACTCTTTAAACTCTCAATATAGAATCTAAATAAAATAACTAACTAATTTATGAAGGATAGTAGAATGTGGCCCTAAAGTATCTCTCTAATTCTCTCTCTAGATGGGGCTCTAGATAGGGGGGCGATTTTTTCTGAAGGAGTACCCCTCTATTTATAGGCTTCAAGGGTTGCCTCAAGGCACCTCATCAAATTGTGTCCACATTCAATGAATCTTCTATAAGGTGTGTCTGGCGCCTAAGCGCCGGACTCTGCGTCCAGTTCTTCACACCTCTTCACTTTGGATCATATTTCTTAAAGATTAAAACCATTTCCAAGCATCCAAATACATTGTATCACATGTCCTATAAACCATGAACAACTGCCAATCTTCTAGAAGGTCCAATAACCGCTAACACCGTCAAAATAACCGTCCAAAAGTCGTCAAAAATCTTGACAGATCCCATATCGACCTGGCGCTTAGGCGTCGGATTCTGGCGCCTAGGTGCCAGACCAATAATTTTGACAATTTTGCATTTTGGCACCATATTTGCTCCTTTTTGCTCCTTTTTGCTCCCTTTTCACTCTTTTTCCTTCTTGAACATTTTTTCATTACCTATATCCAAAAACACAAAAATACCTTTCATTAAAGCATAATATCCTTAAAAATTTGATAAAAATCAAGGCATAAAAATGGGTATTTTTTTCATGGATCAAAATCACCCAAACTTAAACGTTACTTGTCCTCAAGTAACCCTTTTTACTATATAAAATGTATAACTAGTTTTCTTCATACAAGAAAATTCAAGTGAAGCCAATTTTTTATTAGGCATATCCTCAAGCTTCTCTTTTTTCTGTCCTTTTTTTTTTCACAGTGAGGATTACTGTATCTGGATAGCTTGTTAATGATTTTAAACTTCACTATCCTTAACTTATATTTTCAAACTTTTATATTTTCACTTAATTATTATAACATGAATAGAATTTCAAAAAGACTTTCAATCTTTTCTTTTTCCAGTTATAATTTTTTATTTCTTAATACTTCTAAAATTCAATTATTTCTATTATGAATAGAAAATTTTCTTAATCTTATTCTTCTTTAAGTTAAATAATTCTATTCTTAAAATCAATTGAAGTTATTAAAATTTTGGTTAAGTCCACTAAATTATTTATAATTTCAAAAATTTAAGTGATTTTAAATAGATTCATCATTCCTTATGTTATGTTAAAATTTTTCGAGAAAATATTAGTTTATTAAGGACAAATAAAATTTAAATTTGCATGTATTTTCTCTTCCCCCAAACTTAAGTTTTGGTATATCATAAAAAAAATAAAGTATGAGAGAAAGAAAAGTATAATTTAAAAAGAAATTTTATAAGCATGTAAAAAAAAATCTAGAAAGAAATATAATTTACTTTTACACATGCTTTTTATGAATATTACAAAATAATGAAGCATATAAAAGTAAGCAGGCTCAAAAAAAATTTTTATAGCAGTTGTTGAATTAAATAATTACATAACTAACAAAAATAGAATAACATTACTAACTATTCTAGAATACTAAACAGTAGGCTGAAACAAAAATAAACATAAATTCATTCAAATTTTAGTCTGCGACTAAATGTCTAAAACAGTTTTAACATCAAACACTTCATACAAAGTCTCATAAACAAATCTAAACTAGCAAACAACAAACAACAATCAGTACTAGCAAACAAAAACTAAACTAACAACAGACTCAACACATCTCAGAGACAAATCAGGCTACTAATCACTGTTTGTAGCCTCGTCATCGTCATCACCAAAAGAAAACTCCACATCCTTAGGATCAACATATGGTGAAAATCTAGGACAGGTGGGAAACTGAATATCATGCTCACCCTTCAAGAATCTAACTAAAGACTGCGAATACTCGAGCATCATACTTACTCTTCCTCTGGGTGTAATCAGATAGGTGATCAATTTTCTTATCCATAGTATCAACTCTGCAGTGAGTTAGAAATAACTCATTCTGTTGCTCTAGAAATTGATCATGCATCGATTCCCAAAAATAAGACGGTGGCTCAGCAGTAGAAGTAGAAGGTCTGGAAGTGGAAGCTCTACCTGGAGTAGGTGAAAAAATAGAAGGGGTTGTAGATCTCTTCCCACGAAGACGATCAGAGATACTAACACTCTCTTGCACTATTGGCTTGGTAGACTTCAGCTTCTCCACAGAAATATCAGCAGTGACTCCATTGTTCACACATAAAGTATAAATCAGAGATGGGAATCCTAGTCCTACAGAAGTACCGGATCTAGCAGTAGAGTTCACAGAATCATAAATAATACTGCTGACATCTATCAGCTTCCTCTCCTGAATGCAGTAGTTTAAGATAGCTCGATCTCTAGTCACTTCGCTCTGGTGGTTAGAAGGTATAAGTCTTGTAGAAATAAAGTAATGCCATGCCTTTGAAATACCTTTTAACTTAGAAGATTTGAAATTTACCTGTTTATCATTCCGGATCTTCCAAGCTCCAGTACCGTCAGTCAAATAAGCAATAATCATCTCAAGATCTCCCTCTGAAGGAGATAAACCAGAATAGTAGCACACGATGGTAGGTGGCAGTTGTCGGCATATTTTTAGGTTGTGTGTTGTATTTTAAAAAAGGGGTCGCTAACAGAAGTTGTCGGCAAATTTTTAAGTTTTAAATTTAATTTAAATATATATAATTTAGAAAGTAGCATTTGATTTTAAAAATAATTTTAAGCTTAAAAATTTTAAGATATGAAATCAAACTGATCTCACATCCCAAACAGTTTATATAAACGAGCACCGCAACACAAACCATGTATCTATCCCGAAGAGTAGACACACTACTTGATGATGGGGCTCGATTAAGTAAACTAGAAGATTTGTGACATCCGTTTGGTCTGCGAACCAATTTTATAAGCCGACAAGTTCTCCTGCTTAATATAAATGAATTAAGCAAGGTTTATATTATCTGGGTTAAAAGTTCCCTATAAGGGCAAGCCCCTATAGTTAATTACATCTTAAATGTCCGAAAACACTTAAGAAAACTCTTGATAATGATCAGTGGTTTTGCTCTCAAGAATTTCAAAGTTTAAGGTTTCAAACAAATGGATTTTGGAAATTTCAATTGGGAATGGATCAAATTTGGAACCGTTATTTTAGGAATCCAATGGAAGAGAAGTAGGAGAAGTTGAGGATCCAAGAAGAATCTTGGCAACTTCCCAAACTATCCTATTGTTTGGCTTCAATTTGAGAATTTATTTAATATTGTAATCCTGCCAATTTTAGTTAATTAGGACTTATATTTATATGACATAATAATACAAATAGCCTCGAAGATATGAGGGTTTATGTCGTACCAAACGACTAACTCGGAGTCCTGAGACCATTAGGGCTTAATTTACATAATATGATTATGCAAATGCCTAAGGAAAAGTTGAGGATTTATGTTGCACTAAGCAAAATACCTCGAAATCCTATGGCTTGGTTATTTAAACTAAGAAAGGTTTTGCTGATGTAGATTCCAGTTTTGCTGACGATGATGGCCGTGCTGGCCACTATGCTCCAAGCTCCGTATTATTACAGAGGTTTAGTTTTAGAAAGTGAAAATCAAGAGATGAGAAAAGTGTTTTGGTTTAGAGAAATCTTAAAGTCTAAATATTTTTAATGTTTTAATTAAAATACATCTTAAAGTTAATTAAACAGAATCGATTAAGACCCCACGGTTCCGTCATCCCAGCACCGTTATAATAAACATCTATTATTTTTGAAATGAATGAAAAATTTTTGAAGTCTTATGATTTGGTAGTTGAATAAGCTTTAAATTCTTAAAATTAAACTTAGTTAGTGAAATTTGGTTAATGATTTACTAAAGCCTTTATAAGATCAAAAATTACAAGGAGTCTTAAATATTTATCTTTCATTCCAAATGTTATACATTTTATATAGTAAAAAAGGGTTACTTGAGGACAAGTAACGTTTAAGTTTGGGGGATTTTGATCCATGAAAAAATACCCATTTTTATGCCTTGAGTTTTATCAAATTTTTAAGGATATTATGCTTTAATGAAAGGTATTTTTGTGTTTTTGGATATAGTTGATGGAAAAATGTTCAAGAAGGAAAAAGAGTGAAAAAGGAGCAAAAAGGTGCAAAATGGAGCAAAAATGGAGCCAAAATGAAAAATTGTCAAAATTATTGGTCTGGTGCCTAGGCGCCAGAATCAGGCTCCTAGGCGCCAGAATCAGGCGCCTAAGCGCCAGGTTGATACGGAATCTTTCAAGATTTTTGACGACTTTTAGACGGTTATTTTGATGGTGTTAGCGGTTATTGGGCCTTCTAGAAGACTGTCAGTTGTTCCTGGTTTATAGGACATGTGATACAATGTATTTGGATGCTTGGAAACGGTTTTAATCGCGAAGAGGTGCGATCCAAAGTGAAGAGGTGCGAAGAACTGGACGGAAAGTCAGACTCCTAGGCTCCAGATTCCGGCGCCTAGGCGCCCGACACACCTTCTAGAAGATTCATTGAATGTGGTCATAATTTGAAGAGATGCCTTGAGGCAACCCTTGAAGCCTATAAATAGGGGGGTACTCCTTCAGAAAAAATTGCCCCCCTATCTAGAGCCCCATCTAGAGAGAGAATTAGAGAGATACTTTAGGACCACATTTTACTATCCTTCATAAATTAGTTAGTTATTTTATTTAGAGTTTGTATTGAGATTTTAAAGAGTTGGTGCTTTTCAAGTTTATTTTTTTGGAGTCAGAAGAATTCAGAGGTTTAGTAGGAGAAACACTTGAGATAAGTATTTGTAATTTTATTCAAAGTTTCATTATCATGTTTTGTTGTTGAAATTCAATGTGTTCTGAGTAGTTAGTTTTCTTTCTCCTTTCAATTGGGAAAAGATAAATAAGATAATATAAAATTTGTTGGAGAATTAAAAACTATTTATATTTTAAAACATTGTGATGATATTAATACCGGATCCTAATTTACTATTTAAATTGTCCATTTAAATTGTTAAAATCTGTTGAAGAGTTTTGATACCTAGAAGGAGATGAATTCTTAACTATTAGATATCACATGAATCCTTGGGTAGTCGAAGGCCTTGTGCGGGTTATTGAAGGTGAAGTGTAAATAAATAGGAAGATATTATATAATGGGCATAGAATTGAAAAGTTTTTAGAGTGACAGACTAAATTCTTGTGATTTGGTTTATAGAGAAGGAAAGGGTCACTAGTAAGGCCGACCATAGCCACCCTTGGACATTTAGTAGTGTGAGCCTAGATTAACCCATTCTACTAACAATACATCTGGACCTGATCTATAGGCTATCAAATGTTCTTTACACCTAGATCAAAGGGTAAAGAATATGAATGCTTCTATTTGGCACAATACCATAAATTTATATTCTCCACGAATATTATCATTATCTTAGAAAATCTTGGATTAATTGAAAGGAAGAAAGTTGTTTTCTTATTGTTATTTACACCAATCATTTCTTTATTTCTTTATTATTGCATCTAGTAATTAAAATATCAAATTTATAACTATAAAAGAAATACTTAAAAATAAAATTAAAATATTTAAAAATCCATAACTCACTCCTCGTGGGATCGATACTGGGGTCTTTGTTTCAAAGCCCTATATTACTTGATACGATACGTATACTTGCGTAGTACCCCTAGTGTGTAAAATATTTTCGATAAAATTATATTTGTATACACTAGCCGCTATTATTATCTATTACATATATTTGAAACCATTAATTATTATATTTGTCATCAGCGGATTGTAGGTCAAGTTTTTAGCACCGTTGCCGGGGATTGAATTTTTAGTACGCATATATTTAGTGCGGGTCAGTCATTTAAGGTGAAGTGCAAATAAATAGGAAGATATGATTCATTGGGAGTAGAATTCATTAGTTTTTAGAGTGACAGACTAAATTCTAATAATTTAGTTTATAGAAAGGGAACGGGTCACTGGTAGGGCCGACCATAGCCACCCATGGACATCTAGTAGTGTGAGCCTAGATTAACCCATTCTACTAATAAAACATCCTGAACTGATCTATACATTAGTCAATGTTCTTTGCACCTGGACCAAAGGGTAAAGAATAGGAATGATTCTATTTAGCACAATACCATAATCTAAATTCCCCACAAAAGATAATTATTCTAAAAATCTTGGATTAGTTGAAAAAGAGAATGTTTTTTTATACTTGCATTGAATTTTAACTATTGCTTACTTTACTTTATTACTGCTACTTGCTTACGTGCTTATAGTAAAAATTGTTAGTAAATTAAATTTGAAAGTAAAAGATATATATATATATATATATATATATATATATATATATATATATATATATATATATATATATATATAATATATGATAAGATGGTGGTGGCGGCTGTAGGAGCTCTTCAGGGTTTCGATGGAGCTAATTAACGAGAGGTGGTGGCGGCGGCTGCTTTGCTAGAGAGGAGGAAGTTAGCTGGGAGCAAGAAGAAGGCTTCCTCTTTGTGGTCTTTCTCTGGTTTTGGAAGGGAAATTAGTTTTTCTCCCTTCCCGGGTGATTGTTTATTTGAATTTTCTTGTGAGTTACTGTTTCATTGGTGATGGCTACAACACTCACTAGTGCTGATCCAAATTTTGTTGCAAGGGGCACGTTTGCTGAAGTGATTGTAAGAAAAGAAGGAGGTACCACCATTGGAGACAAGTTAGTATTTCCCCAGCTTTTTCATGATGCAATGGAGGGTAAGGTAGAGTGTGAATTCATTTGGAAATGTACCAAAAAGGCTGGCAAGCTTGCTCTTATTTTTACTGAGGAGGAGATGTCAAAGTTATCTGAACCATACAGATTCACACTGGTGGGAAAGTTTCAGTTTGGACATCCCAAACTTAACATTCTTAGGAAAGCTGTTGATGACTTTAAATTGGTGGGCAAGTCGGAAGATTGGGGTCTTTGACGATCGCCATATCATGTTGCGACTAACATTGGAGGAGGACTATGCTCGGATTTTCTCAAAAAGGTCATCATGATAGATGGGAAACCTATGAAACTACTGAAATGGACTTTAGATTTTGATCCAACAAAAGAACCTCCAATTGTTTCTGTTTGGTTCAGTTTACCTAACCTGAAACTTCCATTCAACAATCATAGGATCATCTATGACAATGTTGACTCAATGGGCAGACCATTAAAACTTGATATACCATCAGCAAATGTTACAAGAATTTCAAATGCAAGATTTTTAGTGGAAAGGGATATAACTCAACCATACATTGATGGGGTTTGGCTTGAGTACGACTAACAATGGGTATCGGCAACCCATTGTAATGGAATAACAACCTTTGTATTGCAAACACTGTCATCTTTTTGGACATACAATGGAGCAGTGCTTGAAACTCCACCCTGAACTCAGACAATGTAATGTAGAGAAGAAAGGCACAAAAAATATGGAGAACACTTCCACTACTCAAGTAAAACACAATCACCACACTCCAGTTCTTTCTTTAAATACTGCTCAGGTTAAACCTACAACAGTGCCAGAGAAGGATGGGACTGCAACTGGTTTTGACCTCTCAGCTGCTAGGAGATATGCTGATCAAGTTATTGAAATAAGAGACCCCCCTGATAAAAGTCCTTCACTCCAGATTAATGCTGAAGAACCCCCTTCTACTTTTGTACAGGAACTACCTGACAATTCAGCTGCAGGTGGTACCTTTGCTACTCCCACAGAGCCTACAACAAATATAGTGTTATTTCCCCCCTCTGAACCTATAACAGGTGAGTCAGCCCAAATTATACTCTCGGATCGAATATCGAAGCGTAAGGAGCATGGTCTCGCAAAAGAGTAGGAGGAGGAAAGATCTTATGGAACTACAAAATTTGTCACAAGATAACATCATTGGTATGGACCGGTCTTCGACCACTCCCCTAGGCTTACTAGGGCCGGTAAGGCACTCCATCATGATTAATCTTCTCGCTGGAATGTTAGGGGTGTTGCGAGTCCCGGCACCCTCAACAGTCGCTACATTTGAACAGGACTTATAAACTTTGGATCTTTGCTCTCTTAGAACCAATGGTTCACACTAACATTACTAAAATTACAAAAAGATTCCTTGGTTTTCACTTCCAATCAAACTGTAATAATAAGATTTGGGTTTTTACCAGAAAAGAATTGCATTGTACTACTCTTATTGATAACTATCAATTGTTACACATTCAATTTGGGTTAGATCAATTCCATGGTCGTGCCACTTTTTTATATGCTCTGTTGTTCTTCCACTGACGGATCTAATCTTTGAGTCGAAATTTGCGAGCATCGGTGCTTCTAATCCCTCTAACTCGGATAGTGGGTGGGGACTTTAATTGTATTAGAGACCCTAGTGAAAAAAGGGAGGCATAACCCCGCATCTCCAAACTATGATGCAGTTCTCTCACAATATAACCACTGCTGGGCTTTTTGATTTGGGATTCATTGGATCCCCCTTCACTTGGCAGAGAGGCAAACTCATGGAGAGGCTGGATAGAGTTCTAGCAAATGATTCCTGGTTAAACATTTTTCCTATCACTCAAGTACTTCATCTGCATAGAGCTACTTCTGATCATTCCCCATTGTTGATTCAGATCTCCTTCAACCCTTATAAAGGAAACTCTCCCTTCAGATTCCTAAACATTTGGTGTGATCATCCCAACTTTCTTGAAGAAGTCAAGAGCTCTTGGAAGGTCCCTGATAGTCATAACAGTAATCCACTTATCAGACTTTGGAGACTTCATAAGAATCTGGCATTTCATTTTAGGTATTGGAATAAGCACACATTTGGCAATGTGTTCCAACAAGTCAGGGATGCTGAAACAAAAGTCCAATTATTGGAGGCTCAACAGGAGTTGGGAGAGATTCAGGAGCAGGATTTGTTGATTGCTCATTCTCAACTTGCACAAGCTCTAGATAGAGAAGAGAGTTTTCTGCAACAAAAAGCTGCTACGATAAGGTATCTTCTTGGGGATAGGAACACCAAGTATTTCCATGCTATGATCAAACACAGGAGGAAAATAAATGCCATTCTCAGAATAAAGGATTCAACAGGTAATTGGGTTACAGACCCCACTCATATCTCAAATAGTGCTCTTCAGCACTTTCAGCAACTATTTGCTTCACAACCTAACCCTTCCCAGTGTCTATTTGAAGAAGTTTTCTCTGAAAATTATAACTATGTCAATCAGCTTAATCTGACTTTTATTACTTATGCCAAGGAAATTCAGAATGCCTTAAAGAATATTGATGGTAACAGGACAGCTAGTCCTGATGGCTTCACTTCAAATTTTTACCTCAAATCTTGGGATATTGTGGGACAAGACATCATTAAGGCTGTTCAATCTTACTTCTTTGGGACTGATTTACCTAAATACTTTGTTGCTGCTAGTATTGTGCTGATCCCCAAGGATAATCATAAAACCAGCTGGGCTGATTTCATACCTATTAGCCTAACCTCCACATTCTCTAAACTAATCAGCAAGATTATTGTTGGAAGATTACAACCACATCTCAATCATTTAATTAGCCCAAACCAATCTGCCTTTGTACAAGGTAGATCTATTGTTGACAATTGCTTGCTTGCACAAGAGATATTACTTGATCTTGATAAAAGGTGTAGGGGACAGAATTTAATCTTAAAACTGGATCTCAAAAAAGCTTATGATACTATTAGTCGGCACTTTATTGATATGGTACTTAAAGCTCATGGTTTCAAGCCTTCTTTCTGCCATTTAATACAGAGATGGTTAGCTAATGCTTATTATAGTATTCTTCTCAATGGTAACAGCTGTGGATTTTTTCAAGCAGGAAGGGGATTAAAGCAAGGGGATCCACTTTCCCTTACTATATTCATTTTAGCATTTGACTATTTCTCCAAAATTCTAAATGCTGCACATCTCCATTACCCTTATCTCAACTTTAAACATGGATCATCTCAATGCATCAGCCATTTGGCCTATGCTGATGATATTATCATCTTCACCAATGGGTGTAAACAGGCTATAAGGAAAACCTTGCAATTAACTAATAATTTAGCCATGGTAGCTGGGCTGGAGCTGAATCACAAGAAATGTCAATTCTTAGCTAGTAAAGGCTTTAAACATCTACAGTGGATGAAGGAGGTAACTGGCTTCTCTGCAGTTGATCTTCCTCTGAAGTACCTAGGAATGCAGTTAATGAAAGGAAGGAGAAAACAGTCCCAATATGATGGAGTGGTCCAGAAAATTACTTCAACTTTAAATTGTTGGACCAATACTTTCTTGTCTAATGGGGGTAGGCTAACCTTGCTGAAGAGCATTCTAGCAACTTTCCCTCTCTATAATTTGCAAATGATAAGGATGAAGAGAAGCACCCAGAAAATGATTGAAACACTTTTCAACAAATTCCTTTGGGAGGGCCAATCAAAACAACCCCATTGGACTGTGTGGAATAAAGTTTGCAAACCTATCAAGGCTGGTGGGCTGGGATTCAAATGCTTTCAACAAATGAGCCAACTGTTTTATTGCAAACAATGGATTAAGTTCAGTAAACAAGACACTAGGTGGGCTACTTACTTAAAGAACAATTACTGTTGGAAGTCCCATCCAAATGCTGTCTTGCCCAAATTGGGGGATTCCAAACATTGGAGGCACTTGCTGAAAATTAGAGACACTGCTAATCAGTTTTTTTGCTGGGAAGTTGGCATGGGGAAAATTAATTTCCACAATGATAACTGGACCATGGGTAACCCATTAACCTTTACTGCTGCATTTGACACACAACTAACAGTCTCAGATTTCTGGATTGATGACCAATGGAATACCAACTTACTTAGAGAGGTGCTGGATGAGGAGAGTGTGCAGCAGATACTTCCTATACCAATTGATTCAACCAAGCCTGATAGGATTGTTTTGAAACAATCTACCAATCAATCCTTAAACAAGATGATTTACAGCTCCTTTAATCATTGGCCTGAAACTAGTTGGGGGAAGAAAATCTGGACAATAAGGCTATCTCCATCAATGTCTTATTTTTGCTGGCGACTATTTCATAAATACCTCCCATTAGATGACATTCTGAAGCCAAAAGGGTTAAGAATTGCCTCTAGATGCTGGTTATGCCAATCTCATGAAGAATCTGTCTCCCACCTTTTCTTAAGCTGTGAAGTTTCTAATCAGGTATGGAAGGCTGTACTTATGCATCTCAATTTATCTCATCTTAAATATAATCGGGTCACTCGTAGAGGCTTGCTTGGGAGGATTGGAAAAATGAAAAATGGTTTCATGTTCCTATGGTTATCTTTTGGTTCATATGGATGGCAAGAAATAGAGTAAAGTTTGATAAGCAAACTTTATTTTATCAATCAAATTGTGGCTAATCGTCGTAGCTTCTTGAGTAAGCACTCAATGTTAGAAGTCCCACCTAAAAGCAAACCTCGCATTGCTGAAATGGTTCCCTCCTTCCTTGCCATGGATAAAAATCAATATTGATGGTAGCTATACCCCTTCATCTGCTGGTATTGAGCCGTGTGTAGGAATTCTTTGGGTCAATTTTTGTGGTGCTTCATGATACCCATTATTTCGTTTCAGCTCCGGATTCCGAGATGCAAGCCGCTTATCGGGCATTGCTAACTCGTTAAAGCACTTAATTACAAGTTTATCTCGGATTGAATCGATTCAAAGTCCTTAGTTAACATTTCACAAGGTCTTTCATCTCCTCCCGGCGGTTGGTTTACTTGTTCGGAAAAATTCTCCACATCTCCAAGCAACTTTACTTTAAAATGGTCTCACATATATAGAGAAGGTAACTCAACCGACTAATTGGTTGGCCAAAAATGCTACATCCACTAGTACTATTTCTTTTTCTGCCACACCTTTTGGGCCTCTTAAGCCTTTACTTTTTGGTGATCTCAATGATCTCCCCTACATTAGATGTATGTAACTCTCTTATTTAAATGAAATTTTCCTTTTTGTTATATATATATATATATATATATATATATATATATATATATATATATATATATATATATATATATATATATATAAAAGAGCACGGATGGAGGTGGCGACTGTAGGAGCTCTGCTAGGGTTTCAATGGAGCTAATTAACAGAGGTGGTTGCGGCGCTGCTTTTCTAGAGAGGAGGAAGTTAGCTGGGAGCAAGAATAAGGCTTCCTTTTTGTGGTCTTTCACTAGTTTTGGAAGGGAACTTAGTTTTCTCCCTTCCCGGGGGATTTTTTATTTGAATTTTCTTGTGAGTTACTGTTTCATTGGTGATGGCTACAGCACTCACTAGTGCTGATCCTAATTTTGTTGGAAGGGGCACGTTTGCTGAAGTGATTGTGAGAAAAGAAGGAGGTACCACCATTGGAGACAAGTTAGTATTTCCCCAGCTATTTCATGATGCAATGGAGGGTAAGGTAGAGTGTGAATTCATTCGGAAATGTACCAAAAAGGCAGGTAAGCTTGCTCTTATTTTAACTGAGAAGGAGATGGAAAAGTTATCTGAACCATACAAATTCACACTGGTGGGAAAGTTTCAGTTTGGACATCCCAAACTGGACATCCTTAGGAAAGTTGTTGATGACTTTAAACTGGTGGGCAGCTGGAAGATTAGGGTTTTTGACAGTCGCCATATCATGTTGCAGCTAGCATTGGAGGAGGACTATGCTTAGATTTTCTCTAAAAAGGTCATCATGATAGATGGGAAGCCTATGAAAATGCTGAAATGGACATTAGATTTTGATCCAACAAAAGAACCTCCAATTGTTCATGTTTGGTTCAGTTTACCTAACCTGAAACTTCCATTCAATAATCATAGGATCATCTATGACATTGCCGATCGAATGGACGTGACCATTAAAACTTGATATACCATCAACAAATGTTACAAGAATTTCAAATGCAAGATTTTTAGTGGAAAGGGATATAACTCAACCATACATTGATGGGGTTTGGCTTGGTACATCTAACAATGGGTACTGGCAACCCATTGTAATGGAAAACCAACCTTTGTATTGTAAACACTGTCATCTTTTTGGTCATACAATGGAGCAGTGCTTCAAACTTCACCCTGAACTCAGACCATGTAATGTGGAGAAGAAAGGCACAAAAAAGACAGAGAACACTTCCACTACTCAAATAGAGAACAATCACAACACTCCAGTTCTTTCTTTAAATCCAGCTCAGGTTGAACCTACAACAGTGCCAGAACCTGGGAAGGATGGGACTGCAAGTGGTTTTGACCTGTCAGCTGCTGGGAGATATGCTGATCAAGTTATTGAAATAAGAGACCCCCCTGATATAAGTCCTTCACTCCAGATTAATGCTAAAGAACCCCCTCCTACTTTTGTACAGGCACTACCTGACAGTTCAGCTGCAGGTGGTACCTTTGTCACTCCCACAGAGCCTACAACAAATGCTGTTTTTTTCTCCCCTCAGAACCTATAACAGGTGAGTCAGCCCAAATTATACTTTCTGGATTGAATACTGAAGCAGAAGGAGCATGGTCTCTGCAAAAGAGCAGGAGAAGGAGGAAAGATCTTATGGAACTACAAAATTTATCTCAAGATAACATCATTGTTATGGACCAGTCTTCAGCAACTCCCCCTAGGCTTACTAGGGCTGGTAAGGCACTCCATCATGATTAATCTTCTCTGCTGGAATGTTAGGGGTGTTGCAGGACCTGACACCCTCAACAGGCTGCTACATTTGATCAGGACTTATAAACTTTGGATCTTTGCTCTTTTAGAACCAATGGTTCACACTAATATTACTAAAATTACAAAAAGATTCCTTGGTTTTCACTTCCAATCAAACTGTAATAATAAGATTTGGGTTTTTACTAGAAAAGAATTGCATCGCACTTACTCTTATTGATAACTATCAATTGTTACACATTCAATTTGGGTTAGATCAATTCCATGGTTGTGCCACTTTTGTATATGCTGGCTGTTCTTCCACTGACAGATCTAATCTTTGGGCTGAAATTTGCAGCATTAGTGCTTCTATTCCCTCTAACTGGATAGTGGGTGGGGACTTTAATTGTATTAGAGACCCTAGTGAAAAAAGGGAGGCGGAACCCCGCATCTCCAAACTATGATGCAGTTCTCTCACAATATAACCACTCGCCGGGCTTTTTGATATGGGATTCATTGGATCCCCCTTCACTTGTCGAGAGGCAAACTCATGGAGAGGCCGGATAGAGTTCTTGCAAATGATTCCTGGTCGAACATTTTTCCTATCACTCAAGTACTTCATCCGCATAGATCTACTTCGATCATTCCCCATTATTGATTCGGATCTCCTTCAACTCTTATAAAGGACACTCCCCTTCGATTCCTAAACATTTGGTGTGATCATCCCAACTTTCTTGAAGAAGTCAAGAGCTCATGGAAGGTCCCCGATTGTCATAACAAGAATCCACTTATCGGACTTTGGAGACTTCATAAGAATCGGCATTTCATTTCGAGTATCGGAATAAACACACATTTGGCAATGTGTTCCAACAAGTCGTGGATGCCGAAACAAAAGTTCAACTATTGGAGGCTCAACGAGATTTGGGAGAGATTCAGGAGCAGGATTTGTTGATTGCTCATTCTCAACTTGCACAAGCTTTAGATAGAGAAGATAATTTTCTACAACAAAAAGCTGCTACCACAAGGTATCTTTTTGGGGATAGAAACACCAAGTATTTCCATGCTATGATCAAACACAGGAGGAAAATAAATGCCATTCTCGAATAAAGGATTCAACAGAAATTGGGTTACGTGACCCCACTCATATCTCAAATAGTACTCTTCAAGCACTTTCAACGAACTATTTGCTTCACAACCTAACCCTTCCCGAGTGTCCTTTTGAAGAAGTTTTTTCGAAAACTATAACTATGTCAATCAGACTTAATCCGACTTTTATTCCCGATGCCAAGGAAATTCAAAATGCCTTAAAGAATATTGATGGAAATAGGACAACTGGTCCCGATGGCTTCACTTCTAATTTTTACCTCAAAGCATGGGACATCGTGGGCCAAGACATCATTAAGGTCGTTCAATCTTACTTCTTAGGGACCGATTTACCTAAATACTTTGCTATCGCTAGTATTGTGCCGATCCCCAAGGATAATCATAAAACCAAATTGGCCGATTTCGTACCTATCAGCCTAACCTCCACACTCTCTAAACTAATCAGCAAGATTATTGTTGGAAGATTACAACCACATCTTAATAATTTAATCACCAATCTGCATTTGTACAAGGTAGATCTATTGTTGACAATTGCTTGCTTGCACAGGAAATATTACTTGATCTTGATAAAAGGTGTAGGGGACAGAATTTAATCTTAAAACTGGATCTCAAAAAAGCTTATGATACTATTAGCTGGCACTTTATTGATATGGTACTTAAAGCTCAAGGTTTCAATCCTTCTTTCTGTCATTTAATACAGAGATGACTAGCTAATGCTTATTATAGTATTCTTGTCAATGGTAGTAGCTGTGGATTTTTTCAAGCAGGTAGGGGATTAAAGCAAGGGGATCAACTTTCCCCTACTATATTCATTTTAGCATTTGACTATTACTCCAAAATTCTAAATGCTGCACATCTCCATTACCCTTATCTCAACTTTAAACATGGATCATCACAATGCATCAGTCATTTGGCCTATGCTGATGATGTTATCATCTTCACCAATGGGTGTAAACAGGCTATATGAAAAACCTTGCAATTAACTAATCATTTAGCCATGGTAGTCAAGTCGGAGCTTAATCACAAGAAATGTCAATTCTTAGCCGGTAAAGGCTTTAAACATCTACAAGTGGATGAAGGAGGTAACCGGCTTCTCTCGCAACTTGATCTTCCTCCGAAGTACCTAGGAATGCGATTAATGAAAGGAAGGAGAAAACGAGTCCCAATATGATGGAGTGGTCCAGAAAATTACTTCAACTTTAAATTGTTGGACCAATACTTTCTTGTCTAATGGGGGTAGGCTAACCTTGCTGAAGAGCATTCTAGCAACCTTCCCTCTCTATAATTTGCAAATGATAAGGATGAAGAGAAGTACCCAGAAAATGATTGAAACACTTTTCAACAAATTCCTTTGGGAGGGCCAATCCAAGCAACCCCATTGGACTGTGTGGAATAAAGTTTGCAAACCTATCAAGGCTGGTGGTCTGGGCTTCAAATTCTTTCAACAAATGAGCCAACTGTTTTACTGTAAATAGTGGATTAAGTTTAGTAAACAAGACACTATGTGGGCTACTTACTTAAAAACAAGTATTGTTGGAAGTCCCATCCAAATGCTGTCTTGCCCAAATTGGGGGATTGCAAACATTGGAAACACTTGCTGAAAATTAGAGACACAGCTAATCAGTTTTTTTGCTGGGAAGTTGGCAAGGGGAAATTTAATTTTTACTATAATAACTGGACTATGGGTAACCCATTAATCTTCCCTGCTGCATTTAACACACAACTAACAGTCTCAGATTTCTGGATTGAAGACCAATGGAATACCAATTTACTTAGAGAGGTGCTGGATGAGGAGAGTGTGCAGCAGATACTTCTTATACCACTTGACTCAACCAAGCCAGATAGGATTGTTTTGAAACAATCTACCAATCAATCCTTCAACAAGATGATCTACAGCTCCTTTAATCACGATCCTGACACTAGTTGGGGGGAGAAAATCTGGACAAGAATACTATCTCCATCAATGTCCTATTTTTACTGGCGACTATTTCATAAATACCTCCCACTAGATGACATTCTGAAGCTAAAAGGGTTAAGAACTACCTCTAGATGCTGGTTATGCCAATCTCATGAAGAATCTGTCTCCCACCTTTTCTTAAGCTGTGAAGTTACTAATCGTGTATGGAAGGTCGTACTAAAGCATCTCAATTTATCTCATCTCAAATATAATCGGGTTTTTGTGGAGGCTCATTGGGAGGACTGGAAAAATGAAAAATGGTTTCATGTTCCTATGGTTATCTTTTGGTTCATATGGATGGCAAGAAATAGAGCAAAGTTTGATAGCAAACTTTATTTTATCAATCAAATTGTGGCTAACTGTTGTAGCTTCTTTAGTAAGCACTCAATGTTAGAAATCCCACCTAAAAGCAAACCTGCTTTGCTAAAATGGTCCCCTCCTTCCTTGCCATGGATAAAAATCAATATTGATGGTAGCTATACCCCTTCATCTCGCCGGTATTGGAGCCGTGTGTAGGAATTCTCTGGGTCAATTTTTGTGGTGCTTCAAGATACCCATTATTTCTGTTTCAACTCTGGATTCTGAGATGCAAGCTGCTTATTGGGCATTGCTAACTGCTAAAGCACTTAATTACAAGTTTATCTAGATTGAATCTGATTCAAATTCTTTAGTTAACATTTCACAAGGTCTTTCATCTCCTCCCTGGCAGTTGGTATACTTGTTCAGAAAAATTCTCCATATCTCCAGCAACTTCACTTTAAAATGGTCTCACATATATAGGGAAGGTAACCAACTAGCTAATTGGTTAGCCAAACATGCTACATCCACAAGTACTATTTCTTTTTCTGCCACACCTTTTGGGCCTCTTAAGCCTTTACTTTTTGGTGATCTCAATGATCTCCCCTACATTAGATGTATGTAACTCTTTTATTTAAATGAGATTTTCCTTTTTTATTAATATATATATATATATATATATATTACTTTTAATTTGAAAATATTCCAAAATATTTCTTACATTTTTTACTTTTTATAAACACTATCCCTGTGTGATCGATAACCAGGACTCCATTAGAGCCCTGTATTACTTGAACGATACGTATACTTGCATTTAAAATTGTGACTTTTACAATAATTATTATAAAATCTAAATATAAATTCATAAGTAAAAGTGAACATTGCACATCAAGTTTTCGAAGCTATTTACCAAGAATTAAATATTCTAAAAAGTTGTACCAAATTCTTGTATTTAAAAGCATATATAAAGTTGCATCTCATCACATCATATATAAATTTGTTTTGTTGTTTCAAAGTCAAATCTGGTGGCAAAATATCACTCACAAGATAATTCACAATATCAGCATACCAAGGTAAATTTCCTTCTTTAATGTTATAAAGTTGCTCATCAGGGAAAGTCTCTATAATTTCCCTCTCAAGTTCAAATAGTTTATATTGTTTTAATTTAGATAAATGATAAGATATTTGATTATCAGTTCCTTTTCTATCAACTATCACAAAATCAAATTCTTGCATTAAAAGTATCCATCTGATAAATCTTGGTTTGGCTTTCTTTCTTTTACATTAAATATTTGATAGTTGAATGGTTCGTATGCACTATATATTTAGTTCCAATCAAATATGATCTAAATTTTTCAAAAGCATACACAATAGCTAATAATTCTCTTTCTGTAATGGTATAATTAATTTGAGCTTCATTAAAAGTTTTTCTAGCATAATAAATAACCTTAAACATTTTGTCATACATTTACCCTGAAGCAACTCCAATTGCATAATCACTAGCATCACACATAAGTTCAAATGATTTCTCCCAATTAAGTGAAAAAATTATAGGAGTAGTGATTAATTTTTCATTTAATAACTCAAAGGAATTTAAACATTCTTCATTAAAATCAAATTTCTTATGTTTTTCAAAAAGCTGTCATAAAGGTTTAGTAATTTTGGAAAAATCTTTAATATGATGCCTGTAAAACCCAGCATGTCATAAGAAACTTATTACCCCTCTCACTGTAGTAGGAGGTGGTAATTTCTAAATAATATGAATTTTTACAGGTTCTATTTCCATACCATGTTCAGATATTTTGAGCCTAAGCACAATTCCTCCAGTAACCATAAATTGACATTTTTTCAATTTAGAACTAAATTTGTTCTTTCATAAAGCTCAAAAAATTTTTCTGAATTGTTTAAACATATGTCAAATGAAGTTCCAAATACAGAAAAATTATCCATAAATACTTTAATTCCATTATCAATCAAATTACTAAAAATAGACGTCATACATCTTTGAAATATTGCAGGTGCATTACATAATCCAAAGGGCATTCCCCAAAAAACAAAGTTCCATATGGGCTAGTAAAGGTCGTATTTTCTTGATCCTCAGGAGCAATAGGTTTTTGTTGATAACTAGCATATCCATCCAAAGAGATATAGTACTTGTGCACAACAAGTTTATCCAACATTTGATCTAGAAAAGGTAGAGGAAAGTGATCTTTCATAGTGGTGGCTTTTAATTTTCAATAATCAATACAAATTCACGAATGAGTAACTTATCTTTTTTGCATAATTTTATTTTGTTCATTCACATCAACTGTCACTCCACCTTTCTTAGGATAACTAATTCCAACATCAAGCCATTTTAAAATTTCCTTCTTTACTACTTCTTTCATCATTGGACTTAGTCTCCTTTTCTTATCAACTCTAGGTTTATGTTGTTCATTGAACAAAATTCTATGCATATAGATCACATAACTAATTCTTTTAATATCAGCTAATGTCTAACCAAAAGCCTTTTTGTATCTTTTAACGTATCCAATAATTTTTGTTCTTGATATTCATTTAAATCTTAAGATACAATGATTGGTAAGGTAGACAATTCTCCTAAAAACATATATTTCAAATGATTTAGAAGAATTTTCATTTCATGTTCAAGAGGTTTTAATATAGATGGAATTAAACTTTTATCACTTTCTAGAGTATCCAACATTTCAAATCTTTCTTGAACATAATCTAAGTTTTTATTCTTCATATTATCAAAATTATCTTCTATTTCACTTTCATTCTCACTTCACAAATATTCATATTCTATTTTCTCTTCAAAAATTTCTTTAAAAAGATCATCTCTCAAATAATCATAGATTTCCATTTGAAAGCATTCTTCATCTTTTTATGTTGAGGGATATTTCAAGGATTTCAAAATGTTAAATATCACCTCTTGATCATTAACACTCATAGGTAACTCTCCTTTTTGAACATCAATCATAGCTCTTCCAAAAGCAATGAATGGTCTTACTAAAATAATAGGAATTTCTTTATCTTCCTCCATATCTAAAACAATTAAATCCACAAAAAAGATAAATTTATCAACCTTAACTAATACTTCTTCTACAACTCCTTTAGAATAAGTAATAGAACGATCAGCTAACTAAAGATTTACATAAGTAGGTGAAATTTTTCATATTCCTAATCTTTTGAAAGTTGATAAAGGCATTAGATTAATACTAGCTGCTAAATCACATAATGTTCTTCCAAAAAATTTCTTACTTAAAGCACATGGAATAGTGAAACTACTATGGTCTTTCAGTTTTTCAGGAAGTTTTTTCTGAATAATTACACTACACTCTCCGTTAAGTTTAGGTTTAGTTTCGTTGTTTTTCATTTTGATTTTATTTGGTTAATATTTTTTTTAATATTGTTTTATTTTGTTTTGTCAATGTCGTTGTTTTGATGTCATTTTTTATTTTATTTTTTTTTGTTATCGTTTGTCCCGTCCTCAGAATGTCGCCCTGTAAAATAGAGTTAGCACACCCTAATAACATGAAAAGTAAATCTAAAGTGGAACTTGTCCTCAACCTGCAAGAAAAACCATATCAGAGTAATTATTACAAAAGAAATAATGTCGATTTTATTTCTTATATTGTTGATTTAGTTCATTAAGTTTAATTTTTAAACAACCCGGTCAGGATGTCCATGGCTCCGTCATCTCACGGTTGTTGGATGCCTTGATTTACTTTGTCTGAAAGGTGTTTAAACCAGGACTGGAAGACTTTTGTCAACAACGAGGATTACATCATCCAAGAAATATTCGTAGATCAATAATACTGGGGTTTACGTTGCATTTGGTGAAGGTTTCATTCAAGTCTTAATGTCCTTTTGGATTTTAAGTTAGAAAATTTTAAGTTATTTATGATTTATTAAAATTTTCATTTGTCATTTTGATTGATTTTTATATGTCGGTTTTAATTTATTTATTTAAGTCTGATGTAATTTAGACCTAAAGAAAGGAGTCAAGTTTATTTAGATCTAATGTCTGTAAGATACAATTAAACTTAAGAATTTTAGATTCAGCGTCATTTGAATCTAATTTTTTTCAATTAAATCAAATATGAATTAGATTTAGTAATTTATATTCAAATGTCTTTTGAATCTAGAGGTTTTGGATTAAGTCTAGTGTTAATTAGACTTGGGAATTTAGAATCAGTGCTGTTTAAATCTAATGATTTTGAGTTAAATCTAATATGAATTAGATTTAGGAATTTAGATTCAACCATCTTTTAAATCTAAAGGTTTTGGATTGAACTAAGTCTAAATATAAAATGGACTTAATGTTTAAGACATAATGTTAGTTAGAATTATTAAAATTTGGTTAAGTCTAGTACAGATTAGACTTAGAGTTTTAGGTCCTGATATCAGTTGGGTCTAAAGATTTGGTTGGTTTTTATTCGATTTAGTTGGAATGTTGAATTTAAGTTCAATATAGGTTGAATTTTGAGTTTATCTTAAGTTAAAAGTTTGGTTTAAATTTAATGTGAGTTGAACCTAAGGTTAAAGATTTTGACTTAAATTCAACTTTGGGTTGATCTTATGTTAAACGTTTGGTTTAGGTTCAATGTGGTTTGAACCGATGTTAAGGGTTTTGACTTAATATCAAATTTAGGTTGATCTTAAGTTAAAGGTTTGATTTAGTTTCAATGTGGTTTAAACATAAGTTAAGTGATTTAACTTAAGTTCAAATTTGGGTTGATCTTAAGTTAAAGTTTTGGTTTAGGTTCAATGTGGTTTGAACCTAAGTTAAGTGTTTTGTCTTAACTTTAACTTTAGGTTGATCTTAAGTTAATGTTTTGGTTTAGGTTCAATGTTTTTTGAACCTAAGTTAAGTGTTTTGCCTTAATTTCAACTTTATGTTGATCTTAAGTTAAAGGTTTGGTTTATGTTCAATGTGTTTTGAACCTAAGTTAAGTTTTTTTTCTTTAAGTTCAACTTTGGGTTTGAATATAAGTTAAAGGTTTTGTTTAGGTTCAATGTGGTTTGAGCGTAAGTTAAGTGTTTCGTTTAAAGTTCAACTTTTGGTTGATCTTAAGTTAAAGGTTTGGTTTAGGTTCAATGTGATTTGAACCTAAGTTAAGGGTTTTGACTTAGATTTAAGTTAGTTTGAACCTAAATATATGTTAAGGTTAGGTTCAATGTATGTTGAACCTATAAGGTTTAAGTTTGACTTAGATTCAAGTTGGGTTGAATCTAAGTATAGGTTAAGGTTAGGTTCAATGTATGTTGAGCTTAAAAGTTTTAAGTTTGGCTTAGCTTCAAGTTGGGTTGAACCTAAGTATATGTTAAGGTTAAGTTCAATGTATGTTGAACCTAAAATATTTATTTTTGACTTAGGTTCAAGTTGGGTTAAAACTTAGTATATGTTAAGGTTAGGTTCGATTTATGCTGAACCTAAAAGGTTTAAGTTTGACTTAGGTTCAAGTTGGGTTGGACCAAAGTATATGATAAGGTTATGTTCAATGTATGTTGAACCTAAAAGGTTTATGTTTGAATTAGGTTCAAGTTCGGTTGTACCTAAGTATATGTTAAGGTTAGATTCAATGTATGTTGAACCTAAAAGATTTAAGTTTGACTTAGGTTCAAGTTTGGTTGAACCTAAGTATATGTTAAGGTTAAGTTCAATGTATGTTGAACCTTTAAAGGTTTATATTTGACTTAGGTTAAAGTTGGGTCGAACCTAAGTATATGTTAAGGTTAGGTTCAATGTATGTTGAACCTAAAAAGTTTAAGTTTGACTTAGGTTCAAGTTGGGTTGAACCTCAGTATAGGTTAATGTTAATTAAACCTAATATGGATAAGGTTTAATTGATTAATTATACTTTATTGTGGTTAATTCTAATTAGGTTAAGGTTAATTAAACCTAATTTAGGTAAGGTTTAATTGATTAATTATACCAAATTTAATTAAGGTTTAATTGATTTAATTAGATCTAATTAAGATTAGGTCTAATTAGGGTTTAGTATTAATTAAACCTAATTTAAGTAAGGTTTAACTTATTTAATTAGATCTAATTAGAGTTAAGTCTAATTATGGTTTAGGATTAATTATACCTAATTTAAGAAAGGTTTAATTGATTTAATTAGACCTAATTAGATCAAATTAGGGTTTTGGATTAAATAAACCTAATTTAAGTAAAGTTTAATTGATTTAATTAGACCTAATTAATGCTAGGTCTAATTAGGGTTTAGGATTAATTAAACCTAATTTAAGTAAGGCTTAATTGATTTAATTAGACCTAATTAGGGCTATCTCTAATTAGGGTTTAGGTTAATTAAACATAATTTAAGTATGGTTTAATAGATTTAATTAGACCTAATTAGGTCTAATAAGGGTTTAGGATTAATTAAACCTAATTTAATTAAAGTATAATAGATTTAATTAGAACTAATTAGGGTTAGGTCTAATTAAGGTTTAATTTGCCTTAAATCTAATGTAATTAAGGTTTATGATGATTAATCAGGTATAACAAGTGGTTAACCTAATTAGGGTTTATTAAGTTAAACCTAATGTGATTAAGGCTTAACTTGATCTAATTAAGTCTAATTGGTGTCTTACACCTATATAGGAATTATTAAGTTAAACCAATTGTAATTAAGGGTTAACTTGATTTAATTAAGTGTAATTGGTGTCTTAGACCAAATTAGGGTTTATTAAGTTACACCAAATGTGATTAAGGCTTAACTTGATTTAATTAAGTCTAATTGGTGTCTTAGACCAAATTAAGGTTTACTAAGTTAAATCTATTGTGATTAAGGCTTAACTTGATTTAATTAATTCTAATTGGTGTCTTAGACCTAATGTGATTAAGGCTTAACTTGATCTAATTAAGTCTTATTGGTGTCTTAGACCTCATTAGGGTTATTAAGTTAAACCTAATGTGAATAAGGCTTAACAGGGTTTAATTAGGTCTAATTGGTGTCTTAGACCTAATGACATTTTATATGTATTAAGATAATTTAATTAATTTTTAATTGGTTTAATTAGGTCTAATTTGTGTCTTAGACCTAATTAGAGTTTATTGAGTTAAACCTAATGTGATTAAGGCTTAACAATTTTAATCAGGCTTAATTGATGTCTTAGACCTAATTAGGTTTTATGTGTATTAAACCTAATTTTATTAAGATTTAATGGGTTTAATTAGGTCTACTTTGTGTCTTAGACCTAATTAGGGTTTATGGTATTATATTTAATATGATTAAGATTTAATGTGTTTAATTAGGTCTAACTTGTGTCTTAGACCTAATTAGGGTTTATTAAGTTAAACCTAATGTGATTAAGGCTCAACGTGATTTAATTAGGTCTATTTAGTGTCTTAGACTTAATTATGGTTTAGATGAGGTTTAGGTTCACATGGTTTGAACCTAGGTCATAGATTTGGTTTATACCTATGTGAATTTGGACTTGAACATTGATGTTTTTAACTTAGTCCACTATATAGTGAACTAGGTATGATGATTTAAGGTAAATATTTAAACCTTAAAGATTTTTAGAGTTTTAAAGTTTAAAAATTATGATTTTAACCTTATGACTAAATATGTCATTTCAATTTTTCAAATGGCTAAAAATTGTCATTTTAGAGTTTAAAGGTATCAGTCTAAATTTTCTAACCATTTTTAAATTCAATTTCCAATTTCTTTAGTTTTTATAATTATTTTTGGAAATACTTACAAAGTTTGATAGAAATTAGGAAATTAGACCTTAGAGAATTTTTCTAACCCTAGAAAAATCAAAAAATGTCTTTAAGGATGGAAACATCATTTTGTGAAAATTTCAGAATATTTGGAATTATAAATAATTTTTAATAATTAAATTACTCCAAAGAGTAATTAATTAATTAAAAATTAAAAATAATTTAATAAATCTAATTTTTGTTTCTATAATTTTTTCCTTATTCTCTTGAATCCAGAGGTATTTTTAGTTTATTTTTGTGATTTGTTTGTGTCAAGTTATGAATTATCAAAGATTTCAACATATAATTAAATAAGAAAATCTAGATTTTCTTATTTATCCACGCAGACGCTGACTGGATCCTTAGATCCGTCGAAGACACACACGGCGCTGAGGAATTGGCTTGACATTCCAAGAAAGTGCTGAGCTGGCCCGCTGTTTAATCTATTTTGTATGGACAGATCAGCGGTCTGGCTCGATCTGTGCCGTCCATTTCCAAAACACGGGAATGGACGATATCCGTTCATCTTCCACATCTAGTTTTTCCTGTGAATCGTTCGTGATCTGAGCACAAGAACTCGCTCAAATCTTAGAGAAACTTCATGGGGATTATTCCATGAGCTTCATCCTGGCAAGACGATCATATCCATAAGGATTTATGGATGCTTTGGATCAATCCATTTCATAAAGTCTCAGCCTGAGCACAAAATGAGTTATTTTGACCATACCTTAGTTTGGTGAGGTTAAGCCTCAATCAAATTTGTTTCGAACGATCTCCAAGTCCTTCCGAAGCTCCTGCTATGCTCAATTTGGGATGAAATTGGGTGGATATATGAACTCGCTAGAATGGTTTCAAGGCTGGATGGAGAACTAGGTTGGAGGTTTAGGAAAGATCTAATTTTGATTTGAATCTTCTTCGTACACCTCAGGGAAGGTGTATGAACTGTAAATTTGAAGATTGAAGTAAGTTTATGTAGGACCTGAAAGATGTCTTGTTTTTAGGGTATTTTGGGGTGGTTAAATTGGGAAAGTGAGTTTCAAGAACTAATCTTATGGGGTATCAATTGCTTAGGTCCTAGGGAAGAATTTTGATGTTTAAAGTTTTAGGAATTAGGCAGTGTAAATAGCTTTTCTTCCTTGGGTGAAGCTCTCGGGTTTAGCCCTATTTATAGCCATGGAAGCCATGGGTGAGCTTTAATTTTCTTTGGGAGGGAGGCCATTAATCCTTTGATGGCTAATGATAAGATTAGGGCTTAAGGATTTCTATGGTTGAGTCTTCCCAAGCTTTTCATTATGAGCTTCCATTAAGGCAAGGATTGAGTTATGCTTTGTCTTTCCTTCAATGGAGAAATGATGAGGTGATGAGGGGTCCATGGAATGAGCTGGATTGACCTGCCCCATATGAGTTTTACAAATCTTCCCATGTGTTTGGAATAGAATGAAACATAAGCTCCATTTTCCTTTTTTTCCATGGCTTACCTATGATGATTTTTAACCATGGTGAAAAGATGGTTTAAGAAATGTCTTCCTATCATTGGATAGGGATTGAGGTGAGTGATGACTCAAAATGGGTAAGTTATCCTTCATTCACCATGTCACCAATGGCTTTGTGAAAGCATGACACATAAACCTCCATTTTTCTTAATTTCCAAAATTTGGTGTTTATGAGCTCATCCTATGATGTAATGGTGATCTAAACCAAAAGTTTTCTTCATTGGCTAAGGATTGAGGTGCTCTCCACCTATGCATCCAAGTCACACCTCAATTTTGAGAGGGAATGACACATATACCTTACCATTATGATGGTGTCATGATTAATCTTAACCTTGGTTAAAGGTTATGATTAATGGTTTGGTTAAGGTATTTTTATAGGTCATGATGAGTCTAATAGGTCCTTGGTGACCAATCTATGACTTCGCATAAATTAGACTTAATTTTGAAAATCAATTATGGGATTTTGACGTCATGTATAATGTCATGGGATTGAATTTAATTTTGGGTTATTTGATTATAATTTCATTTTCAATTAATTATGTAATTAATTAAAAATGTGTGAAATTATAATATTAACCCAAAAATTGGTCAAAGTGATTTTGGATGTTGACCATTTGCCTAATTTTATTAATATTGTCCAAAATTGTGTATTTTGACACAAGTTGACCATAGTTTACCAGGGTTGATCATAGTTGACCAGTCTATGTCTAGGGTTGACCCAGGTGATTTACTTAACCTTGTCATGGTTAATTTAATCATTAATTTTTGTAATGGGACCTAGGTTTGATTAGGGTTGACCAGTTTGGTCAATGTGGTTGTCATTGGGTCATGAATTAACCATTTTGACCTAATTTGACCATTTGGGTCAAGGGTTAACCACTTTGGTCAATGTGGTGGTCATTGGGTCATGCATTGACCATTTTGACCTAATTTGACCATTTGTGTCAAAGGTTGACCAGTTTGGTCAATGGGGTGGTCATTGGGTAATGGATTGATCATTTTGACCTAATTTAACCATTTGGGTCAAGGGTTGACCCGTTTAGTCAATATTGTGGTCATTGGGTCATGGATTAATCATTTTGACCTAATTTGACCATTTGAGTCAATGGTTGGCCAATTTGGCCAATGTGGTGGTCATTGGGTCATGGATTGACCATTTTGACCTAATTTGACCATTTGGTTAAAGGTTGACCAGTTTGGTCAAGGGTTGATCAGATCAGGGTTTGTCATTGATGATTTGATCAAATTATGATTTCATTAAGATTTGGGTTTAAAAGGCTTCATTAGGGTTTTACACTAGACATTAGGTTTTAGAGACTATTAGTGAGATTTAGAAATTCTATATTAGTAGACTTCCTGTTTCAAGATGATTTATAAATGATCCTCACAAAAGTGAGGTCAACAATATTCTTATAAAATGGTCTAATGATGATTATTAT
Organism: Papilionanthe hookeriana x Papilionanthe teres; assembly: GCA_022702705.1. Taxonomy (NCBI): domain Eukaryota; kingdom Viridiplantae; phylum Streptophyta; class Magnoliopsida; order Asparagales; family Orchidaceae; genus Papilionanthe; species Papilionanthe hookeriana x Papilionanthe teres. Next base: position 42,171,171 of record CM040429.1, on the reverse strand, counting down.
ACTTGTCTGTTCTCTGGGATGCTTATTTGAATTGACAACAGAGCTATGAAATACTTAAATAGACACTTGACTTTGATCCTAAGTGTTAACCTCCAATCATACCTGTGTGGATTAGATTTTCGGGTCTTATGTTTCAAGTCTTAAACTATGAGACACTCTTCTCCTTGGCCATTGCTTATGGTAAACCTTTAAAAATGGATTACTCCACCTTTTCTCTCACTTGACCCTCTGAAGCCAAAATTCTTGTTGAATTTGATAACACTCTCCCCTTCCCTGAAGATATTTGGATAGGTTCGATACATAATAATTAATGGCAATATGTTTAAATTGAGCAGCATTCTCTATACGGCTCACACAGTTGAATGTTCGATCACTCAGCTTCCCTATGCTATCATATCCATCCTGATTTGAAAAGTGACAAAGCTGTTGCTATGCCTCTCTCTAAGATGAATGTACTAATGCATCTCTTACTGAAGAAGTTTCCCCTGCAGGTGGTAGGCAGGATAATCTCGTGCCACATTTCATTAGTTGATCCCATTCAGAATGCAACAACTAATGTTGTTCCCTCTAAAATACACATTGAAACAATCACAAATCTCCATAATCCATCCACTGTTGGTGGTGGGAACTTTAGTTTGAATAGTGCACAGAACTTTTCTCTGGATTTTGATCAATTAAATAATATTATGCACAACCTTGATCAAGGTAAAGTCATCATAGATATTCTTGAGCTTGATGTTGCTCCTTCTAACAATGCTGCGACGGAAAGTGCAGTTTCTGAGCTGCCTGGGAATTGTTTTTATGTTCCTATCACTCTAGAGAATTCCATACAGGAAGGGGGTGCTATTTGCTACCCTTTCCCTCCCACTAAAAATACTAACCTCCCTCTTCCCACTGAAAAAGCAACTCCTCCTCTTTCCACTTATATGTCTCTTGTTCAGGCTACCACCAATGCCATTGAAAAATGAGTGGCTTGTCTAGAGAGTTACCAAAAAGAAAGGTAAAATGACCTTCCCCAAGTAAATGAAGGTAATGATATACAGGAAGGAATTTATCACTCAGATGGAAAGCAATTAAGAAATTCTAATAGAACTTCTAGGAGGACAGGTTTATGACATCATGTTTAACATTATTATTTGGAATATTAAGAGAGTGGTTGACCCTTGCTCCCTTAATAAACTTAAACATCTTTGTAGAATCAAAAATTTTTCAAACATTCTATTTTGGAGCCTCTTGTGTCAATTAACAGGAATAAAATTCTAAGACACTTCAAGCACTATCACCACTTTTACAATTAAAACAACAAGATTTAGATTTTTTAGAGACATTCTGTAACTCTCAATATTATAGATGATGAGGAATAATTTGTATAAACTCATTTCAAGATGGAGGAATTTCATGGTTGGGCTACTTTTGTCTATGCAAGCTCACTCTTGCAGGATAAATATCTGGTGTGGCAAAAGTTAACAATGATGGGCAGCACTATTAATGAAAATTGGTTTGATGGGGGTGATTATAATATAATTATGAAACTACTTGAAAAGAGGGAAGGTGGTTCGTGTGACACTACAATTATTAATCATTTTCGTGATCATATCTCTGATTCTAGAATTTTTTGATCTGGGATTATTCGGCTCACCTTTCACGTGGAGAAGGGATTTACTCTCTCAAAAACTTGATCGTTTCTTTAGGAATCATCATTTTCTGATTTCTTTACAATCACTCGGGTCACACATTTAAATTATGCTTCTTCTGGTCATATTCTCATCTTGCTTACTTTGGATTTTAATATAAGACTTTCCACTTCCAGTTTTAAATTTCTTGACATATGGACTACTCATGATACTTTTTTAAGCTTTGTGCAACAGGTGTGGAAATTTGATGGTACTGGCACCCCTAGGTTCATATTATGGAAACTTCATAGGAAGGTGGCTGCTCACTTGAAGAAATGGAACTTCTAGGTCTTTGGTAATAAGCATGCAAAAGTTATTAAGGCTCAACAAAATGTTGATTATTTGGAATCCAAGATAATTGGAACTCCTACTCTAGTTAATGAAATGGCTAAAGCTCATTTAGTACTTCTGAATGCTATCTCACTAGAGGAAGGTTTCCTGCAACAAAAAGCTAATGATGTTTTACTGCTGGGAATAGAAATGCAAAATTCTTTCTTTCCACTCTTAAACATAGAAGAAATATTAATAATATTATAAAGATTATAAATTCCAATAGAGACATTATCACTGATGCTGAAGAAATTGGTAATAATATAGTGTGTCATTTTACTAAACTCTTTCAATCTAGTTTACGGGTGAATCTGGCTGATCCTAAATTATTTTCTGGGGATAGAGACTATTTAACTACACTCTCCCTCTCAAAAGTCCCTACTAAACATGGAATTCTCTATGCTTTTCAAATTATTAATCCTAATAAAGCCCTAGGACCGGATGGTTTTATTTCTTCTTTCTCTACCCATTGCTGAAATATTACCAAAAAAGTGGTTATTCTTTCCATCCAAAGTTTTTTCCTTAGTGAGAACCCAAGTAAATATTTTACTTCTGCTTTAGTTGTGCTGATTCCTGATCCGCCTTAAAATTACTTAGAATTTATATCAAATTTTTATTCATATTTTAAGGATATTACGCTTTAATGAAAGGTATTTCTTATGTTTTGGTTGAAGGTACAAAAAATAGATTTTATAAGGAAAAAGAGTTAGAAAATAGCAAAAATAAGCCAAAAAGAGCAAAGAGGCTGATTATGGCGCCTAGGTGCCAAACACAGCAGATTGATTTTAGAGATTTCTTGACGATTATTGGATGGTTATTGACATTTTCAAACCAATCTAGAAGCCTCTAGACATTTTCCCACATGTTATAAACCAAATGCAATGAATATAGACACAGGAGAGCGGTTATTAACTGAAGAGGTATCACCTAAATGTGAAGGGGTGTGTCCATTCCGTAGTGATCCTGGCACCTAGGCGCCAGAACTGGCGCTTAGGCACCACAGTTAATTTCTAGAATATTTAATGAAGGTGGACAAATTTTGAAGAGGCGTCTTAAGAAACTGTTGGTCATTTCTGGAGATCTATAAATAGAGGACCTTTTCTACAGCAAAGTGTGTGCTAAAGTGAGCAAGTAGTGTGTGTAGTGTGTGAGGGTAAATTAATTAAGAGTGTTATGTGTCTTCTTCTTTATTTTAGTGAGTGTTTAGTGTGAATTGAAGATTCAAAGTCCTGTTAGAGTCTGTGGAGTCAGATAAACTTCAAAGGATTTCTTGGATTACATTCCAGATAAGTATTTATACCTTGTTTCTTAAGTTTAGTGCTTTGGATTTGAGTTTTATGAATATGATTTGTTGTGTAATTTCTATGCTTTCTGAGTAGTCTTGTTTTCTTTCTCCCTATGAATATGAAATGAATTAATAATAGATTTAAGTTAGATTTTTGAACTTAATTTCCTATTTACTAAAAATTTGTGATGATATTGTACCTAATCTTAATTTACTTTACAAATTGGCCTCCTGTATTGTTAAAAACTGTGGAGAAATCTTAAGATCTAACCGTAGGCTAAGAATTCTTAACTTGTATGTATCACATTTCTTTTAAAGTGGAGGTGCAAATAAATAGGGAGATAATCTTTAAATTGGCATAGAATTAATTTTTACTTTTAGTGTGGCAGGCTAAATTCAATCAATTTGGTTTTACAAAAGAGGTGACGGGTCACTAGTAGGCCAGACCATAGGCAACCAATCGGGGGGAACCTAGAAGTTAGAGTCTAGAAATTTGTCCCTTTCTACTAATAATACATCCTAATCCAATCTTTAAAAACTAGCTGATGTTCTTTATGACCTAGACCAAAGGGTAAAGGATATATACACTCCTATTTTTCACAAAACCAAATTTTTAAGTTCTCAATTAATTTTATTGCTTATTAATCAGAGAATTTCTCGTATGGGGAATGAATCTTTGTTTATTTTTTTATCACTAGCTAATTTTCATATTTTGCATATTTTAATTAGTTTTAAATTAAAATATTTTAATTATTAGTTTTCTTTCTTTTAACTAAATTAATCCTCGTGGGATCGATATCCGGGGTTTTAAAAAGAAAACTCTATATTACTTGAAACGATACATATACTTGTGTAGTACCCCTAATGTGCGATTTATATTTAATTATAAAAATTTTAATCTTTAATCATATTTGGGGTCAAGTTTGGCCATAATTTAATAAGCTAATTTACTTACCTAATTGCGGTTGGGTCAATTCCTAAGAGCATTGACAAGATAAGCTAGGACAACTTAGGCCCATCTCTCTTACCACTATTTTTTGTAAAGTTCTGATCAACTTGATTGTGAATAAATTACAACCACACTTATCCAGCATTATTTCCCCTCAACATTCAGCTTTTATTAAAGGTAGAGAGATAATTATTAATATACTACTGACTCAGGAAATTTTTTAGGATTAGATAAGATATGTAGAGGTGGGAACATGGTCCTCAAACCTGATATCAAAAAGGCTTTTGATACTATTTGTTGAAATTTCATTATTAATATCTTAATTTCTATGGACTCTCATCATGATTTCTACTTACTTATCAAAAGATGGTTGGAAAACAACCATTACAGTGTTTTAGTAAATCGAAAAGCATATGGATTCTTTTCTGAATAAAGAGGCATTAAGCAGGGAGATCCTCTCTTCCTCATTATTTTTATCATTGAATTTGATTATCTCTCTCGTTTAGTAAATTGTTTGCATATTCAGCAGCCTCACATCCAATTCTTCCATAAATCCAAAGTCCTTGTTAGCCACCTAGCCTGTGCTGATGATGCTATACTTTTCTCTAATGCTAGTAAGATTGCTATTAAAAATATCATGCACCTGCTTAATGATTTTAAAAGTACTTCTGGTCTACTTTTCAATAAATTTAAATGCTCTTTATACTTTGGGAAATCAGTTCACTACAATATTTCCAGCTAGGCTACTTCCTTCACTGGTTGTCAAGTTGCACAACTTCAAATTAAATATCTTGGAATTAATATTCCGAGGGGTAGAAGAAATGAAATCAAATGGATGATGTGGTTGATAAAATCAAATCCAAAATTCTTGATTAGAGGAATGCTTTTTTATCTAATGGTGGTAGGTAAACACTACTGAAAAGTGTTCTCCTTAGTCTCCATTTGTATTCAATGCACATCCTTAAGATTAAAAAGGGTACAAAAAAAACACTTGAAACAATTTTCAATAAGTTATTGTGGTTCGGTAGGGGTACTAGCAAGATTTGGATTGATTGGAAGAAATCTTGTAAACCACAACTAGTTAGTGGCCTTGGTTTTAAGAATCTGCAACATATGGTTTATATTCATCTGTGCTAACAATGTTTTAAATTTAGGGTTGGTGACTCTTTATGGTCACAATGTTTTGCGCCACAAGTATAGCTCTCATACAAATCCTACTATTGTTACATGGAAGGTTGGTCACTCTAAACTATGGAAGACTGTTTTACATGCTAGATCTCTGGCTGATAAATTCATCTTTTAGGATTGGGAGGGTAAAATATCTTTCAGGCATGATCAATGGGGTATGTCTAACCTTATTGTTCTACCTCACTCTCTCTCTCTAATACTTAATTCTTGTCTCTGATTGCTAGACTAAGGGGGAATGGAACATTAATAAACTTGAGTCTCTGGTGGGTGACACAGTTACACAAATCACTTGAATCCCTATTCAAAGACATTGAAAGGATATTCCCTTCTAGAAATTTAATTCAAGGGAGTCTATTACTATAATGCTCTACTCACATCTTCATAGTTACCATAAATGGCTTGAGGATCCCTTGATATGGCATGCTCTCATCTCTCCCTTTATCTCATTTTTCTTATGGAGATTTTTTCTTTCCTTGGTTCCTCTTGATGATATTCTTAAGTTAAAAGGCTTGAGAATGGTCTCTTATTGCTACATTTGAAAATGTATTCAAGAAACAAAATGTCATTTATTTCATTATTATTATTTTGCCAGGGAAATTTAGACTATTCCTCGCTTTTTTTTGGGGTGAAATGGCCCCTTAGGTTTAATATGGAGAATTTTCTATTCGTATAGAAAGGTGGAAATCATTTTGATACAAAGCTTAATTATTTTCCACTTATTGTGTTGTATGCAAGGAATAGTTTAAAGTATGATGTTACCCTACCTACCCCCTCTATTACTGTCTCATATATAATTGTAAAAGTTTTTAAAGGCCTACATAATTCTAAAAATTGACGTGCAGTCCCTGTGCTAGAGAGGGATAGGAGACCGACCTTGGTTAGGTGGCGGTCCCCTTCTTCTGGCTTGGTTAAAGCTAACATTGATGGGAGCTGGCATACCAATGTTGCCGAGGCTGGTGATCTTTTCATGGATCCTGGGAGAAATTGTATTGTTTACTTTGCTTCACTTGTAATTGCTTCCTTTACACTTGAAGCTGAGGGGTGGGCTGCCTAGCTTGCTTGAAAGGTGGTTGTATCTCTTCATTTTAAGAACCTTATTATCAAAACAGATTCGAATTTTCTATTTGACATTATCACTAAGAAAACTAAACATGTTTAGTATCTTATTTGCATTATGAACTACATATGAGATTTGATCTAAACTCACCAGCTCATTGTTCATTTCAGTTTCATTTATAGGCAGGGTAATTCCACTACCGATTAGTTGGCCAAACATGGTGTAGATTGAATTTCTGTTTGAATAACACCTTCTCCTTATCTTAATAAACTTATATGATGAGATATGTTGGATGTTCCTTATATTTGGAGTTAATTGTCATTTGCAAGGTAGATTGACTTGGCTAGTTTTAGTTTCTTGTTGCTACCTTCTTAACGTTCAGCTACCCTCTGCTTTTTGTTGTTTTCCTACTTCATGCTCTGAAATGTTCCTGTGTCTTCGTTTAAATGTGGGGTCTTCAGATTTGTCTTTTTGCTGGTCTTTAAGTGGATGCTGGTTGGGGATGGTTCTCACTGGCTATAAGGCTGCTATTGGTTACTCTTTATAGGATTATGCTGCATTATCTTCTGGTTTGGGATGACCTAATTAGTGTCTCTAGCTTCTGCGTTTCATCATGCCGGCTATAGGCACTAACTTGGCACTGATTTTACACTTTCTTACAATATGTCATGTTCTTTTGTTATAATTTTTTTTATACTTTGGGTTACATGTAATTTTTGGCTCTTCTTTTTTTTTTAGTTGTGTCGTAATGTTGGAAGAGGAACCTTTAGGAGTCTCTATATTTTAATTTTTTATTTTGGTATGGGGATCCTCCTCACCTCCCTATTTGTATTCAACTTTTTGATATCAACACATACGGATTGCCCATTCCATGTATTTTTTTTTTTAACCAAAAAAAGGAAATTTCATTTAAATAAGAGAGTTACATACATCTAATGTAGGGGAGATCATTGAGATCACCAAAAAGTAAAGGCTTGAGAGGCCCAAAAGGTGTGGTAGAAAAAGAAATAGTACTAGTGGATGTAGCATTTTTGGCCAACCAATTAGCTGGTTGGTTACCTTCCCTATATATGTGAGACCATTTTAAAGTGAAGTTGCTGGAGAGATGGAGAATTTTTCTGAACAAGTAGACCAACTGCCAGGGAGGAGATGAGAGACCTTGTAAAATGTTGACTAAGGACTTTGAATCAGATTCAATCCAGATAAACTTGTAATTAAGTGCTTTAACAGTTAGTAATGCCCAATAAGCAGCTTGCATCTCAGAATCCAGAGCTGAAACAGAAATAATGGGTATCATGAAGCACCACAAAAGTTGACCCAAAGAATTCCTACACACAGCTCAAATACCAGCAGATGAAGGGGTATAGCTACCATCAATATTGATTTTTATCGATGGCAAGGAAGGAGGGAACCATTTCAGCAAAGCAGGTTTGCTTTTAGGTGGGACTTCTAACATTGAGTGCTTATTCAAGAAGCTACAACAGTTAGCCACAATTTGATTGATAAAAGCAAGTTTACTATCAAACTTTACTCTATTTCTTGCCATCCATATGAACCAAAAGATAACCATAGGAACATGAAACCATTTTTCATTTTTCCAATCTTCCCAGCAAGCCTCCACAGTGACCCAGTTATATTTGAGATGAGATAAATTGAGATGCATTAGTACGGCCTTCCAAACCTCGATTAGAAACTTCACAGCTTAAGAAAAGGTGGGAGACAGATTCTTCATGGGATTTGCATAGCCAGCATCTAGAGGCAGTTCTTAACCCTTTTAGCTTCAGAATGTCATCCAATGGGAGGTATTTATGAAAAGGTCTCCAGCAAAAATAAGACATTGATGAAGATAACCTGATTGTCCAGATTTTCTTTCCCCAACTAGTGTCAGGCCAATGATTAAAGGAGTTGTAAATCATCTTGTTTAAGGATTGATTTTTAGATTGTTTCAAAACAATCCTATCTGCTTTGGTTGAATCAATTGGTATAGGAAGTATCTGCTGCACACTCTCCTCATCCATCACCTCTCTAAGTAAGTTGGTATTCCATTGGTCATCAATCCAGAAATCTGAGACTGTTAGTTGTGTGTCAAAAGCAGTAGTAAAGGTTAAAGGGTTACCCATAGTCCAGTTATCATATTGAAAATTAATTTTTCCTTTGCCAACTTCCCAGCAAAAAACTGATTAGCAGTGTCTCTAATTTTTAGCAATTGTTTCCAGTGTTTGGAATCCCCCATTTTGGGCATGACGAGCATTTGGATGGGACTTCCAAGCAGTACTTGTTCTTTAAATAAGTAGCCCACATTGTGTCTTGTTTACTGAACTTAATCCATTGTTTGCGGTAGAAACGAGTTGGCTCATTTGTTGAAAGCATTTGAATCCCAACCCACCAAGCCTTGATAGGTTTGCAAACTTTATTCCACACGATCCAATGAGGTTGCTTGGATTGGCCCTCCCAAAGGAATTTGTTGAAAAGTGTTTCAATCTTTTTCTGGGTGCTTCTCTTCATCCTTATCATTTGCAAATTATAAAGAGGGAAAGTTGCAAGAATGCTCTTCAGCAAAGTTAGCCTACCCCCATTAGACAAGAATGTATTGGTCCAACAATTTAAAGTTGAAGTAATTTTCTGGACCACACCATCATATTGTGACTGTTTTCTCCTTCCTTTCATTAACTGCATTCCTAGATACTTCAGAGGAAGATCAGCTGCAGAGAAGCCAGTTACCTCCTTTAACCACTGTAGATGTTTAAAGCCTTTACCAGCTAAGAATTGACATTTCTTGTGATTAAGCTCCAGCCCAGCTACCATGGCTAAGTGATTAGTTAATTGCAAGGTTTTCCTTAAAGCCTATTTACACCCATTGGTGAAGATGATAATATCATCAGCATAGGCCAAATGGCTGATGCATTGAGAGGATCCATGTTTGAAGTTGAGATAAGGGTAATGGAGATGTGCAACATTTAGAATTTTGGAGAAATAGTCAAATGCTAAAATGAATATAGTAGGGGAAAGTGGATCCACTTGCTTTAATCCCCTTCCTGCTTGAAAAAAGCCACAGCTGTTACCATTTAGAAGAATACTATAATAAGCATCAGCTAACCATCTCTGTATTAAATGACGAGAAGAAGGATTGAAACCATGAGCTTTAAGTACCATATCAATAAACTGCCAGCTAAGTGTATCATAAGCTTTTTTAAGATCTAGTTTTATGATTAAATTCTGTCCCCTACACCTTTTATCACGATCAAGCAAAATCTCCTGTGCAAGCAAGCAATTGTCAACAATGGATCTACCTTGTACAAAAGCAGATTGGTTAGGGCTGATTAACTGATTGAGATATGGTTGTAATCTTCCAACAATAATTTTGCTGATTATTTTAGAGAAAGTGGAGGTTAGGTCGATAGGTCCGAAATCGACCAACTGGTTTTATGATTATCCTTGGGGATCAGCACAATACTAGTAGCAAGCAAAGTATTTAGGTAATTCAGTCCCTAAGAAGTAAGATTGAACAGCCATAATGATGTCTTGTCCCACAATATCCCAAGCTTTGAGGTAAAAATTGGAAGTGAAGCCATCAGGACCAGCTGTCTTGTTACCATCAATATTCTTTAAAGCATTGTGAATTTCCTTGGCATCAGGAATAAAAGTCAGATTAAGCTGATTGACATAGTTATAATTTTCAGAGAAAACTTCTTCAAATAGACACTGGGAGGGGTTAGGTTGTGAAGCAAATAGTTGCTGAAAGTGCTGAAGAGCACTATTTGAAATATGAGTGGGGTCTGTAACCCAATTACCAGTTGAATCCCTTATTCTGAGAATGGCATTTATTTTCCTCCTGTGTTTGATCATAGCATGGAAATACTTAGTGTTCCTATCCCCAAAAAGATACCTTGTGGAAGCAGCTTTTTATTGCAGAAAACTCTCTTCTCTATCTAAAGCTTGTGCAAGTTGAGAATGAGCAGTCAACAATTCCTGCTCCTGAATCTCTCCCAAATCCAGTTGAGCCTCCAATAATTGGATTTTTGTTTCAGCATCCCTGACTTGTTGGAACACAATGCCAAATGTGTGCTTATTCCAATACCTGAAATGAATGCCAGATTCTTTTGCAGTCTCCAAAGTCTGATAATTGGATTGCTATTATGAAAATCAGAGACTTTCCAAGAGTTCTTGACCTCTTCCAGAAAGTTGGGATGATCACACCAAATGTTAAGGAATCTGAAGGGGGAATGTCCTGTATGAGTGCTGCAGGAGATCTGAATCAATAATGGAGAATGATCGAAGTAGCTCTGTGCAGATGAAGTACTTGAGTGATAGGAAAAGTATTCAACCAGGAATCATTTACTAGCACTCTATCCAGCCTCTCCATTAGTTTGCCTCTCTGCCAAGTGAAGGGGGATCCAATGAATCCCAAATCAAAAAGCCCAGCAGTGGTTATATTGTGAGAGAAATGCATCATAGTTTGGAGATCTGGGGTTCTGCCTCCCTTTTTTTCACTAGGGTCTCTGATACAATTAAAGTCCCCACCCACTAACCAGTTAGAGGGATTAGAAGCACTGATGCTGCAAATTTCAGCCCAAAGATTAGATCTGTCAGTGGAAGAACAGCCAGCATATAAGAAAGTGGCACAGCCATGGAATTGATCTAACCCAAATTGAATGTGTAACAATTGATAGTTATCAATAAGAGTAGTACAATGCAATTCTTTTCTGGTAAAAACCCAAATCTTATTATTACAGTTTGATTGGAAGTGAAAACCAGGGAATCTTTTTGTAATTTTAGTAATCTTAGTGTGAACCATTGGTTCTAAGAGAGCAAATATCCATAGTTTATAAGTCCTGTTCAATTGCAGCAGCCTGTTGAGGGTGCCAGGACCTGCAACACCCCTAACATTCCAGCAGAGAAGATTAATCATGATGGAGTGCCTTACCAGCCCTAGTAAGCCTAGAGGGAGTGGTTGAAGACTGATCCATACCAATGATGTTATCTTGTGATAAATTTTGTAGTTCCATAAGATCTTTCCTCCTTCTCCTACTCCTTTGCATAGACCATGCTACTTCTACTTCAGTATTCAATCTAGAGAGTATAATTTGGGCTGACTCACCTGTTATAGCTTCAGAGGGGGGAAATAACACTGTATTTATTGTGGGCTCTGTGGGAGTAGCAAAGGTACCACCTGCAGCTGAACTATCAGGTAGTTCCTGTACAAAAGTATTAGGGGGTTCTTCGAGCATTAATCCGGAGTGAAGGACTTTTATCGAGGGGTCTCTTATTTCAATAACTTGATCAAGCATATCTCCCAGTAAATTGAAAGGTCAAAACCAATTATGGATTCCATCCTTCCTGTGTTCGGACATCGCCGTAGTTTTAACTCTGAGCGAGATTAAAAGAAATAACAGGAGTGTGGTGATTGTGTAATGCTTGAGTATTGGAAGTGTTCTCCATATTTTTATGCCTTTCTTCTCAACATTGTATGGTCTGAGTTCAGGGTGGAGTTTGAAGCACTGCTCCATTGTATGGCCAAAAAGATGACAGTGTTTGCAATACAAAGGTTGGTATTCCATTACAATGGGTTGCCGATACCCATTGTTAGTCGTACCAAGCCAAACCCCATCAATGTATGGTTGAGTTATATCCCTTTCCACTAAAAATCTTGCATTTGAAATTCTTGTAACATTTGCGGATGGTATATCAAGTTTTAATGGTTCGCCCATAGAGTCGGCAATGTCATAGATGATCCTATGATTGTTGAAAGGAAGTTTCGCATTGGGTAACCTGAACCAAACAGGAACAATTGGAGGTTCTTTTGTTGGATCAAAATCTAACGTCCATTTCGTAGTTTCATAGGCTTCCCATCTATCATGATTACCTTTTTGAGAAAATCTGAGCATAGTCTTCTTCTATATATATATATATATATATATATATATATATATATATTTAGGGGGAAGGAGCTACTCTTGGCTCCCTACATGTTGATTAAAAAGTATGAAGTTACAAAAGAGTTCCCACAGGGAAGAAGAACCCACTACAACTCCACACCAAAAAAGAAAAGAGACTAAGTAAATGAAATAAACTAGAAAGTAATCGACCACTCCTAAACAAAAAGAAAAAAATCAGCCCAGAAGAAAACACCCAAAAAGAAAATAACCAAGTAAAAAAACAAAAAATGCTCCTACAGTAACTGTAAACAGCTTTTAGGAGGTGCAGGGAGAGTAACAATTCTGGGACATCACTCCAAAATTCTGAAATGAGGAGCTTGGTAAGAGTCAGCCTGGATGAGATGATGAAGCTGGGGAGGTAGAGTAGAAGAGACCATTATCTCTTGGGAAGATAAAGCTTTTTTAGCAATCCAATTAGCAGGTCTGTTACCTTCTCTGAAAATAAGGATAAATTGAACAGTAAGCTGGGGCAGCAAAGATCTGATTTTGTAAACCCAAGTGGAATGGTTCCAAGGAGGGAGAAGGTCATTCTGAAAGTACTGTAATAAGGTAGAAGAGTCTCCCTCCACAATGATAGATGACCACTGAAAGAGTGTAGCAATGTGAAGAGCCCAAAAAACAGCAGCCAATTCAGCTTCCAATGGATCAACTGCAGTAGTGGGAGCCTGGAAGAAGAGCAAACCTTTCCCAGTATGGTCTCTGAAAATGCCTCCAATGCCTGCAAACTAAATATTGAAAGCACCATCAGTATTGACTTTAATAAAAGGAGGGCTAGGAGCTTTCCAAGAGATCTTAATGACTTTGTGAAGCATAGGTCTATTGGCAGACAAGGAAGACTGTAGGATGTTTGGAAAATTTTTAACGTAAATCAATTTTGAGATAAAAGTGAGGCAGTGGGTAACAACCCTATCAGCTTTATGAAGCACCCCATCATATTTAACCCCATTTCTGTGCATCCAAATGAACCAAGCCACTATACAAGGGATCTCCCCAGCTTTAGCTTTCTGCCAGGAATTCCAGGAAGCATTAAAATCTTGCCAATCTAACGAGAGCTGATTAATTTTCAATTTGCCGATCGGACCCGACCAAACCTCTTGGGAGAAGGGGCATTTAAAAAAAGATGATTCGTAGTTTCGAATTAACGACACGAGAGAAGGCATTTAGAAGGGCCTCTCAAACCTTTGAGTTTTAGAATATCATCGGTTGGGAGGAGCCCATGGAAAATTCTCCAAATGAGGAAGGACATGGAGGGGGTAAGATATTTGTTCCATATGTTATTGCCCCGACTGACTCGATTCCAAGAGTTGATAGTAGAATAAATATGCTTGGTAATGCTGCTATTTTTAACATTAATCCATCCGAGTTTATCAGAGTTGATACCTATCAAAAGGGATTTGAGCCACTCGATCCACAACGGAGTCGACCCAGTAAAAGTTTCAGTTTAGGAATGGACCAATTCATGTTGTCCCAACAGCAGGAAATAGGGAAGTGGTCTTTGTTAATATTAGGTAGGGGAACCAATAGTTCCCTTTGACACCAATTGTCTTGCCAAAACAGGATGTCACCCTTGCCCAACTCCCAGTAAATAAGAGATTCAGCAGTTTCTTTGTTAATGAGCATATGTTTCCAGATTCTAGAAATACCTGTTTTGATTTGAGAGGATAAGGGATGAGTGTTTCTACAATATTTCCCTTTCATGAATTGAGCCCAAAGAGAATTCCGCTCCTCGAAATGAATCCATAGCTTACGTAAATTAACTTGCTGTAGATGTTTCAAGCCTTTAAAACCTAAACCTCCAAGCAACTTTAGGCAAGGCTACCCTTTGCCGCCTAGCCCAATGAAATTGTTTTCTTTGACTGCACCAAAGAAATCGTTAAAGATTCTTTCAATCCGAATCCCGGAACTTTTCTTTAAGCAAGCCATCCGTAAGATATAAGAAGGGAAAGAGGTTAATATGCTATTCGAAGTGTAATTTTGCCACCAGATGAGAGGAAGGAATTGGACCAATTTGAGAGTTGAGTATTCAGCTTGGCAATGATCTCCTCAAAATGAGTTTGTTTAGATCTGCCTTTGATAAGAAGAACTCCTAAGTATTTTATGGGAAGGCTAGTTTTGACCAAGCCAGTGAATTCAGTGGTCCAGTGGATGATGTTAGGATGAATGTTGTTGGGGAATAGCAATTCACACTTGTTTTTGTTGAAATGAAGGCCAGAAATCTGTTGAAACTTGTTGAGGCAGTACATCACCTTATTGACAGCAGCTTTAGAAGCTCTGGAAAATATCATTAAGTCATCAGCATATAAAAGGTGAGAGATGTTAATATCTGACCTATGGTGGAATTGAGCATAAGGGTGGTTAGAGACATGAGTATCCAAGCAACCTCGAGAGATAGTCCATAACAATGATAAAAATGGTGGGAGAGAGTGGATCTCCTTGTTTAAGCCCTCTAGTAGCTCCGAAATCACCCCGAACATTTGCCATTAATGAGGATAGAGTGGTTATTATTCTGAAGCCATCTCTTTATGAGTAAACAGAAGGCATTAGAAAAAACTCTAGCATGAAGCACCTGAAGAATAAAGTTCCAATCAATAGTATCATAAGCCTTTTTGATGTCAAGTTTGTAAATCAAGTTACCACCCCTACAAGGTCTGTCCAAATCCAACAAAAGTTCTTGAGCAGAGGAGAGCATTATCGACGAATGGATCCGCCTTTAACAAAAGCCGATTGGTTGGGGCTGATAATTTGAGCAAGATGAGGTTGCAATCCGCCTACCAAGATTTTACCGATCACCTTACTGATAACAGTGGTTAGGCTAATTGGTCTATAGTGGTTCCAGCACTTGGGGGCATTGGTCTTAGGCACAAGAACAATAGTAGATGCATGGAAGTATATATTTTAACAAAAAAGAAAAATCTCATTTAAATAAAGGAGTTACATACATCTAATGTAGGGGAGATCATTGAGATCACCAAAAAGTAAAGGCTTAAGAGGCACAAAAGGTGTGGCAGAAAAAGAAATAGTACTAGTGGATGTAGCATGTTTGGCCAACCAATTAGCTGGTTGGTTACCTTCCCTATATATGTGAGACCATTTTAAAGTGAAGTTGCTGGAGATATGGAGAATTTTTCTAAAAAAGTATACCAACTGCCAGGGAGGAGATGAAAGACCTTGTGAAATGTTAACTAATGGCTTTGAATCAGATTCAATCCAGATAAAATTGTAATTAAGTGCTTTAGCAGTTAGCAATGCCCAATAAGCAGTTTGCATCTCAGAATCTAGAGCTGAAACAGAAACAATGGGTATCTTGAAGCACCACAAAAATTGACCCAGAGAATTCCTACACACAGCTCCAATACCAGCAGATGAAGGGGTGTAGCTACCATCATTATTGATTTTTATCCATGGCAAGGAAGGAGGGGACCATTTCAGCAAAGCAGGTTTTGTTTTATGTGGGACTACTAACATTGAGTGCTTACTAAAGAAGCTACAACAGTTAGCCACAATTTGATTGATAAAACAAAGTTTGCTATCAAACTTTGCTCTATTTCTTGCCATCCATATGAACCAAAAGATAACCATAGGAACATGAAACCAATTTTCATTTTTCTTGTCCTCCCAGCAAGCCTCCACAGAAACCCAATTATATTTGAGATGAGATAAATTGAGATGCATTAGTACGACCTTCCATACCTGATTAGTAACTTCACAGTTTAAGAAAAGATGGGAGACAGATTCTTCATGAGATTGGCATAACCAGCATCTAGAGGCAGTTCTTAACCCTTTTAGCTTCAGAATGTCATCTAATGGGAGGTATTTATGAAATAGTCGCCAGCAAAAATAGGACATTGATGGAGATAACAGTCCTGTCCAGATTTTCTCCCCCAAACTAGTGTCAGGCCAGTGATTGAAGGAGCTATAGATCATCTTGTTTAAGGATTGATTGGTAGATTATTTCAAAACAATCCTATCTGGCTTGGTTGAATCAAGTGGTATAAGAAGTATCTGCTGCACACTCTCCTCATCCAGCACTTCTCTAAGTAAATTGGTATTCCATTGGTCTTCAATCCAAAAATCTGAGACTGTTAGTTGTGTGTTAAATGCAGTAGGGCAGGTTAATGGGTTACCCATAGTCAAGTTATCATAGTAGAAATTAATTTTCCCCTTGCCAACTTCCCAGCAAAAAAAACAGATTAGCAATGTCTCTAATTTTCAGCAAGTGTTTCCAATGTTTGGAATCCCCCAATTTGGGCAAGACAGCATTTGGGTGGGACTTCCAACAGTACTTGTTCTTTAAGTAAGGAGCCCACATAGTATCTTTTTTACTAAACTTAATCCACTGTTTACAGTAAAACAGTTGGCTCATTTGTTGAAAGCATTTGAAGCCCTAACCTCCAGCCTTGATAGGTTTGCAAACTTTATTCCACATAGTCCAATGGGGTTGCTTTGATTGGCCCTCCCAAAGGAATTTGTTGAAATGTGTTTCAATCATTTTCTGGGTGCTTCTCTTCATCCTTACCATTTGCAAATTATAGAGAGGGAAGGTTGCAAGAATACTCTTCAGCAAGGTTAACCTACCCCCATTAGACAAGAATGTATTAGTCCAACAATTTAAAGTTGAAGTAATTTTCTGGACAACCTCATCATATTGGACTGTTTTCTCCTTCCTTTCATTAATCGCATCCCTAGGTACTTCAGAGGAAGATCAGCTGCAGAGAAGCCAGTGACCTCCTTCATCCACTGTAGATGTTTAAAGCCTTTACCAGCTAAGAATTGACACTTCTTGTGATTA
This sequence comes from Papilionanthe hookeriana x Papilionanthe teres, assembly GCA_022702705.1. Taxonomy (NCBI): domain Eukaryota; kingdom Viridiplantae; phylum Streptophyta; class Magnoliopsida; order Asparagales; family Orchidaceae; genus Papilionanthe; species Papilionanthe hookeriana x Papilionanthe teres. The sequence goes on along the minus strand of CM040429.1, from coordinate 42,153,964 downwards.
AGCTCCAGCCCAGCTACCATGGCTAAATGATTAGTTAATTGCAAGGTTTTCCTTATAGCATGTTTACACCCATTGGTGAAGATGATAATATCATCAGCATAGGCCTAATGACTGATGCATTGAGATGATCCATGTTTAAAGTTGAGATAAGGGTAATGGAGATGTGCAGCATTTAGAATTTTGGAAAAATAGTCAAATGCTAAAATGAATATAGTAGGGGAAAGTGGATCCCCTTGCTTTAATCCCCTACTTGCTTGAAAAAATCCACAGCTGCTACCATTGATAAGAATGCTATAATGAGCATTAGCTAGACATCTCTGTATTAAATGGCAGAAAGAAGGATTGAAGCCTTGAGCTTTAAGTACCATATCAATAAAGTGCCAGCTAATAGTATCATAAGCTTTTTTGAGATCCTGTTTTAAGATTAAATTATGTCCCCTACACCTTTTATCAAGATCAAGTAATATCTCCTGTGCAAGCAAGCAATTGTCAACAATAGATCTGCCTTGTACAAATGCAGATTGGTTAGGGCTGATTAAATGATTAAGATGTGGTTGTAATCTTCCAACAATTATCTTGCTCGATTAGTTTAGAGAGTGTGGAGGTTAGGTCGATAGGTTCGAAATCAGCCCAATTCGGTTTTATGATTATCCTTGGGGATCAAGACAATACTAGCAGCAGCAAAGTATTTAGTTAAATCTGTCCCTAAGTAGTAAGATTGAATAGCCTTAATAATGCCTTGGCCCACAATATCCCATGCTTTGAGGTAAAAATTAGAAGTGAAGCCATCAGGACATACCGTCCTATTTCCATCAATATTTTTTAAGGCATTCGAATTTCCTTGGCATCGGGAATAAAAGTCGATTTAGCCGATTGACATAGTTATAGTTTTCGAAAAAAACTTCTTCAAAAAGACACTCGGGAAGGGTTTGGTTGTGAAGCAACAGCTTCGAAAGTGCTCGAAGATCACTATTTGAGATATGAGTGGGGCTCGTAACCCAATTTCCGTAGAATCCTTTATTCTGAGAATGGCATTTATTTTCCTCCTGTGTTTGATCATAGCATGGAAATACTTGGTGTTTCTATCCCCAAAAAGATACCTTGTGGTAGCAGCTTTTTGTTGCAAAAAATTCTCTTCTTTATCTAAAGCTTGTGCATGTTGAGAATGAGCAATCAACAAATCCTGCTCCTGAATCTCTCTCAAATCCTGTTGAGCCTCCAATAGTTGGACTTTTGTTTCAGCATCCCTGACTTGTTGGAACACATTGCCAAATGTGTGTTTATTCCAGTACCTGAAATGAAATGCTAGATTCTTATGAAGTCTCCAAAGTCTGATATGTGGATTCATCGTTATGACAATCAGGGACCTTCCATGAGCTCTTGACTTCTTCAAGAAAGTTGGGATGATCACACCAAATGTTTAGGAATCTGAAGGGGGAGTGTCCTTTATAAGGGCTGAAGGAGATCTGAATCAATAATGGGGAATGATCAGAAGTAGATCTATGCAGATGAAGTACTTGAGTGATAGGAAAAATGTTCAACCAGGAATCATTTGCTAGAACTCTATCCAGACCTCTCCATGAGTTTGCCTCTCTCGCCAAGTGAAGGGGGATCCAATGAATCCCATATCAAAAAGCCCAAGCAATGGTTATATTGTGAGAGAACCGCATCATAGTTTGTAGATCCGGGGTTCTCGCCTCCCTTTTTTCACTAGGGTCTCTAATACAATTGAAGTCACCACCCACTATCCGAGCTAGAGGGATTGGAAGCAATCGATGCTGCAAATTTCAGCCCAAAGATGTGATCTGTCAGTGGAAGAACAGCCAAGATATACAAAAGTGGCACAGACCATGGAATTGATCTAGCCCAAATTGAATGTGTAACAATTGATAGTTATCAATAAGAGTAGTGCAATGCAATTCTTTTCTGGTAAAAACCCAATTCTTATTATTACAGCTTGATTGGAAGTGAAAACCGGGAATCTTTTTGTAATTTTAGTAATATTAGTGTGAACCATTGGTTCTAAAAGAGCAAAGATCCAAAGTTTATAAGTCCTGTTCAAATGTAGCAGCCTATTGAGGTTGCCAGGACCTGCAACACCCCTAACATTCCAGCAGAGAAGATTAATCATGATGGAGTGCCTTACCAGCCCTAGTAAGCCTAGGGGGAGTAGCTGAAGAATGGTCCATACCAATGATGTTATCTTGTGATAAATTTTGTAGTTCCATAAGATCTTTCTTCCTTCTCCTACTCTTTTGTAGAGACCATGCTCCTTCAGCTTCAGTATTCAATCCAGAAAGTATAATTTGGGCTGACTCACTTGTTATAGGTTCTGAGGGGGGGAAGAAGATAGCATTTGTTGTAGGCTTTGTGGGAGTAACAAAGGTACCACCTGCAGCTGAACTGTCCGGTAGTGCCTATACCAAAGTAGGATGGCATTCTTCAGCATTAATCTGGAGTGAAGGACTTGTATCAGGGGGGTCTCTTATTTCAATAACTTGATCAGCATATTTCCCAGCAGCTGACAGGTCAAAACCACTTGCAGTCCCATCCTTCCCAGGTCCTAGCACTTCTGTAGGTTCAACCTGAGCAGGATTTAAGGAAAGAACTGGAGTGTTGTGATTGTGCTCTACTTGAGTAGTGGAAGTGTTCTCCATCTTTTTTGTGCCTTTCTTCTCCACATTACATGGTCTGAGTTCAGGGTGAAGTTTGAAGCATTGCTCCATTGTATGACCAAAAAGATGACAGTGTTTGCAATACAAAGGTTAATATTCCATTACAATGGGTTGCCAGTACCCATTGTTAGCTGTGCCAAGCCAAACCCCATCAATGTATGGATGAGTTATATCCCTTTCCACTAAAAATCTTGCATTGGAAATTCTTGTAACATTTGCTGATGGTATATCAAGTTTTAATGGTCTGCCCATTGAGTCAGCAATGACATAGATGATCCTATGATTAATGAATGGAAGTTTCAGGTTAGGTAAACTGAACCAAACAGGAACAATTGGAGGTTCTTTTGTTGGATCAAAATCTAATGTCCATTTTAGTAGTTTCATAGGCTTCCCATCTATAATGATGACCTTTTTAGAGAAAATTTGAGCATAGCCTCCCCCAATGCTAGCTGCAACATGATATGGTGACTGACGAAAACCCCAATCTTCCAGCTGCCCACCAGTTTAAAGTCATCAACAGCTTTCCTAAAGATGTCCAGTTTGGGATGTCCAAACTGAAACTTTCCCACCAGTGTGAATATGTTTGGTTCAGATAACTTTGCCATCTCCTCCTCAGTAAAAATAAGAGCAAGCTTACCTGCCTTCTTGGTACATTTCCGAATGAATTCACACTCTACCTTACCCTCCATTGCATCATGAAAAAGCTAGGGAAATACTAACTTGTCTCCAATGGTGGTACCTCCTTCTTTTCGCACAATCACTTCAGCAAACGTGCCCCTTCCAACAAAATGAGGATCATCACTAGTGAGTGTTGTAGCCATTACCAATGTAACAGTAACTCACAAGAAAATTCAAATAAAAAATCACCCGGGAAGGGAGAAAACTAAGTTCCCTTCCAAAACCAGAGAAAGACCACAAAGAGGAAGCCTTCTTCTTGCTCCCAGCTAACTTCCTCCTCTCTAGAAAAGCAGTGTCGCCACCACCTCTGTTAATTAGCTCCATTGAAACCCCAGCGCAGCTCTTACGGCCGCCACCTCCATCTTATATATATATATATATATATATATATATATATATATATATATATATATATATATATATATATATATATATATATATAACTCTCTCAGCTTAACTGATATACCCAATGAAACTGAAATCTGGGTTGCTCTCTCCACTATAGATAGTAACAAGACTGCAGGGCCTGATGGTTTCACTGCAGATTTCTACAAGAAGGCTTGGCACCTGGTTAAAAAGGAGGTCTACAGCTCTATTCAATCTTTCTTCCAGGGTCAGAATATTCCTAACTACTTCAGCCACTCAAATCTTGTGTTGATTCCCAAATCTGAATCTGCTAAGCAATGGAGTCACTACAGGCCCATTTGCTTGTCATCTGTTATTAGTAAAATTATCAGTAAAATCCTGGTGAATAGACTTCAGCCCCACTTAGATAAGATCATTTCCCCTAACCAATCTGCTTTTGTTCAGGGAAGATCTATTTCAGACAATGTACTGTTGGCACAGGAGTTGCTGTTGGATTTAGATAAAACCTGCAGGGGGGGTAATCTCATTTACAAACTAGACATCAGTAAAGCATATGACACTATTGATTGGAAGTTCCTGATGGAGGTACTATCTGCTAAAGGATTTTCTAGGCAGTTCTGCAATATCATTAGCAGATGGCTTCAGTCCACTAGCCATTCCATCCTTCTTAATGGATGCTCCTGGGGAAATTTCAAAGCAAGTAGGGGACTCAAACAAGGTGATCCTTTGTCCCCCACCCTTTTCATATTGGCCATGGATTATCTTTCCAAAATGCTTAACTCTCAAGCCTTCATACAACAACACCACAGATATCATCATAGATCAACCTTGCATATCTCACACCTTATGTATGCAGATGATGTAATAATTTTTTCCAATGCTCAAAAGAATACAGTAAAACATTTAATGAAAAGTCTCCAATTGTTTCAATCTTCTTCTGGTATGAGCCTCAACTTGCAGAAATGCCATATCATCTGCCCTTGTAAACTCTCCATGAGCCTGAAAAACTGGATAAGGGAGTACACTGGTTTCTCTTGTCTTACAGGAAATCTGAATTATCTCGGGGTCCCCCTTCACAAAGGAAGAGTTAAGCAAACACACTTTGAATCCATTCTGCAAAAGATCCAAGCTCAGTTGACAAGCTGGTCTCATTCCTTCCTTTCAAGTGGGGGTAGAATTACCCTCCTCAAAAGCATACTCACAACCTTCCCATCTTATATCCTGCAGATGATCTCCATGACTAAATCTACCCAAGTACATATGGAAAGAATTTTTAATAGGTTCTTATGGGCTAGGAAAAGGAAGCAGATTCATTGGTTTTCATGACAGAAGGTGGCCAAACCCACTTGGGCTGGTGGCCTTGGCTTCAAAAGCTTGAACCATCTTTCCTTAGTGAATCAATGCAAGTTGTGGATTAAATTCAAAGCACATAACTCATTGTGGGCTAAATTCATGAAAGGTAAATACAGCAAAGCTTTACACCCCTCTCTTGTTACCAGGAAACTTGGGGATTCCAGAATCTGGACTGCCAAGTTAAAAGTCAGGGATAAAGCTGAATCTCTAGTCACCTGGGAGCTGGGGCATGGTAATCTGTCCTTTTGGTTGGATAAATGGTGTCCTGAGGAGTTGCTATCTCCTGTTCCTAATGTTCTGAAGGATCCTAACCTGAGAGTGGCTGATTGCTAGGATAATGGTTCCTGGTCTCTGACAAAACTATATTCACTGATCCAAACTCCTTCAGTTCAGCTTATTACTTCAATTCCTATAATCAACCACAAGCCGTACGTAATCATATGGGTCGCATACAAAAATCAAAGTTTGTCTAAAGCAATTTTTGCTAAAGTTGTTAACTGGCAGGTTTTCCCTGGAGGTTCTCTTATCTGGAATAAATACATCACCCCATCAATGTCGTTCTTCAGTTGGAAAATGCTCCACCACATTGTACCAACTGATGACCTGCTTAAACTTAAAGGATTGAGGGGACCCTCCATCTCGCGATTGTGTAGAATGAATGAGGAGTCCGCTAGGCATCTCTTCTTCCACTCGCAGCCTTTTCTCAGCAAGTTTGGACTCTCGCATAAAGCATTTCATGGTAAATCTGCTAACCCTGTCTTGGCTTGATTTCTGGGACAGTTGGTATGACTGGCAAAGGGCCAAGATGGGACAAATTCCACTAATTCTTGCTTGGTTCATTTGGAAATGTAGAAACCACTCAGCCTTTGATGACCACAAACCTTGTGCAATCAAAGTGGCCAATAATTGCATCAGTTTTATCAGAAAGCTGAGTAAATGGAAAGGTTTCCTCAGATTTGCCCATTAAACACAGCAGAAAAATGACCCCCCACTACTATAACTTTAGTAACTCGGCAACCCCCCATACACCTTTTATCAAAGCTAACACCGATGGTAGCTTCACTTCCTTGGGGGTCGGGGTGGATGGGGTTTTTAGAAATCCCATGGGAAGGTGTATTCTTTTCTTCCAAATCCCTGTGGCTGCTAAGGATGCTCTTGAGGCTGAATTCATTGCTGTGTACTGGGCTTTTAAACTTGCATCATACTTTCATTGGAATTTTCTTATAGTGGAAGTAGACTCATCCACTTTCATCACTTCTATGAACACTGAAGAAACCCTCCCTTGGCACCTTCAATTGTGGCTCAATAAAATCAGCAAGCTTAAAGAATTTTGTATGCACCAGTTTCAGTTCATATTCAGGGAAGGCAACGGACCAACAGAACCGGTCGGCAAGAAATGCCTTAGCTCATCGGAACCAGTGTAATCTCTCGCCTCCTTCCCCACTCCCCTAATTTATCCGTTGAATGGAGATCGGTTAGCAATTCCCAATATCAGAGCCAACCTCCATACCCGTTGATTTAATGGTCTTTATGGCACCATGGCTGGTTTTCTTTATCTCCTAGGTTTTTCTTGTCCTGTTGGGGTACTTCTTGGTTGTAACTTCTTTATTGGAATGTTTTGTTAGTAAGTATTTATTGGCTTGTTGCCAAGAGGGCTTCATACTTTTTTTTGGCTTTTTAGGAAGGTTACAATGTATCTTGTAAGAACTTTTTATTAACATGTAGAGAGCCTCTGCATATATATATATATATATATATATATATATATATATATATATTTTTGCCACAAAAAGGAAATTTCATTTAAATAAAAGAGTTACATACATCTAATGTAGGGGAGATCATTGAGATCACCAAAAAGTAAAGGCTCAAGAGGCCCAAAAGGTGTGGCGAGAAAAAGAAATGGTACTAGTGGATGTAGCCTTTTTGGCCAACCAATTAGCTGGTTGGTTACCTTCTCTATATATATGAGACCATTTTAAAGTTAAGTTGCTCGGAGATATGGATAATTTTTCCGAACAAGTAAACCAACTGCCGGGGAGGAGATGAAAGACCTTGTGAAATGTTAACTAATGACTTGGAATCGATTCAATCCGGATAAACTTGTAATTTAGAGCTTTAACGAGTTAGCAAAGCCCAATAAGCAGCTTGCATCTCGTAATCCAGTAGCCGAAACAGAAATAATGGGTATCATGAAGCACCACAAAAATTGACCCAAGGAATTCCTACACACGGCTCCAATACCAGACGGATGAAGGAGTATAGCTACCATCAATATTGATTTTTATCCATGGCAAGGAAGGAGGGAACCATTTCGACAAAACAGGTTTGCATTTAGGTGGGACATCTAACAATGAGTGCTTACTCAAGAAGCTACAACAACTAGCCACAATTTGATTGATAAAAGCAAGTTTATTATCAAACTTTACTCTATTTCTAGCCATCCATATGAACCAAAAGATAACCATAGGAACTCGAAACCAATTTTCATTTTTCCAATCCTCCCAAAGCAAGCCTCCACAAGTGACCCGAGCTTATAATTTAGATGAAATAAATTGAAATGCATTAGTACAGACCTTCCAAACCCGATTAGAGACTTCACAGCCTTATGAAAAGGTGGGATACGTATTCTTCATGGGATTTGCATAACCAGCATCTAGAGGCGGTTCTTAACCCTTTTAGCTTCGTAATGTCATCCAAAGGGAGGTATTTATGAAAAAGTCGCCGACAGAAAAAGGACATTGATGGAGATAGCTGTCATCGTCCGCATTTTCTTTCCCCAACTAAGTGTCCGGCCAATAATCAAAGGAGTCGTAAATCATCTTGTTTAATGATTGATTGGTAGTTTGTTTCAAAACAATCCTATCAGCTTTGGTTGAATCAATTGGTATATGAAGTATCCGTCGCACACTCTCCTCATCCATCACCTCTCTAAGTACGTTGATATTCCATTGATCTTCAATCCAGAAATCTGAAACTGATAGTTGTGTGTCAAAAGCAGCAGTGAAGGTTAAAGGGTTACCCATAGTCCAGTTATCATATTGGAAATTAATTTTTCCCTTTCCAACTTCCCAAGAGAAAAACCGATTAGCAAGTATCTCTTATTTTCAGCAAATGTTTCCAAGTGTTTGGAATCCCCCATTTTGGGCAAGACAAAGCATTGGGATGGGACTTCCAACAGAGTACTTGTTCTTTAAATAAGTAGCCCACATGGTGTCTTGTTGTCCGAACTTAATCCATTGTTTGCAGTAAAACAGACTTGGCTCATTTGTTGAAAGCATTTGAATCCCAGCCCACCAGACCTTGATAGGTTTGCAAACTTTATTCCACACAGATCCAATGGGGTTGCTTGTATTGGCCCTCCCAAAGGAATTTGTTGAAAATTGTTTCAATCATCTTCCGGGTGCTTCTCTTCATCCTTATCATTTGCAAATTATAAAGAGGAAAAGTTGCAAGGATACTTTTTAGCAAGGTTAGCCTACCCCCATTAGACAAGAAAGTATTGGTCCAACGAGTTTAAAGTCGAGGTAATTTTCCGTACCACCCCATCATACCGTGACTCGTTTTCTCCTTCCTTTCATTAATCGTATACCTAGGTACTTCGTGAGGGAGATCAGCTACAGAGAAGCCGCTTACATCCTTCATCCACTCGTTGATGTTTAAAGCCTTTACCAGCTAAAAATTGACATTTCTTGTGATTAAGCTCCAACCCGAAGAACCATGGCTAAGTGATTAGTTAATAACAATGTTTTCCTTAAAGCTTGTTTACACCCATTGGTGAAGATGATAATATCATCGGCATAGGCCAAATGGCCGATGCATTAAGAGGCTCCATTTTTGAAGTTGAGATAAGGGTAATGAAGATGTGCAGCATTTAGAATTATAGAGAAATAGTCAAAAGCTAAAATGAATATAGTAGGGGAAAGTGGATCCCCTTGCTTTAATCCCCTTCCGCTTGAAAAAAACCACAATCGTTACCATTTAGAAGAATACTATAATAAGCATTAGCTAACCATCTCCGTATTAAATGACGTAAGGAAGGATTAAAACCATGAGCTTTAAGTACCATATCAATAAACCGCCAGCTGATAGTATCATAAGCATTTTTAAGGTCCAGCTTTAAGATTAAATTCAGTCCCCTACACCCGTTATCAAGATCAAGTAATAACTCTTGTGCAAGTAAGCAATTGTCAACAATGGATCTACCATGTACAAAAGCAGATTGGTTAGGGCTAATTAATTGATTGAGATGTGGTTGTAATCTTCCAACAATAATTTTACCTGATTAGTTTAGAGAAAGTGGAGGTTAGGCTGATAGGTCCGAAATCGCCCAAATTCGGATTTATGATTATCTTTGGGGATCAAGACAATACTAGTGGCAACAAAGTATTTAGGTAAATCGGTCCCTAAGAAGTAAGATTGAACAGACCTTTATGATGTCTTGTCCCACAATATCCCAAGCTTTGAGGTAAAAATTGGAAGTGAAGCCATCGGGACCAAACTGTCCCGTTACCATCAATATTCTTTAAAGCATTCGAATTTCTAAGGCATCGGGAATGAAAGTCGATTAAGCCGATTGGCATAGTTATAATTTTCGGAGAAAACTTCTCCATATAGAATCTGGGAGGTGTTAGGTTGTGAAGCAAATAGTAGCTGAAAGTGCTGAATAGCACTATTAGAGATGAGAGTGGGGTCTGTAACCCAATTACCAGTTGAATCCTTTATTCTGAGAATAGCATTTATCTTCCTCCTGTGTTTGATCATAGCATGGAAATACTTAGTGTTTCTATCCCCAAAAAGAGACCTTGTGGTAGCAGCTTTTTGTTGCAGAAAACTCTCTTCTCTATCTAAAGCTTGTGCAAGTTGAGAATGAGCAATCAAAAATTCCTGCTCCTGAATCTCTCCCAAAATCTGTTGAGCCTCCAATAGTTGGACTTTTATTTCAAGCATCCCCGACTTGTTGGAACACATTGCCAAATGTGTGCTTATTCCAATACCCGAAATGAAATGCCGTATTCTTATGCGGTCTCCAAAGTCCGATAATTGGATTGATATTATGACAATCGGTACTTTCCAAGAGTGCTCGACCTCTTCCGTAAAGGTGGGATGATCACACCGGATGTTTAGAAATCGAAGGGAGAGTGTCCTCGTATGAGTGTCGAAGGAGATCCGAATCAATAATGGAGAATGATCGAAGTAGCTCTATGCGGATGAAGTACTTGGGTGATGGGAAAAGTGTTCAACCAGTGAATCATTTACTAGCACTCTATCCGAGTCTCTCCATTAGTTTGCCTCTCTCGCTAAGTGAAGGGGGATCCAATGAATCCCAAATCAAAAAGCCCAAGCAGAGGTTATATTGTGAGAGAAATGCATCATAGTTTGGAGATCGGGGTTCTGCCTCCCTTTTTTTCACTAGGGTCTCTAATACAATTAAAGTCCCCACCCACTAACCAATTTGAGGGATTAGAAGCACCGATGCCGCAAATTTCAGCCAAAGATTAGATCCGTCAATGGAAGAACGACCAAGCATATAAGAAAGTGGCACAGCCATGGAATTGATCTAACCCAAATTGAATGTGTAACAGTTGATAGTTATCAATAAGAGTAGTACAATGCAATTCTTTTCGGTAAAAACCCAAATCTTATTATTACGAGCTTGATTGGAAGTGAAAACCTGGGAATTTTTTTGTAATTTTAGTAATATTAGTGTGAACCAAAGGTTCTAAGAGAGCAAAAATCCAAAGTTTATAAGTCCTGTTCAAATGTAGCAGCTCGTTGAGGGTGCCAGGACCTGCAACACCCCTAACATTCCAGCAGAGAAGATTAATCATGATGGAGTGCCTTACCAGATCCCTAGTAAGCCTAGGGGGAGTGGCTGAAGATTGACCCATACCAATGATGTTATCTTGTGATAAATTTTGTAGTTCCATAAGATCTTTCCTCCTTCTTCTACTCTTTTGCATAGACCATGCTCCTTCTGCTTCATTATTCAATTCAGAGAGTATAATTTGGGCTGACTCACCTGTTATAGGTTCAGAAGGGGGAAGTAACACTGTATTTATTGTAGGCTCTATGGGAGTAGCAAAGGTACCACCTGCAGCAGAACTGTCAGGTAGTTCCTGTACAAAAGTAGTAGGGGGTTCTTCAGCATTAACCTGGAGTGAGGGACTTTTATCAGGGGGGTCTCTTATCTCAATAGCTTGATTAGCATATTTCCCGAGCAAGTCGAGAGGTCAAAACCAAGCTGCGGTCCCATCCTTCCTGTGTTCGTATACTACTCGTAGTTATAACTCGAGCGAGGAATAAAAGGAAGAATTGGAGTGTGGTGATTGTGTATTACTTGAATAAGTGGAAGTATTCTCCATATTTTTTGTGCCTTTCTTCTCAACATTATATGGTCTGAGTTCAGGATGTAGTTTGAAGCACTGCTCCATTGTATGGCCAAAAAGATGACAGTGTTTACAATATAATGGTTGGTATTCCATTACAATAGGTTGCCAGTACCCATTGTTGGCTGTACCAAGCCAAACCCCATCAATGTATGGTTGAGTTATATCCCTTTCCACTAAAAATCTTGCATTTGAAATTCTTGTAGCATTAGCCGATGGTATATCAAGTTTTAATGGTCTCGCCCATAGAGTCGACAATGTCATAGATGATCCTATGATTGTTGAAAGGAAGTTTCGGAGTTGGGTAAGCTGAACCAAACAGGAACAATTGGAGGTTCTTTTGTTGGATCAAAATCTAAAGTCCATTTCAGTAGTTTCATAGGCTTCCCATCTATCATGATTACCTTTTTGGAGAAAATCCGAGCATAGTCCTCTTCCAAAGCTAGCCTGTAACATGATATGGCGATCGTCAAAGACCCCAATCTTCCAACCTGCCCACCAATTTGAAGTCATTAACAGCTTTCCTAAGAATGTCAAGTTTGGGATGTCCAAACTGGAATTTTCCCACCAGTGTGAATCTGTATGGTTCAGATAACTTTGACATCTCCTCTTCAGTAAAGATAAGAGCAAGCTTGCCAGCCTTTTTAGTACACTTTCTAATAAATTCACACTCTACCTTACCTTCCATTGCATCATGAAACAGTATTGGGAAAAACTAACTTGTCTCCAATGGTGGTACCTCCTTCTTTTCTAACTATCACTTCAAAGAAACGTGCCCCTTCCAACAAAATGTGGATCAGCACTAGTAAGTGCCGTAGCCATCACCAATGAAACAAGTAAATCACAAGAAAAATTCAAATAAGCAAACACTCGGGAAGGAGAAAACTAATTTCCCTTCCAAAACCGGAGAAAGACCACAAAAGGAAAGCCTTCTTCTTGCACCCAGCCTACTCTCCTCCTCACTAGCAAAGCGGCGCCGCCACCACCTCCGTGTATTAGCTCCATAGAAACCCTAGCAGAGCACCTACGGCCGCCACCACCATCCTGCGTTATATATATATATATATATATATATATATATATATATATATATATATATATAGGCAGCTCGGCTTGGTGGTTGTTGCTCTGCTAGGGTTCCTCGCTATGATGGAGTCCGCCTCGGCGGCGGCCGGCTCTCTTGGTGGTGGTGGTAGGGAGGTAAGTGCGTTCAGAGGGTCGGTTAAGGGTGGTGAAGCTGTTTCTTGGTGGCCTGCCTCCTTTTGCTCTTCCCGGGCAAACTATTTTTTGAATTGATTCCACTGTTCCATTGGCTGAGTACTTTGACTGCACTTTGTGGACAGTTTTTAGCCACCATCCCTCTTTTATGGCTGGGGTTTCACTCATTAATGCTCCCTTTCTTATGTCGATGCCGTCAACAAGGGTCATCGGATGGCCATGTATGCAGATAACTTGACTTTTCCTCAATGCCTTCATGATGCCGCTCAGCAGAAAATCAGAATGTCCATTCATTAAGCCTTTGGGGTCTAAGGAGGGAAAACCCGCCATTCCGTTCACCACACGAGAGATGGCTATGCTAGCGGCATGCCATTAAATTCACTATTGTTGGCCAGTTTCAATTTGGGCATCCCAAAATGGAACTAGTCAGAAAACAATTTCAGAATCTTAATCTCTTGGGGCAGTGGAAATTAGGGGTTATGGATGGGAGGCATCTCTTGATAAGGTTATCTAAAGAAGAAGATTATGCAAGACTTCTGGGCATGCAAGGAATGCTGATTGCTAACTCCTCCATGAAGTTTATAAAGTGGTACCCTGGATTTGATCCAAGCAAAGGAACCCCTCTCGAAGCCATTGTGGTTCACCCTCCCCAACCTCCCTATTCAACTTTACCACACCCATGCTATCTTCCAGATTAGCAGAGCTTTGGGGACACCTCTTAAGGTTGATACCCCTACCCAGGAGATGGGCAATCCTGCTGGTGCTAGAGTCCTAGTGGAGAGGGATGTTTCTCTTCCTGACACTGATAAAATCTGGATCACCACCTCTGATGAAGGGGATGGGTTCTGGCAAGAGGTCTTACTTGAACACAAACCTATATTCTGTCAAAAATGCAGAATATTTGGTCACTCACTAGATAGTTGTTACAGATTAAAACCCACTATCAGAAAGAAAACACAAAACAAATTTCTGGAGACAACAACTACTGCCCCCCATCCAGATCCAAATTTGGAGTCACAGGCAGCTGCACAGCAGGTGTTCCAGAACTTGTCATTTTTGGAACATGCTGAAGCTAAGGAACATGAAGTATTTAATCCTGAGAAGGCAGTGGAACTTCCATCCGAGTTAGAGGCGGATGAAACCGAGGAACAAATGAACACTATGTAAGATGTGACACAGAGAACACCCCTTCGACGATGCAGTTGAACCAAGTACAACAAAAGATGATATCGTAATGGAAGGAACAAAAGAGTAGGAAAAAAAGAAAACACAAATAGAGCTCCAAGTCTTCCCACGATCCGCTGAACCGGAAGGCCAAAAAATCGCATCCCCCATCGGTCCCGGAAAGGGTAGATCTAGATCAAGATCCAGTTCTGCCCAACCTCAACCACATAACCATCCACCAAATTTAATCAATGTTTAATTTTATTTGCTGGAACATTAGGGGAGTTTACCATCCCCTTACTGTCAAAAGATTGGTACATTTATATAAAAGACATCAACTTTGGTGCATGGTGCTTTTGGAACCCATGGTTAAAAAACACCAAAACAAGATACTTACCAGGTTCCCTGGGTGTTCTCTTTATGCTAACTCCTCTAATAAGATTTGGGTTATTTGTAGAAAAGAGATTCAAGTGGAAGGTTATTGTTGATCACCCTCAATTGATTCATCTTCATTGCTCTTTTAACCAGCAGTACCTTTGCAGCCTACATTTATTTATGCCGTGCTGCACCAAGTCCGCAAGATTAGAGCTGTGGCGTGAAATTCACCACATCCGCACTATGGAATCTCCAGCTGGATCGTGGGAGGAGACTTCAACAACATAGCCTCTACCGAAGAAAAACTTGGTGGAAGATCACCCACTCTCACCAAAATCACCGAGTTCAATGATAATATTCATAAGGCCGCTTTATTCGACTTGGGTTTTCGTGGTAACAAATTCACCTAGAGAAGAGGAAAGATATGGGAAAGGCCGGATAGGTTCTTGGCTAACGGTGCTTGGCATCAAAATTTCCTCTACACCACAATAAAACATCCGAATTTTGCAGGGTCCGACCATAGACCACTCCTTGTTTCCATCACCACACCATCTCAACAAACCACTCCCACTCCTTTCGCATACTTGAATTTTGGGCTTCACATCATAGTTTTCGGTTCATTATTTCGAGCACTCGGATCGGGTGCTCTCATCCCAACCCTTTTATCAAACTCAAGCTACTTCAAGTAAAAATTGCAGGTGTGCTCGTAAATTGGAACTGGAAAGTATTGGGGATATCTTCCGTGGTGTCACCAAGGCCGAGGAGGAAGCCGTCTGCTTTGGAAGTTGCCTCTTAGATCGATGATTCCAAATATGGTTTTTTCATAGTCGCTCAAGAACACCTACTTACTTTACTCACTTGTCAAGACCGATTGCTCGAGGCAGAAGGTCTGCTAGTATTAAATTCAAAGAAGGAGATAGAAATACAAAATTTTACCATGCTTGGATTAAATACGGAAGAAAGTGTAATGCTATCCACACTATAGAAACCGACCGGGGGTTCTCGCTAGGGAGGAGTCCGAAATTGCCGAGGATGCCGTCAAGTATTTTCACAAACTCCTTACTTACTCCCTACTCCCGTACCCACCATTGACAACGAATCTATTCAGGGATGATCATAAATTCACTAACATCAATCTTTCCGACTCTCCTTCCCGTGAGGAGATCCAGGTTGCTCTCGACTCCATAGATAGTTCTAAAGTAGCGAGGACTCGATGGCTATACCGCTGACTTTTATAAAAAGACTTGGTATATTTCTAAAGGGGATGTTACTACTGCTGTTCAGAGTTTCTTTCAGGGCACTGATTTACCAGAATACTTCCATGCTTCCAATACAGTACTCCTACCCAAAACTAATGATCCTAAGACATGGAATCAAGTACATGACTCCATTAGCCTCACGACCGTTATTAGCAAAATCATAAGTAAAATCCTAGTGGGAAGACTTCAACCTCTCCCGGAAAAATTATAAGTCCCAACCAATCCGCATTTGTCAAAGGTCGTTCCATCACCGATAATGTCCTCCTTGCCCAAGAGCTGCTCTGGATTTGGACGGACCTTGTAGAGGGGAAATATTATCTATAAACTTGATATAAAGAAAGCTTATGATACTATTGACTGGAACTTCATCCTTCAGGTGCTGCAAGCCAAAGGTTTCAATTCTAGTTTCTGCCATCTGATCAAAAGATGGTTACAACACAATCATCATTCAGTTCTCATTAATGGTAATTGCCTGGGAGGTTTCCAAGCTACCGTGGGTCTAAAACAAGGGGATCCCTTATCTCCCACCATTTTCATCATAGTCATGGATTACTTCTCTAAGTTGTCGGAGTCCAAGGTCACACCCTTCCTTTATGCCGTATATCACCACAAGTCCAACCCGGTTATCTCACATTTGATGTATGCAGATGATGTCATGCTTTTCTCCAGGGCATCCAAACCTCGCTCGTTAAAAGAGTTTATGAATGCTTGTCCCAATTTCAACAAATTTCGGCCTCCATTTCAACAACTCCAAATGTGAGGTGGTTCGCCCTGTGGGCATTATCGCTACCAATACTCGATGGATCACTCACTACACTCGGTTTCTATAGAGCCCATCTACCTCCGAAATATCTTGGAGTACGACTTATCAAAGGGAGATCAAAGCAGTGCGATTGATGATATCATCGGGAAACTTAATGCACAACTATCCAACCGGGTCAACTCCTACCTTTCTTCTCGTGGGAGAGTCACTCTCCTTGCTAGCATTCTAACCACATTCCCCTCCTATGTACTTCAAATGACTTGCATGAAGAAGAGTTCAAGAATCCAGATTGAGAGAATTTTCAACGGGTTCCTTTGGTCCGGGCAAAGGAAACAATTCCACCGGGCTAGTTGGCAAAAACCGGCTAAACCTCCGAGACCGGGGGTCTCGGGTTTTAAAGGTTCGAAGCATCCGCAAAAAGTGAACTTTTGCAAGCTTTGGATCCTCTTCAGGCAGCAGAAGTCTCTCTGGGCTCAGTTCTTGAAAGGTAAATATTGCAAGGACATTCACCCCACTAATGCCTGCAGTAAAACTGGCAGTTCAAGGATATGGAAGCATATGGTGAGGCATAGAGAAGTTGCTGAATCTCTTTTCCTGTGGGACCTGGGCAAAGGGGATATTTCTTTTTGGCATGATAAGTGGTGCCCTGAAGAGATGTTGGTGGCCTTACCCAACACTGTTAAAACTATTTTTCCAGTGGCTTCATGCTGGGAAGGGGACAGTTGGTACATTCCCAAACTTCAACAATTCCTGGAAGAGGATTCAGTCAGCCAAATTGCCAATATTCAGTTTGACAGATCTCTCCCTGACATAATTATCTGGAATTCTGCTAGGAAGCATACACTCACCTAACACATCTATCAAAAGATTTATAACTGGTCTCCTGCCATCTGGGGAAAGATAATTTGGAACAAATATCTCACCCCCTCTATGTCCTTCATGATATGGAGAGTGTTTCATAACTACATACCCACAGATGACATTCTCAAGTTAAAAGGCCTGAGAGGACCTTCCAAATGTTATTTATGTCAGTGTCATGTCGAGACCGTTCAACACCTTTTCTTCTCCTCGCCCTTTTGCTCAAAAAGTATGGAATGGTGTCTTGAATCTTTTCAATTTTTCCACTTTATTGCTCGATTGGCAGGACCTGCTTGTGTGTTGGGAATCATGGCAGAAGACCAAGGTGGGTTGCATTCCTTTCATTGTGGCTTGGTACATTTGGATGCATAGGAATGGGTTGAAGTTTGATGGGAGGGTCTGCAGAGCTGAGATGGTCGTTGCCAACTGTCAATCTTTCATTTCCAAGCTGATCACTAATAAACATTTTCCCAGCATCCTTAGCACCCCTATCCCTGACCACCAGAGTAAAGCCAAAATCATTCTCATCCATTGGAAGACTCCTACTCACCCCACAATTAAAGTGAACACTGATGGTGCTTTCAGTGATCGTGTTGTCTGGTATTGGAGGCATTTTCGTGAACCATAAAGGTAAGTGCATCGCTTATTTTCAGTCCCTATGTTGGTCGTCGATCCACTAAGTCGATTTGGCAGCGAGCTTTCGGGCCATCTATATTGCTTCATATAACCATTGGGCCAACATAACTGTGGAGGGTGACTCCACTTCTGTTATTCAGTATATGCAACAGGCTATTGCACCTCCCTGGCACCACTCTCAATGGATTAAAAGAATCAAAACTCTCACTCATCAAATTTTTGTTTACTTCAGCTTCATCCATAAGGAAGGTAATAGGCCGGCAAGATGGCTAGCTCAATCTGCCATCACTGAACAGGAAGTAAGAATCTCTAAGTCTCCACCACCTCAACTGTCTTTTCTTTTGGAAGCAGATATTTTTCAGGCCCCCCATTTCAGAATTATTGAGGAATTGATGCTGCTGCTTTGGTTTCTCCTTTATGATGGTTTTTTGGTTTTTTGGGTATACTGCCATAGCAAGACATGTATAAGTTTTTATATTTTTGGGAAGTGTAGTTCTCTCTTGTAAATGTCACCTCCCCCCTGGGGCGGACTCTGGCTTATCAATTTGATTAACATGTAGGGAGCAAGTGTTTGCTCCTTTCTTTCAAAAAAATATATATATATATATATATTGTGTGTGTGTGTATATATATATATATATGTGTGTGTATATATATCTATATATATATATATATGTGTGTGTGTGTGTGTGTGTGTGTGTGTGTGTGTGTGTGTGTATATATATGCACAACAGTTATGAAGTTCTATTAGATTTTTGAAGGGAGTGTGGAGGACTTCTCTGGCACAATAGTGTTCCTGATTCTGGTTTATTTTGATTGGGACAGGGTCTGAGGGAGAGTCAGGTTGTCGTGATGATGGGGAGTGACATCCTCTAGAGAGAAGGGGAAGGTTCCATCCAGTTCGTCTTTCACACTTGATCAAGGAGCCAGTGTTTGGTTGAGTGACCATTATGCTCTCATTGACAGGGAGACGTAATGGTTCTTCAGCACTCCTATAAATAGAGATTACTTGTAACCCTTGTGGAGATGTTTTGGTCCCCCACATTTGAGAAGACACTGAGGTCAATGGATAGGAGGAACATGTTTCAGGGGGCCGAAAAATACCTGTACGGCTTATTTTTGAGTTATGTTAGGGTTTAGGTCAAAATTGGGCCTTTTAGCTTTGGGTTGAATTTGAGTGGGGTTTGGGTCTAAATTTTTGGTAAATTATGTTAGTGTTTTGTTTGTGTGGATGTTAAGGAAGGTTTAGAAAAGGTTTAGGGTTAATTGGAGTTGAATTGGGTTAGTTTTGGCTTAAGTTTGGGTCATGGGTCTAAATTGGGCTTTAAGGTCAAAAGTGAAATTGGATTCAAATGCCAATCAAATTGGACTCGGATTTGGTCTAGATTGGGGTTGGGGATGTTGAATTGAAGTTTGGAATTTAATTGGACCAGAATTTGGGTCAATTGGGTAGGTTTGGTTTGACATTGGGTTTATTTTGGGTTAAAAATGGGTCAAATTGGGGATTTTGACAAAAGTGGAGTAAATTGACAAAATTGGCCCATGGTGTAGTTGGACAAAAATGAAATTGGGAATATTTGGGATTTTCTGGAATTTTCTGGAATTTTCTGGGAATTTTCTAAATTTTTGGATTTTTGGGTCAATAGGGGCATTTTGGGTATTTGGAGGGTATTGGGAGGTATTTTTGGAATTTTTTGTATTTTTTGGCTATGAATGATCAATTTGAGTAATGTGAGAATGTTTGGGATTGGTCTTGAGGAATTTTGGGTGATTTGGAGATTTTTTGAAAAATTTGGGTAATTTCAAAGGTTTTGGGTAGGCTGGGCGAGTGTAGGGTCCCGAGGTCAAAAATTGAAAATTTGGAAAATTGAAGATTGGGTAAATGTAAGTGGAATGGAACCATTTTGGGTTGAGCCATGAAGCCATATCAAGCCCACATGAGCCATGAAGGGACTCATTTGAGGCATTCACTATGTTGTTCCTAACCCTCTTAGCCAAGAGCTTAAGGTTTAAGGACCATCCATGTGAATCACCTCCATGAGTCAGGAGGTCAAGTTGGGTATGGGTGTGGTTTTAGGAGGTGTGTGAAAGTGTAGTGTATAAGTGTAGTGTGTGTGTAAGTCAGCCCTTCTCCGGCACTGAGCCACCTGCAGGCAGTCCTAAGGCCAAAGAGTCCCATGTGAACTCATCCTCTAAACTTCCACACTTGATTTCAACCCTCTAGGTGATTAGGGGTTTACAATCAAGTTTGTGGAGTTTGCAGGGAGTTTAGAAGTGGTTTGAAATTCTAGGTGGTGAGTCCCAATTCTAATCCTCTAAGATAGTCAAAGGAAAAGCCTAAGGCTAGATCCTAAGTACTAAAGAGAGAAGAGAAGACCTCATCAAAAATGAGGTCAACAAATGGACCCCCAATAGGTGTGGTGTGCTAACCAAGCACACCGCGCGTATTGGCGTTGACCGAAGAGATCAACAAAACCATTACAGATGTCCAAGTGACAAACTTAGGACGAAATTAAAGAATTTCTGCTGGGGAGTGTCAAGTATATCTCTGAGACTGGAGATTCCTGAACTCTCGTTGGGGAAAGGAAAAGGAGGTGAATCCCAAATCGCATGATCTGGGGGAATTTCGATTTAGATTTCATTTTGTTTCAGTTTAAGTTTTGATGTGTAAGCTTAGATTTTAGTTTGAGTTTCAATTTAGATTGTAGTTTTGTTAAAATTAATTCGAAGGAATTTGAACTTGAAATGAAAAAATGGAATTTTGTGGTTTTAGATGTGACATCTTCAACCTCAAAAAAAAATTGAATTGATCGGATTGAATCATTGCAATGAGGAGAGATCTCAGAGCAATGCGGTATTGGATGTAAAATCCTTAACATCAAGAGTTTGATTTTGAAGTATTTCATTGCAGTAGGGAAAGAATCCTAAAGCGATGCAGTCTCGGATGTAAAATCCTCAACCCCAAAAGTTTGACTTTAATGTATTTCATTGCGATAGGGAAAGAATCCTAAAGCAATGCAGTCTCTGATGTAAAATCCTCAACTCCAAAAGTTTGAGTTCGATGTATTTCATTGCGATAGGGAAAGAATCCTAAAGCAATGCAGTCTCGGATATAAAATCCTCAACCCCAAAAGTTTGATTTTGATGTATTTCATTGCGATAGGGAAAGAATCCTAAAGTAATGCAATCTCGGATGTAAAATCCTCGACCCCAAAAGTTTGAGTTTGATGTATTTCATTGCGATAGGGAAAGAATCCTAAAGCAATGTAGTCTCGGATGTAAAATCCTCGACCCCAAAAGTTTGATTTTGATGTATTTCATTGCGATAGGGAAAGAATCCTAAAGCAATGCGAGTCTCGGATGTAAAATCCTCAACCCCAAAAGTTTGATTTTGATGTATTTCATTGCGATAGGGAAAGAATCCTAAAGCAATGCAGCCAGATGTAAAATCCTCGACCCCAAAAGTTTGAGTTCGATGTATTTCATTGCGATAGGGAAAGAATCCTAAAGCAATGCAGTCTCAGATGTAAAATCCTCGACCCCAAAAGTTTGATTTTGATGTATTTCATTGCGATAGGGAAAAAATCCTAAAGCAATGCAGTCTCGGATGTAAAATCCTTAACCCCAAGAATTTGATTTTAATGTAATTTGAGATCCGGAAGATTGAAATTGAAATTTGATTGAGATTTGATTTGAGATCTGGAAGATTGAATTTGAAATTTGATTGAGATTTGATTTGAGATCTGGAAGGTTGAATTTGAAATTTGATTCAAAATTCGTGCTCTTTTTTTTTGTCTTTTAACAATTCAAATTTGCATTATCGTTCATTTAATGTTTCATGTGAATTTGGCGTTCATCATTTTTTTTAGATTTTTAAGGAAAGTTTTCTTTTATTCTTTTTTTTTCTTTTCTATTCTTTATTCGAAGTTCATTTAACATTAATGGCGTTTCGCAGTCAATTTGCACAAAAGAGGTGAAGGCCAAAATGTGACATGGTCACTTTCATTCCAATCATGTCGAAGATACATCATACAACTCGATCTGGAATACATCTCATACAATCCATGTAGACTCAAAACGGACTATGTATGATCTTTGTCGATCCATCTAAAAAGGCATTTGTCAGAAATCCATGTTTAAATAGTGAGGTACATGGTCAATAACATCACCTTCCAAGCCGTCCTTGGCAAGGATGCCGTATGGATGTACGTTGGAGGTGTGATATTTTCCATGTAACTCACAGCTCGTAAGGCCGGAGGCTCTCTAGCTCCGGGTCCGGTCGGAAGTGGTAAGGTGCTTTCTCGTCATCCATCCTTCGAAAGTAACCGAGATCCGCTTCATTGGTACTCCCGGTATGCAATGTTTAGCGACATCCGCTCCGTTGCCCTTTAGTATCATGACAGAACCCACCGGTAATGGTATCTTTATCGGCCCTCGGAACTCACTCGGGCCCGCTATCCGGAGGTCGGATCCGAACATGATATTACACTCGTTCGTAAAAGAAACCGTGCGTAAAGGTCCGATAAAGTCGTGGTGATCAATGTGCGGGGGTATGCGATCACCCTTCTTGTAAATGTTAATGATGCAACCGTTGGGTATGCGATCCGTCGGCGGTACCCAACATGTTATCATTCTCTTTACCATCCTTTTGATGACCAATGGCATTGGATCTACCTTGCCATGGCGGAGTATTCCCGGTGGGTTTCCTTCCCGTCTTCTCGCGAAGTTGTAGCGAGCATCCACATTGTATGGTAATTCTCCCTTTCCCTGGCATCCACCTCCGGGGTTCCAAGTAAGTGTTTTCTCTTAGGCGGCCTGCTCGACCCATTCTTTTCAAATCCCGAATGCAGTCCATGATTTGTTTTTGTTCGTATTCTGAGAACACGTTTGTATGTAGCTCGAGGCCTTCTATTATATTGATCCTCCTGCCTCTGATTCTCTCGAAGTATTCAAAAGTTTTCTTCTCAACATTCTGCATTCTTTCTAGCTCGTATTCTGGAATAATCTGTAAATGGTGAGGCCTGGTGACGTACTGTGGGATATATGGCTCAATCCCTTCGCGTTCTCCTGCATACCTCGGCTCCTCGGGGATGGTCTCCGTCGGGACATCCTCCGGGGTTGCTTCTGTAACAAGGTCATGCATTACTGGTGGCTTTATCTGGTGGCGTGGTAGCCTTCCTTCTTCTAATCTTCTTGATATTTCCCTGGTCCCTTCTCGTTATCCTCTGAGTCGGCCTCCTTTCTTCGGGTTCTCGGCAAACCGGTATCCTTGAAGTATATGCACCGGTAGTAATGCATCGCCTCGTCGCGCTGGTCCGCTGCTAGTTTAGTTAAAATCTTGTGGATACAGCGATTTTTACTTCTTCGCTGAGTTGCCGTGAGAGTAGCTCTTCGTACTTCCTGAATCTCTGTGGGCGCGGCGCTGACAAGCCTGCCCTCTGCTGTAGCGACCACAGACTTGATTCTCTTGTCCTCCTCAGTGTTTGTTTTCCTTTTCTTCCTGCCGGGTTGGTGGCTTGGGCCACCCACTTTCATTACTGTTTGACTGGGTAGTTCCTCTCGGTCAACTGGGATCCAGTCACCTTCATCGTATTGCAGGCCTGCTGGTGCGAAGTCCTAGTCAATCTCTATTATCGCTCCATCTTTCACCCTCTTTTCGTCGAGTGCAAGACTTACACCATTTCTAAAGTTCAGGACCAACCACCTGTTCGACATTTCCCTGCAAAAAGACAAGGAAAAGGATCAGGGGCTGTACTAAGAACAAGAACATTAAGAAAAAGTTTATTAGAGACAGAATTTTCTTTTGTATATTTTTTTTAAATTCAACAGGGATAAAGTGGGAAAATATCGAAAAAAAGGATTTTGATTTGGAAGAGAGAACAAGGAAAACTTTATCATCATGATTTTATTTATTTTAGTACATTTTTTATTATTTTTAGGTTTGGACCCAGTCATAAGTAATTACTTCGCCCGTGCTTCTAGGGATGAAGAATTCATTCCTTTGAAACATCAGGTAGCGTAATACTTCTTCAAGTATCGTCCGTTGATCAGAAGCATATGTCGTTCTCCTTGGCAATTCACTAGCTGGTAAGAGCCTCCTGAGTATACTGCTTCAACCACAAATGGTCCTTCCCAAGTGGGTTCAAATTTTCCTCCTATCTTGCGGTGTGCAAGGATAGGTCTCTGGAGAATGAGAACTAAGTCACCAACTTTGAAGGTTCTTGGGCGGACCAGTCTGTCATGGGCTTGAACCATCTTAGCTTGGTATAGTTCTAAATTCTGCTGCGCTGCAAGTCTTTTCCCTTCCAGGCTTTCTAATTCCTCTAGTCGTAATTTAGCTTTCCCTTCTGTCGTGTGTTGACCTCATTTTTGATGAGGTCTTCTCTTCTTCCCTTTAGTACTTAGGATCTAGCCTTAGGCTTTTCCTTTGACTATCTTAGAGGACTAGAATTGGGACCCACCTTTTTGAAATTCAAACCACTTCTTAACTCCTCGCAAACTCCACAAACTTGACCGTAGACCCCTAATCACCTAGAGGGTTGAAATCAAATGTGGAAGTTTAAAGGATGAGTTCCTATAGGACTCTTTTGCCTTAGATCGCCCCGGGTGGCCCGGTCCAGTGAAGGAGCCGACTTACACACACACTACACCTATACACTACACTTTCACACACCTATACCTAACTTGACCTCCCGACTCATGTAGGTGATTCACATGGATGGTCCTTAACCCCTAAGCCCTCGGGCCAAGAGGGTTAGGAACAACATAGTGGATGCCTCAAATGAGTCCCTTCATGGCTCATGTGGGCTTGATGTGGCTTCATGGCTCAACCAAAATGATTTCATTCCACTCAAATTTACCCAATCTTCAATTTTCCAAATTTTCAATTGTTGACCCCCGGGACCCTACACCCGCTTAGCCTACCCAAAACCCTTAAAATTACCCAAATTTCTCAAAATTTCCAAATAACCCAAAATTCCCCAAAATCAATCCCAAACATTTCCACATCACTCAAATTGATCATCCATACCCAAAAATACCAAAAATTCCAAAAATACCTCCCAATACCCTCCAAATACCCAAAATACCCCTCTTGACCCAAAAATTCAAAAAATTCAAAAAATTCCCAGAAAATTCCAGAAAATCCCAAATATTCCCAATTTCATTTTGTTCAACTACACTATGGGCCAATTTTGTCAATTTACTCCACTTTTGTTAAAACCCCCAATTTGACCCATTTTAACCCAAAGTGAACCTAATGTCAAACCAAACCTATCCAATTGACCCAAATTCTGGTCCAACTCAATTCTAAACTTCAATTCAACATTCCCAAAACCAATCTAGACCAAATCTAAGTCCAATTTGATTGACATTTGGATCCAATTTCACTTTTGGCCTTAAAGCCCAATTTGGATCCATGACCCAAACCTAACCCAAACTCACCCAATTCAACTCCAATTAACCCCAAATCTTTTCTAAATCTTCCTTAGCATCCTGACAAGCATAACACTAACATGATCTGCCCAAAATTTGGACCCAAACCCCACTCAAATTCAACCCAAAGCTAAAAGGCCCAATTTTGACCTAAACCCAAACCTAACCCAAATGAGCCCAAACCCCAAATTCAAAGCCCAACCAAAGTCAAAACCTCTTTGAAACACTCCCTTAAACATTTCTCAACATTAATTTTACATCAATTTCAACCCTAGCCCAACATTGGCCCAACTTGGCCCACTTTCCTAAACCATTTTAAAAGCCCATCCTTCACCACATTCAAAGGCCCAAAATTGGTCCCAAAGCCCACATGATATTTCTCTACATCATCCATTCAATTAAAATCATCCCTAAGTCCTAAATTCATCATCAAATCATTCCAAATCAAGTTTCATACAAATTTCCATCAAATTACCAAAAATTCCTAAAATTCATTTTTATGAAATTGACCCAACCTTTTCCCAAGCCAAATGGAGCCATGAAGCCATGCACAAGCCATATGCAAGCCATGGCAGCAACTTTACACATCACCATGTCATTTTTGGCAAAAGGAGGGAGTCCTTTAATGATTCCCTTAAGGGTGATTTAGCCACTTCCATGACTCCACTAAACCATGCTTAAACTTAATTGTACTTGGATGGTGACCCTTCCCCACTAATTAAGCCGACCTAAACCACTTTATCTTCAGCCCAAACTAGCCATGGGAAGGTGCACCTAGCCCAATCCATGCATTTGACCAATTTGAGCCAAAATATACCCTTACCCTATTCTACTTTGATTCAAACACTTTACACATGTCCAAGCCCAATTGCCTTCACCAACTTCAAGCCCTGGATCTCCTGACCCTGAGAGTGACCAATGCCTGGCCGGCCAGCCACCAGGTCACCGGAAAACCCCATGGCCGAGAACTCACATGTGAGCCCAACTTGGAATTCTCACCTGCCGAGCCGCCCCATCCCCAGCTGGCCATCGGAGTCGTTCTTCTCTTGCTAAGAGCACTCGATCCCAAGCCCTAACTCTCCGCGGAGGCCCTCCACCCTCTCCTATTTAAACACCACCCCTCTCGGCCATGAGAGGTGCCGAAACAAACCTTAAGGAAACTCGACAAAATTGTTCCGTACTCCTCCCCATACACAGAGCACTTGATCCCCACCGAGATCCCCCTGTCATTTCTTCTCCGCGAGCTCAATTTCGCAGTTGAAATCTAGGCCCAAAACCAGGACACTTCTCCACGCTTAGCCAATCCCCAAATTGATTGGCTCTACACCTTCACCGGACCAAGGGAAGGTGTCCACCAAGTAAAAGCCCCATCTCCGGGCCACCCGGTTGCTCCAGCCTCCAAGCTTTGTGATCGGGCTTGGTCGAAATCACACCTGAGACAATTCACCGGACCAGGAGACTTCATCCGGAGCTTGCTGGGATCCAATCGAAGGTGCAACAACCCTCGGATCGAAGCCACACTTCTCCGAGCAAAGGTATGAGCTAATTCTTCATCCCGAGCTTCGGAGATTCTCCATTTCAAATGCTTTAATTTCAATGCATGATCACCGTATAGATGTGTTCGTCTCTTCAAGACGAATCCATGCAGAGCATAAGAACATGAAAATCCATTGAGTATCGAGTGAGATATTAAGGATTTAGTGTGGACGGCTCTCGAGTGAGGACACTTGGGGACGATGAACGGATGCCGTCCATTCAATACACGCGCGGACGGACGGCCAGGATCGCGTCGGATCTGGAGACGGTACGAGAACCGCGGGGCCCGGGCTGCTGACTCAGATGGCGGTGTTGAATGGGAGCGCGACGCGTGTGCGTTCGGAGCTGCCGAGGTTGACGCGGCGCTGCGTGGATAAATAGAAAATTAGGGATTTTTCTGATTTATTTAATTCCCTAAACTTCAAAAATTCATAACTTTGTGTAGAAAAATCAGAAAAATAAAATAAAAATACCCTCTTGCTTAGTGAACAGAGGAGAATAATGTGGAAAAGAAATTATTTAATTTCATCAAGTATTTTATTTTTAATAATTTATTTACTCTCTGCATATTTTTAATTCTCCATGCATGTATACAATTCACCATGGCATGAGACCATAGGGCTTTTGAAGCCTCTGAATTTGGGAACATTCCCTGAATTTTCCAAAGTCGAGGCCATCCCTATGAAAAGTTATTGATTTTTCAAATTCATGTTACTGTTTTGAGTATTTTAATTCCAATAAATAGCATGTTGTGAAATAAATTCTAGGAAAATTTGGTGATGTTCCTTATGACCAGAGGACCCTAGGAAAAATAGGTTTTGAGTTAGTTCATTTAAAACAACCCTAATTGGCTTAAACACCCAAAATGGATCTCTAATTAGTTAGAGCTAACCATACATCAAATTGACTTGAAATTAATTCTCCACTGACCTTTAGGATCAGAGGAACCCACCATAAAAATTTGAGGTCAATTGGACTTGGTTAGCCCTACTAATTGGGTTGATTAAGCCATTTAGTCATTTTAAACTTTAAAAATTCATAACTTTCAAAATACTTTTTAAAAATTCACCAAATTGGTTTTGGAGCCTCTCTGATATCAGGGGAATTTAAGAAAATTAAAATTTCAATTTTCTAAAAAAGTTGATTTTTAATATTATTTTAATATTTTAATAATTAAAAAATAATAAAAATCACAAAAATAATAAAATTCACCAAAATGTCACATTTTAAATTTTAATCATTTAGGAACAAACCCCATATTTTTCTTAAGTCTATTTAGTGAGATATTAAATTTTAAAGCTCTAGGGTAATTTTAAAATTAAAAAAAATGTATTTTCTAGCATTTTCACTGAAATAATTATAATAAATCATAGGAAAATCAGAAAATTGGAAAATTTGATTCTCTGATTTCCTTGATATCAGAGAGATTTTTGTAAAATATAAAATTCATTTTTCAACATTTATTTTATTTTTTAAATTAATTAACACTCCAAAATTTAAAATAATTATAATAAAAATAATATAATTCAAAAAATCACCAAAATTGGTCCAAGTGGTTCTCTGGTCATTAGGAATGTCCCCTAATTTTCTTAAGGACATAAACTTTCCCTTGGTCATGTTATTAAATTTTCCTTGGAAATCTCTATTTTCCACCAAAAATAATTATATAAATAAATTAAATGCAGAAAAATCACATTTTCTCCTCTCATGTCTTTATTGACATATGAGTGAAGTCATATAAAAATTCCAAGTTCATTTGAGTTCAATTTAGTGAGTTATGAAATTATTAAGCTTAAAGGGCAAAATGGTAATTAAAATTTTAACCTTTAATTAAAACTTTAGGTTTAATAAAAAATTAATAAATAAAATATTTGATCCTAATCTGATTTGGATGATTAAAATTTAAATGATTAAAGGGTAGAAACCCATTAAGCAATTTAAAATGATTAAACCTTAATTAAATAGTTGATTAAATTTGGAAGAATAATAAAATTGGAATTATTAAAATAGGGATATTATTAGGAAGATATTTATTCTTTAATTTAAAAATCCCTAAATTAATTACCTCATTAATATTCAATTCTTAATTAAAATGATAACTCAAATTCAAAACATTAAAAGACTTAATCATTAAACTAAAATTAAATTATTAAACTCTTTTAAAAATTTCAATTAAAATTAAAAAAATTAAATTAAATTAAAAATTAAATTAAATTAAGTAAATTAAATTGAATTAAATTAAATTAAATTAAATTAAAATTAAAAGTTGAATTAAATTAAAGAACAAATTAAATTAAATTAAATAAACAAATTAAATTAAATTAAATAACTTAAATTAAATTAAATTAAATTAAATAAATAAAATCAAATTAAATTAAATTAAATGAATTAAATTAAATTAAATTAAATAAATAAAATCAAATTAAATTAAGTTAAATCAAATTAAAGATTAAATTAAATTAAATTAAATTAAATTAAATTAAATTAAATCAAATTAAATTAAATTAAATTAAATCAAATTAAATTAAAATTAAATCAAATCAAATTAATTTAATGTAACATCAAATCAAACTAAATTGAATTAAATTGAATTAAATTTAATTAAAACTCAATTAAATTAAATTAATTTAAATTAAGTTGAATTAAATATAACATCACCAAAGACATAAAGAATTCAAAATAAATCTAAAATAACTTGAACACTATTCCAAATTTAAACCCATTAATGGAAATTAAATTAAATCACAAACCATTTGAATATCAATTTACCCTCGAAAGCTTTGGTTATCATAACTCCTAAATAGAACATTAAATGAAATGTTACTTCACTCATGGGATATTCAAATGTCCTAGTTCACTGAGCAAGATAACAAAACTTGAGACTCTTGGACGATTAATTCATTTGTGTAATTGAATCCATTTGGACTTAAAACAATTCTAGCAATATTGAAAAGATGTTTAAGATTCTTCTTAAACACTTTCTCAATATGATAGGATATTTATAAGAACAATTGAACTCAATTGTTCTTTGATGAAGAAAATCGTCCTCAAACCAAAACACGAGGAACCTAGACGTCATAGGAAATGACTAGATATAGGGTTAGGAATTTGGTAGAAAACCATAACCCTTACCTTAGCTTTACCTAGGAACTTGCTTAAATATTCTAATTGTGTTTTAAGTGCAGCTTGGGATGACGGGAAGACCCTCCAGGTACGCTTTTATTTTATTTCAATTTACTTTCTTGCAATTTACATTATTGCAATTTCATTAATCGCATCGCACTTACTTTTCTTGCATGATAAACAACTGTTGCATGAAAACCCACACCTTTAGGATAGTCCCTAAACTCGAAACCAAAACTAAGTTAAAAGTCATTGCAAGATAAAATTCACCGCCACAACATTTCAAAATATAAAACAACTCAAAATTTAATCACAAACAGAACACAAAACTACAATTACAATTAAATTAAAACGTCCTGTTGGATGATCGGGAATACCTCGGATGATGTAACCTACGTGTTGCTAACGGGATTTCCCACAGTCTAAATGAAAGTGTGGAACTCATTCAGTTGAGTTTAGCAAATTCATCTGGACTAAGTGAATCCGATAAAAATAATGATGCCTGAAGGATGGAACCGTGGGATCTTAACCGGTGTCGTTATAATCAACTTTAAGATTTGTTTTAATTAAAGTATTGAAAACACTTGGAAATTAAGATTTTCTCTAAACTAAGACACTTCTCTCATCCCCTGATTTATGACTTCAAAAATTGAACCTCTGCAACAACAAGGAGCTCGGAGCATGGTGGGCAGCACGGCCATCGTCATCAGCAAAACCTGAGTCTACTTCAACAAAACTTTCCTAGAATTAAATAACAAAGCCATAGGACTTCGAGGTAGTTTGCCTAGTGCAACATAAATCCGCAACTCTTCGTTAGGCACTTGCATTGCAAATTAAGCCCTAACCGGTCTTAGGATTCCGAGGTAGTCGTCCGGTACGACAATAAACCCTCACATCTTCGAGGCTATTTGTTTGATTTTATCATACAAATATAAGCCCTAATTAATTAAAATTGGCAAGATCAAAACATTTAAATAAATATTAGGACTTTCCTAAACCCAAGCCAAACAATGGGATAGTCGGGAAATTACCGAAGTTCGCTTTGAATCTGTGATTTCTCCTACTTTTCTTCCTTTGGATTCCCAAAACAAAATGTTCCAAACTTGATCCATTCCCTATTGAAATTCCAAAATTCAATCCTTTGAAAAAACTTAAACTTTAAAATTCTTGAGAGCAGAATTATTGATTATTATCGAGAGTTTTCTTAGGTGATTCCCATCACTTAAGATGTAATTAACTATAGGGGCTTGCCCTTATAGGGAATTTTAAAGAACCTGAGTAATATAAACCCCGTTTAATGCTTTCATATTAAGCGAGGGAATTTGTCGGCTTATAAAATTGGTTCGCGGACCAAACGGATGTCACAAATCTTCTAGTTTATTTAATCGAGCCCCACCGTCGAGCGAGTGTGTCTATCCTTAGGGATAGATACACGGTTTGTGGTGCGGTGCTCGTTTATATAAACTATTTGGGATGTGAGATCGGTTTAATCTCATATCTTAAAACCTTCAAATTTAAAATTATTTTCAAAATCAAATACTACTTTTCAAAATTATTTATTTAAATTAAATTAAAAATTCGCCGACAACTTCTGTTAGGCGACCCCTTTTCAAAATATAACACAACCTAAAAAAAAGCCGTACATCGTAATTTTCTTTGCAACTGCAATTCTGAGTGAAGGAAGCTGGACCTCTAAGGGTAACACTGCCTCAGACCCATACACCAGAGCGTAAGGTGTAACTTGGGTAGGTGTTCTGAAGGTTGTCCGGTAGGCCCATAGGGCTTCTAATAACTTATCGTGCCAATTTCTCTTATTATCGTCCAAAGTTTTCTTTAAAATTTGAACGAGAGTTTTATTAAAAGCCTCAGCCAGGCCGTTTGCTCTTGGATAGTAAATTGTTGAATACCGCCATTCGATTCCGTGTCTCCTGACAAAATTATTGATTTGCATGCTTCTGAATGCTGATCCATTATCTGAGATGATCCTGCGCGACACTCCTAAATGGTAGATAACTTGGTTCTTGAAAAACTGTAGCACGTGGTGAGCTTTCACTTCTCTAAGTGGAACTGCCTCTGCCCACTTGGAAAAGTAATCTGTAGCCGCAAGAATCAAACGATGTCATTTTGAAGATGGTGGTTCTATTGGACCCACTATATTTGTTCCCCAACATTCAAATGGCCATGACGCAATTGTCGGATGTAGCACATTTGGAGCTTGGTGTAGAACCACTCCATGCACTTGGCATTGGTGACAGCTCTTGGCGATTTTCATGCAGTCGATCATCATCGAGGGCCAGTAGTACCCTAGTCTTTTAATTTTCATCTTCATCTTCGGACCCGACTGGTGAGCGCCACAGAGTCCTGAATGCACCTCTTTAATAATTTCACGGGCCTCGGACCCGCTTAGGCACCTTAGCCACATTTGATCAAAAGACCTTCTGTATAACATGTTGTTTATTAATGCGTAGGATAGAGTTCTTTTCTTGATCTGATGGGCTAACGACCTATCATCTGGTAGTTTTTTTGTTTGCGGTGTAGTCTCATTAATGGCCGTCGCCAATATTCCGTGTTTTCCGTCATCGCTGCTAATCGATTATTTTTCTTTTTCGATTTGTGTATTGTGTCTATGTAGAGTCGTGATAGGACCCGACGTCCATGAACTGACACTTCCACTGATTCATCTTGCAAGCAGGCAAATTCTTTTGCGAGGCGGGCTAACGCATCTGCTAAAGTGTTTTCTTTTCTGGGAATTTTGTAGATCGTCACATTCAAAATCTGTTCTAACAACTGTATGGCATACTGGAAGTATTGCTCGAGTCTTGGCTTTAAAATTCTGTACTATCTGGCGATCTGTTGAATGATTAACTGCGAATCCCCGTAGATGTTGATTTTTGTTATCCCCATTTGAATAGCTAATTCTAGCCCTGTTACGAGAGCTTCGTATTCTGCTTCGTTGTTTGTACACGGCTCTGTTAAGTGGTAGGAGTATCTTAACATCCCCCGCTCCGGTGTTATAAAGATTAGTCTGATTCCTGCCTTACCGGGCACTATCACTTGCGATTCTTCGTCTTTGTGTGCTGAAGATGCTCCGTCGAAATATAATTCCCAACGTCGATCATCAGGGTCTTCTAAGCTCATTATTTGTTCATCTGGCAAGTCGTCATTGAGAGGAGATTCTGCCAGCAAAGGGTGTGCTGCGAGGAAGTCTGCTAGGACTTGTCCCTTTACGGCACGAAGAGGCACAAAAGTTATATCGAATTGCAATAATATCATTGACCACTCGGCAAGTCCGCGTAAAGCGTTGGAAGGGTCATCAAGTATTGCAATGGATTAAATTTCAAGATCAGGTTGACCTTATGAGAAAGCATGTAGTGCCTGAGCTTTTGAGCGGCGAAGATCAGGGCCAAATAATGCTTTACAATTGTGGGATACTTTATTTCCATCGGAAGTAATCGACGGCTTAGGTAGTAAAGAGCATTTTCTTTACCCTCATCATTGACCTGGGCTAACAGGGCTCTGAGTGAGTCGTCTAAAGCTGCGGTATAAAGTATCAACGGTCTACCTGAGACTGGGGCTGTTAAGACAGGAGGTGTCATTAAATATTGTTTAATGTCCTCAAAGGACTTTTGGCATTTCTCTTCCCAAATAAATTTGGCGTCCTTTTTAACTAATGCCGAGAAAGGCTGACACCTACCTGACAAGTTTGAGATAAAGCGTCGAAGATACGCCAACTTCCCTTGAAAAGATCGTAGTTGTTTTAAGGTTTTGGGAGGCGGCATTTCTAAGATAGCTTTAATCTTTTCCGGGTCGATTTCAATTCCACATTGTCGGACAACGAATTCTAAGAATTTCCCGGAGGTGACGCCGAAGACGCATTTTAAGGGATTCATCTTAAGGTTAAATTGTCTTAATCATTCGAAAATAATCCTCAAATCATACAGGTGGCTTTCCTTTACTTTTCTTTTGATGACCACATCGTCCACGTAGCATTCGACTTGATTGTGGATGAGATCATAAAAAATTCTTGTCATCGCTCTCTGGTAGGTTGTTCCTGCGTTCTTCAGTCTGAATGGCATCACTATGTAACAATATACTCCGATCGGCGTTACGAATGCTCGTAAGTTTTTCATCTTACGGAGCCATTTTTATCTCGGTTGTAGCTTGAAGATCCATCCATGAATGAGAATATTTCATGTGTTGAAGCAATGTCGATCATTAATTCTTGGATCGGTAGAGGGAATTCATCTTTTGGACACGCCTTGTTTAAATCTCTAAAATCCACACAAATTCTGATCTGACCATTCTTCTTCCTGACTGGCACCACATTGGCTAATTAAGTCGGGTATTGTTCCTGACGGACAAATTTGGCGTCTATTAGCTTTTTAACTTCAGCTATGACTTATTGTTCGATTTCTAGACGCATTCTTCGGGACCTTGTCCGATCGGGAACGAAGTAGGATCCACTCTAGCTTATGGATCGCGACCTCCGAAGCTAATCCCGGCATCTCATCGTAGATCCAAGCAAAACGAGTCTTTAAATTCCATTAATAACTTGATTATTTCTTCGGAGTCTTCTTTATTGAGTAAGAAGCTAACAAAGGTAGGTCTAGGCTCTTCGCTAGTACCTAAGTTAACTTCCGTTAACTTATCTATTGTAGATTTGATCTCTTCTTCGAACTCTGGTGGAGCGTTTCCAATTTGTAAATCTTCAAATTCTTCTGTAGTTTCCATGCAGTTTTCATTAGACTCGCAAGTGACAACCAAGCAAAATTCAGCATCATCAACTGATCCTATTGTGCCGAATCCTAGACCATGCTTTGAATTGGGTGGACGACCGGAGTTATTCCATAAATTTTCAAAATGTTGTGATTGACCTTTTGTCCATTGTCGAGGTAAGAAACCAAGCTGAATTAAATTTTGAACACAGGGAGAGTACCACTCAAAAGGTAATTGCATTAATTCTGATGAAGTAGCATCTTCAAATTGTACATTATTTTCAGTTTTGGAGGAAGGAGCACCACGGTAGAATTTGATGGGCTTTGCACCACCGCTACGTACCTCTTTCACCACCATACCCTCAATCTTATTAGAATGGATCGGGGTCAGGGTCAAGGTATGTACATAGTGGTTAATCTTCTCGTACATCGATTAATATTCCTCGTTCTTTTCATCTTCAAGAGAGATCTTGAATTGCGGCTTCTTCCGACTTATTGTCGCTGCTTCTTGGTTGACCTCTTTTTCTTCTTCAGAACTGTCTTCCCAATCAACATTGATGGCTGGTTTCCTCTGTCCAACTGTCCTAACATCTCTGCCATGACCTCGTCCCCGGCCTCAACCTCGGATGCGAGTTGTGGAGAAACCTTCACCATCTCGCCGTAAGGGAGTGGTGAGTGACTGTTGGACTAGAACTTCAGGTTCTTCGTCGTCCCGAACTTCCTTTGCTTCATTTGTTATAGTATCTCTGGAAAAGATTGTTTTCTTTGGAGGTGCATAATAAGCTGCATCTTCATGGATTCCAATCTCATGTACGGAGAAAGGTTGTAAGTCACCTTTGATGCACTGTTCCCCTCCATCGTAGTATTTGATGCACTGATGTAGAGATGATGGTACCATCCGGTTCTCATGTATCCATGGTCGGCCCGAGTAGAGCGTTGAATGACGTTTCGAATCGATTATGTGAAATTTCGCGGTTGTCTTTGCTAAGTCACCGGTTTTCATTAGCAGTGTTATCGATCCGAGGGCTCTTTCTCCTTTCTGGTTGAATCCTCTTAATAACATTTTGTCCGCTTCGAGCTCGCGAGCATCAATTTCCAAGTATGCTAGCGTTCGAAGATTCATTATATTGATTAATGCTCCTGGATCCACCAATACTTTGGAGAGTTTAAACTTCCCAATTGTGACTGAAATGTACCATGGTCGGTTGTGATTGGCTATCCAAGTAGTAGATCACTGTCCGTGAAGGTAACACCTCGTTGTTCCTTTAACGAGCAAACCTCATCTAAGGAATCTCCGGTCATTTGAGCTAAGCAAATTTCTGGATCAAGTAAGGCCTTGATCAGAGCTTCTCTCATCTCCTTTGATAAGATGAGAGCGTCGTAGATGCTCTGTTTGGCTGGTAGTTTCCTAAGATGGGCTAGCATATTGTAATCCACTTTATTTCCATGTGTCTCGATTTCTTCCCGAATGGGTATTTCTTCTGCCGGGGTTGGTTCTTCTTGAATAACCGCCTGCTTTCCTTTGTCCTTTGGACCCATTCTCGGAGGTAGAACTCTTCCATTTCTTAAGTTGACTTCTGTAATTTCTTCTAAATCTGGTATTGAGTTTGCTGGTGTCTCTCCCTGAATCGGAATGACAGGTTCTTCTGGATTAGCTTCAGAGTCTGAAGGCTCTAACTCTATTGTGACTGAAGCTCCTCGAAACTCGCAAATAGATTCATTGCTTGTTGAACTATCATAGCCTCCTTGGTGGATGTCTTCTTATCCTTGTGATCGTCGAGATTGTGTATGATTTGAGAATTGTCACTTGTATCGGAATCGATGTCCGGATTAGGTTGGTTGTCGCTAGTTACGTAATCGTTAGAAACAGTCAAAACGTAGCTAATGCCATAACCCTTATCATTATAAGATCCCACCGGAGTGAGCAGATAATCATACAGAGTCAGAGGTTTGAGGGATTTCTCCCCTAAATCGGAAACAACTATCCTAGGATAGGCAGCCCCTAGTCTAGCCTCAGGAGCCTCGGTCTTCTCTTCTTCATCAATTTTCTTCTTTTCTTTAATCGTCTCTTGTTGAGGTGGTTCTTCTATCGCAAGTGATAATGCCGACTTGACAGGTTTCGAACTCTGAATTGAGGCTCGCACCGAAGTGGTTTGGATGCGATCCAAAATCTTCTTCGAAGACTTTGTCCAAGCGGTAGTCCATCCATCATCAGTCGCATAGGGATCTATCGGAATAATGAGATCCGTCGAGATAACATTGACGGAACCTCCTTTCTGGGGTTTCTTCATGTATTCCTTCGGGATCGTTATGTTCCCTTTTCGGAGATTGTCATTGAGCCAACTTTTGAAGGTAATACAATCTTCTATCTTGCGTCCAAGCATCCGGTGGTAAGGGAAAAAGTTGGGATCACCTTTCTTGTCGACTTCTTCTGGTTTCTTAGGCTCTGGTAGTTGGAAATCAGGAGTCTTCATTAGACTGCAGAACATTTTCGGCATTGCCTCATTCTTGAATGGATACTCCCTGCTTAGAAGCTCCCTTAACGTACGTTGTGGACGAGGAGGTTGTTCATACTGTTGGGATGACTGATAGCTGGGTCGGGGTTGCTGGTAATTCTGTTGAGTTTGTTGCGGCCGTTCTGGCGGTATTTGTATTGGCTGCTTGCCTTTATCGACTGCTGCGACGATCCCGGACTTCTTTTCAAAAGTTTTCACGGGCTTCTGTTTGTCTGTTTTGTCGGTGAAACTTAATTGCAAGCTTTCGGTCTTGCTTAACAACTTCTCGAAAGTCTTAATAGTAAATCCCTTGAGGAGAAGTGCTATCGGGCCATGAATTCTCTTCAGTAAAATGCCGACTGCATGTTGTTATTGTAGCTGTGGCTCACACTTCATACTTAGATTCCTCCATCGTAGTATGTAGTCCACCAAAGTTTCGTTCGGCTTCTGCTTCTCTACCACTAAATCACCTATAGTGATGTGGTGCTGAGCTCAGACAAATCTCTTGATGAAGAGGTTCTCTAATTCTGAAAATGTCTTCACCGAACCATTCGGTAATTCCACATACCAATCAAAGGCGATCCCTGACAGGCTGCTGACAAATTGTCGGAAGAGTAAAGCATCACTTCCGCTAGCATTGCAACAACTGGCACGAAAATGTGCAACATGCTGTCGTGGGTTTCCGGTTCCATCAAAGGTCTTGAATAGGGGTGGTACGAAGCCTTTCGGATATTAGACAGCGTCGAATTCTTCGGGGTAAGGTCTACCCGTCCGAATGGATGTCCCGCTCTTTGATTGTGCCAAGGCTTCTCGCACCTACTGTTCCACCATGCTCTTGATATCCTTTTCCGGAATCATGCTTTTTGTTGCATCCTTTTTTAATTGATCATCCCCGTTGACAAATGTAATCTCCTTTCCTCCGTCTACAATGTGAATAACTTCTGGGGGTGTTTCTCTTTGGGGTTGAACCTGACTCTGGAGAGTGGCTAGGGCTGCAACCATCTCTTCCATCCTGTTTGCCATTTGGGCGATCGTATCATCTTTCTCTTGAAGCTGCATCCTCATTACTTCCGGATCCTCTCTTTCTGCGGTTGCAGGAGCATCTTGTGAAGCTGACGAAGCTCGTGTTTCAACCATGTTAATTTTTGCATATTCATCATCCATGAACTCTGACGAGTCGACTTCATCTACGAATTTTTCTTCTCTTTCTTTTGCTAATCGCCTAATATCAGTTCTTAGCTTTTCCATAGCATCTTCTAGTGGTCTTTTCTGTACATCCTTGCAGTTGTCATGCGATAACTATCGGGTTTCCTTCTCATGAGTCCCCTTCATTGCGGTAGCACTTTCTTCGGACTCAAGTCTCCTGACGAGACTTTTCTTTTCAGGTTGTTATTTTAATCTTAATTGTCCGGTAGTGGGATGCCATACCATCCTTCTTGCAGCAGAAGGTCCAGGACCGGATGGTCTGTCAGTCAAATGCTGGAAGGTGGTATCCTCCCTAATTTATAGTCCTGAAACAATGACAGGTGGACTAGCTTTCATTCTCTTATTTGGCTTTTCCGCAGCGATAGTAGGTTCTACTCGCGGCTCAAGACGGGACTTGGCTGGCACCCGCTCTATCCTTCTTAAAATCTCTGACACAGGGCATTTTTCTTTCTTTGCTAACTTTTCTATCACAGTCTGCAGTCGAGCAAATGGCGTAATTCTAGACCTTTTCTTACGGCTGTCATTGTAATATGCAGGCTGAGGCAATACAGAAGCAATCTTGCGGACATTTTCCTCATCCTCTGCGGCGGAGAGGGGATGGAACCTACTTCCTCCCAAAAGTGGTATGTATTCAGAGACGGCGGTGTATACTTAGGCAGTTCTGGGATCTCCTCCAGGAAAGCAACTTCAGCAGCTCTGGCTTCTCTAGCAATCCTTCTACTTTTGTTCCTCCTCTGAGTCCGTGTCAGTGATGGAATTCTTGAGCTGGACCCGATTTCAAAAATGGAAGGTTTTACAGGAACATCTGTACCCTCCAAGGCAAGAAGTTCATCACAATTTTGAATTTCCTTCCCCTTTAGTCTGGTAGAAGCCGGGGTAGGTGCAGAGACAACTAGACTAGTGGGGGTAGCAAAAACAGTCCTTCTGCAAACAACAGTACTCCTCTCAGTTGGAATCTTTTGCAGAGGAGGGAATTCATGAGTTGACTTGAGGTTAAACTAGATCAACGGCTTCTCAGTTTTTGGTACTTTGCTTGTGAGTGAAAAGAGAGTGACGTCGGGGATTTTGATGTCGGTGTCCCCGAATCCTTGTCTGAATCGAATGATTCCATTATTGGGCAGTTCATCCTTGAACACAGCCAGGTCCAGTCCATTGACGAAGGAGAAGATCATTTTTGGGGCTTCCATTTCTGCAGGGCAGATTCCAAGTGTTAGTCCCCGAATTGTGCTTCTTCTTATCGTAAAACTTATTACGAAAAAGAAAGAGTCTGAACACATTTCCGTTTATCATGGTGTATTTGTGGTATTAAAAGATAATTCTTTTTCGAAAAGATTTGTTCGTTAGGAAGGAGAATTATTAAAAGAAGGAGAGTTGTAGGAAGGGTAAAAGAAACTGATTAGGAACTGGAAAAGGAAGAGAAAGTCTTGTAGAAACTTCTCGACCCGCAAGACTGCTCCTAAACTAATACCTATTGGGGGCCCACCCTACCTCAGAAATGAGGTAAAAGGATCTTGGAACCTCTCTGTTTAGGGGTGTCTAAACAATGGCTCCTAAATCCGAGAGAATGTTGGCTATACTCGTTCAAGGTAGAAATGAACATAGTATTCCAACGGAAAGAAGGGTAGTTTGATCTACTAGGGACATGGATACGCTACCGATTTTTTGAAAGCAGAACTATCTGATTAAAAATGGAGAGAGAAATAATCCCCAGCGGAGTCGCGAGAAGTTGTACGGCTTATTTTTGAGTTATGTTAGGGTTTAGGTCAAAATTGGGCCTTTTAGCTTTGTGTTGAATTTGAGTGGGGTTTGGGTCTAAATTTTGGGTAAATCATGTTAGTGTTTTGTTTGTGAGGATGTTAAGGAAGGTTTAGAAAAGGTTTAGGGTTAATTGCAGTTGAATTGGTTTAGTTTGGGCTAAGTTTGGGTCATGGGTCCAAATTGGGCTTTAAGGTCAAAAGTGAAATTGGATTCAAATGCCAATCAAATTGGACTCATATTTGGTCTAGATTGGTGTTGGGGATCTTGAATTAAAGTTTGGAATTGAATTGGACCAGAATTTGGGTCAATTGGGTAGGTTTGGTTTGACATTGGGTTTATTTTGGGTTAAAAATGGGTCAAATTGGGGATTTTGCCAAAATTGGAGTAAATTGACAAAATTGGCCCATGTTGTAGTTGGACAAAATGAAATTAGGAATATTTGGGATCTTTTGAAATTTTCTAGGAATTTTCTAAATTTTTGGATTTTTGGGTCAAGAGGGGCATTTTGGGTATTTGGAGGGTATTGGGAGGTATTTTGGAATTTTTGGTATTTTTTTGGCTATGAATGATCAATTTGAGTAATGTGGGAATGTTTGGGATTGGTCTTGAGGAATTTTGGGTGATTTGGAGATTTTTTTGAAAAATTTGGGTAATTTCAAGGGTTTTGGGTAGGCTAGGAGGGTGTAGGGTCCCGGGGTCAAAAATTGAAAATTTGGAAAATTGAAGATCGGGTAAATGTAAGTGGAATGGAACCATTTTGGGTTGAGCCATGAAGCCATATCAAGCCCACATGAGCCATGAAGGGACTCATTTGAGGCATTCTCTATGTTGTTCCTAACCCTGCTTGCGAGGGCTTAGGGGTTAAGGACCATCCATGTGAATCACCTCCATGAGTCGGGAGGTCAAGTTGGGTATGGGTGTGGTTTTAGGAGGTGTGTGAAAGTGTAGTGTATAAGTGTAGTGTGTGTGTAAGTCACCCCTTCACCAGACCAGGCCACCCAGGGCAGTCCTAAGGACAAAGAGTCCTATAGGAACTCATCCTCTAAACTTCCACACTTGATTTCAACCCTCTAGGTGATTAGGGGTTTACAATCAAGTTTGTGGAGTTTGCAGGGAGTTTAGAAGTGGTTTGAATTTCTAGGTGGTGGGTCCCAATTATAATCCTCTAAGATAGTCAAAGGAAAAGTCTAAGGCTAGATCCTAAGTACTAAAGAAAGAAGAGAAGACCTCATCAAAAATGAGGTTAACAATACCTTGCTCTTGCATAGGAAGCCTCACATTTTTAGACTCTTCTCATGGACGAGGCTGAGTAACAAGATGAGAGATATGCTCTACAGGTATAGAAGCTAAAATGAAGGGCTATCATAACTTAGGAGAGATTGAAGCTATCCATGGAGGAGAGGAAGCTAGAGGCCCAGGAGTATGAGGCGCAAGTGGCAGCTCTTCTCCATGAGAATTAGGAGCTGAAGGAGAAAATGTTCTCGATAACTACTTAAGAGGAGCACGTTGAGGGACTCTCCCAAAAATATTGAGGTGAGTAGATCACTCATCATTAAAAGATTTGTGAAGCATAAATTGGTTGACCCTAAATGGAAGAAGACAAAAGAATTTTGCATTCTCCTTTATGATTTTGAAGAGCAGGAAAAAGAGCGAGCAAGAGAAAAACCTGGTCGCATCGAGAGCAAAGGAAGTTAGAGAGGGGGCTGGAGAACCGTTGAACTTCTAGCATCAAGAACAAAAAAAAGGAAATTTGTTTTTTCCATGTGTTGTAAGAAAAAAGAATTTTTAATTGAACATTAAAGTAATTCAAAGATTATTTTTTTTAGGACGAATGTTTTATTTCTTGAATTATATCTTTCTTTAACTATTTGTCGGTCATGATGAATTGTTGGTGGTTAAATACACCACCTATTGTATTTCCTTATTTTAGCTTGAAAGACAATCTCCATACACCCTTAGGAGCTTGTCGCTGCCAGGTGACTAGTTGTCCTCATGGCCAAGGATAATCGTTTCACACCCCTCACAGAGCTTGTTACTGTCGAGTATTGAAAATGTCCTAAGATCCACTAACAATCATTATACACCCCTTACAAAGCTTTTCATTGTCAGGTGATTAATCGTCTTAAACCCCTCATGAAGCTTGTTGTTGCTAGGTGTTGGATTATTATAAGGGTCATGGACAATCTTTTCACACCCTTGCAGAGCTTGTCGCTCCTGAGTATCGAAATGTTCTAAGAGCCTGTTTTAGTCGTTATACACTCCTTGAGAAGTTTGACACTACCGGGTGATCAATCATCTTACAACCCTCACAGAGCCTGTCACTGCCAGCTGTTGGATTATTATAAAGGTTGTGGACGATCGCTTTACACTCCTCATGAATCTCATCACTACCGAGAGCCAAAAAAACCTAAGAGCAGTTAACGATTATTATGCACTCCTAGTGTAGCTTGTCGCTACCAGGTGTTGATCGTTTATTAGATCTATTGTCTTTCTGAAATGTCAGTTCCTCTATCTTAAAAGGCACAAAGAAAAACTGAGGCACGAGTTGGAAGATTCTTACTAAATACAGGGAACCAAAAGATTGCACAAAGAGCCATTGTAGTCACAAAGCTAGAACCAAAAACCCTAACATTGTGATTGATGTATATATATATATATATATATATATATATATATATATATATATATATATATATATATATATATATATATATATATATAAGAAGCCTGAAGGTAAATTCATTGATGTAAGGGGAATATACAAGGTTTTAGTGACTGGTTACCTTGAAACCACTCTCAAGGTATACAACTCACTCAAAAAAAGACATTAAATTGTACAAGTAAACCCCCAATATGTACTAGAAAATCTCCAAAAAATTAGTAAGTGTTCGCAGAAGTAAGGAGAGTTAAAGACTTCATTTCTAGATTTGATGAGAGACTACCTGTAGTATGCTCAAAAAAACACCATCAATAACTCCCGCGTAAAGTTTTTAATAACACTATGAGTAACATTGAGAGTAGCTCTATGAAAGTCTCATACGGTATGTCCTGAGATACCCAAAGAATAATAATCCAATAAATAACACCATAAATAACCCCTTGTGATAAGTCTCAATACCCCCAATAGACTCTCGAACCCAAAACCATGTCCATAACACGATGAATAACACCAAGAATAAATTCCATGGTAAGTCCGAATACACCTAAAGCAACAATCGAACTCAAATAGCACGTTTAAAACCCGATGAAAAACACCAAGAATAACTTTCACGGAGATTCCCAAAGCACCCAAAAAAAACAACCAAGATAACCCCAACATTCAACTTATAACACTACCTAAATGGATTTGTATCTAATGAAAGAGGGATCAAGGAAGTCGCCATGCA
The DNA here is from genome assembly GCA_022702705.1 of Papilionanthe hookeriana x Papilionanthe teres. Classification (NCBI taxonomy): domain Eukaryota; kingdom Viridiplantae; phylum Streptophyta; class Magnoliopsida; order Asparagales; family Orchidaceae; genus Papilionanthe; species Papilionanthe hookeriana x Papilionanthe teres. Next base: position 42,110,577 of record CM040429.1, on the reverse strand, counting down.
TCAACACTTTCAAACAGCCAGAAGGGGCATTCAAATAATGAATCAACTAAGTGGAAGAACTAGACTTGGCCAACCAATTAGAAGGTTGATTTCCTTGCCTAGGAACATAGTTCCAAATGACCTGAAGTGTAGAGGAGAGGTTCAAAATTGTTTTAACCCAATAGATAAGGTGTAGTGGTGTTCTACTTCAGGATCATAATTAGGTGTTGGAAATCAAATTCTACATTGATGTACTTATAATTGAAGGAGATAGTCAACTTTAACACCCAACATACAGTAGTAGCTTTGGTCTGTAAGGAATCTCTAGCAAAAGCTCAAAAGTACAATAGAAAATGCCCATTATGGTCACTACATATACCCCCAAAACCAGTAGAGGATGAGTTGTAGATGCCATTAGTGTTTAGTTTCACTCAAAGAGCTTTGGCTTTCCTTTAGGGAATTCTTTGTATCAGGTGAGTTTCGTGTCCAAATGATTCCATGGTTAGTAAGTGAAGCTTTTCAATATGTTGGGCCTTACTAACATCGACAAGACATTTTTTTTATGTGCCAGACAAAAGGCAATATATTATCATAGTCATCCAAAGGAACCAATCTATAACAAGAGGAATATGGTGCAGTTTCTGACAAAACCAATACTTCCATCAAGCCTCCTAGTTAATCGAGTTAAAATACAAATGTTTGTACTTTAAGTGTTGTAGAGTTAATGCCCAAACTTATCTAGGAAGCCTACTGGATATAAAGATGTGATCCAAATCTTCTTCAACCATCCCACACAAGTAACATTTGGAGGAGCCCCTTAAAACTTTAAGTTTCAATATATAATTAGTTGAAATAAATTTAATGAATAGCCAACAGTAGAAAATATATATGGAAGATGATAGACTCTTATCCCAGATGAGCTAACCCCAAGGGACCTTCTGCCAGTTGAAAATTGATCTAAACATGATATGCTTAAGTGAGTGGCTAGCTGAATTCTTTGTAATATTCCTCTGTTTTTTGGAAAGATTAAGAGCAAATTTTTAAATTAATAGAAGGCCTCCTGGGGGAAAAATCATAGGAGAAGGTATTTGTTCCATTGGTCACCAGCTCAGAATTTAGAAATCTTTTGAGAAGAGGAACTATGTGTGTTTTGGAGAGAAGGAATTAGATCAACCACCAATTAGTTAGCTAAGAAAAAATTTAAGTCTCCTTTGCCTATTTCCCATATGTAAAATTCTTCAAATTGGGATTTGACTCACAGTTGATGTTTCCAAAGTTTGGAGTCACCAGGTTTCAGTTGGACTTGAGTTGAATGGGAGTTTCTGTAATATTTTCCCCACAAATATTTAGCCCCATGTGGAATCTTGTGCTCTTAACTTGATCCACAACATACAATACAACACCTAACTCTTGTGTTGAAACCTTTTTTAATCCCAGGTCACCAGCCTCAAAAGGTTTACTTAATTTTATTAAATTAGTCCAATCCACCTATTTTTGTTGTCCTCCTCAAAGGAATTTGTTGAAAGTGGTTTTTGGCCCAATGCATCTGTTTGTGTTGTCTTCCATAAATGAATTTATTGAAAGTGGTATCTAGTAATGTTTGTATTTTTTTTTAAAGTGGTATCTAGTAATGTTTGTGTTGTTTTCTTCATGTTCACCATTTGAAGAGTGTATATGGAACAGATGCCAGGACGCTTTTAAAGAGGTTGCTTCTACCACCATCACACAAAAAAAGCTAGTCTAACAATAAATTTGTGCAGTAACCTTCTTAAACACTAATGTGTTTGTTTTCTTTCCCACTTAAGAAGCTGTATGCCTAGATATTACAGTGATAACTCAATTTGTTTTAAAATCAGTGAATTGTTTGATCCATTTTAAGCATTAGTACTTAATCTGCTACTACATAGGAGTTGGCATTTCTCCTTATTAAAGACCATACTAACCAATGCATGGAAAGTATGGAGCATCTTCATGGTTTTCTTAACAGCTTGTCTACCGCAATTTGTGAAGGTTATAAAATCATCAAGATATGCTAGATGGATCACCATCCAATTAGATTTATGCTAGTGTTTGCTATGAGAAGAATTTTGGTGGGCTTGATTCAGCATTCTGCCAAGATAGTCAAAAGCCAACATGAAGATAGTAGGGGAAACAGGGTCACACTGCTTAATGCCCCTACCAGTTTTATAGAAACCATGACATTCACCATTGATCAAAATATTATAGTGGCCAAAAGAGAGTCACCTCTTGATAAAAGTATAGAAGTACTCATTGAAGCCCTTAGCTGCCAAAATGTGATGTACAGACTCCCAGCTAATGGTTTCATATGCTTTTTTGAGATCCAACTTCATAATCAGATTGTTGCGTCTACATTTTTTTTCTAATTCAAGTACTAATTCCTAATCCACCAGAATATTGTCTTAACTTCTACCTTGCACAAAGTTTGATTGGTTTGTAGAGATCAATGTACGCAAACAAGGCAGTACCCACCATAATTTTGCTGATGAGTTTCGTAAGTTTATTTGTAAGGCTGATGGGTCAATAGTCATTCTAAGTTTCTATTTTATCATCCTTAGGTATTAGAACCATTGTTATAGTAGTGAGGTATTGGGAAAACCTTATCCCCTAAAGAAGCTTTGTAAAGCAACAATGACACAATATTAACTATATCCAATGTTTTTTTTACATAAATCTGATGTATACCCATTAGGTCTACTAGTTTTACAGCCATCAATACTATCTAAAATATGTTTAATTTCAGCTTCATCTAGAACAATGATAAGATCAAGTGTGTTAGTCTGAGCTCTTTCTATTTCAAAGCATGCATCAGAGACCCTTTGATAGTTAGAGGGGTAGAATTTGACCAAGTCAGTGACGAAGTCTAGAGCATTTTGTGCAATATGAGCTGGATCAATCAGTAGGTTCCCTTATTGATGTTTAATCTTCAAAATTGCATTCATTTTTCTTTTTTATTAGATCATTACATGAAAATATTTGGAATTTCTATCCCCATAAACCATCTTGTTCTCTGATGCCTTCTACCTTAGAAATAGCTCCTCCATATCAATTGCATTCAAAAGTTGGTTATTAGCCACAAGAAAATCAAGCTCAGTTACATTATCATTGAGCCAATTTTCCTCCACATAAGATACTAACAACTCAGCTTAGTGGACTAATTGTTGAATGTTGCCAATACATTCATAGTTCCAGGTTCTGAGTTCTTTGGACAAAATTTTTTGAAGTTTCCATAATTTTTAGGCTGGCCTTTTAGAAGTGACATTCAACCCAGAGCTCTAGACCCAGTAAACTACTACATGAAGTCTTCATGTTTAGGGAAAACATTGAAATACCCAAAAGGATGAATTATAATTTTGTCAACAGGTGAAATGCCAAGAAGGAGTGGATTGTGATCATAAATAGTCCTAGGAAATTTTTTAACATGAGTATGGGTGAGAGTGTCCATCTAATGTTGATTTGCCAGAAATCTATTGATACACCTAAAATATATAGTATTTTTATGCATATTTTTGTACCTATTTTTGATGATATTGAACTTTAATGGAAGGTATTTTGTGTTTTTCTTACAGGTATGATGAGAATGAGTGATTGTGATGAAAAATGATCAAATTTGGAGTAAAAATTGAAAGGTGTGCAAATTAGGCCTCTAGCGCCAATGCGCCGGATGGCTGGCGCATAGGCATTACAGTTAAAGTGACGAATTTTAATTAATTTGGGGCAAATTTGAAGGGATTTTTGAAGCATCATTTGGTTTAAACTTCATTAACTTCCCATTAACGCCAAATTCATTTAAAATTTGAATGGATGGATGCATCTCTTGGTGGATTCATTGAATTTGGACATAATTTGAAGAGACACTAATGCTTGACTTTATATTTTGCAAGAATTTATGAACTCAGATTTATAGATTTATAATTATTTTGTTAAGTCTAAGCATTCAACACAAGTATATGTATCGTACCAAGTAATACAGGGCTCTAATAGAGTTTTGGATGTCGATCCCACAGGAAAATATTGATGTTTTAAGAAAATGTTACACATTGTGTAATAAGCACTAAAGTTAAGGTTTACTAATTACTACTACTATGTAGGAAACATTAAGAAAAATGAAACAATAACAATTAACTAACTACAATTACTTCTAATAACTTTGAGAACAAAATTAACTAACAGACACACTAAACTAAGTATTTGAAAGGTTATTGATATATGAGAAAAGTATATTTCCTCTTACAATGAGAATATGATGTGTTGATTGATATGGAATAATTATCTATATTATTGTGCAAAATAGGAGCATAGATGATTCTTTACCTTTAAAAGAGTACCCCTCTTCTAAGTAAGAAAAGAACATTGACATATTTTAAGTTTAGTCACTAACTCTAAGGCTAGGCTGAGAGGATACCGGCTCTCACTTCGGAGCTCCCACTCACCCTTCACCCGAAAGCTAACCTTTGATATTAGTTACTAATCTTAGAACCAATTTGGGGATTTCAGCCTGTCACCCTAAAATCTCCACATTGAAGTCCATCAAAACATATTTTCCTATTTATTTACACTCAATTCCCATGAACTAAGCAATTCATCCATAGAAATTGAATGGATCTTTCATTATTGTTGCAGGACATTAAATCCTTTCAAACTTATTATTCAACAACATATTTTAACATTTCAATTGGCCAAATCGAAAGTAAATTAAGTTCTAAATGAAAAACCATCACAATTTGTTCATTACATTAAAAGCACATCAAATCGACATCAATCCATCATCACATCTCCATGCAAGAAGAAAGACAAGGGTGACTACTCAGAATTCATGGAGAAGATACAATAAAACATGGATTTTATATATAAAAGAAAAGTCATACAAATCACAAAAGAAAATACAACTTATCTCTTTCTCTTCCCCAATGCAATTCCCTTGAAGTTCCTTTGAATCCTCTTCTCTCTTCTTTACAACAATTGATTCTCTCTTTAGAATGGAAAGAAAGAAGCAATCTCTCACTTTACCTCTTCTCCTTCCCTCCTTAGAGAAGAACTCTACTCCTAAACCCTAACACTTAACACTCACTAAAACTACTCTAAAAACAATGAAGAAGCACTATAGAACTCTCGCTTCTTACCACTTTTCGTCCAAAAGCAGTTGCTTATAAGATAGGGACAAGATCCCAAGAATTTCCATAGGCATCCCTTCAGAAAGTCGCCAAAACTCTCAAATTTGAACTCCACAAACTTCGGGCACTAGCGGTGCTCTATCGTGCCATTTAATTGCTGTGTTCTCTAGATTTGGGCACTGGCTCCGCCCATTCTGGCGCTGGCGGCGCCAAAACACAATTTCACCATTTTGCTTCATTTTGCTCCTTTTTGCTCATTTTTGCTCCTTTTTGCTCTGGATTCATTCCTTTTTGCTTCTTTTCACTCCAATCACCTAAAATCGTCATACCCACAACAAATCATGAAAAATACCTTTCTTTAAAGTGCAATATCACCAAAAATGGGTAAAATTAGATAGCAGAAACCGTATATATTTTTAATACATCAGACACCAAAGCACCTTTTAGAGAATTATTAAAAATGAAGACTTGAAGATTAGAAAGTGGCACCACACCCAAGAGAAGAGTTTTAAAGAAAAGTTTTGGTGGGAGAAGTTGCAGAAAAGCTTGAAGTTGTTTCCAGGAAAAGAGGAAGAAAGAGAGCCTTCTTCTAGCAAAATTTTCTTTACTCTTTTACTTTACTTTATAATAGTTTTTATTAGAATTAAGGTGCGTTAATCCTTAGAGTTAGGTGCCAACCTCTAAGGAGTTATCAAGTGGAAAGAAAAATTTTAGAGGAACTTCCAGAGTATTGTGGAGAGGATTTTCAAATAAATGTTTATCTTTGTTTTTACATTTGGTGTTTAACTAAAACTTGTGTATTCACTATGATTTATACTTTCAAATCAACTTGTGTTTGTGTTTTCTCTATGAATTATAAGTAGTTTTCTTTATCCTTTTCCTTTTAAATGACGAAGTAATTAAATTATGGAAGGAAATTGTGTGAAGTATAAATGTTTAATGTTGGAAGAAGTTGTGATGATTCCAATATCTTGCAGTTCATTTAATTCTTAATTTGGCCAATTAAGATATTAAAATTTGTTGTGATATAATGTAAGAACCAATGTGGTATTGTCTCAATCAACAATTAGAGTGAATCACATGCTTTTATATGGGTGAGAATTGTAGTCCATATATTTGAGTGAAAATAAATAGGGAGATATGTTTTTATTGGGGAGTAAAATTAGAGGACTTTAGAGTGACAGGTTAAAGCGCCCTAATTTGGTTTGAGGTGAAAAATTTTGTTATGAAATGTTAGTTCCCAGGTGGAGGGAAAAGAGGGAACTCTAGAGTGAGAGTAGGTATCTTCCCTGCCTAACCCATCTACAAAATTTCAAAGCTTCAAATTAACCAATGTTCTTTATAGAACCAAGTAAGGGTAAAGAATATAATTGCTCCTATTTGGCACAACACGTTTAGATACTTCCACAATGAAATTCCATAATTATTACTGATTCATGAAAGAGGAAAAGATATTTTATTTTTCATTGCGTTCATATCATTTAGTAGTCTTGTTAATTTTAGTTGCTTGCATACCTTTTATTAAAAGAAAATTTCAAAAATAATTTTTAAATTATCAATTTTAAAATATACTTTACAAAATCAATTTAAAAAGTAAAAGTTAATTTTCTTTTTTCTTTATATTTTTAGACATTTCGTTGTGGGTTCGGTATCTCGGGTCTTAATCAAAAAGTCCTATATTACTTGATAAATGATATGTATACTTGTATAGAAACTCATATTATAAAAAAATTAAAATATATCTCTTATTTGCTACAGAATCATGTTTTTGGCGCCGATGCAAGGGGAAGAGATATTATCATTGAAAAGAAATATAAAGAGAAAAACATAAGCATAAATATTTGGGGATCATCTATCTAAAATTTTAAAGATTTCCCCTCTTCTCCAAGTGAACAGGGTACCTTGATAACCCAAGAAAAACAAACCAGCATATTTGTTGTTGGTAGAAAATGTCAGCATGCATTGTAAGTCGGGAGTTCAGAGACCAATTTTTTAACTTGGGTTAGCTATATTGTTAAAATCTCCACCAATAATCCAATTTCCTTGGAGATTTCTACTGATGGAAATCAAATTGGACAACAGGTCAACCTTTTCTTGGCTAGAGCATCAAATTAAAGTAGCATAACCCTACGGTTGCTCCAATTCAAATGATATATGGATAAATTGTGGGTTGTCAATCAAGACTAAGATTCTGAGCTCCTTCATGCAAAGTAGATAGATTTTGTTACAAATGTTTTCATAGCATTGGAAGCTAAAAAATTTCTTGAAAAGGTTTTGCTAATTTTTATAAACCATAAGTTCCAAATAAGAGAAGACCCAAAATTTTTGCACCCTATTAAGTTGCAATAGTCGGTTAAGGGAGCAAGGGCTAGCAATACCCCTGACATACCACTTGGGAATCTAAATGATGATGAGAGTATTTTCCCCCTCTAGTGATCCAAGATAGGGAAGAATTTTTTTGATTAAAAGAAGAACCTTCAGTCACTATAATATTCACTTCTTAGTTCCATGTGACTTCTTCTTTTTCTTTTAAATGTTTGTGCTGACCAGCCTTCCTCTAGGGAGGGTCTGCCCTCCTCCAACAGATTTTTAGTAATTTGAGGCTCCTCAAGATTATTAGCTGTAGGATAATTAGTAATCTGAGGAAAAACTTCCTCAACAGTGCTAGGAAGTTCTTGCTGAGATGGTTGAGTATTAAACTACTAATGCAAAGTTTCTTTAAAGATGTCAGGATGGTTTTCCATTTTTGCAACAATTGCTTTCACTTTGATGATATTATTAGTGTTACAGAAAGTAGTAATACCTCCTTCAACAGCTAATAACTCTTCTTCTCTCACATATACCTCTGAAGCAGTCAATCTCTTAATTTGTGCATCAATGTCACCAACTTCTTCTTTATGAGATTGGATTGTGTTCGGAGATTTTGTAGGTGCCTCAAGTAGGGTAACCTGAGCCTCACCCTCCCTAGTTTCTTCTGAAATAGGAGGAACAAGAAAATCCAAATGCATAAGAATGTTTGGTCTCAAGTTTAGATGAAGCCTGAAGTATGTGTTTAGTGTATACCCAAACAAGATATAGTGCTTACAATATTAGGGTCTTTGTTCTATAATAATTGGCTACCAATACCCATTATGCGCAATAACAAGCTATATTTCATCCACATCAAGGAGGGTGTTGCCCCTTTCTACAAGAATCCTGGTAACAAAAGGCCTTGTAAGGTTGCAGATGGGCATATCCAATTTTATAGGTCAGCTCTAATAGAGTAGAGGACTTGGTGATTAAATTAGTGAAACTTTAACTCTGGTAATTGATACTAGTTTGGAACTATAGGTGATTCTTGGCTTGAGTTAAAGCTAGGAGACCACTCGACTTATTTCATATATCTCCCCTTAATTATAATATACTACTTGGAAAAGATGATAGCATAGTCTTCTTCTTTAGAAATTTGTAACATCACATGTCTCCCATCAAAGAGACCTACCTTCCATTCTCCCACTAGTTTATATTCTTCAAAAGCCTTTCTAATAGTTTCCATTTCAGGATGCCCTTACTAAAACTTCCCAATGAGAGTAAATTTACATTTTTCAACTAGGTTGGACACTTCAACAACAGAGAAAATGAGAGTTGGTTTTCTACTCTTCATACTGATCTTTTTAATGAGTTTAAAATCCCCCTCGCATTCAAAAGTATCATGGTATACCTGAGGAAAGACTAAATTTTCTACATACCTCACAGAGCCCATCACTTTCTAACTATATCAACATAAAAAAGCCTTCTTAGGGTTTGAAGAAAATACGGCAAGGGGTTGAGTAGGAACAGAAGCCAAAGAAACCAATGGCACGGTAAATAAGAGGAAGAAATTAAGCACATAAAAGTGGGAAACTTTAATATAACCAATATAAAACCCAAAAGACACCAAAACATAAGAGAAGTCCCATAATAACACCAAGGATAAACCCAACAAAAACACCACCCAACTGCGGTAGTGCACACCATAATAACTTCATCAAAAGCATGCAAGAAATGCAAATTAAAACTTAGAATAACGCCATCTAGAACATGTGTTATTGGTGATGGTAGCACAATAAAACCACGAAATATCGCCGTCAATAACACCAGTGAAACGTGAACTAAATATTAGTCACATAGATCGCCTAGAAATCACCTATCAGCCATTTTTCTTATGACCTTAAATATATGTATGTATGTATGTATGTATGTATGTATGTACGTGTGTGATATATATATATATATATATATATATATATATATATATATATATATATATATATATATATATATATATATATATATATATATATATATGCCACCATCGACCAGGAACTGGAGCTTTACCCCTACTCATTGCATGGTTCATTTGGATGGCAAGAAACAAGGCTATCTTTGAGGGAGCTGCCACTGGTGCTAGTACTGTTGCCGAAACTGCATATCTTATCTCCATAAACTCATTAGCCACAAGAAGTTCCCAAATATTTTTAAAGCTAGCCAACCATCGAACAACCGAGCTCCCTAAAATTCCCATCGTCACACTGGTCTCCTCCACCCAAGCAACTATGTTAAAGTAAACACCGATGGCGGCCTACACCACCGATGCTGCGGTGTGGGTGGTCTCTTCGAGAACCACAAGGGGGCCTCGCTCGCCGATCTTCCATGCCCCCATGCAATCGTCTGCCGAGGCTCTTGAAACCAAACTTATAGCCGCCTACCGGGCTCGAAATTAGCTTTGATCTTCAATTGGAGGAATCTAATCATTTAGGGGACTCTCATGAGATGATTAATTTAATTGATGCTGGGACTTTAACCACTTGGACCCACTCACTTTGGATCCATAAAATTCATTCCCTCACTAGTCAACTTAAGGCAACCTTGACTTTTATTTTTAGAGAGGGAAATAAGCCGGCTGACTGGCTTGCAAGAACTGTATCCCTTTCCACTAGAGTGACCCTCTCAACTATTCCCCCTGCTCATCTCAGAATACTGGCGGCTGGTGATCTCTTATCTATTCCCCACTTAAGGATTGACAATGGACACTCTTTGTTATAACAACATTGACTAGTGATGGTTTTGGTTGTTGGGGCTGTTGCTCATTGGGTTCTTCTATGTTGGCTATATTTGCTCCTTGAGGTCTCATGTTTCTTTGCTATCCCACTGGGCACACTATCTGTGGCTGAAGGTTCTCATGATCACCTTACTGTGAGGGTTTGTTTCAGTAATTTATAGAGTTCCTTGTAACTAATAGAGTTATTTTTATTTTTCAATCGATTTCGTTTTGTGATTGGGGATCCCCATAGGGCTTCAAAATGTTTTTGTTATTGTTTGGTGGGGACCCCCTCTACTTCAACTTTTGTAACCCCTTTTATTTACTAATCAACATGCTGGGAGTTTACTAATCAACATGCTGGGAGCCTATGTTGGCTCCTTTTCTTTTAATATATATATATATATATATATATATATATATATATATATATATATATATATATATGCCGAGCAGTAAGAACCTCCTTTTTAATAATCTCCCAAAAATAAACATAGAAATGGGAGGTGAAACCATAAGGCTCGGAAGATTTATTAGGATTGATATATTTGAAGGCTAACATGATCTCCTCATCAAAGGGAATATCAGCAAGAGACAAATTAGTTGTATAATAAATTTCACTAGCAAAGAGTGTCTCATATAGAGGGCTCACCTACAACTGAGAATCAAACAAAGAGGTGAAGTAGAGAACTGGACTATTACCAATTTTTTTCTTGGAGAGGATCTCCCTAAATTTTTATCTTCTGCTTTTATTGTTTTCATCCCTAAGTCTAATGATAAGAGCAGCTGAGAGGACAAGTTTAGACCCATCTCCCTTACTTCTGTCATTTCAAAAGTGATTACTAAGCTTCTTATTTTTTGTATTCAGCCAAATCTTTCTATTCTCATCTCCCCCAGCAATTAAGTGTAGGGAAATTACAGATAATATCCTTCTGGCCTAGGAAATAGTGGAGGATTTGGACAAAAAATGCAGGGGTGGTAACATGATACTTAAATTGGATATTAAAAAAGCCTTTGATACACTAAATTGGGATTTGATTCTCAATATGCTCAAGGCTAGAGGCTTTAACACATTCTTCTATAAACTTATCCGTAGATGGTTGGCAAATAATCACTATAGTGTGTTGGTAATTGTAAATCTTTGGTTTTTTCTCTGCTAAACATGGTATTAAGCAGGGTGACCCCTTTTCCCCCACTATCTTTATTCTTGATTTTTACTTCCTCTACCATTTAATTAATCAATGCAGAATTTGGATCCATATCTTCAGTTTAAGCATAAGTCCAAAGTTGTGGTCAAACACCTTACCTATGTTGATGATGTTATTCTATTTTCTAATGCAAGTAAGGCCTCTATCAAAAATCTTATGCATACTCTCTCTATTTTTCAAGATATCTCTGGTCTTACCTTAAATAAGGCTAAATGCTACTTATATTTTGGTAAAGCTGAGGAAGCCTCTTTAATTTCATGGGCTATTTCCTTTATTGGTTATAATTCAGCTGCCCTTCATATTAAATATATGGGTGTTAATCTCCTTAGAGGCAGGTGCAAAAAAATTCAATTTGATTAGGTGGTAAACAAAACCTTATTCATTACAGTGCATAACATCAAAGCAAAGATTACTGATTGAAGAAACTCTTTCCTTTCCTACGGTGGTAAACTAACCCTTATTCATAGTGTTCTTCATAGTCTTCCTTTATATGCTATGCAGGTCACCACATGATGGCATTCCAGGTGCTGACTCGTCACCACCGGCACCGTCCTTTCTCTCATGTCATTGTGGATGTCAGAATGTCTGTCGATTTCATTGTTGAGGAGTCGCCACTCTGTTTAGCTATCATATTGCCCTAATCTTCAAGCAATCTTATTCTTTTGGATCATTTGAAGGATCCTTAGATGTTAAGAAACTTGAACAAGAAAGATAAGGGTTGATAAAATAGAAAACATTAGAACAAGGAAATATCAGTGGTAGTCCTTACGGAGAAGATTCCATAATGCCTTATTCTGGATTTCTCCATATAAGGACGACCACATGAAAAATCTAATAACTAGAGATTTTAGGTGTGATACCTATCCCGAGTTCTTTAATTCTCCTATAGTTAATTACATCTTAGACAATTAGAATTATCTAAGAAGGCTCCTGATTAACGTTAACACTCGTTCTCTAAGAAATATTCAACATGAAGGATTTAAATGTCAATGTGTAATCCTAAGGGTAATAAGTGTCACGTACTACCCTAAAGGTTTGGTTTTGTTTCTGTTATTGTTTTGTTTGGTTTTGTCAATGTCATTTTGTTTTGTTGTTTGTTTTGTTTTGTCAATGTCATTTCATTGTTGTTTTGTTAATGTCATTTTTTTGTTTTGTTTTGTCAATGTATTTTAGTTGTTGTTTTTTTAATGTCATTGTTTGTATTTTTATCATTATTTTATTTTGTTGATGCCATTATTTTTATTTCATTGTTTTGTTGTTTATTGTCTCGTCTTCAGAATGTCGCCCTGCAAAACAGAGTTAGCACATCCTAATAACATGCAAAGTAAATCTAAAATGAAACTTATCTTCAACCTGTAAGAAAAACAGTGTCAAAGTTATTCTTGTAAAAGAAATAATGTTGATTTTATTGAATTAGTTGGTTGAATTTTTAGACAACCTGGTCAAGATGTACATGACTCTATCATCTCAGGGTCGTCCGATGCCTTGATTTACTTAGTTCGAAAGGTTTTAAAACCAGGACCAAAAGATTCTATTCAACAACTAGGACGCATCATCCAAGAAATCTTTGTAGATCAATAACGCTAGGGTTCGAGTTACATTTAGTGATCTTTGTTCATTAAGGCTTCATATAAATCTTAATGTTTTGTTTTTGGATTTTAGGTTAGAAAATTTTAAGTTGTTTACAATTTATTAACCAATTAGAATTTTCCATGTGTCATTTTGAGTGATTTTTATATGTCAATTTTGATTTGTTTATTTAAGTCTAATGTATTTTAGACCTAGAGAAAGGAGTTAAGTTTATTTATATCTAATGTTTGTAAGATCTAACTAGACTTGAGAATTTTAGATTCAGTGTCATTTGAATCTAATGTTTTCGAGTTAAATCTAATAAGAATTAGATTTAGGAGTTTAAATTTAATGTCTTTTGAATCAGAAGGTTTTGGATTAAGTCTAATATTAATTAGACTTGGGAATTTAGATTTAGTGTCGTTTGAATCTAATATTTTTTATTTAAATCTTATATGAATTAGATTTAGGAATTTAGATTTAATGTCTTTTGAATCTAAAGGTTTTAGATTAAGTCTAATATTAATTAGATTTGGGTATTTTAGATTCAGTGTCGTTTTACTCTAATATTTTCGAGTTAAATCTAATATGAACTAGATTTAGGAATTTAAATTCAATTTCTTTTGAATCTAAAGGTTTTGGATTATGTCTAGTGTAAATTAGACTTGAGAATTTTGATTCAGTGTCATTTGAATCTAATATTATTGAGTTAAATCTAATATAAATTAGATTTTGGAATTTAGATTCAATGTCTTTTGAATCTAAAGGTTTTGAATTAATTTGACAAGTCTAAATGTAAATTAGACTTAATGTTTAAGTGCTAATGTTGTTTGGACCTAAGGAAATTTGGTTTAAGTCTAGTACAGGTTAGACTTAGAGTTTTATGTCCTGATGTCAGTTGGGCCTAAATATTTGGTTGGGTTTGATTCAATCTGGATTAAATGTTGAGTTTAAGTTCAATGTAGGTTGAACCTAAGGTTGATGTTTGAATTAAGTTTAAATTTGGGTAGATCCTAAGATTAATGTTTTAGTTTAGGTTCAATGTGGATTAAATCCTAAGTTAAGGGTTTTGATTAAGTTCAACTTTGGATTGATCTTAAGTTAAAGGTTTGGTTTAGATTCAATGTGATTTGAATGTAAGGTTAAAGTTCAATTTAGGTAGGACCTAAAGTTGATTTAGGTTCAATATGGATTGAACTGAGGGTTTGAAAAAGTTCTAAGTCCAATGTAGATAGGTCTTAAAATTAGTTTAGGATTGATCCCAAGGATTTGAAATGGTTCAAAGTCTAATGTAAGTAGGACTTAAGTTTGACTTAGATCAAATGTAAGTAGAATCTAAAATTGGTTTAGGTTTCATATGAATCAAACCTAAAGTTTTATATGGTGATAAGTCCAATATATTTTGATCCAATGTAAGTAGGATCTAAATTTGGCTTAGGTTTAATATGAATTAAACCTAAGGTTTAAAATTATTCTAAGTTCAATGTAGGTAGGATGTAAGATTAATTTAGGTTTTAAAGGTTTGATTTTATTTAGGTTCAAGTTGGGTTGAACCTAAGGGTTTGGTTCAAGCTGGGTTGAACCTAAGGGTTTGGTTCAAGCTGGGTTGAACCTAAGAGTTTTATTTGATTTAGGATTAAGTTGGGTTGAACCTAAGAGTTTAATTTGATTTAAAGTTTAATTAAAACTAACAAGGGTAAGGTTTAATTAGATTTCTTAGGTCCAGTTAGAGTTAGATCTAATTGGGGTTTCAGTTTAATCAAGCCTAATGTAAGTAACGCTTAAGGAGATTAATTAGGTCTAATATGGTTAGACCTAATTAGGGTTTTGGTTTACTTAAGCCTAATGTAAGTAAGGCTTAAGGAGATTATTTTGGTCTAACTAAGGTTAGACCTTTTAGGTTTTAGATTTGGTTTGGGTTCAATGTCTTGAGCTTAAGGAATTTAGATTTGACTTAAGTTTATTTGGTTGAACCTAAGGTTTAAGTTGGTTTAGGTTGACTTAGATTCAATTTAGGTTGAACCTACAGTTTAGGTAGACTTAGGTTCAATTTAGGTTGAACCTAAAGTTTATTTCAAGTTAGATTCAATTTGGGTTGAATCTAATGTTATGGTTAACATTAGTTCAAGTTAGGTTGGACCTAAGTTATAAGTTTGACTTAAGTTCAATGTTGGTTGATCCTAAAACTTGGTCAACTTGGGTTCAAGTTAGGTTGAACCTAAGTTATAGGTTTGATTTAGGTTTAATGTATGTTGAACCTAAATTTTGGTTAACTTGGATTCAAGTTAGGTTGAACCCAAGCTTAAGTTTGATTTAGGTTTAATGTATGTTGAACAGAAATTTTGGTTAGGTTCAATTTTAATGGAACCTAAAGTTTGTTTGAATTAACTTCAGTGGAGGTTGAACCTATAGGTTTGGTTAGGTTCAATGTAGGTTGAACCTACGGTTAGGTTAAGTTAGGTTAAAATCAAGTTGAACCTACAGGTTTGGTTAGGTTCAATTTGGGTTGAACCTAAAGTTTGGTTGAGTTAGGTTCAATGTAGATTGAACTTAAGGTTAGGATAACTTGGGTTAAAGTTAGGTTGAACCTAAGTTAAAATTTGATTTAGGTTCTTTGTAAGTTGAACTTATGGTTTGATTGACTTGGGTTCAATTTAGGTTGAACCTAAGTTAAGGTTTGAGTTAGGTCAAATGTATGTTGAACTTATAATGGTTTTGGTTAACTTGGGTTTAAGTTAGGTTGATCCTAAGTTAAGGTTTGAGTTAGGTTCAATGTGGGTTGAACCTAGAGGTTTGGTTAACATGAATTCATGTTAGGTTGAACCTAAGTTAGAAAATAATTTAGTTTCAATGTGGGTTGAACCTGGGTTTGGTTAACTTGGGTTCAAATTAAGTTGAACCTAAGTTAGAAGTTGATTTAGATTCAATATGGGTTAACCTAAGTTATAGGTTTGAAGATTTAATTCTTATATGAATTTAAGCTTACTTGGGTTTATATGTTACTTAATTCTAATGTAAGTAAGACTTAAGAGACAATCAAGTCTAATGGGGTTAGACTTAATTGAGGTTTAGGTATGATTAAACCTTATTTAGTTAAGGTTTAGTGATTTAGTTAGGTCCAATGAGTTATACCTTATCATAGTTTAGGTTTGATTAAACCTTAGCTAATTAAGGTTTAATAATTTAACTAGGTTTAATGGGTTAGACCTAATTAAAGTTTAGATTTGATTAAACCATAGTTAGTTAAGGTTTAATGATTTAATTAGTTCTAATGGGTTAGACCTAATTAGGGTTTAAATTTTATTAAACTTTAGTTAGTTAAGGTTTAATGGTTTAATTAGGTCTAATGGGTTAGACCTAATTAGGGTATAATTTGTCTTAAACCTAATGTAATTAAGCTTTAAGATGTTTAATTAGGTTTAATTATGTTTTATTTTTTTTAAAGTTAATGTAATTAAGGTTTAAGGTGATTAATCAGGTCTAATGAAGGATTAGACCTAATTAGGGTTTATGGTGTTAAACCTAATGTGATTAAGGCTTAAGTGAGTTTAATCAGGTCTAATTGATGTCTTGGACCTAATTAGAGTTTATGGTGTTAAATCTAATGTGATTAAGGCTTAACAAAGTTTAATCATGCCTAATTGATGTCTTATACCTAATTAGGATTTATGGTGTTAAACCTAATGTGATTAAGGCTTAACAAGGTTTAATGACGTTTGATTGATGTATTTGACCTAATTGTGGTTTATTAAGTTAAACCTAATGTGGTTAAGTTTAACTTGGTTTAATTAGGTCTAATTGGTGTCTTAGACCTAATTAGGGTTTATTAAGTTAAACCTAATGTGGTTAAGGTCTAACTTGGTTAAATTAAATTTAATTGGTGTCTTAGACCTAATTGGGGTTTATTAAGTTAAACTTAATGTGGTTAAGGTCTAACTTGGTTTAATTAGGTCCAATTGGTGTCATAGACCTAATTGGGGTTTATTAAGTTAAACCTAATGTGGTGAAGGTCTAACTTGGTTTAATTATGTCTAATTAGTGTCTTAGACCTAATTACGGTTTATTAAGTTAAACCTAATGTGGTTAAGGTCTAACTTGGTTTTATTAGGTCTAATTGGTGTCATAGACCTAATTGGGATTTATTAAGTTAAACCTAATGTGGTTAAGGTCTAACTTGGTTTAATTAGTTCTAATTTGTGTCTTAGACCTAATTGGAGTTTATTAAGTTAAACCTAATGTTGTGAAGGCCTAACTTGGTTTAATTAGGTTTAAATGGTGTCTTAGACCTAATTTGGATTTCTTAAGTTAAACCTAATGTGATAAGGTCTAACTTTGTTTAATTAGGTCTAATTGGTGTCTTAGACCTAATTGGGGTTTACTAAGTTAAACCTAATGTGATTAAAGTCTAACTTGGTTTAATTAGGTCTAATTAATGTCTTAGACCTAATTAGAGTTTAGATGAGCTTTAAATGCATATGGGTTCAACCTAACTCATAGGTTTGGTTTTGATTTGGATTTAGGTTCATATGGGTTGAATCCAAAAGTTCACGGTTTAACTTGAGTTCATGTGAGTAAAACCCAAGAAGTTTTAATTTCATTTTTGGGTTCATATGGATTGAACCTAGGTGTCTAAAATTTTGTTTGGGTTCATTTTGATTAGACCCAAATATTTTTAATTTTGACTTAAATTCATGTAAGTTGAACCTAAGTATTTAGAAGATGATGTACTTCATTTAGGTTGAACCCAAAGCTTCAGGGATGTGACTTAGCCCAATTGTTTTTAAGGCTTAGTTTTACTCTAGGTCTAATTAAGTATTAAACCTAAGGATTAAAATTTGATCGTTCAAAGCAATCCTTCAAGCCTAAGGGTTTTTAATGTAAATTTGAATATTTAAAATTTTACCCTAAGAGGTTAAAATGTCATTTTAATTTTTCGAAGGTTGCAAATTGTCATTTTAAGGTTTGAATTCGTAATTCAAAATTTTCTAACCAATTTCCAATTTTCCTAGTTTTTATAAGTTTTTTTGAAAATAATTACAAAGTTTGATGAAAATTGGTGAATTTGATTTTAGAGAATTTTTCTTAGCCTTGGAAAAGAAAATAATCTCATTGAGACAATCATATCCCTATGGCTACATGAGTGTTTTGTGATGGTTTTCTTCATTAAAACTCAAGTTCAAGCAAGGAATTAGAGTTAAGGTCACATACCTGCTAGAGAAGTTAGGCCTCAATCGAGCATGAGAGGAAGAGGATAGATCATTTTTTCCTTGCAAAGTCTATCATAAGTCCAATCAAGCCGAGTTGTGTTAGAGTTTAAGAGCTTTTCCTCTCATTCTCCCTCTACATTGTGAGCTCACGGGTATGGCTTTTTATAGCCATGTGGAAGCCATGGATAAGCATAGGATTGCTTGCAGAAGAAGATATGTAGCTCATGATGGCTTATCGTGATGATCCTAACTTGTTCTTCCCTTGTTGGTTAATCCATGATGTGGATAAAGCTTCTTAGATCCACCTCCTTTATATGATTCATGAGCCATTTAATGAATTGGGGATGAGATGAAACATATGCCTTCTCATTCCCATTTTTCATAATTTGGTCATGATGACCCAAATTATGTTTAAGATAAGGATTTAAATGGGTCATTCACTTTTTGGATGGAGGTGGAGGTGAGTGATGAGCTCACCATATCTTTACGCCAAATTTCATGAAGAAATGACACATAAGCTTCTCATTCCCTCTCCTTCATGGTTTGGTTATGATGAATCTAACCATGGTGAAGATTTGGCATGTAATTTTTGGCCTCCATCCATTGGTTAGCTCATAATGTGGATAAGAGCTTAAGATAGGCTAGGTAGACCTTCCCCATATACTTCTTTCCAATCACTTAATGAGTTTGTGGAGAGGATGACACATGGATCTTCTCTTTCCTTACTATTATGGAATGTAATGATGAGGCCAATTATGATGGGGAAATGGCATGGTTAAGTTTCTTTTTCCATTGGATTAGGAGGGAGGTGAGCGATGACTTCTTCTCATCCTTATTAAAAAATTCATGGGGGAATGACACCTCATTATTCCCTTCATGATGGTGTCATAATGATTTTTTTTGTCTTTTGTCAAAGCGGTGACATATATCCCTCTTTATTTCATTTTTTATGATTTGATCATAATGAACATAATCATGTATTGGATAAGGGTTTAGATATGTTTTATTCACTCATTGAATGAAGATGGAGATGTGTGATGAGTCACCATATTTTCCTTCCATGTTTCATGAAGGAATGACACATATGCCTTCCAATTCCCAATTATTATAATTTGGTCATGATTACCATAATTATGTATGGGATAAGTGTTTATATGGGTCTTTATTCCATTGGTTAGAGGTGGTGGTGAGTGATGAGCTCACCATGTCTTCCTTCCATGTTTCATGAAGGAATGACACATCATTCCCCCCTTCATGATGGCTTCATGATGATTTTTTTTCTTTTGTTAAGGATGATGTGTCATGGTTCATAATAGGTTTTATGTGTCATGGGTGACCTATTAGTGACCCTACATATGTCAAATTAATTTTGAAAATCATTTCTAGATTTTAAATGTCATATGTGATGTCATCCATGTGATGTCTTGTGTGATGTCATGTGTGATGTCACGTGTGATGTCATATGTGATGTCACGTGTGATGTCATATGTGAAGTCACGTGTGATGTCATATGTGATGTCATGTGTGATGTCATATGTGATGTCATATATGATGTCATGTGTGATGCCATATGTGATGTTATGTGTGATGTCATGTGTGATGTCATGTGTGATGTCATGTGTGATGCCATATGTGATGTTATGTGTGATGTCATGTGTGATGTCATTCATTTTTTTTAGGGTAATGTGATTATAATTTCAATTTAAATTAATTATGTAATTAATTAAAAATGTATGAAATTATAATATTAACCCATAAATTGGTCAAAATGATTTTGGGTTTTGACCATTTGACTAATTTTATTAATTTGGTTCAAAATTGACTATTTTGACCCAAGTTGACCAAGGTTGACCATAGTTGACCAGGTTTTACTAAGGTTGACCATGATTAACCAGGGCTGACCAAAGTTGACCAAGGATGACCAGGTTTGACCAAAGTTGACTAAGGTTGACCATGATTGAGCAGGGTTGATGAAAGTTGACCAAGGCTGACCAGGTTTGACCAAAGCTGACCAGGTTTAACCAAAGTTGACTAGGTTCGACAAAAGTTGACCAAGGTTGACCAAGTTTGACTAAAGTTGACCAAGGTTAACCAACAATGACCAATGTTGACCATGGTTAACCAGGTTTGACCAAAGTTGACCAAGGTTGACCATGGTTGACTAAAGTTGACAAACGTTGACCATAATTGAACAGGGTTGACCTAAGTTGACCAGGTTTGATTAAAGTTTACCAGGTTTGACCAAAGTTGACCTTGACCAAGGTTGACCAAAGTTGACCATGTTTGACTAAAGGTTACTAAGGTTGAGCAAGTTTGATTAAAGTTGACCATGGTTGACCGTGGTTGACCAGGTTTGACTAAAGCTAGGGAAAGTTAACCACGGTTGACCAAAGTTGACTAAGGTTGACCATAACTGACTAGGGCTGACCACAGTTGACCATGGTTGACTATGTTTGACTAAAGTTGACCAAGGTTGACCATGATTATCCAATTTAGGTTCAGGTTTGACTTTTGGTTCAATGTGGTGCTCATTAGTTCATGGATTGATCATTTTGATCAAATTTGACCATCTTAGGTCAAGGGTTGACCAGATGGTCAATGTGTTGGTCTTTAGGTCATGGATTGACCATTTTTACCTAATTTGACTATTTAGGTCATTGGTTTGACCATAGGGTTAAATTGGCGGTCATTAAGTCATGGATTGACCATTTTGATCAAAACTGGTCATCTTAGGTAAAGGGTTGATGATACACCTAAAATATATAGTATTTTTAAGCAGATTTTGTATACCTATTTTTGATGATATTGCACTTTAATGGAAGGTATTTTGGTATTTTTCTTGCAACTTAGATAAAAATGAGTGATTGTGATGAAAGGAGCGAAAAAGGATCAAATTTGGAGCAAAAATTGAAGGTGTGCAAATTTGGCCTCTGGCGCCAATGTGTCAGATGGCTGGAGCATAGGCGCCATAGTTAAAGTGACAAATTTTATTTAATTTTGGCGCAAATTTAAAGGGGTTTTTGAAGCATTCTTTTGCTTTAACTTCACTAACTTCCCATCGGTGCCGAAGTTCATTTAAAATTTGAATGGATGGATGCATCTTTGGTGGATACATTGAATCTAGACATATTTTGAAGAGACACCATGGCACCTTTTGGAGAATTATTAGAAATGAAAACTTGGAGATCAGAAAATGGCGCCACACCCAAGAGAAGAGTTTAGGAGAAAATTTTGGTGGGAGAAGTTGTAGGAAACCTTGAAGTTGATTCCAGGGAAAGAGGAAGAAGGAGAGCCTTCTTCTCTCCAAATTTTCTTTACTCTTCTACTTTACTTTATCATAGTTTGTATTAGAATTACGAGAGTCAATCCTCGGAGTGAGGCACCAACTTCTGTGGAGAATTATAGTGGAATGCAAAATTTCAGAGGAACTTTCAGAGTCTTGTGGAGAGGATTTTTAGATAAGTTTTTATCTTTGTTTTTACATTTGGTTTTTAAGTAAAACTTGTTGTATTTTCATAATGATTTCTACGTTCAAATCAAATTATGTTTGTGTTTTCTAGATGAGTTTTGAGTAGTTTTCTTTATCTTTTTCCTTTTAAATGATGAAGTAATTAAATTATGGTAGGAAGTTGTGTGAAGTATATAAATTTAATGTTGGAAGAAGTTGTGATGATTTATTTCTTTAAACTTAATTTACTTCTTAATTTGGCGAATTAAGATGTTGAAATTTATTGGGAGATTATATAAGATCCATTGCAACGTTGTCTCAATCAACATTTGGAAACAATCACACGCAATTGTATGGATAAGAATTGTAGTTCATATAATTGAGTGCAAATAAATAGAGAGATATGTTTTAATTGGGAGTAAAATTAAAGGACTTTAGAGTGACAGGCTAAAGCCCCCTAATTTGGTTTGAGGTGAAAACTTCTTATGAGATGTTAGCCCCCATGTGGAGGGAATCGAGGGAACTCTAGAGTGAGAGCTTGTATCTTCCCTACCTAACCCATCTACAAAATTTCAAAGCTTCAACTTAACCAATGTTCTTTATAGAACCAAGTAAGGGTAAAGAATATATTTGCTTCTATTTGGCACAACACATTTAGATACTTCCACAACGAAATTCCACAATTATCACTAATTCATTTAAAGAGGAAAAAGATATTTTATTCTCATTGCTTTCATATCGTTTAGTAATCTTGTTAATTTTAATTGCTTGCTTTACATTTTCTTAAATAAAAAATATCAAAAACAAATTTTTAAATTATCTATTTTAAAGCATACTTTTCAAAATCAATTTAAAAAGTAAAAAAGTTAATTTTTCCTATTTCTTTATATTTTAAAACATTTCCTTGTGGGTTCAATATCTCGGGGCTTAATCAGAAAGTCTTATATTACTTGATAAACGATATGTATACTTGCGTTGAATCTCATATTATAAAATTATTAAAATATATTTCTTATTTGCTTCAGAGTCAAGTTTTTGGCATCTGTTGCAAAGAAAGAGATAATATCATTGGAAAGAAATATAAAGTGAAAAATGTGAGGATAAATATCCGGCGGGGTCAAGTTTTTGGCATTGTTGCCGGGGAAATTAATTAAAATTTTATACAAAGAAAATTAAGAAAAATTAAAACTTTTACTTTTCCTTTCTTTTGTTAGTGTGTTTTATTTTATCTTATCTTATTTTTGTATGCATAGTTCTGGTTCTAAAGGACTTGTGCCTTACGATTCTAAATTAGAGAGAACTATCAGAAAAATAAAAAAAAATTAAAAATACTAAAAAAGATAAAAAATTCAAGAAATGATGAATCAAGAAAATCAAAATGTTAACATCCATTAAGATTTCAGACCTTTAGGGGAATATGCTAACCCTAAAGTGGATGAACTTCATGGTAGTCTTCAACACCGTGCTGTAGTGGCTAATTCATTTGAACTTAAACCTGTTATTATCTAAATGACATCTAATAATTAGTTTGGGGGAGCACCGACTGAAGATCCTAATTTACATCTTGTCAATTTTCTAAAATTGTGCGCTACTTTTAAATATAATGGTGTTTCTAATGCTATTATTAGACTTAGATTTTTTCCTTTTTCACTGAGGCAAAAGGCTAAGAAATGGTTAAATTTATTAGCACATGGATCTTTCAGAACTTGGAGTGATTTAACACAAAAACTTCTTACTAAAAATTTTCCATCATCAAAGTCTGTGAAGCTTAGAAATGGTATTACATCTTTTTGTCAGTTTGAAGATGAATCTATATATGAAGCATGGGAACAATTTAAAGATCTCCTAAGAAATTGTCCACATCAATTGATACCAAATTTGTTAATAATTCAGACTTTCAATAATGGATTAATTGGATCTCTTAGATCAATTATCGATTCCACTGCAGGTGGTTCATTGAGGTCTAAACAGTTTGTGATGCTTATGCTTTAATTGAAGAAATGGCTATTAAAAATTTTCAATGGCCTTCTAAAAGGTTAAATCCTAAAAAGGTAGCCAACATTCATGATAATGATGCTTTTGCAATGCTAGCAAATCAAGTTGCTGTAATTTCAAGAAAGATAGACCAATTTAGAATGATTTTTTCTCAGCCAATATCCATGATTGAAGAAAAATCATTAGGCCAAATGGTTGATTCTCAAACTTCACCATAAACTTTAAATGTTATAAGTAAGCCTAATAACCCATATTCCAATTATTATAACCCAGAGAGGAAAAAGCATCCAAACTTTAACAGGAATAACAATAATCAGGGTGGTTGTAATCAACACTGGGGGAACAAACAAGTAAACTCATTGGGGAACTGGAACAACCATGGGAGTAATAATTATAGACCAACATATCATCCAGGTTCAACAATACTTCACAATTTAAGGAGAAGAAGTTTTCTATTAAAGAAGTGGAGTTACAAATGGGAAATCAATTGCAAAGTCAAGGAGCTACAATCAAGAATATTGAGAATCAATTGAGACAAATAGCTAAATCATTAAGTAATAGATCCCAAGGAACGCTTCCTTTTAATACTGAACTAAATCCAAGAGATAAGAATAAAGAACAAGTAAAAGCAATTCAATTAAGAAGTGGAAGAGAGATGGAACATAGAGTTCAAAAAGAGATTGAAGTAGAGAAAGAAGAGATTGAAAAAGTAAAAGAGGACACTCCAAAAGGTTCGGAAAGACCTACTTCTCCACCTAATATTGATATGGAAAAGCCACCACCTCCATTTCCTCAGAGACTTCATCAACAAAAGTTGGATAAGCAATTTTCTAAGTTCTTAGAGATATTTAAGAAGCTTACAATCAACATTCCTTTTCCTGAAGCCTTAGAACAAATGCCATGCTATGTGAAATTTTTTAAGGATATTCTTAACGAAAAATGGAAGTTTGAAGATATTAAAATGGTTGCACTTACTGAAGAGTGCAGTGCACTAATTCAGAAAAAACTTCCTGAAAAGCTTAATGATCTATGTAGTTTCACAATTCCATGTGCGATTAGAAACAGATTTTATTAAACAACTTTATGTGATTTGGGTGCAAGCACTAACCTTATGCCGTTATTAATATTCAAAAGACTGAGATTAGGAGAAATAACCCCAACTACTGTAACACTGCAATTAGCGGATTTTTCGATCAGATATCCCGAAGGAGTTATAAAGGATGTTTTGGTTAAAGTGGATCATATTATCTTTCCTGTTGATTTTATTGTGTTAGATATGGAGGAAGATAAAGAGATACCCATAATTTTAGGGAGACCTTTCCTAGCCACAGGCAGAACAATGATAGATGTGCAAAAAGGGGAATTAACAATGAGAGTCAATGATCAAACTATTACATTCAACATTTCAAAATCAATGAAATATCCTATAAGAGGTAAAGATGATGAATGTTATAGAATGGATGTTATCAAAATATTTAAGTGAATGTCATTTCAAATTAGCTTATTTTGAAGATTTGAAACACGAGTAAATAAAGGAATTACAATATTCTGAAGATTTTCATGAGGAAAATTTAAATTATTTTTAAATTGTTGGACATAACTGAAAAAGATGAATCTTTTGGTCCATCAATTGAAAAGCCTCCTGAACTTGATTTAATGTTGCTTCTTAATCATTTGAAGTATGTTTTTTTAGGTGATTCCTCAAATTTTCCAGTTACAATTTCCTCTCTATTGATTATAAAAGAATAAGAGAGTTCGCTTGAAATTTTAAAGAAATATAAGAAAGCCGTTGGATGGACAATAACTGATATTAAAGGAATCAGTCCTTCAATTTGTATGCATAGAATCCTTATGGAGGATAACTGCAAACCTCAGGCTGATTCTCAAAGGAGTCTAAATCCTATTATTAAAGAAGTTGTTAAAAAAGAAATTTTAAATTGGCTGGATACTGAAATTATCTACCCTATTTCAGATTGTGCATGGGCTAGTCCTATTCACTATGTCCTTAAAAAAAGGAGGAGTTACAGTGAGTGTTAATGAAAAAAATGAAATTATACCAACGAGATAAGTTACAGGATGGAGAATATGTATTGACTATAGAAAACTAAGTCTTGCTATAAGGAAAGACCATTTTCCACTTCCCTTTCTAGATCAGATGAGGGATAGACTAGCTGGGCATAAATATTTTTGTTTTCTATATGGATATACTGGTTACCACCAAATACAAATTACTCCTGAGGATCAAGAGAAAACAACATTTACCAGTCCTTATGGTACATTTGCTTTTAGAAGAATGCCCTTCGGTTTATGTAATGCTCCTGCTACATTTTAGAGAAGTACGATGGCAATTTTCTATGATTTAATTGATAAAGGAATTAAAGTTTTTATGGATGACTTTTCAGCGTTCGGAATTTCATTTGAATCATGTTTAGAACATGTGTCTAAAGTTCTAAAATGCTATGAAGAAACTAATTTGGTTCTTAACTGGGAAAAATGCTAATTTATGGTAGTAGGTGAAATAGTTTTAGGACATCGTATATCAAAAAATGGCATGGAGGTAGATCCTGCAAAAATTGAAGTGATCTCTAATATACCTTGCCCGACCAATGTAAGGGGAATTAGAAGTTTTTTAGGACATGTTGGATTCTACAGGCATTATATTAAAGACTTTTCAAAAATTTTGAAACCTTTATGTTGTTTACTAGAAAAAGATGTAATTTTTTATCTTGATGATGAATGCCTAAAATCTTTTGAAACATTAAAAGAAAAATTAATCACTGCACCTATTATAGTGTCACCTAACTGGAAAAACCCTTTTGAATTAATGTGTGATGCAAGTGATTATGCTATTGGAGTTGTTTTAGGTCAGAAATATGATAAAATTTTCAAAGTAATTTACTTTGCTAGTAGAACTCTTAATGAAGCTCAAATTAATTATACCACTACTGAGAAAGATTTATTAGCTATAGTATTTGCTTTTGATAAATTTAGATCATATTTAATTGGATCTAAATGTGTGGTGCATACTGATCATTCTGCTATTCAGTATTAAATGAAGAAGAAGGATGCAAAACCAAGATTGATAAGATGGATTCTTCTTTTACAAGAATTTGATTTTGAGATAATAGATAAGAAGGGTACTGATAATCAAATTGCTAATCATCTATTCAGGCTTGAAACTGAAAAATCTCTCTATGATGCTGGAGAAATTAATGAAAATTTTTCTGATGAAAAATTATTCACTGTTAATGAGTGGTGTGTTTCGTGATATGCTGACATTCTAAAATTTATTGTCAGTGATATTCTACCTTATGGTTCGACATACCAGGAGAGGACGAAATTTGTATCTGAACTCATAACTTTTTATTGGGATGACCCATTTTTATATAAACAAGGAAAAGATCTATTCATTCGAAGATGTGTGCCTTTAGAAGAAACTTATAAAATTATTCAAAAATGTCATAATTCTGATTATGGGAGACATTTTGGAGTTGATAAAACTGCATATAAAATCTTACAATCTGGATTTTATTGGCCTACAATTTTTAAGGATGTTAAAGCTTATATTAAAAAATTGTGATAGATGTCAACATGTAGGCAATATTTCTAGAAGATAAGAGATGCCCCCTCAATTATATGTTAGAAGTTGAAATATTTGATGTTTGAGGATTAGATTTCACGGGACCGTTCATACCATCTTTAGGAAATATATACATTTTGATAGCAGTAGACTATGTATCCAAATGGATGAAGCTATTGCTTTACCTCAATGTGATGCTCAAAGTGTAGCAAAGTTTTTAGGAAATAATATATTTTGCAGATTTGGAATACCAAGAGTAATCATAACTGAGGGGGGAAGTCATTTTAGAAATACGATTATGGAAAGTTAGAAAAGAAATATCATATTAATCATCGCATTGCTACTACTTATCATCCGCAGATAAGTGGTTTAGAGTATTTATCCAATCAAGAAACTAAAAGAATATTGGAAAACACTGTTAATCCAAATAGAAAGGATTGGTCAATTAAACAGGATTATGCTTTGTGGGCCTATAGGACTGCGTACATAACTCCTATAGGAATGTCCCCATATAAACTAATTTTAGGAAAAGCCTGTCATTTACTAGTCAAACTTGAGCATAAAGCATATTGAGCTATTAAAGAGTTCAACTATAATTTGAAACAAGCTGAAGAAAAGAGATTGTTGCAATTAAATGAGCTTGAAGAGATAAGGAATGAATTTTATGAAAATGCTAAGATTTATAAAGAAAATATGAAGTTATGGCATGATTAGAAGATTCTTACTAAAAATCTTGAGCCAGGGCAAAAAGATTTGTTGTATAATGTTAAATTGAAAATATTTGCTGGAAAACTTAAGTCCAAGTGGACAGACCCATTTATTGTGATGAAAGTTTATTCCTATGGAGCTGTGGATATTCAACTTCCTAAGACTGGAAAATATTTAAAGTTAACGGTCATAAACTTAAACCTTATTTTTTAGTCGGTCAATTTAAACCTGATGAGAATCTAATGTTGGGTCACATAGAATAAACTCTGCGTATGTCAGGCTGAAGATAATAAACTAAGCACTTTGTGGGAGGCAACTCATAGTAGTCAGTGTGCTTTAATTTAAGTTTGATGTGTATGCTTTGTTTGGTTGATTTTTATGATTATGTGGCAGTAATTTGGAGTTTTATGCTATAGAGGTGTTATTTGGACCTTATCTAATGACTTAAAGGAGTCAGAATGAAGATTTGCATGTTTAGCAAACCTATGCAAAATTGAGCATTGGCGGTTACGTGCCGCAGATTGGCGCTTAGGCGACGGAGTTACAAAAAACGTGAAAACATGATTTCTAGATGCCAAAGTCGTGGGTAAGTGGTTTTTGGAGTTAATGAGGAGTTTTAACACGTCTAGGGTCGATTTTGTGCCTTCTCATGTCTATAAAAAGGCCCTAAAATAAAGGAATGCTTGCCCCAGTTCTTATTTTCATTCCTGAGTCTAAAAGAGAGTATTTTGAGTGCAGAAATGTCTTCCTAGGAGAGTGAAGTTAAGAAGAAAGAGGATGCTAACAAGAAGAAGTTTATTAGTGAAAGTGCACAAGAATTATTCAACGGATTCCTAGCAGTTAGTATTCAAGAAATTTCAGAAAGGATTGCAAAGATTGAAGCCGATGTGGAGTCAATTGAAGCAAAGGTAAATAAAAGTAATGCTCATTTAGCTCATATTGGATGGCAACTCAAAATGCAATTTAGTCATACAAGTCATGTGGAAGAAGCATATAAAGCGATGAATTTGAAGAACAAATGTTAGAAGAAGAAGATGTAAGAGCTTTTAATCATCACCCGTTTTATCATATTCACATTCCAGATGGTTCAAATGCAAAAAATGGTGATTTTGGATATATTCCGCCTACCAGAGATTGGAATTAAATTAAATGTAGCCTTGTGATTTGGTTTTTTGTGTTTAGTGTTTTGTATTTGTGATTAATGTTTATGTTTTATTGCACTTTAATTTGATGTTGGTTACATCTTAATGATGTAAAGTTGTGTTAATGATTTGAGTTATGAACTTATAAAATGTGGAATTTCATCCACGATGTTTGGATAAAATTTTTTAGTTTGTATTAAGTGTAGTTGTTTATTAATATAAGTTTGTGTTTGTGTGAAATTTGTTTGGAGTTAACGGGGATATTGGAGTATTAGTAGAGTTTAAGAGGAGCACTAAGTATTAAAAGTGATTAAGGGAGATTAACTAAGTGATTTTTTGTCATTAATATTAATTGTCAAAATTTGGGCACTGGCGGCCAAGCGCCAAATCGTCGCCGCTTAAGCGCCAATTTTTGCTGCTATGCGCTGTATGCTCCATGCATAGGCGCCGGTTCGTGAAAATCAGTTTTCTGCAGTTAAACACCCAAAAATTTACCATTTTAACCCCCCATCACCTTCAACCTCTTGGTTTCGTGAAATAGAAGACTAAGGCATGTTGACCTCATTTTTGATGAGGTCTTCTCTTCTTCTCTTTAGTACTTAGGATCTAGCCTTAGGCTGTTCCTTTGACTATCTTAGAGGACTAGAATTGGGACCCACCTTTTAGAAATTCAAACCACTTCTTAACTCCCTGCAAACTCCACAAACTTGACCGTAGACCCCTAATCACCTAGAGGGTTGAAATCAAATGTGGAAGTTTAAAGGATGAGTTCCTATAGGACTCTTTGGCCTTAGGATTGCCCTGGGTGGCCTGGTCTGGTGAAGGGGCTGACTTACACACACCTTACACTTGTACACTACACTTTCACACACCTCCTAAAACCATACCCATACCTAACTTGACCTCCTGACTCATGTAGGTGATTCACATGGATGGTCCTTAACCCCTAAACCCTTGGCTAAGAGGGTTAGGAACAACATAGTGGATGCCTCAAATGGGTCCCTTCATGGCTCATATGGGCTTGATATGGCTTCATGGCTCAACCAAAATGACTTCTTTCCACTTACATCCACCCAATCTTCAATTTCCCAAATTTTCAATTTTTGACCCCCGGACCCTACACCCTTAAGCTTACCCAAAACCCTCGAAATTACCCAAATTTCTCAAAAATTTCCAAATTATCCAAAATTCTCCAAAATCAATCCCAAACATTTCCACATCACTTAAATTGATCATCCATACCCAAGAATACCAAAAATTCCAAGAAAAACCTCCCAATACCCTCCAAATACCCAAAATACCCCTCTTGACCCAAAAATCCAAAAATTCAGAAAATTCCCAGAAAATTCCAGAAAATCCCAAATATTCCCAATTTCATTTTGTCCAACTACACCATGGGCCAATTTTGTCAATTTACCCTACTTTTGTCAAAACCCCCAATTTGGCCCATTTTAACCCAAAGTAAACCCAATGTTAAACCAAACCTACCCAATTGACCCCAATTTTAGTCCAATTCAATTCTAAACTTCAATTCAATATTTCCAACACCAATCTAGACTAAATCCAAGTCCAACTTGATTGACATTTGGATCCAATTTCACTTTTGGCCTTAAAGCCCAATTTTGACCCATGACCCAAACCTAACCAAAACTCACCCAATTCAACTCCAATTAACCCCAAACCTTTTCTAAATCTTCCTTAACATTACCACAAACAAAACACTAACATGATTTGCCCAAAATATAGACCCAAATCCCACTCAAATTCAACCCAAAGCTAAAAGGCCCATTTTTGACCTAAACCCAAACCTAACCCAAATGAGCCCAAACCCCAAAATCAAAGCCCAACCAAAGTCAAAACCTCTTTGAAACACTCCCATAAACATTTCTCAACATTGATTTTACATCAATTTCAAACCTAGTCCAACATTAGCCCAACTTGGCCCACTTGGACCTACATAGGCCCACTTACCAAATAAATCCAAATTCAAACCAATTCAACTCCAAATCACACCAAATTGACTCCAAGCCCTTCATAGAACATCCCTAAACCAATTATGACATTTATTTGAAAAAGTCCTTCACAAAATCTTCACCCAAATGCCCATCCTAAAATCAAAAAGCCCATTCCCCTTAAACTTTCCTAAAAGCCCACTTCACCACATTCAAAAGCCAAAATCCATCCAAAGCCCACATGGCACTTTCCCTCATCATCCATTTAATCAAAATCACCCCTAAGTTTCAAAATCATCAATTAAACCATTCCAAATCAAGCTTCATGCAAATTTTCACCAAAATATCCAAAATTCTTAAAACCCATTTTTATGAAATTGACCCAACCTTTTCCCAAGCCAAATGGAGCCATGAAGCCATGCACAAGCCATATGCAAGCCATGGCAACCACTTTACACATCACCATGTCATTTTTGGAAAAAGGAGGGAGTCCTTTAATGATTCCCTTAAGGGTGATTTAGCCACTTCCATGACTCCACTAAACCATGCTTAAGCTTAATTGTACTTGGATGGTGACCCTTCCCCACTAATTAAGCTGACCTAAACCACTTTATCTTCAGCCCAAGCTAGCCATGGGAAGGTGCACCCAACCCATTTGCATGGATTGACCAAAATGAGCCAAAATGACCCCTTCCCCTTTCTACTTTGATTCAACCATTTTACACATGTCAAACCTCAATTGAATGCACCAAACCCCAGCCCTGACCCACCTGAATAGGATGGTGACCAATGCCTGGCCGGCCAGCCACCATGCTGCCGAAAAACACCATGGCCGAGAGCTCACATGTGAGCCCAACTTGGAATTTTCACCTGCTGAGCTACCCCATCCCCAGTGGCCATTGGAGTTGTTCTTCTCTTGCCAAGAGCAGCTGATCCCAAGCCCTAACTCTCCCTGGGAGGCCCTCCACCCTCTCCTATTTAAACACCACCCCTCTCGGCCATGAGAGGTGCTGAAAACAAACCTTAAGGAAACTCTGCCAAAATTGTTCCAGACTCCTCCCCATACACAGAGCACTTGATCCCCAGTGAGATCCCCCCTGCCATTTCTTCTCTGTGAGCTCAATTTCAGAGTTGAAATTCCACCCAAAACCAGGAAACTTCTCCACAGTGAGCCAATCCCCAAATTGATTGGTCCTACACCTTCACTCGGACCAAGGGAAGGTGTCCACCAACGAAAGCCCCATCTCCGGAGCCACCCGGTTGCTCCAGCCTCCAAGCTTTGTGATCGGGCTTGGTCGAAATCACACCTAGACAATTCACCAGACCAGGAGACTTCATCTGGAGCTTGCTGGGATCTAATCGAAGGTGCAACAACTCTCAGATTGAAGCCACACTTCTCTGAGCAAAGGTATGAGCTAATTCTTCATCCCGAGCTTCTAGAGATTCTCCATTTCGAATGCTTTAATTTCAATGCATGATAACCGTATAGATGTGTTCGTCTCTTCAAGACGAATCCATAGAGCATAAGAACATGAAAATCCATTGAGTATCGAGTGAGCTCTTAGGGATTTAGTGTGGACGGCTCTCGGGTGAGGACGCTCGGGGACGATGAACGGATGCCGTCCATTCAATACACGCGCGGACGGACGGCTCAGATGGCGTCGGACCAGGAGATGGTACAAGAACCGCGGGGCCCGGAGCGCTGAGTCAGATGGCGGCGTCGAATGGGAGCGCGACGCGTGTGCGTTCGGAGATGCCGAGGATGAGTTGGCGCCGCGTGGATAAATAGAAAATTAGGGGTATTTTCTATTTATTTAATTCCCTAAACTTCAAAAATTCATAACTTTGTGTAGAAAAATCAGAAAAATAAAATAAAAATACCCTCTTGCTCAGTGAACAGAGGAGAATAATAAGGAAAAGAAATCATTTAATTTCATCAAGTATTTGATTTTTAATAATTTATTTACTCTCTGCATACTTTTAATTCTCCATGCATGTATACAATTCACCATGGCATGAGACCATAGGGCTTTTGAAGCCTCTGAATTTGGGAACATTCCCTGAATTTTCCAAAGTCAGAGGCCATCCCTATGAAGAGTTATTGATTT
Source organism: Papilionanthe hookeriana x Papilionanthe teres (assembly GCA_022702705.1). NCBI lineage: Eukaryota > Viridiplantae > Streptophyta > Magnoliopsida > Asparagales > Orchidaceae > Papilionanthe > Papilionanthe hookeriana x Papilionanthe teres. Next base: position 42,077,490 of record CM040429.1, on the reverse strand, counting down.
TTCAAGTTCATGTTACTGTTTTCAGTATTTTAATTCTAATAAATAGCATGTTGTGAAATAAATTCTAGGAAAATTTGATGATGTTCCTTATGACCAGAGAACCCTAGGAAAAATATGTTTTGAGTTAGTTCATTTAAAACAACCCTAATTGGCTTAAACACCCAAAATAGATCTCTAATTAATTAGAGTTAACCATGCATCAAATTGACTTGAAACCAATTCTCCACTGACCTTTAGGATCAGAGGAACCCACTATAAAAGTTTGAGGTCAATTGGACTTGGTTAGCCCCACTAATTGGGTTGATTAAGCCACTTAGTCATTTTAAACTTTAAAAATTCATAACTTTTAAAATACTTTTTAAAAATTCACCAAATTGGTTTTGGAGCCTCTCTGATATCAGGGGAATTTATGAAAATTAAAATTTCAATTTTCTAAAAAAGTTGATTTTTAATAATATTTTAATATTTTTAATAATTAAAAAATAATAAAAATCACAAAAATAATAAAATTCACCAAAATGTCACATTTTGAATTTTAATCACTTAGGAACAAACCCCACATTTTTTTTAGGTCTATTTAATGAGATATTAAATTTTAAAGCCCTAGGGTAATTTTAAAATTAAAAAAATGTATTTTCTAGCATTTTCACAAAAATAATTATAATAAATCATAGAAAAATCAGAAAATTGTAAATTTTGATTCTCTGATTTCCTTGATATCAGAGAGATTTTTGAAAAATATAAAATTCATTTTTCAACATTTATTTTATTTTTAAATTAATTAACACTCCAAAACTTAAAATAATTATGATAAAAATAATATAATTCAAAAAATCACCAAAATTGGTCCAAGTGTTCCTCTGGTCATTAGGAATGTCCCCTAATTTTCTTTAGGACAGAAACTTTCCCTTGGTCATGTTATTAAATTTTCCTTGAAAATCTCTATTTTCTACCAAAAATAATTATATAAATATATTAAATACAGAAAAATCACATTTTCTCCTCTCATGTCTTTATTGACATATGAGTGAAGTCACATAAAAATTTCAAGTTCATTTGAGTTCAATTTAGTGAGTTATGAAATTATTAAGCTTAAAGGGTAAAGTTGTAATTAAATTTTTTAATCCTTAATTAAAACTTTAGGTTTAATAAAAAAATTAACAAGTAAAATATTTGATCCTAATTTTAGTTGGATGATTGAAATTTAAATAATTAAAGGGTAGAAACCCATTAAATAATTTTAAAATAATTAAACCTTAATTAAATAATTGATTAAATTTGGAAGAATAATAAAATTGGAATTATTAAAATAGGGATATTATTAGGAAGAGATTTATTCTTTAATTTAAAAATCCCTAAATTAATTATTTTATTAATATAAAATTCTTAATTAAAATGATAACTCAGATTCAAAACATTAAAAGACTTAATCATTAAACTAAAATTAAATCATTAAACTCTTTTAAAAAATTTCAATTAAATTAAAAATAAAATTAAACTAAAAATTAAATTAAATTGAGTAAATTAAATTAAATTAAATTAGATTAAATTAAATTAAAATTAAAAGTTGAATTAAATTAAAGATTAAATTAAATTAAATTAAATAAACAAATTGAATTAAATTAAATTAAATTAAATAAATAAAATCAAATTAAATTAAATTAAATTAAATTAAATTAAATTAAATTAAATTAAATTAAATTAAATTTAAATTAAAATTAAATTAAATCAAATTAAATTAAAACTAAATCAAATCAAATTAATTAATGTAACATCAAATCAAACTAAATTGAATTAAATTGAATTGAATTAAATTAAAACTCAATTTAATTAAATTAAATTAAATTAAATTAAATTAAATATAACATCACCTAAAACAGAAAGAAATTAAATATAAAGCAACTTGAACACTATTCCAAATTTAAACCCATTAACTTAAATTAAATCATTTGAACACCAATTTACTCTCAAAAGTTTTAGTTATCATAACTCCTAAAACGTAATATTAAATGAAATGTTACCTCACTCATAGGATATTCAAATGTCCTAGTTCACCGAGCAAGATAACAACAAAACTTGAAATTCTTGGACGATTAATTCATTTGTGTAATTGAATTCATTTGGACTTAAAGCAATCCTAGAAATATCGAAAAGATGTTTAAGATTCTTCTTAAGCACTTCCTCAATATGATAGGATATTTGTAAGAACAATTGAACCCAATTGTTCTTTGATGAAGAAAATAGTCCTTAAACCAAAACACAAAGAACCTAGACGTCATAGGAAATGACTAGCTATAGGATTAGGAACTTGGTAGAAAACCATGACCCTTACCTTAGCTTTACCTAGGAACTTGCTTAAATATTTTAATTGTGTTTTAAGTGCAGCTTGGGATGACGGGAAGACCCTCCAAGTACACTTTTATTTTATTGCAATCTACTTTCTTGCAATTTACATTATTGCAATTTACTTAACTGCATTGCACTTATTTTTCTTGCATGATAAACAACTGTTGCATGAAAAATCACACCTTTAGGATAGACCCTAAAACTGAAACCAAAACTAAGTTAAAAGTCATTGCAAGATAAAATTCACCGCCACAACATTTCAAAATATAAAACAACTCAAGATTTAATCACAAACAGAACACAAAACTACAATTACAACTAAATTAAAACGTCCTGTTGGATGATCGGGAATACCTCGGATGATGTAACCTACGTGTTGCTAACGGGATTTCCCACGGTCTAAATGAAAGTGTGGAACTCATTCAGTTGAGTTTAGCAAATTCATCTGGACTAAGTGAATCCGATAAAAATAATGATGCCGGAAGGATGGAACCGTGGGATCTTAACCGGTGTCGTTATAATCAACTTTAAGATTTGTTTTAATCGAAACACAAAAATCACTTGGAAATTAAGATTTTCTCTAAACCAAAACACTTTTCTCATCCCCTGAATTATGACTTCTAAAACTAAACCTCTGCTACAACAAGGAGCTCGGAGCATGGTGGGCAGCACGGCCATCGTCATCAGCAAAACCTGAGTCTACTTTAGCAAAACTTTCCTAGAATTAAATAACAAAGCCATAGGACTTCGAGGTAGTTTGCCTAGTGCAACATAAATTCTCAATCTTTTGTTAGGCATTTGCATTGCAAATTAAGCCCTAACCGGTTTTAGGATTCCGAGGTAGTCGTCCGATACGACATAAACCCTCACATCTTCGAGGCTATTTGTATGATTCTGTCATATAAATATAAGCCCTAATTAATTAAAATTGGCAAGATCAAAACATTTGAACAAACATTAGGACTTTCCTAAATCCAAGCCAAACAATAGGATAGTCGGGAAATTACCGAAGTTCGCTTCGAATCTGTGATTTCTCCTACCTTTCTTCCTTCGGATTCCCAAAACAAAATATTCCAAATTTGATCCATTCCCTATTGAAATTCCAAATTTCAATCCTTGAAAACCTTAAACTTTGAAATTCTTGAGAGCAGAATTATTGATTATTATCGAGAGTTTTCTTAGGTGATTCCCGTCACTTAAGATGTAATTAACTATAGGGGCTTGCCCTTATAGTGAATTTTAAAGAACCCGAGTAATATAAACCTCGTTTAATGTTTTCATATTAAGTAGGGAATTTGTCGACTTATAAAATTGGTTCGCAGTACCAAACGGATGTCACAAATCTTTTAGTTTGTTTAATCGAGCCCCACCATCGAGCAGTGTGTCTATCCTTAGGGATAGATACACGGTTCGTGGTGTGGTGCTCGTTTATATAAATTATTTGGGATGTGAGATCGGTTTGATTTCATATCTTAAAATCTTCAAATTTAAAATTATTTTCAAAACCAAACACTACTTTTCAAAATTATTTATTAAAACTAAATTAAGAATTCGCCGACAATTTCTGTTAGGCGACCCCCTTTTCAAAATAAAACATACGACCTAAAAAAATATGCCGACAGATTTCTGGCGACTCCGCTAGGGAATAATTCCTCTCTCCATTATTAATCAGATAATTCTGCTTTCAAAAATCGGTAGTGTATCCATGTCCCTTGTGGATCAAACTACCCTTCTTTCCGTTGGAATACTATGTTAATTTCTACCTTGAACATGTATAGCCAACATCCTCTCGGATTTAGGAGCCACTGTTTAGACACCCCTAAACAGAGAGGTTCCGAGATCCTTTTACCTCATTTTTGAGGTGGGGTGGACCCCCAATAGGTGTTAGTCTAGGAATGATCCTTCGAGTCGAGAAGTCTTGCTTAAAACTCTCTTTTCCTTTCCAACTCCGAATCAGATTCCTTACCTTCTCTACACCTTTGAACATTCCGTTCTAAATAAACAAACCCTCTAATAAATGATTATTTTAACAAATGATTCCTTCTTATAAATACATGAACAAGAATGTGTTCGGACTCTTTTCAATTCCTTTCTTTTCGTCCTAAAGAAAAGAAGCATAACTCGGGACCGACAACCGAATCTACCCGCGTAAATGGAAGCCCCAAAGCCGATTTTCCCCTTCACCAACGGACTCGGACTTCGCCGTCTATAAGGATGAGCTGCCCGACAATGGGATCATCCGATTCGGACAAGGATTTGAAAACACGAATGTCAAGGTTACTGACGTCTCCCTCTTTGCACTGACGAACAAGGTATCTGAAGCTGAGGAACCGCTGCTTGAGTTCAACCTTAGGTCGACCCAAGAGTTTCCTCCCATGTAAAGGATCCCGACTAGGAGGAATACTGCCGTCCGCAGGAGGACTGTTCTTACTACCCCCACCGGTCTAGTTGTTTCCGCACCTACCCCGACTTCGCCAAATCAAAGGGGAAAGAAATCCGTAACTATGGTAAACCCGTTACCGTGGAGGGTACGGATCTTCTCGTAAGACCTTCCGTTTTCGAAATCGGGTCCGAGCTCAAAGATTCCGTCACCGACAAGGACCCAAAGAAGAAACGAAGTAGAAGGATCGCTAGAGAAGCCGCAGCCGCCGAAATTGCTTTCCTGGAGGAAATTCCGAATCGCCGTAATATACACCGTCGCTCGAATATACACCGTCGCTCGAATATACACCGCCGCCGAATATACACCGCTACCGAATATACACCGCCGCTCGACTACATACCACTTTTGGGAGAAAGCGAGTTCCATCCCCTCTCCGCCGCAGAGGATGAGGAGAATGTTCGCAAGATTGCCGCCGCATTACCTCAGCCCCGCATACTACAACGATAGCCGCAAGAAAAAACTAGAACTACGCCGTTTGCTCGACCGCAAACTTTGGTAGAAAAATTAGCAAAGAAGGAAAACCGCCCCGTATCGGAGATTCTACGAAGGATAGGGCGGGTGCCGACCAAATCCCGTCTTGGGCCCCGAGTAGAACCCGCCGTCATGACGTAAAAGCCAAGTAAAAGAATGAAGGCTAGCCCGCCCGTCATAGTCTCGTGATTACAGATTAGGGAGGATACCACCTTCCAAAGCATTTGGTCGACGTACCATCCGGTCCTAGACCTTCCGCTGCTAGAAGGATGGTATGGCGTCCCACTACCGGGCGATTAAGATTGAAACAAGCAGCTCCGAGAAAGAAAGTCTCGCCAGGAGGCCGGAATGCGAAGAAAGTGCTACCGCGATAAAGGGGACTCGTGAAAAGGGACCCGGCAGCCTATCGCACGACAACCGCAAAGACACACGAAAGCCCCGCCGGAAGATGCCATGGAAAAGTTGAGAACCGATATCCGACGGTTGGCAAAAGAAAGAGAAGAAAAGTTCGGAGATGAGATTGATTCATCGGAATTCATGGACGACGAATATGCAGAAATCAATATGGTCGAGACACGAGCTTCATCAGCTTCGCAAGGTGCTCCTGCAAGCAGGCAGAAAGAGAGGAGCCAGAACTGATGAGAAGGCAGCTTCAGGAGAAAGACGACACGATCGCTCAAATGGCGAAAAGGATGGAAGAGATGGCCGTAGCTCGGCCACTCTCCGCAGTCAAGTACAACCACATGAGAGACACCCCGCGAGGTCATTCACATCGTAGACAAAGGAAAGGAGATTACATCCGTCAATGGGGATGACCAACTGAAAAAGGATACAACACAAAGTATGATCCCTGAAAAGGATATCAAGAACTTGGTGGAACAGCGAGTGCGAGAAGCCTTAGCACAATCGAAGAGCGGGACATCCATTCGGACGGGTAGACCTTACCCAGAAGAATTCGACACTCGTCCAATACCCGAAAGGCTTCGTACCACCTCTCGTTCAAGACCTTCGACGGAACCGGGAACCCCCGACAAGCATGTTGCACACTTTCGTGCCAGCTTGTTGCAATGCCGGCGGGAGCGATGCATTACTCTTCCGACGGCTCGTCGGCAGTCCGTCGGAATCGCCTTCGACCGGTATGAGAATTACCAAATGGTTCGGTGAAGACGTTCTCAGAGCTAGAGAACCTCTTCATCAAGCGATTCGCCGGAGCTCAGCACCACATCACTATAGGTGATTTAGTGGTAGAGAAACAAAGGCCGAATGAAACTTTGGTGGATTACATACTTCGATGGAGAAACTTAAGCATGAAGTGTGAACCACAACTGCAAGAACAACATGCAGTCGGCATTTTACTTAAAAGCATTCACGGCCCGATAGCACTTCTCCTCAAAGGATTCACTATTAAGACTTTCGAGAAGTTGTTAAGCAAGGCCGGAAGCTTGCAAGAAGAGGCGAAGCAATTAAGTTTCGCCGACAAGACGGACAAGCGAAGCCGGTGAAGACCTTCGAAAAGAAATCCGGGATCGTTGCGGCAGATTGACAAAGGCAAGCAACCGATGCAAATACCACTCGAACGGCCGCAAAGCAACCACAACAGAATTACCGAAGAACCCCGGTCCAGCTATTAGTCGTCTCCGCAGTATGAACAACCGTCTCGTCCGCAACGTACATTAAGGGAGCTTCGAGCAGGTGGAATATCCGTTCAAGAATGAAGCAAGACTCGAAAATGTTCCGTAGTCTGATGAAGACTCCAGACTTCCAGCTGCCAGAGCCTAAAAGACCAGAGGAAGTCAACAAGAAAGGTGATCCCAACTTTTGCCCCTACCTCCGGATGCTTGGGCACAAGATAGAAGATTGCATTACCTTTAAAAGTTGGCTCAACGACAACCTTCAAAAAGGAAATATAACAATCCCGAAGGAGTACATGAAGGAACCCCAGAAAGGAGGTTCTGTCAATGTTATCTCAACTGATCCCGTCATTCCGATAGATCCCTATGCAACCGACGATGGATGGACTACCGCCTGGACGAGGTCTTCGAAGAAGAATTTAGACGAGCATCCGAACCGCTTCGGTGCGAGCTTCAATTCGTAGTTCGAGACCCGTTAAGCCAGCACTATCACTTGCGATAGAAGAACCACCTCAACGGAAGATGATTGAAGAAAAGAAGAAAATCGACGAAGAAGAGAGGACCGAGACTCCTAAGGCTGGACTAGGGGCCGCTTATCCTAGGATAGTTGTTTCCGATTCGGGGAGAAATCCCTCGAACCTCTCGATTTTGTATGATTATCTCGCTCACTTCGGTGGGATCATATAATGATAAGGGTGATGGCGTTGGCTACGTTTTGACTGTTTCTAACGATTACGTAACAAGCGACAATCCGGACATCGATTTCGATACCAACGACAATTCTCAAATCATACACAATCTCGACGATCAAAATAACGAAGAAGACATCCATCAAAGAGGCTACGAGAGTTCAACAAGCAACGGATCTATCTGTGAGTTTCGAGGAGCTCCGACTACAATAGAAGTTAGAGCCTTCGATTCTGAAGATAATCCGGAGGAGCCTGTCATTCCGATTCAGGAGGAGACACCGACAAGCTCAACACTAGATTCAGAAGAAATTACAGAAGTCAACTTAAGAAGTGGAAAAGTTCTACCTCCAAGAATGGGTCCAAAGGATAAAGGAAAGCAGGTGGTTGTTCAAGAAGAACCAACCCCAGCAGAAGAAATGCCCATTCGAGAAGAAGCCGAGACGCATGAAAATAAAGTGGACTACAACGTGCTAGCCCATCTTAGGAAACTACCGGCCAAACTGAGCATTTACGATGCTCTCATCTTATCAAAGGAGATGAGAGAAGCTCTGATCAAGGCCTTACTTCGATCCGAAAATTTCGCTTAGCTCAAATGGCGGAGATTCCTTAGATGAGGTTTGCTCGTTAAAAGAACAACGAGGCGTTACCTTCACGAACAAGGTGACCTACTACTTGGGATGTCAGATCACAACCGACCGTTGTACATTTCGCTTACAATCGGGAAGTTTACGCTCTCCGCAGTATTGGTGGATCCAGGAGCATCGATCAATATAATGAGTCTTCGAACACTAGCATATTTGGAAATCGATGCTCGCGAGCTCGAAGCGGACAAAATGTTATTAAGAGGATTCAACCGTAAAGGAGAAAGAGCCCTCGGGTCAATAACGCTATCGATGAAGACCGGTGACTTAGCAAAGACAACCGCGAAATTTCACATAATTGATTCGGAAACGTCGTTCAACGCTCTACTGGGCCGACCATGGATACATGAAAACAGGATGGTACCATAATCTCTACACCAGTGCATCAAATACTACGATGGAGGGGAACAGTGCATCAAAGGTGACTTGCAACCATTCTCCGTACATGAGATTGGAATCCATGAAGACGCAGCTTATTATGCACCACCGAAGAAAACAATCTTCTCCAGTGATACCGTAACAAATGAAGCAAAGAAAGTTCGGGACAACGAAGAACCCGAAGTTCTAGTCCAACAACCACTCACCACTCCCTTTCGGCGAGATGGTAAAGGTTTCTCCACAACTCGCATCCGAGGTCGAGGCCGGGGACGAGGTCGTGGTAGAGACGTTAGGACGATTGGATAGAGGAAACCAACCATCAATGTTGATTGGGAAGATAGTTCTGAAGAAGAAAAAGAAATCAAACAAGAAGCAGCGACAATAAGTCAGAAGAAGCCGCAATTCAAGATCTCTCTCGAAGATGAGAAGAACGAAGAATACAAATCAATGTACGGGAAGATTAACCACTACGTACATACTATGACCCTAACCCCGATTCATTCTAACAAGAACGAGGGTATGGTGGTCAAAGAGGTACGTAGCGGCGGTGCAAAGCCAATCAAATTCTACCGTGGTGCTTCTTCCTCCAAAACTGAAAATAATGTACAATTCGAAGATGTCACTTCATCAGAATTAATGGAATTACCTTTCGAGTGGTACTCTCCCTGTGTTCAAAATTTAATTCGGCGTGGTTTCTTACCTCGACAATGGACAAAAGGCCAATCACAACATTTTGAAAAATTATGGAATAACTCCGTCGTCCTCCCAATTCAAAGTATGGACTCGGATTCGGCACGTAGGGTCGGTTGACGATACCGAATTTTGCTTGGTTGTCACATGCGAGCCCAATGAAAACCGCATGGAAACTACGGACGAACTCAAAGATTTACAAATCGGAGACGCTCCACCAGAATTCGAAGAAGAAATTAAATCTACAATAGATGAGTTAACGGAAGTTAACTTAGGTACTAGCGAAGAGCCTAGACCTACCTTTGTTAGCTCCTTACTCAACAAAGAAGACTCCGAAGAAATAATCAAATTGTTAATGGAATTTAAAGACTGTTTTGCTTGGAACTATGACGAGATGCCAGGATTAGCTCCAGAGGTCGCGATACCATAAGCTAGGAGTGGATCCTACTTCGTTCCAGTCGGACAAGGTCCCGTAAGAATGCGTCTAGAAATTGAACAACAAGTCATAGCCGAAGTTAAAAAGCTAATAGACGCTAAATTTGTCCGTGAAGAACAATATCCGACTTGGCTAGCCAATGTAGTGCCGATCGAAAGAAGAATGGTCGATCGAATCGTGTGGATTTCGCAGATTTGAACAAGGCATGTCCAAAGGATGAATTCCCTCTACCGATCCCGAATTAATGATCGACATTGCTTCAACACATGAAATATTCTCATTCATGGATGGATCTTCGTGATACAACCGGATAAAAATGGCTCCGAAGATGAAAAGCTTACCGCATTCGTAACGCCGATCGAGTATTTTGCTACACAAGAATGCCATTTGGACTCGAAGAACGCAGGAGCAACCTACCAAAGAGCAATGACAAGAATTTTTGATGATCTCATCCACAATCAAGTCGAATGCTACGTGGACAATGTGGTCATCAAAAGCAAAGTAAAGGAAAACCACTCGTATGATTCGAGAATTGTTTTCGAACGATTAAGACAATTTAACCTTAAGATGAATCCCTTAAAATGCGCCTTCGGCGTCACCTCCGGGAAATTCTTAGGATTCGTTGTCCGACATCGTGGAATTGAAATCGACCCGGAAAAGATTAAAGCTATCTTAGAAATGCCGCCTCCCAAAACCTTAAAACAACTACGATCTTCTCAAGGGAAGCTGGCATATCTTCGACGCTTTATCTCAAACTTGTCAGGTAGGTGTCGACCTTTCTCGACACTAGTTAAAAAGGACGCCAAATTTATTTGGGAAGAGAAATGCCGTAAGGCCTTCGAGGACATTAAACAATATTTAATGACACCTCCCGTCTTAGCAACTCTCGGCCTCGAGTAGACCGCCGATACTTTACACCGCGGCTTTAGACGACTCTCTCGAGCCCCGTTAGCCTGTGTCAATGATGAGGGTAAAGAAAATGCTCTTTACTACTTAAGCCGTCGTTTACTTCCGACGGAAGTAAGGTATCCCGCAATTGAAAAGCATTGTTTGGCCTCGATCTTCGCCGCTCAAAAGCTCGAGCACTACATGCTTTCTCATAAGGTCAACTCGATCTCGAAATTTAATCCATTGCAATACTTGATGACTCGTCCAACACTTTCCGGCGGACTTGCCGGATGGTCAATGATATTATTGCAATTCGATATAACTTTCGTGCCTCTTCGTGCCGTAAAGGGACAAGTCTTAGCAGACTTTCTCGCAAAGACACCCTTTGCCGACCGAATCTCCTCTCAATGACGATTTGCCAGATGAAAAAATAATGAATCTAGAAGACCTTGATGATCGACGTTGGGAATTATATTTCGATGGAGCATCTTCAGCGCACAAAGACGAAGAATAGCAAGTGATAGTGCCCGTAAGGCAGAATCGGGCTAATCTTTATAACACCGAGCGGGGGATGTTAAGATACTCCTACCACTCGACGTAACCGTGTACAAACAACGAAGCGAATACGAAGCCCTCATAACGGGACCGGAATTAACTATTCAAATGGGGATAACGGACATCAACATTTAAGGGGATTCGCAGTTAATCATTCAACGTATCGCGGACAAGTACAAAATTTTAAAGCCAAGACTCGAACAATACTTCCAAGTATGCCATACAATACGTTAGAACGCATTCCAAATGTGACAATCTACAAAATTCCTGAAAAGAAAATGCTTTAAGCAGATGCTTTAGCCCGTCTCGCAAAAGAATTTGCCCGTTTGCAAGATGAATCGATGGAAGTGTCAATTCACTGACGTCAGTCCTATCACAAACTCGACATGTACACAATACACAATCGAAAAAGAAAAAGAATCAACTAGAAGAAGCGATGTAAAACACGTAAGATCGGGCGATGACCTATCGATAGATTACCCGCAAACAGAAAGCTACCAGATGATAGGTCGCTAGCCCATCGTATCAAGAAAAGAACTCGTCCTACGCATTAATAAACAACACACTGCATGTAAGGTCTTTCGATCAAATGTGGCTAAGGTGCCTAAGCGGGTCCGAGTCCCGTGAAATTGTTAAGGAGGTGCATTCGGGACTCATCGGCGCTCACCGGCCGGGTCCGAAGATGAAAATGAAAATTAAAAGACTAGGGTACTACCGGCCCTCGATGATGACCGACCGCATGAAAATCGCCAAGAGCCGTCACCAATGCCAAGTGCACGGAGTGGTTCTACACCAACCTCCAAATGTGCTACATCCGACAATTGCGTCGTGGCCATTCGAATGTTGGGGCACGTATATAGTGGGTCCGATAGAACCACCATCTTCAAAAGGACATCGCTTCATTCTTGCGGCCACGGATTACTTTTCCGAGTGGCAGAGGCGGCTCCACTTAGAGAAGTGAAAGCACACCACGTGCTACGCTTTTCAAGAACCAAGTTGTCTACCATTTCGGAGTGCCGCGCAGATCATCTCGTACAATGGGTCAGCATTCGAAGCACGCAAATCAATAATTTTGTCGAGAGACACGAATCGACCGGCGATACTCAACAATTTACTACCCAAGAGCAAACGGCCTCGCTGAGGCTTTTAATAAAACTCTCGTTCAAATCTTGAAGAAAACTTTGGACGATAATAAGAGAAATTGGCACGAGAAGTTGTTAGAAGCCTTATGGGCCTACCGGACAACCTTCAGAACTCCTACTCAAGCTACACCTTACGCTCTGGTGTATGGGTCCGAGGCAGTGTTACCTTTAGAGGTTCAACTTCCTTCACTCAGAATTGCAGTTGCAAAGAAGATCACGACGGAAGAGAACGCCAAATTACGACTAGAAGAATTAGAAAGCCTGGAAGGGAAAAGACTTGCAGCCGCAACGGAATTTAGAACTATACCAAGCTAAGATGGTTCAAGCCCATGACAAACCGGTCCGCCCAAGAACCTTCAAAGTTGGTGACTTAGTTCTCGTTCTCAAGAGACCTATTCTCGCACACCGCAAGATAGGAGGAAAATTTGAACCCACTCGGGAAGGACCATTTCGTAGTCGAAGCAAGTATACTCGTGAGGTTCCTACCGACCTAGTGAATCGCCGTGGAGAACGACATATGCTTCCGATCAACGGACGATACTTGAAAAAGTATTACGCTACCTGATGTTTCGAAGGAATGAATTCTTAATCCCTAAGAAACACGGGTGAAGTAATTACTTATGACTGCGTCCGAACCCAAAAAATAATAAAATGTGCTAAAATAAATAAAATCATGATAATAAAGTTTTCCTTGTTTTCTTTTCCAAATCAAAATCTCTTTCCTGATCTTATCCCGCTTCATTCCTGTTAAATTTTAAAATACAAGAAGTAATAAAAAAACTGTCTTTAATAAACATTTTCTTAATGTTCTTGTTCTTAGTACAGCCCCTGATCCTTTTCCTTATCTTTTCGCAGTGGAAATGTCGAACGGCGGTTGGTCCCGAACTTTAAGAATGGCTTAAGCCTCGCACTCGATGAAAAGAGGGTGAAAGATGGAGCGATAATCGAGATTGACTCGGATTTCGCACCAGCGAGCCTACGAGCACGAGGAAAGTGACCGGGTCTCGCTAACCGAGAAGAACTACCCGGCAGTACAAATGATGAAAGTAGGTGGCCCAAGCCACCAATCCAAGAAGCAAGAAAAGAAAGGCAAACATTGAAGAAGATAAGAAAATGAAGTCCGTAGTCGCTACGGACGGAGGGCAAGCTTGTCGCCGCCGCGCCCACGAGATTCAAGAAGTGCGGAGAGCTACTCTCACAGCAACGCAACGAAGAAATAAGAATCACCGTATCCGTAAGATGTTAACAAAACTAGCCGCGGACCAAAGCACGACGAGACAAGCTTGCTAATGCCGACACATACACTTCAAGGACACCGGTTCACCGAGAACTCGAAGAAAGGAGGCCACTCCTAGGATAACCGTAAAGAACCGGGGAAATCCCCGTAAGATCGAAGAAAGAAGGCTACCACGCCACCGGACAGAACCACAAGTGATGCATGACCTTGTTGCAGAAGCAACACCGGGGGATGTCCCTACAGGCATCATCCCTGAGGAGCCGAGCTATGCAGGAGAACGTGAAGGGATTGAACCGTATATCCCACAATATGTCACAAGGCCTCGCCATCTACAAATCATTCCGGAATACGAGCTGGAGAGAATGCAGAATGTTGAAAAGAAAACCTTTGAATACTTCGAGAGAATTAAAGGTAGAAGAATCAATATACTAGAGGGCCTCGAGCTACATACCGACGTATTCTCATAGTATGAACAACAACAAATCGTGGATTGTATCCGGGATTTGAAAAGAATGGGCCGAGCAGGCCGCCTAAGGGAAAACACATACTCGGAACCCCGGAGATGGATGCCAGGGAAGGGAAGAATCACAATACATTGCGGATGCTACTACAACTTTGCTGAAGACAGAAGGGAAACCCACCGGAATACTCCGTCATGGGCAAGTAGATCCGATGCCATTAGTCATCAAGAGAATGGTAAAGAGATTGATAACATGGAGGGTACGCAGCCAGATTGCATACCCAATAGCTCGCATTATCAACATCTACAAACAGAGTGACCGCATACCCCCACATATAGATCACCACGACTTTGTCGACCCTTCGCACCGGTCTCTTTCCCGAACGAGTGTAACATCATGTTCGGATCCGACCTCCAGATAGCAGTGCCCGGTGAGTTCCGAGGGCCGTTGAAGATACCTTTACCGGTAGGTTCCGTCATGATACCGAAGGGCAACGGAGCAGTATATCGCTAAGCATTGCATACCAGGAGTACCAGTGAAGCGGATCTCAAGCTACTTTTAGAAGGATGGACGACAGCAAGACACCTTACCATTTCCAGCCAGACCCGGAGCTAGAGAGCCTCCGGCCTTACGAGCTGTGAGCTACATGGAAAATATCACACCTCCGATGTACATCCATACGGCATCCTTTCCAAGGATGGCTTGAAAGGTGATGTTATTGACCATGTACCCCACTATTCAGACATGGATTTTTGACAGATGCTTCTTTTGATGGATTAACAAAGATCATACATAGTCCGTTTTGAGTCTACATGGATTGTATGAGATGTATTCCAGATCAAGTTGTATGATGTATCTTCGACATGATTGGATTGAAAATGACCATGTCACATTTTTGGCCTTCACCTCTTTTGTGCAAATTGATCGGGAAACGCCATTAAAGTTAAATGAACTTCGAACAAAGAACGTAAAAGAAAAAAAAAGGATAAAAGAAAACTTTCCTTAAAAATCTTAAAAAATGACGAACACCAAATTCACATGAACATTAAATAAACGATAAAGTAAAATTTGAATTATTAAAAGATAAGCAAAATCAACATAAATGTTAAATCAAATCACAAATCAAATTCTCAATCAAATTTAAAATTCAATCTTTCCAGATTTCAAATCTCTATCAAATCTCAAATTCGATCTTCCAGATCTCAAATCAAATCTCAATCGAAAATTCAAATTCAATCTCCCGAATCTGAAATCCAATCCGTTCTACTCCTCCCCTTTGTCTGGGATAAAAGCGGTTGATTCCATTGACACGAATCGAATCTGATGGCGAGGAATTGTATACAATCTAAACCATCAACTTTCGATCAACTCTTTTGGATGGGATATGTAACATCTACATACTCCCTCCTAACATATTTCCTTCTATGAAAACCTTTCACAACTTTCATGGAATTCTCGAAACACCAAAATTCCACACTTTTCAAATCAACACTACGGATCTTTACAAGATCAAATACATCAAATTCAAACTTTTGGGTCGAGGATTTTACATCCAAGACTGCACTGCTTTAAGATTCTTTCCCTATTGCACTGAAATACATCAAATTCAAACTTTTTGGGTCGAGGATTTTACATCCAAGACTGCACCGCTTTAGGATTCTTTCCCTACGGCACTCGAAATACATCAAATTCAAACTTTTGGGTCGAGGATTTTACATCCAAGACTCGCATCGCTTTAGGATTCTTTCCCTACGGCACCGAAATACATCAAATTCAAACTTTTTGGGTCGAGGATTTTACAT
Source organism: Papilionanthe hookeriana x Papilionanthe teres (assembly GCA_022702705.1). NCBI lineage: Eukaryota > Viridiplantae > Streptophyta > Magnoliopsida > Asparagales > Orchidaceae > Papilionanthe > Papilionanthe hookeriana x Papilionanthe teres. The sequence goes on along the minus strand of CM040429.1, from coordinate 42,061,680 downwards.
CCAAGACCGCATCGCTTTAGGATTCTTTCCCTACGGCACCGAAATACATGAAATTCAAATTTTTGGGTCGAGGATCTTTTACATCCAAGACCGCACTCGCTTTAGGATTCTTTCCCTACGGCACCGAAATACATCAAATTCAAACTTTTTGGGCAGAGGATTTTACATCCAAGACTCGCACTGCTTTAGGATTCTTTCCCTACGGCACTGAAATACATCAAATTCAAATTTTTGGGTCGAGGATCTTTTACATCCAAGACTGCACTGCTTTAGGATTCTTTCCCTATTGCACTAAAATACATCAAATTCAAACTTTTGGGTTGAGGATTTTACATCCAAGACCGCATCGCTTTAGGATTCTTTCCCTATCGCACCGAAATACATCAAATTCAAACTTTTCGGGTCGAGGATTTTACATCCAAGACCGCACTCGCTTTAGGATTCTTTCCTCACGGCACCGAAATACATCAAATTCAAACTTTTTGGGTCGAGGATTTTACATCCAAGACCGCACCGCTTTAGGATTCTTTCCCTACGGCACCGAAATACATCAAATTCAAACTTTTGGGTCGAGGATTTTACATCCAAGACTCGCACCGCTTTAGGATTCTTTCCCTACGGCACTGAAATACATCAAATTCAAACTTTTTGGGTCGAGGATTTTACATCCAAGACTGCACTGCTTTAGGATTCTTTCCCTACGGCACTGAAATACATGAAATTCAAATTTTTGGGTCGAGGATCTTTTACATCCAAGACTGCACTGCTTTAGGATTCTTTCCCTACGGCACTGAAATACCTCAAATTCAAACTTTTTGGGTCGAGGATTTTACATCCAAGACTGCACTGCTTTAGGATTCTTTCCCTACGGCACTGAAATACATCAAATTCAAATTTTTGGGTCGAGGATCTTTTACATCCAAGACTGCACTGCTTTAGGATTCTTTCTCTATTGCACTAAAATACATCAAATTCAAACTTTTGGGTCGAGGATTTTACATCCAAGACCGCACTCGCTTTAGGATTCTTTCCCTATTGCACTCGAAATACATCAAATTCAAACTTTTGGCCGAGGATTTTACATCCGAGACCGCATTGCTTTAGGATTCTTTCCCTATTGCGATGAAATACATCAAAATCAAACTCTCGAGGTTAAGGATTTTACATCCAATACCACCTTGCTCTGAGATCTCTCCTCATTGTAATGATTCAATCCAATCAATTCAATTTTCTTTCGAGGTTGAAGATGTTACATCTAAAACCTCAGAATTCCAATTTTCATTTCAAATCAAATCCCTTCAAATTAATCTTGACAAACTTCAATCTAAATTGAAATTCCAAATTGAAATCTAAACTCACACATCGAAACTTAAACCGAAACAAAATCTAAATCGAAATTCCCCCAGATCATGTGATTTGGAATTTACCTCCTTTTCCTTTCCCCAGCGAGAGTTCGGGAATCTCCAGTTTCAGAGATATACTTGCTACTCCCAGTCGGAAACTCTTCTACTTCATCCTAAGTTTGTCACTTGGACATCCGTGTTGGTTTTGTTGATCGCTTCGGTCAACACCAATACGCGCGGTGTGCTCCGTCACCACCACACCTATTAGGGGTCCATTTGTTGACCTCATTTTTGATGAGGTCTTCTCTTCTTCTCTTTAGTACTTAGGATCTAGCCTTAGTGCGTTCCTTCGACTATCTTAGAGGACTAGAATTGGGACCCACCTTTTAGAAATTCAAACCACTTCTTAACTCCCCGCAAACTCTACAAACTTGATCGTAGACCCCTAATCACCTAGAGGGTTGAAATCAAATGTGGAAGTTTAAAGGATGAGTTCCTATAGGACTCTTCGGCCTTGGGATCGCCCTGGTGGCCCGGTTCAGTGAAGGGGCCGACTTACACACACCTTACACTTGTACACTACACTTTCACACACCTCCTAAAACCATACCCATACCTAAATTGACCTCCTGACTCATGTAGGTGATTCACATGGATTGTCCTTAACCCCTAAACCCTTGGCTAAGAGGGTTAGGAACAACATAGTGGATGCCTCAAATGGGTCCCTTCATGGCTCATATGGGCTTGATATGGCTTCATGGCTCATATGGGCTTGATATGGCTTCATGGCTCAACCAAAATGACTTCTTTCCACTTACATCCACCCAATCTTCAATTTCCCAAATTTTCAATTTTTGACCCCGGGACCCTACACCCGCTAACTTTACCCAAAACCCTTGAAATTACCCAAATTTCTCAAAAATTTCCAAATTATCCAAAATCAATCCCAAACATTTCCACATCACTTAAATTGATCATCCATACCCAAGAATACCAAAAATTCCAAGAAAAACCTCCCAATACCCTCCAAATACCCAAAATACCCCTCTTGACCCAAAAATCCAAAAATTCAGAAAATTCCCAGAAAATTCCAAAAAATCCCAAATATTCCCAATTTCATTTTGTCCAACTACACCATGGGCCAATTTTGTTAATTTACCCTACTTTTGTCAAAACCCCCAATTTGGCCCATTTTAACCCAAAGTAAACCCAATGTTAAACCAAACCTACCCAATTGACCCCAATTTTGGTCCAATTCAATTCTAAACTTCAATTCAACATTCCCAACACCAATCTAGACCAAATCCAAGTCCAATTTGATTGACATTTGGATCCAATTTCACTTTTGTCCTTAAAGCCCAATTTTGACCCATGACCCAAACCTAACCCAAACTCACCCAATTCAACTCCAATTAACCCCAAAACTTTTCTAAATCTTCCTTAACATTCCCACAAACAAAAAACTAACATTATTTGCCCAAAATTTAGACCCAAATCCCACTCAAATTCAACCCAAAGCTAAAAGGCCCATTTTTGACCTAAACCCAAACCTAACCCAAATGAGCCCAAACCCCAAAATCAAAGCCCAACCAAAGTCAAAACCTCTTTGAAACACTCCCATAAACATTTCTAAACATTGATTTTACATCAATTTCAACCCTAGTCAAACATTAGCCCAACTTGGCCCACTTGGACCTACATAGGCCCACTTACCAAATAAATCCAAATTCAAACCAATTTAACTCCAAATCACACCAAATTGACTCCAAGCCCTTCATAGAACATCCCTAAACCAATTATGACATTTATTTGACAAAGTCCTTCACAAAATCTTCACCCAAATGCCCATCCTAAAATCGAAAAGCTCATTCCCCTTAAACTTTCCTAAAAGCCCACTTCACCACATTCAAAAGCCCAAATCCATCCAAAGCCCACATGGCACTTTCCCTCATCATCCATTTAATCAAAATCACCCCTAAGTTTCAAAATCATCAATTAAACCATTCCAAATCAAGCTTCATGCAAATTTTCACCAAAATATCCAAAATTCTTAAAACCCATTTTTATGAAATTGACCCAACCTTTTCCCAAGCCAAATGGAGCCATGAAGCCATGCACAAGCCATATGCAAGCCATGGCAGCCACTTTACACATCACCATGTCATTTTTGGCAAAAGGAGGGAGTCCTTTAATGATTCCCTTAAGGGTGATTTAGCCACTTCCATGGCTCCACTAAACCATGCTTAAGCTTAATTGTACTTGGATGGTGACCCTTCCCCACTAATTAAGCTGACATAAACCACTTTATCTTCAGCCCAAGCTAGCCATGGGAAGGTGCACCCAACCCATTTGCATGGGTTGACCAAAATGAGCCAAAATGACCCCTTCCCCTTTCTACTTTTATTCAACCACTTTACACATGTCAAACCTCAATTGAATGCACCAAACCCTCAGCCCCGACCCACCCGAACAGGATGGTGACCAATGCCACGGCCGGCCAGCCACCAGGCCGCCGGAAAACACCATGGCCGAGAGCTCACATGTGAGCCCAACTTGGAATTCTCACCCGCTCGAGCCGCCCCATCCCCGCGTGGCCATTGGAGTCGTTCTTCTCTTGCCAAGAGCAGCTGATCCCAAGCCCTAACTCTCCCTGGGAGGCCCTCCACCCTCTCCTATTTAAACACCACCCCTCTTGGCCATGAGAGGTGCTGAAAACAAACCTTAAGGAAACTTTGCCAAAATTGTTCCAGACTCCTCCCCATACACAGAGCACTTGATCCCCAGTGAGATCCCCTCGCTATTTCTTCTCCGCGAGCTCAATTTCGGAGTTGAAATTCCACCCAAAACCAGGACACTTCTCCACAGGTGAGCCAATCCCCAAATTGATTGGTCCTACACCTTCACCGTACCAAGGGAAGGTGTCCACCAGCCGAAAGCCCCATCTCCGAGCCACCCGGCTTGCTCCAGCCCTCCAAGCTTTGTGATCGGGCTTGGTCGAAATCACATCTAGACAATTCACCAGACCAGGAGACTTCATCTGGAGCTTGCTGGGATCCAATCGAAGGTGCAACAACTCTCAGATTGAAGCCACACTTCTCTGAGCAAAGGTATGAGCTAATTCTTCATCTCGAGCTTCTAGAGATTCTCCATTTCGAATGCTTTAATTTCAATGCATGATAACCGTATAGATGTGTTCGTCTCTTCAAGACGAATCCATAGAGCATAAGAACATGAAAATCCATTGAGTATCGAGTGAGATCTTAGGGATTTAGTGTGGAAGGCTCTCTGGTGAGGATGCTCAGGGACGATGAACGGATGCCGTCCATTCAATACACGCGCAGACGGACGGCTCAGATGACGTCGGACCAGGAGATGGTACAAGAACCGCGGGGCCCGTAGCGCTGAGTCAGATGGCGGCGTCGAATGGGAGCGCGACGCGTGTGCGTTCGGAGATGCCGAGGATGAGTTGGCGCCGTGTGGATAAATAGAAAATTAGGGGTATTTTCTATTTATTTAATTCCCTAAACTTCAAAAATTCATAACTTTGTGTAGAAAAATCAGAAAAATAAAATAAAAATACCCTCTTGCTCGCTGAACGGAGGAGAATAATGTGGAAAAGAAATCATTTAATTTCATCAAGTATTTGATTTTTAATAATTTATTTACTCTCTGCATACTTTTAATTCTCCATGCATGTATACAATTCACCATGGCATGAGACCATAGGGCTTTTGAAGCCTCCGAATTTGGGAACATTCCCCGAATTTTCCAAAGTCGAGAGCCATCCCTATGAAGAGTTATTGATTTTTCAAGTTCATGTTACTCGTTTTGAGTATTTTAATTCCAATAAATAGCATGTTGTGAAATAAATTCTAGGAAAATTTGATGATGTTCCTTATGACCAGAGAACCCTAGGAAAAATAGGTTTTGAGTTAGTTCATTTAAAACTACCCTAATTGGCTTAAACACCCAAAATAGATCTCTAATTAATTAGAGTTAACCATGCATCAAATTGACTTGAAATCAATTCTCCACTGACCTTTAGGATCAGAGGAACCCACCATAAAAGTTTGAGGTCAATTGGACTTGGTTAACCCCACTAACTGGGTTGATTAAGCCACTTAGTCATTTTAAACTTTAAAAATTCATAACTTTTAAAATACTTTTTAAAAATTCACCAAATTGGTTTTGGAGCCTCTCTGATATCAGGGGAATTTAAGAAAATTAAAATTTCAATTTTCTAAAAAAGTTAATTTTTAATAATATTTTAATATTTTTAATAATTAAAAAATAATAAAAATCACAAAAATAATAAAATTCACCAAAATGTCACATTTTGAATTTTAATCACTTAGGAACAAACCCCACATTTTTCTTAGGTCTATTTAATGAGATATTAAATTTTAAAGCCCTAGGGTAATTTTAAAATTAAAAAAATGTATTTTCTAGCATTTTCACTAAAATAATTATAATAAATCATAGAAAAATCAGAAAATTATAAAATTTAATTCTCTGATTTCCTTGATATCAGAGAGATTTTTGAAAAATATAAAATTCATTTTTCAACATTTATTTTATTTTTAAATTAATTAATACTCCAAAACTTAAAATAATTATAATAAAAATAATATAATTCAAAAAATCACCAAAATTGGTCTAAGTGGTCCTCTGGTCATTAGGAATGTCCCCTAATTTTCTTAAGGACAGAAACTTTCCCTTGGTCATGTTATTAAATTTTCCTTGAAAATCTCTATTTTCTACCAAAAATAATTATATAAAGAAATTAAATACAGAAAAATCACATTTTCTCCTCTCATGTCTTTATTCACATATGAGTGAAGTCACATAAAAATTTCAAGTTCATTTGAGTTCAATTTAGTGAGTTATGAAATTATTAAGCTTAAAGGGTAAAGTTGTAATTAAATTTTTTAATCCTTAATTAAAACTTTAGGTTTAATAAAAAAATTAACAAGTAAAATATTTGATCCTAATTTGAGTTGGATGATTAAAATTTAAATAATTAAAGGGTAGAAACCCATTAAACAATTTTAAAATAATTAAACCTTAATTAAATAATTGATTAAATTTGGAAGAATAATAAAATTGGAATTATTAAAATAGGGATATTATTAGGAAGAGATTTATTCTTTAATTTAAAAATCCCTAAATTAATTATCTTATTAATATACAATTCTTAATTAAAATGATAACTCAGATTCAAAACATTAAAAGACTTAATCATTAAACTAAAATTAAATCATTAAACTCTTTTAAAAAATTTCAATTAAATTAAAAATAAAATTAAACTAAAAATTAAATTAAATTGAGTAAATTAAATTAAATTAAATTAGATTAAATTAAATTAAAATTAAAAGTTGAATTAAATTAAAGATTAAATTAAATTAAATTAAATAAACAAATTGAATTAAATTAAATGAATAAATTAAATTAAATTAAATTAAATAAATAAAGTCAAATTAAATTAAATTAAATTAAATTAAATAAAATTAAATAAAATTAAATAAAATTAAATAAAATTAAATTAAATTAAATTAAATTAAAATTAAAATTAAATTAAATCAAATTAAATTAAAACTAAATCAAATCAAATTAATTAATGTAACATCAAATCAAACTAAATTGAATTAAATTGAATTGAATTAAATTAAAACTCAATTAAATTAAATTAAATTAAATTAAATTGAATTAAATATAACATCACCTAAAACAGAAAGAAATTAAATATAAAGCAACTTGAACACTATTCCAAATTTAAACCCATTAACTTAAATTAAATCATTTGAACACCAATTTACTCTCAAAAGTTTTAGTTATCATAACTCCTAAACAGAATATTAAATGAAATGTTACCTCACTCATAGGATATTCAAATGTCCTAGTTCACTGAGCAAGATAACAACAAAACTTAAAATTCTTGGACGATTAATTCATTTGTGTAATTGAATTCATTTGGACTTAAAGCAATCCTAGAAATATTGAAAAGATGTTTAAGATTCTTCTTAAGCACTTCCTCAATATGATAGGATATTTGTAAGAACAATTGAACCCAATTGTTCTTTGATGAAGAAAATCGTCCTTAAACCAAAACACAAAGAACCTAGACGTCATAGGAAATGACTAGCTATAGGATTAGGAACTTGGTAGAAAACCATAACCCTTACCTTAGCTTTACCTAGGAACTTGCTTAAATATTTTAATTGTGTTTTAAGTGCAGCTTGGAATGACGGGAAGACCCTCCAGGTACGCTTTTATTTTATTGCAATCAACTTTCTTGCAATTTACATTATTGCAATTTACTTAGCTGCATTGCACTTATTTTTCTTACATGATAAACAACTGTTGCATGAAAACTCACACCTTTAGGATAGACCCTAAAACTGAATCCAAAACTAAGTTAAAAGTCATTGCAAGATAAAATTCACCGCCACAACATTTCAAAATATAAAACAACTCAAGATTTAATCACAAACAGAACACAAAACTACAATTACAACTAAATTAAAACGTCTCGTTGGATGATCGGGAATACCTCGGATGATGTAACCTACGTGTTACTAACGGGATTTCCCACGGTCTAAATGAAAGTGTGGAACTCATTCGGTTGAGTTTAGCAAATTCAACTGGACTAAGTGAATCCGATAAAAATAATGATGCCGAAGGATGGAACCGTGGGATCTTAACCGGTGTCGTTATAATCAACTTTAAGATTTGTTTTAATTAAAACACAAAAAACACTTGGAAATTAAGATTTTCTCTAAACCAAAACACTTTTCTCATCCCCTGATTTATGACTTCTAAAACTAAACCTCCGCAACAACAAGGAGCTCGGAGCATGGTGGGCAGCACGGCCATCGTCATCAGCAAAACCTGAGTCTACTTCAGCAAAACTTTCCTAGAATTAAAAAACAAAGCCATAGGACTTTGAGGTAGTTTGCCTAGTGCAACATAAATCCTCAATCTTTTGTTATGCATTTGCATTGCAAATTAAGCCCTAACCGGTTTTAGGATTCTGAGGTAGTCGTCCGATACGACATAAACCCTCACATCTTCGAGGCTATTTGTATGATTCTATCATATAAATATAAGCCCTAATTAATTAAAATTGGTAAGATCAAAACATTTGAACAAACATTAGGACTTTCCTAAATCCAAGCCAAACAATAGGATAGTCGGGAAATTACCGAAGTTCGCTTCGAATCTGTGATTTCTCCTACCTTTCTTCCTTCGGATTCCCAAAACAAAATATTCCAAATTTGATCCATGCCCTATTGAAATTCCAAATTTCAATCCCTTGAAAACCTTAAACTTTGAAATTCTTAAGAGCAGAATTATTGATTATTATCGAGAGTTTTCTTAGTTGATTCCCGTCACTTAAGATGTAATTAACTATAGGGGCTTGCCCTTATAGGGAATTTTAAAGAACCCAGGTAATATAAACCCTGTTTAATGTTTTCATATTAAGCAGGGGAATTTGTCGGCTTATAAAATTGGTTCGCAGACCAAATGGATGTCACAAATCTTTTAGTTTGTTTAATCAAGCCCCACCATCAAGCAGTGTGTCTATCCTTAGGGATAGATACACGGTTTGTGGTGTGGTGCTCGTTTATATAAACTATTTGGGATGTGAGATCGGTTTGATTTCATATCTTAAAATCTTCAAATTTAAAATTATTTTCAAAACCAAACACTACTTTTCAAAATTATTTATTTAAACTAAATTAAGAATTCGCCGACAATTTCTGTTAGGCGACCCCCTTTTGAAAATAAAACATACGACCTAAAAAAAATATGCTGACAAGGCATCATTAAATTGGATCGTTTAAGAGTCGATTTCGAATTTGTTGGATTTGAGTTCCTTGAGGTATGAGCACGTCTCCTAAGTAAAATTTTTTTATTTTCACCATGTATTTTGATTACATTGTTGAAAAATAAAAAATCACTATTCTTGGTGAAAATTTGAGGAAAGCTTGAGAAATTGCTTGGATTTAGTAGAAAATACCTTTGGAAGTTAAATTGGGAAGTTTAGATTGATTTTAGAATTTAAGGTGAATTTTTTGTAAATTTTTAGAAATGGCTCCAAAGTCGAAGCGATCGAGAGAGAATGCAAAATTTGATTCCAACAAATTTGTCAATGCTAGAGTGGAGGATAGATACGTCGACGAACTTTTGTCGTGTAAATTGATTCCAGAACAAGTTTTTAGTCAGCCAACAGTAGATATTGAAGAGATGATTGCTAGAAGGAATTGGGAAAATTACTATTGCTTCTCCGATGTTACTGTTATTTCTGTTGTTAAAGAGTTTTATGCAAACTTACCAGCGGAAGAAGACAATATGGTGATGGTTAGAGGTCAGCAAGTGGGTTTTTCTTCTGCGGTAATTAATACTTTTTATTGATTGCCTCCTGATATGTTTTGTTTTTATGCAAACTATCATCATTCTGAGGGAGATTTAGATGAGATAATGTCTTTTCTTACTGATGAAAGAGGTTTATGGAAGATAACAAATGAAATAAGAGTAAATTTTCAGGCCTCTAAGTTGAATGCCACCTTAAAGGCATGAAATTACTTTATCTCATCTAAACTGTTGCCTTCAAGTCATGTTAGTGAAGTTACAAGGGAGAGAGCTGTTCTGAACCATTATAATCATCAGAAGGATTAGACACATCATTAGTTTTTACAAAATCCATGTTTATTTTAGCTTTATATACAGGGAGGGAAATCTTCCTACTGACTGGTTGGCAATACATGGCTTGCATTATCATTCTGTTGGTACACAACCTCCTCTTCAGCTAACAAAGCTACTCATTGGAGACACTCTTGATATTACACACATTAGAGTATAGCTTGTTGTGTCATGTTTTAATGGTAATTGGCTTCATTTATCTAATTACTTTGGGAAGTTTTCTTTATGCTATTTCAATGACTTATTTGGGACTCATTGGAGTGGTTGGTTGTTTTTGGACAGAGGGTCTGCACCATTTTTACTATCCTTCTATTATTATGACTGAATTCTGGGAATGTTTGGAAGCTTTTTGTTGTAGGTCCCCATAACTGTTAGCTAATTTCTGTAAGGGCTGCAATCTATTTGGAACTATAGATGTCTGCTATGTTGGTTTTCTTTTTTTGGTTGGGAAATTCACTGCTGCAAGGTTTTGACTCTGGATGGTGCTTGCTCTCTTGGTGAATGCTTCCTTTTTAACTGCATTGTTTCTCTTTTAGATGGGTTACTTGACAGCTATAGAACTACGCATAATTGTGGATATTCTTACACTACAATATACTCTCATTTGGTTTTTTGTTTTTTCCTTGAGTATACTTGTATTTCTGTTTTTTGCTTTTTTGCATAGGTTGTACTGTAGGAGGAGGAAGCATTGGGTTTAAATTTGTACTTTTTTGTTTTTTAGTATAGGGATCCACCTCCCATCCCAACTTTGTACCCTATTTTTTGATATTAACACATACGAGCCGAATAATTCTCCTTCCTAATATATATATATATATATATATATATATATATATATAGCAAAATTAAAGATGCATTAAAAGAAGGATAGTCTTAACTACATCTGATATAAGGGAGTGAAAGTAAATCCCCAAAAAGTAAAAGCTTTAAATGCCCAAAAGGAAATTTGAAAATTTCAAGAGTTCAGAAGTTGCAGCAGTTTTTGCCAGCCAGTTGGCTGGCTGATTTCCCTCCCTGTTTAAATGACTCCAGTAGATAGTAGTGTCCTTGATGAGAGAGAGTAAACTCCTGTGAAGATATATCAGCTTCCAAGGTATAACTATAAAACCTATCATGATACTAACCAGTTGAAGAGAATTGGATTCCATCTAGAGAAAAGGATACCCAATAGCTTTGGCAGTTTTTATAGCCCAGATAGCAGCAATCATTTCAGCTTCAAGTGGAGAATTAGAAACAATAGGAGCCTGGAAACCCCACAGTAACAACCCTTTATGATTTCTGCACACCCCCCCCGATTCCAGAAGACTGAGGAGTATAACTCCAATCAATATTGATTTTAATCCAAGGTGAGAAAGGAAGAAGCCAATGAAATGTCTTAACCTTAATCTTGGTTCTATTCACCTGCCGATAAGTGAGCCTATACCTTTGCAAATAAGTGCAACAATTAACAAAAATATGATTAGAAGAACATTTGTGCTCACCATATTTGTTATTGTTCCTAGCCATCCAAACAAACCAGCAGATAATTAGTGGGCATAAAGATAGATTGTGAGCTTTCCAATCATCCCAACAATCTTCCACAGAATTCCAGTCTCTAAGATGATGAAGAATTTGAAAATGGCTCAGCACCTTGATCCAGATCTCCCTGGTCACAGCACAGTGAAAAATCAGGTGGGCAGTAGATTCCTCATGTGCATGACATAAACAGCATCTAGAAGCTATTCTAAGGCCCTTTAGTTTGAGTATATTATCCATAGGTAAGAATTTATGGAATAATCTCCAATTAAAAAAAAGATATTGAAGGTGTCAGATTAGCATTCCAGATTTTTTTTCCTAATTATTTTGGGTCCGATTGTGCAGAGATTGATAAATAAAAGAGTTGAATGATTGAGAGGAAGGTTTCTTTATGATGAGCTTATCAGATTTAGTCTGATCAATCTGGATAGATTTGATATGTTGTATGTTTGGGGTGTCCAAAATTTTTTTTAGCTTCTCCACATCCTACTGATAATTATTCCAGAAATCAGCTACTTTATGATTGTAATTTACCTCAACATTAGGAAGAGGAATTAAAGACTCATCCAGTAACCAATTATCCATCCAGAAATTTAAAGGAACCATCTCCAACTTCCCAGCAGAAGAACGTATTTGCCAGATGTCTCTTTAAGTAATCCTTTCCATTATTTAGAATCCCCAGGCTTGACCTGAACCAGATCAGGGTGGAGGTTTCTACAATATTTAGCAGTTAAAAATTTAGCCTAAAGTGTGTCTTACTTTCTGAATTTTATCCACTGCTTGAATTGAAAAATTTGACTTATATGTTGAAAACTTATAAAGCCCAGTCCACCAGAATGAATGGGTTTACAGAGTTTATTCCATGTCGCCCAATGCATTTGTTTGTGTTGTCCTTCCCACAAAAATTTATTAAAGGTGGTTTCCAACCTTCTTTGTATGCTCCTCTTCATTTTGATCATTTGCATAGTATACAAAGGAAAAGTGGTAAGAATGCTTTTAATAGAGTAACCCTTCCCCCATTTGAGAGAAAACTGTTGGTCCAACAGTTGAGTTGAGAACATACGTTATTAACCACCTCATCATATTGTGTTTGTTTTTTCCTCCCTTTCAAAAGTTGAACCCCTAAGTATTTCAAAGGAAGATCTGAATGAGAGAAGCCAGATGTATTTTTGAGACATTGATGTTTTTTAAATTGCTTGTCTGCCAAGAAATGGCACTTCTGATAGTTTAACTCCAAACCAGACACTTGTTGAATATGATGAATAATCTCCAATGTTTTTTTGACTGCCTGTTTACTTCCATTGGTGAAAATGATCACATCATCAACATAAGCAAGATGACTTATGATGGGTTTAGAGCTGTGATTATAACAAAGATAAGGATAATTACATGAGCCTTGTTTTGGAGCCTAGAGAAGTAGTCAAAAGCAAGTATGAAAATTGTTGGAGATAAAGGATCTCCTTGCTTAAGGCCCCTCCCAACAGGGAAGAACCCATGACTGGTCCCATTAATTATAATAATAAGAAGTATTATAAAGCCATCTTTGAATAAGCTTACAAATTGTTGGACAGAAACCTCTAGCCTTAAGCTTTTGATTAATAAAATTCTAGCTAAGACAATCATAAGCTTTCTTTAAATCAAGTTTGAAGATTAAATTCTGTCCTCTGCAAGGTTTATCAATCTCCAGCAACAGTTCTTGAGCAAGCAGTCCATTGTCAGTAATATTTCTTCTCTGAATGAATGCAGCCTAATTGGCACTAACCAGAAGATGTAAAAAAAGTTGTAATCTACTCACAATGATCTTACTGATAATCTTATTCAAAGTATTTATAAGACTTATGGGCCTGAAATCATACCAAGAAGTTTTTTTCTAATCTTTAGGGATTAAAGCTATGCTTGTGGCAGCAAAATAGTTAGGCAGATCAGTTCCAGTGAAAAAAGCTTGTACAACTTCCACCATATCCTTCCCCACTATATCCCAAGCTGTTATATACAAAACAGAAGTGAATCCATCAGATTCTGCAGCCTTGTTCTCATCAATAGATTTTAAAGCCTGTAGTATTTCAGCTTCATCAGGTAAGGTAAGCAACTGTAGCTGTTGAACAATGTTCAGTTGATCACTAAAAAGTTCCTTCATAAACACAGCAGAATTTGTAGGGTAGGCAGAAAGGTGATTTTTAAAGAATTGAACAGCACTTTCCTTGATTTGATTAGGATCAGATAGGCACTTTCCATCCTTATCTTTAATATTGGTTATAGCATTTAATTGTCTTCTGTATTTGATCACAGCATGGAAGAACCTAGTATTTCTGTCCCCAAATAGTTGTTTATTAATTACAACCTTTTGTTGAAGAAATTCCTCGTCAACTGTCAAAGCTTGAAGAAGTTGTTCTTGTGCTTACAAAAGATCAATATGATTATGCAGCTTCAAAGCCTGCTCAGCCTCCAACTGAGCTATTCTTATTTCAGTTTGCTTCACCTTCTCAAAAAAATTTCCAAACACAACTTTGTTCCATGTCTTAAAATGTTTAGTCAACTGTTTTTGTAATCTCCATAGCTTAATCAGAGGATTAGCAGCAGTGTCATTATGGATATTCCACCCCTTTTCACTTCATTTAAGAAATCTGGATGTTTTACCCAGACATTTTGAAATCTGAAAGTAGGGAATACAGATTGTTGATAAAATGAGATCTTAATAAGTAGAGGAGAATGATCAGAAGTCTTCTTATGTAAATGATGTACATTAGTGATAGGGAAGGTGTTCATCCAACAGCTATTAACAAGGAATCTGTCTAATCTCTCCATAATTTTGCCTCTTTGCCAAGTGAAAGGTGTTCCATAGAAACCCAAGTCAAACTGTCCAGCACTATTTATTTTGGAAGAGAATTGCATCATATTTTGTAAGTTTGGAGTACTTCCACCCAACTTCTTACTGGGGTCAGTAATACTATTAAAATCACCCCCAACAATCCAATTTTCCTAAACATTACCACTAATGCTGATGAGATTATCCCAAAGTAAAGTTCTGTCAAGTGAAGAGCATCCAACATAAATGAAGGTGGCCAGCCCAGAAAATTGAGCAATCTTGAAATGTACATGAACAAACTAAAAGTCATCTATAAGAACCTGGCAAGTTAGCTCTTTCTTACTAAATAGCTAAATTTTGTTATTTCTATTAGCATAAAAATTGAACCCCTGGAACTTGTTGTTGTACTTATGTATGTTGCTATGGACCATTGGCTCAAATAAAGCAATGATCCAAGGCCTATAAATCCTGTAAATATTCTAAATTCTGCTAAGGGTTTTGGGACTTGCCACACCCCTAACATTTCAGCACAGTATATTAATCATGATGGGTAGCCTTACCTGCCCTAGTCAACCTAGGGGGAGGATCCTTAGAATTTTTTGGATCCATGGCTTCAATAATATTGTTTTCTGAGATATATTTAAGCTCTATTACATCTTTTCTTTTTCTCCTGCTTTTCTGAACAGTCCAAACCTATTCCATTTCATTAGACATATGATCTAACACTGCCTGATCAGTTGCTTGTGTCTCAGTATGATCCCTGACCCCATCATCCTTATCACCTGTGGAATCTAGAAGGATAGTGCGATAAGGTTGTGTCACATTATTTAGTGGGCTAATAAGCTGAGTGGAGGGCCAATTTTTGGGACTAAATTCCTCTTTAATTTCAGTATCAGAACCCATTCTGTCACTATCCTCAGCTGAAATTTTTTCTGCTAGTTGGTTCACCTCAGGATTAATTTAATTTTCCACTATAACTGGTAACTGAGTTTGTTGAACGCCTTTGCCCACATTACCATCAGCTAAGCTCCCAATAGTGGTAGGAGAAATAAAAGAAGTGTCCCTGTCTGAAGATAAGTCACCCTGTTGGTTAGGTGGAGAATCCTGGGGGGGTGTTTGGACAAAATCTATTTATTTGTTACTCAGAGGAGGTTGGTTCTTATCCAAGGATTCTTTTTGGGCAACTTTAAAAGGTCTAAGTTCCGGGTGGACCCTGTAGCATTGTTCCACAATATTCCCAAAAATGTGACAATGCTTACAATACAAGGGCCGATATTCCAGAACAATTGGCTGCCAGTAGCCATTGTTAGCAGTCCCCAACCATACACCATCAATATATAACTGAGTTATATCTCTTTCCACCATAAATCTAGCTTTAGAAACCCTAAATACATTAGCTGAATGCATGTCTAATTTTAGGGGTCTTCCCATGGAGTCAGCAATATCATAAAGAATTTTATGATGAATATAAGGCAGCTTCAGGTTTGGGAGGTTAAACCACATTGGAACAATTGGGGGCTCTTGTGAAGGATCAAAATCCAAAGTCCATTTCAGTAGCTTCATGGTATTACCTTCAACCATAATGAACTTCTTTGAAAACACTTGAGCATAGTCATCCTCCCTAGTTAATTGAAGCATGATGTGTCTACTGTCAAACACACCAATTTTCCATTGCCCCAACAACTTAAGGTCATCAACCACTTTGCGCAAAGTGTCCAGTTTAGGGTGACCAAACTGGAACTTACCCACCAAATTATATTTGTAAGGTTCTGAAACCTTGGTAAGTTCCTCCTTAGTAAAGATCATGGCTAATTTACCAGCCTTCTTCGTGTACTTCTAATGAACTCACATTCCACTTTTCCTTCAATAGCATCATGGTAAATCTGTGGGAATACCAGTTTATCTCCCAAAGTAACCCCTCCCTCTTATCTGACAGTAACTTCAGCATAAGAACTTCTTCCCACCAGAGATTGATCAACATTAAGCAACTCCCGAGCCATAGAACAAATGGAACATTAACTCAGCAAATTCAAAAAACCCAACACCCGAGAAAGCAAAACCCACGCTCCCAGTACCACAACAGGAAACCAAGCAATGCAAAACAACAAACCTTATGACAAGGCCACCGATGACAGTCACCGCCGTCACCATGCATTAGAGATCCCAGTGAGAAAAAGGGGGGAAGAACTCCTGATCTTAATACCATGTTACAATTCTCTCAGAATATCACTAATGCAGGATTATTTGATCTAGGCTACATTGGTACCCCTTTTACATGGAAGAGAGGTAATTTATTTGAGAGAATTGATAGAGTTTTAGCTAATGATCTATGGCTCAACACTTTTCCCATAACTCAAGTGCAGCATTTACACAGAGCAACATCTGACCACTCCCCACTACTGATCCAGATTTCTTTCAGTTCTTACAAAGGGTACTCCCAGTTTAGATTTCCCAATGTTTGGTGCACTCACAATAGTTTTATAGCTGAAGTACACAGAGCCTCGAATGTTTTTGATCACACTAGCTGCAGTCCTCTTGTGAGACTGTGGAGATTGCAAAAGAATGTAGCTTTTAAACAAAGATTGTGGAATAAGAATCAGTTTGGTAATGTTTTTCAACAAGTTAAAGATGCAGAAGCCAAAGTTCATTTGTTGGAAGCTGCTAATGATTTGGGAGGGGATCAGGCACATGAGCTTGAAAATGCCCAGTCTCTTTTTTTCCAAGCCCTGGAAAGGGAAGAGGCTTTTCTACAACAAAAAGCTGCTGTGAACAAATACCTTTATGGGGACAGGAATTCTAAGTATTTTCATGCAGTCATTAAACACGAGAAGAAAAATAAATGCTATACTTAAAATCAAAGATGAGGTCGGCAATTGGAGTTACCGATCAATCTTCTATTTCACAAAGTGTCGTATTACATTTTCAGAATTTTTTTACTGAACAGCCTATATCCTCTACTTCATTTGTTGCTGAGACGTTTTCTGATCATCAAGATTATGTGAATCAGCTTAATTTAACTTTCCTACCCGATAAACAGGAGATAATGCAGGCTTTGAATAGCATTGAGGGTAATAAAACAGCTGGTCCAGATGGGTTCACTTCAACATTTTATATTAAAGCTTGGGATATTGTGGGTGCTGATCTTATTCAGGCAGTTCATTCTTTCTTTCTTGGGTCTGATCTTCCTAAATATTTTGCAGCAGCCAGCATTGCTCTTATTCCCAAAGGAACTCAAAAAACTTAGTGGACTGATTTCAGACCTATCAGTCTTGCTACTACTTTTTCTAAAATAATTAGCAAAATTCTTGTGGGGAGACTACAACCCTATCTTAACCAATTGATCGGCTCTAACCGATCCGCTTTTGTGCGAGGCGGAACTATTATCGATAATTGTCTTTTGGCTCGGGAATTGTTACTTGATATTGATAAGAAATGTACGGGACATAATTTACTTCTCAAATTGGATCTTAAAAAGGCATATGATACTATCGGTTGGAAATTTATTGATCTAGTACTTAAAGCTAGAGGTTTCCATCCTGCTTTTTGTACTTTAATTCAAAGATGGTTGTCCAATGCATATTACAGTGTCTCGGTTAATGGCTGCAGCTGTGGTTTCTTCAAAGCTGGTAGGGGGCTGAAACAAGGAGACCCACTTTCTCCAACCATCTTCATCTTGGCTTTTGATTACTTCTCCGGAACTGCGAATGCTTGCTCTAACACTTTATCCTTATCTTCATTTTAAGCATGGTTCTTCACGGATGATTAGTCATTTGGCATATGCTGATGATGTCATCATTTTCACCAATGGAAGTAAGCTTGTCGTAAAGAAAACTTTACAGGCGGTCGATCACCTAGCCTTGGTAGCGAGTCCGGAATTAAACCAAAGGAAGTGTCAACTTTTGGCTGGAAAAGGGTTCGAAATATCAACGGTGGGTGAAAGAGTACCCGAGTTTTCAGTGCTTGATCTCCCTTGAAATATTTAGGAGTGCGATTAAATAAAGGAAGGAGGAAGCAATCTCGGTATGATGAAGTTGTTAGGAAGATTACATCAACATTAAGCTATTTGGACTAATACCTTTCTATCTAATGGTGGAAGATTAACTTTACTTAAGAGTATACTCTCAACCTTTCCCCTTTATCAGTTACAAATAGTTAGAATGAAAAAGAGCACTCAGAAAATGATAGAAACAATGTTTAATAAATTTCTCTGGGAAGGCCAAACCAAACAATATCATTGGGCTATATGGAACAAGGTATGTAAACCAAACAAGGCTGGGGGACTAGGGCTAAGAAATTTCCAACAGATGAGCCATTTGTTCTATTGTAAGCAGTGGATTAAATTCAGAAGGAAAGATACCATGTGGGCAAAATTCTTATTTGACAAGTATTGCTGGAAAGCTCACCCAAATTCAGTAGTGCCAAGACAAGGGGATTCTAAGCACTGGAGAAGTTTGCTGAAAGTTAGGGATATGGCCAATCAGTATTTCTGCTTGGGAAGTGGGCGAGGGGAGGTGAATTTTTATTATGACAACTGGATAGGAGATGGTACTTTAAATTTTACTGCCGATTTCAATCACCAAGTAACTGTTGCAGATTTTTTGGTGGAGGATCACTGGAATGTCAACAGGCTGAATGAAATTTTGGATGGGGAGAGCATACAGCAGATTATTCAAATCCCTATTTATCCAACTAAACACGATAGAATCCTACTGAAGCGATCTAATAAAAAATCTTTCAATCAAATGATTCATAGCTCACTTCAACTTTGGCTCGATACTTCTTGGGGGAGAAAATCTGGACCAGGCTTTTATCCCCCTCTATGTCTTACTTCTGCTGGCGAATGTTCCATCATTACCTTCCATTAGATGATATTTTAAAACTCAAAGGCCTAAGACTTGCTTCTAGATGTTGGCTATGTCAAGCTCAGGAAGAATCATTTTCCCACCTCTTTCTCCATTGCACTGTCACTAAACAGGTGTGGATTCTTGTTTTACAACAATTCCATCTTAATCACCTTAATTACAATTGGCTCAATTGGGAGGCTTGCTTGGGAGGATCTGGAAAAATGAAAAATGGTTCCATTTACCTTTAGTTATCTGCTTGGTTTGTTTGGATGCATAGGAATCAAGTGAAGTTTGACAACGGAACTTGTAATATTAATCATATGGTGGCTAGCTGCTGCAGTTTTCGAGTAAGAAGCCACTTGTTGGAGCCCACAAATAAAAGAAAACCTACATTGCTTGAAGTGGTCCCTTCCACCTCCACCATGGATAAAAATAAATATAGATGGGAGTTTCACTAACTCTGCTGCTTGGAATTAGGGCGGTTGTAGAAATTACGGAGGTAAGTTCTTGTGGTATTTCCAAGTACCTATCATCTCACTGTCAGCTCTCTACTCTAAACTCCAAGCTGCTTATTGGGCTCTAATTACTGCTAAAGCTTTGAACTACCAATTTGCCTGGATTGAATCTGACTCTCAGCAGCTTGTTAATATAATACAAGGATTATCCCCTCCTCCATGGAATTTGGTATACCCTTACAGAACATTGCTCTCTACATTTGGCTCTCTCACCCTCAAGTGGTCTCATATCTTTAGAGAAGGTAACCAACACTGCTAGCTGGTTGGCCAAACGTGCTACTTGCGGCTCAAAGGATTATTTTTTCGTTAAACCTTGATGATCCTTTAAAGCTTTTACTTTTTGGTGATTTGACTGATATTCCCTATATTAGATGTATGTAAACTTTGTTGACTTTTGCTGAATGAATTTTTGCTTTTTCTTAAAAAAAAAATGTATGTATATATATATATATGTATTTTTTAAAAAAAAGAAAACTAATTTATTAATCTTTAAAGAGTCTAGTACATCTGATATGAGGAATTAAAAGCAAATCCCCATGCAAAAGAAGTCTAAATTCCTTAAATGAAGGAGATCTAGGATCCATAGAAGAATAAGAACAACATAAAGTCTCATTTGAAGAAGAAGCTCTAGTAGCATGCTAGTTTGTTGGATGATTTGCCTCTCTATGAATATGGCTCCAAACTATAGCTTTATTAATAGAGATTAAAGATATTTTGTTGATCCATATTTGAAGATACCATAGTGTAGCTGCTTTATGCTGAAGAATATGAAGTAATAATAAAGAGTCCATCTCAATATGAATAAGACAATGATGATTCAAGATGGCTATTTTAAGCCCCCAAAAAATAGCAATAGCTCCTGCTTCAAGTGCATTAGCAACAATAATAGGAGTAGATAGAATCCATAGACATATACCCATATGATTTCTACAAAGAGCACCAATACCATAAGTGGAAAATTTAAGACTACCATCAGTTTTTATTTTCACCCAGGGAAATTTTGGAGTTCACCAAATGATTAGCTGAGCCTTGAAATGAGATGATTTGTCACTGAATTTAAAAAGAGTGCTTATTTTATGAAGATAATTCAAACAATTTTTAGTGATAATCTGAGCAGAGAATGCCTTATTGTTATAAAAAATGTCATTACTTGCCATCCATGTGAACCAAAAAATAATAAGAGGGAGATAAAATTCTGCTGTCCCCTTCCAATCCTGCCAGCAAGCATCTATGTTATTACATAATTGATACTTAGAAATAATACCCTTGTACCTTAGAATAGACTTCCATACTTCCTGTACAGCAGGGAAATTGAGAAATAAATGATTAATTGATTCTTCATTGGAGTGACAAAAGTGACATAAAGAAGGTCCACAAATTCCCTTTAATTTCAGAATATCATCTTTTGGCAGAAACTTTCTAAATAGTTTCCAGCAAAAAAATGACATGGATGGAGATATATATTTGTTCCGAAGAAGTTTCCCCCAATCATTATAAGTCCAATTATTACATGAAAGATAAATGAACTTGGAAAGGCTTTATGTAGAAGGATTCTTAGTAATCAATCTATCTTTTTTATTGGGCTGTAATGGAACAGAAAGAATCTTATTTATAAGATCTTTGTTGACAGAAGAACTAAGTTTGGATACATCCCAATTGAGATTAGTCCAACAGTCAGAGACTTTATGTATAGCAAAAGACATGATCTGTTGATCCTTTAGATAATCATTAAATAACCAGTTGTCTAGTCAAAAATCAATCTGGCCATCTCCAATTTCCCAAATAAATAATTTTTCAACAAACTCTCTTACTTTCAAAAACTTCTTCAAAGTTTTTGAATCTCCCAGCTTGGCTTGAACCTGAGAAGGATGAATTGTTTTGCAATATTTTCCATGTATAAATTTAGACCAAAGAGAGGACTTTGCTCTAAACTTAATCCATTGCTTACAATAATAAAAAAAATTGAGATGTTGAAAACTTTTAAACCCAAGGCCACCACTAGCAATAGGTTTACACAGCTTATCCCAATTTGACCAATGCATTTGTTTATGTTGCCCTTCCCAAAGAAATTTATTAAAAATAATGGATAAAAGCTTTTGAGTACTTCTCTTCATAATAATGAATTGAAGAGTACATAATGGAAAGGTTGTTAAAACACTCCTCAAAAGAGTAACTCTACCACCATTTAATAGGAAAGAATTTGTCCAACATTGAATCCTTGAAGAAATTTTAGTAACCACTTCATCATAATGGGACAACCTTTTTCTTCCTTTTAACAAAGGGAAACCCAAGTAAATAAGAGGATAAGTAGCTTCTGTGAATCCAGTATAATCAGTAATCCAATTTTAATCTGAGCTTTAATCAAGGAACTAGCAAGAAACTAACATTTGGCCTTATTAAATGTCATCCCAGAAACAGCTTCAAAATAAGATAATGATTTCATTATTCATTTAATAGAATTCTTGCTGCCATTACAAAAGACAATAATATCATCTGCATAATCAAGATGACTAATCAATAAATTGGATTTGTGCTGATATTGGAAATAAGGAATATTCTGTTGAACTTGATTTAACAAGTTAGAGAGGTAGTCAAAAGCCAAATGAAAATATAAGGAGATAAGGGGTCTCCCTGTTTAATTCCCCTACCAGCTTGGAAAAAGCCATGAGTACTTCCATTAATCAAAATACTATAAAAGTTATTTTCCAGCCATCTAGAGATTAATTTGCAGAAGTCGAAATTAAATCCTCTAGCAGCTAAGACATCAAGTATAAAAGACCAATTAATAGAATCAAAAGCTTTAGCAAGATCCAGTTTTAGAATAATTATTGATCCTCTACATGGTTTATCAATATCAGCAAGAAGCTCTTGGGCAAGAAGAATATTCTCACTAATGCATCTACCTTTAATAAATGCATATTGATTTTCTGAAATTAAATCCACCAAGAAAGGTTGAAGCCTGTCCACAAGCACCTTACTGATGATCTTAGATAAAGTAGAAGTAATACTAATTGGTCTAAAATCTTTCCAGCAATTCTTACTTCTGTTTTGAGGTATAAGTATAATGGAAGAAGATGAAAAATATTTAGGCAAATTAAATCCTTGAAAGAAAGCATGTATAAGAGCAACAACATTTTGCTTAATAATGTTCCAAAACTGTTTGTAGAAATCAGAATAGAAACCATCTGGCCCAGCTGTTTTATCACCATCCATTGAGTTAATAGCAGAAAAAAAAATTCATCTTCAGTAGGTAGATTAATTAATTGATCACCATTTTAAACAATCCATTTTATAGCAGATGAGCAGAAAATAAGGAAGGATTAGAAGGATGAAAAGAAAATAGATTCTGGAAATACATAACAGCATCCTCAAAAATTTCTTGGAAATCATATAACCATCCTTTAGTAGAGGAATTAATTTTAATACTGGTGTTAAGAGATCTCCTATATTTGATAACAGCATGAAAAAACTTAGAATTCCTGTCTCCAAATAAAAAATGATTAGCTGAAGCTTTTTGTTGAAGGAATAATTCCTCCTGAAGAATAGCAGAATTCAACCTTTCATTTGCCACCAATAAATCCTGTTCATGAAAAATATCATTTTCAATATCTTTTTCAAGCTTAGAAACCAAATCTTCAGCATATCTGATATTAGAATTAATATTACCAAATTCATTCCAGTTCCAGCTAGTCAAAGCCTTAGACAGCTTTTTCTGAATTTGCCATAATTGAATAAGAGGATTTGCATTTATGTAATCCTGTGGAATGCTCCAATTTTGTTCAATAACTTACTGCAATTAGGATGAGAAGACCACACATTTAAGTATCTGAAGCTAGCTTTATGAACAGTATTTGTAATAACAAGTTTAATAAGCAAAGGGGAATGATCAGACCTCAATATAGCAAGAAGCTTTACTTTTGAAATAGGAAACCAATCAAGCCAGGCCTTATTAACAAGAATTCTATCCAATCTTTCATAGATGCTTCCTCTTTTCCAAGTAAAGGGAGATCCTTCAAAGCCAAGATCAAATAAACTAGCATCCTTAATATGATTAGAAAAGAGAAGCATATCATTAAGATTAGGATTCCTTCCCCCTTCTATTCACTAGGATGAGCAATACAATTAAAATCACCTCCAACCATCCATCCCTCAGTAATATTTTGCCCAATAATTTGTAAATGAGCCCAAAGATCTTCTGTATCAGCTTTAGAAGATGAAGCATAGACAAAGGAAGCAAAACCTTTAAAAAGATCAAGTTCAAAATGAATATGTAGAAATTGAGAATGATCCACCAGGATATCAACCTTTAACTCTTTTCTATAAAAAAGCAAGATTTTATTGGAAGAATTAAAAACAAGATTGTAACCAGAAAATCTTCTAATAAATCTGTCCAAATTAGATTTAACCATTGGTTCAAGATGAACCACCACCGAACATTTGTAAACCCTGTTAAGTCTTAATAATCTATTAAGGGAGCCAAGGTTTGCAACTCCCCTAATATTCCAACAGAGAAAATGAAGCATGTTGGGTAGATCTGCCTCCTCTAGTTCGCCTAGAGAAGGAAGATGCAGAAGAACTAGATGGAATAATGTTCTCAGCAGACAAATGATCAGCAGACTTTTTCTTCTTACTTCTTTTCACAACCCAATCATTATTGAGTTCATTGTTGACAATAGCCATATTATTCTTGATGTTTGGATTCTCCTGTGGTTTAACGTTGAAAACTGGATAGTTCATAGCTGGAGACAGAACATCTCTAGATAAATAATGATCAGTGTTAACATTATCAGCAGAATTTGGAATCCCTTCATCAGTTAATTCAGGTTCCATTCCCTGAACATTAGGAATAAGAGTAGAATTATCTGAGATAGGTATAACATTATCAGAAATGTTTTGAATATCAGATTCAATATTAAGAATTTCAGCTTGTATATGGACATCCCCCACAGCTACATCATTCTGAATAATAGCAGGTACCTCACCAGAAGATGCAGCATTAACAATAGGAACAGTCATTATCCCAGAATCAATGACATTAATAAAAGAATTATCAACCATAAAAACAGCCTTAGAATTAATATTCTGAATTTGAGTAGAATCTTGTATTGGAATAATAATGTTCATAGAAGGATCTTCTGTTCCAGCAGGTTTCAAGTTTTGAATTCTCACAGCTAATGATCCCCCAGCCACTGATCCATCCTTAACAAATAAAGAAGAATTGAGATTCTTAATCTTATCTGGTTTAAGATTAGGCTTTAATCTATAACAACCTTCTTTGGAATGCCCAAACATTCTACAATGATAACAATAAGTAGGTTTATTCTCCATAACAATAGGCTGCCAATAGCCATTATGTGGTGACCCAAGCCAAATTTCATCAATATCTGGAAGAACAATGTCTCTTTCAACAAGTATTCTGGCCAAGGAGATGGCTTAGAAAGGTTGAAGGTAGACATATCCACTTTTAAAGGCCTTCCAATAGCAGTCCCTATAGCATAAATAACTTGATGGTTGAAGAAATACAGTTTCAGATTTAGGAGTCTAAGCCAGATAGGAACAATAGGAGCTTCTTGATTAGGATCAAAATTAGGGGACCATTTCAGAATCTTCATATACCTTCCCTCCATCATGATGAATTTTCTAGAAAAAAGATTAGCATAATCTTCCTCCTTTGAAAGGTAGATCATTATATGTTTACCATCAAAAGGACCAGCCTTTCAATTCCCAACCAATTTAAGTCTTTCAAAAACTTTTCTGATATTATCCATTTTTGGATGACCATACTGAAATTTACCAATTAAGGTAAATTTATGGACATCCACTAGTAAAGACAATTCAGAATCTGAGAAAATAAGGGCAGGTTTACCCCCCTTCTTAACCACTTGCTTAATAAATTGACAACCCCCTTTTCCAGCAGTTGTATCATGATAAGCTTGAGGAAAGATTAGTTTATCAAGTTGATCATTGAGACCAATACCAGCAACTTCAAGAAAAGAAGCCTTACCAGTACCCATATCAGCCATGAGAGAACAAAATCAAGAATTAAAAGAGGAGTGTAAGAACCTCAAATCAAGAAATTAGATCAGTAAAATGATAAGAACATCAACAGTAAACAACCTTGAACAGCCACAGATGAACAAAACTCTCAACCAGAAAAACAAGAACCCAGAATTTTGAACAAAAACAAACCCGGGAAAGCAGAAATCAACAGAAAGGAGGTTTGAAACTAATAGAATTAATTTCCAAACCAAGAAAAACCAGGATCAATCAACAAAAAAACTCACAGAATCTGAAGGGATTTGAAAATCGCCTCAAGAAACCTCCCTAAAAATTGCTCCATTCTCCATATGTGTATATATATATGTATGTATGTGTGTGTGTGTATATATATATATATATATATATATATATATATATATATATATATATATATAGAACCTGGGAAGGATGGGACTGCAACTGGTTTTGACCTCTCAGCTGCTGGGAGATATGCTGATCAAGCTATTGAAATAAGAGACCCCCCTGATAAAAGTCCTTCACTCCAGATTAATGCTGAAGAACCCCCTATTACTTTTGTACAGGAACTACCTGACAGTTCAGCTGCAGGTGGTACCTTTGCTACTCCCATAGAGCCTACAATAAATACAGTGTTACTTCCCCCTTCTGAACCTATAACAGGTGAGTCAGCCCAAATTATACTCTCTGGATTGAATACTGAAGCAGAAGGAGCATGGTCTATGCAAAAGAGTAGGAGAAGGAGGAAAGATCTTATGGAACTACAAAATTTATCACAAGATAACATCATTGGTATGGATCAGTCTTCAGCCACTCCCCCTAGGCTTACTAGGGCTGGTAAGGCACTCCATCATGATTAATCTTCTCTGCTGGAATGTTAGGGGTGTTGCAGGTCCTGGCACCCTCAACAGGCTGCTACATTTGAACGGGACTTATAAACTATGGATATTTGCTCTCTTAGAACCTTTGGTTCACACTAATATTACTAAAATTACAAAAAG
The DNA here is from genome assembly GCA_022702705.1 of Papilionanthe hookeriana x Papilionanthe teres. Classification (NCBI taxonomy): domain Eukaryota; kingdom Viridiplantae; phylum Streptophyta; class Magnoliopsida; order Asparagales; family Orchidaceae; genus Papilionanthe; species Papilionanthe hookeriana x Papilionanthe teres. Next base: position 42,034,938 of record CM040429.1, on the reverse strand, counting down.
ATTCCCAGGTTTTCACTTCCAATCAAACTCGTAATAATAAGATTTGGGTTTTTACCATAAAAGAATTGCATTGTACTACTCTTATTGATAACTATCAATCGTTACACATTCAATTTGGGTTAGATCAATTCCATGGCCGTGCCACTTTCTTATATGCTTGGTCGTTCTTCCAGTCGACGGATCTAATCTTTGAGCTGAAATTTGCAGCATCAGTGCTTCTAATCCCTCTAACTGGTTAGTGGGTGGGGACTTTAATTGTATCAGAGACCCTAGTGAAAAAAAAGGAGGCAGAACCCCAGATCTCCAAACTATGATGCAATTCTCTCACAATATAACCACTGCTGGGCTTTTTGATTTAGGATTCATTGGATCCCCCTTCACTAGCGAGAGAGGCAAACTAATGGAGAGACTGGATAGAGTGCTAGTAAATGATTCCTGGTTGAACACTTTTCCCATCACCCAAGTACTTCATCTGCATAGAGCTACTTCTGATCATTCTCCATTATTGATTCAGATCTCCTTCAGCACTCATACAGGACACTCCCCCTTCAGATTCCTAAACATCTGGTGTGATCATCCCACCTTTCTGGAAGAGGTCAAGAACTCTTGGAAAGTACCTGATTGTCATAATATCAATCCAATTATCAGACTTTGGAGACTGCATAAGAATCTGACATTTCATTTCAGGTATTGGAATAAGCACACATTTGGCAATGTGTTCCAACAAGTCAGGGATGCTGAAACAAAAGTCCAACTATTGGAGGCTCAACAGGATTTGGGAGAGATTCAGGAGCAGGAATTGTTGATTGCTCATTCTCAACTTGCACAAGCTTTAGATAGAGAAGAGAGTTTTCTGCAACAAAAAGCTGCTACCACAAGGTATCTTTTTGGGGATAGAAACACTAAGTATTTCCATGCTATGATCAAACACAGGAGGAAAATAAATGCTATTCTCGGAATAAAGGATTCAACTCGGTAATTGGGTTACGGACCCCACTCACATCTCTAATAGTGCTATTCAAGCACTTTCAGCTACTATTTGCTTCACAACCCAACACCTCCCAGTGTCTATTTGAAGAAGTTTTCTCTGAAAATTATAACTATGCCAATCAGCTTAATCTGACTTTTATTCCTGATGCCTTGGAAATTTAGAATGCTTTAAAGAATATTGATGGTAACAGGACAGCTGGTCCTGATGGCTTCACTTCCAATTTTTACCTCAAAGCTTGGGATATTGTGGGACAAGTCATCATTAAGGCTGTTCAATCTTACTTCTTAGGGACTGATTTACCTAAATACTTTGCTGCTACTAGTATTGTGCTGATCCCCAAGGATAATCATAAAACCAGCTGGCCGATTTCAGACCTATCAGCCTAACCTCCACTTTCTCTAAACTAATCAGCAAAATTATTGTTGGAAGATTACAACCACATCTCAATCATTTAATTAGCACTAACCAATATGCTTTTGTACAAGGTAGATGCATTGTTGACAATTGCTTGCTTGCACAAGAGTTATTACTTGATCTTGATAAAAGGTGTAGGGGACAGAATTTAATCTTAAAATTGGATCTTAAAAAAGCTTATGATACAATTAGCTGGCAGTTTATTGATATGGTACTTAAAGCTCATGGTTTTAATCCTTCCTTCTTCATTTAATACAGAGATGGTTAGCTAATGCTTATTATAGTATTCTTCTAAATGGTAACAATTTGTGGTTTTTTTCAAGCAGAAGGGGATTAAAGCAAGGGGATCCACTTTCCCCTACTATATTCATTTTAGCTTTTGACTATTTCTCTAAAATTCTAAATGCTGCACATCTCCATTACCCTTATCTCAACTTCAAAAATGGATCCTCTCAATGCATCAGCCATTTGGCCTATGCTGATGATATTATCATCTTCACCAATGGGTGTAAACAGGCTTTAAGGAAAACATTGCTATTAACTAATCACTTAGCCATGGTTGCTGGGCTGGAGCTTAATCACAAGAAATGTCAATTTTTAGCTGGTAAAGGCTTTAAACATCTACAGTGGATGAAGGAAGTAACTAGCTTCTCTGCAGCTGATCTCCCTCTGAAGTATCTAGGAATTCAGTTAATGAAAGGAAGGAGAAAACAGTCACAATATGATGGTGTGGTACAGAAAATTACCTCAACTTTAAATTGTTGGACCAATACATTCTTGTCTCAATGGGGTAGGCTAACCTTGCTAAAAAGCATCCTTGCAACTTTTCCTCTTTATAATTTGCAAATGATAAGGATGAAGAGAAGCACCCGTAAGATGATTGAAACACTTTTCAACAAATTCCTTTGGGAGGGCCAATACAAGCAACCCCATTGACTCGTGTGGAATAAATTTTGCAAACCTATCAAGGCTGGTGGGTCGGGATTCAAATGCTTTCAACAAATGAGCCAACTGCTTTACTCGCAAACAATGGATTAAGTTCGGTAAACAAGACACCATGTGGGCTACTTATTTAAAGAACAAGTACTGCTTGGAAGTCCCATCCTAATGCTTGTCTTGCCCAAAATGGGGATTCCAAACACTTGGAAACAATTGCTGAAAATTAGAGACACTCGCTAATCGAGTTTTTTTTGCAGGAAGTTGGCAAGGGGAAAATTAATTTCCAATATGATAATCGGACTATGGGTAACCCTTTAACCTTCACTCGTCGCTTTTGACACACAACTAACGAGTCTCGGATTTCGGATTGAAGATCAATGGAATACTAACTTACTTAGAGAGGTGATGGATGAGGAGAGTGTGCGACAGATACTTCATATACCAATTGATTCAACCAAAGCGAGATAGGATTGTTTTGAAACAAACTAGCAATCAATCCTTAAACAAGATGATTTACAGACTCCCTTAATTATTGGCCCGACACTAGTTGGGGAAAGAAAATCTGGACAATCGAGCTATCTCCATCAATGTCTTATTTTTGTCGGCGACTTTTTCATAAATACCTCCCTTTGGATGACATTCGAAGCTAAAAGGGTTAAGAACCGCCTCTAGATGCTCGGTTATGCAAATCTCATGAAGAATCTGTCTCCCACCTTTTCTTAAGTCTGTGAAGTCTCTAATCGGGTTTGGAAGGTCGTACTAATGCATTTCAATTTATTTCATCTCAAATATAACTGGGTCACTGTGGAGGCTTGCTGGGAGGATTGGAAAAATGAAAAATGGTTTCAGGTTCCTATGGTTATCTTTTGGTTCATATGGATGGCTAGAAATAGAGTAAAGTTTGATAATAAACTTGCTTATATCAATCAAATTGTGGCTAGATGTTGTAGCTTCTTGAGTAAGCACTCATTGTTAGAAGTCCCACCTAAATGCAAACCTGTTTCGCTGAAATGGTTCCCTCCTTTCTTGCCATGGATAAAAATCAATATTGATGGTAGCTATACCCCTTCATCTGCTTGGTATTGGAGCTCGTGTGTAGGAATTCTTTGGGTCGATTTTTGTGGTGCTTCATGATACCCATTATTTCGTTTCGGCTACTGGATTCCGAGATGCAAGTCGCTTATTGGGCATTGCTAATCGCTAAAGCTCTTAATTACAAGTTTATCTGGATTGAATCTGATTCCAAGTCATTAGTTAACATTTCACAAGGTCTTTCATCTCCTCCCTGGCAGTTGGTTTACTTGTTCAGAAAAATTCTCCATATCTCAAGCAACTTAACTTTAAAATGGTCTCATATATATAGAGAAGGTAACCAACCAGCTAATTGGTTGGCCAAAAATGCTACATCCACTAGTACTTATTTCTTTTTCTGCCACACCTTTTGGGCCTCTTGAGCCTTTACTTTTTGGTGATCTCAATGATCTCCCCTACATTAGATGTATGTAACTCTCTTATTTAAATGAAATTTCCTTTTTTGTGGTAAAATATATATATATATATATATTAAAAAAAACAACTAATATATTAATCTTGAAAGCGTCTAGTACATCTGATATGAGGAATTAAAAGCAAATCCCCATGTAAAAGAAGTCTAAACTCCTTGAAAAAAGGAGATCTATGATCCATAAAAGAGTAAGAATAACATAAAATGTCATTAGAAGAAGAGGCTCTAGTAGCAAGCCAATTTGCAGGATGATTGCCTTTTCTATGGATATGGCTCCAAACAATAGCTCTATTAAGTGTCAATATAGATATTTTGCTGATCCATATTCGAAGATACCAAGGAGCAGTTGCTTTATGTTGAAGAATATTAAGTAAGAGTAATGAGTCCATCTCAATATGAATTAGACAATGGTGATTCAGAATGGCTGTCTTAAGACCCCAGAAAACAGCAATAGCTTCTGCTTCAAGTGCATTAATGGCAGTAATAGGAGCAAAAACAATCCATAAGCATGATCCCATATGATTTCTACATAGAGCACCAAAACCAGCATTGGAAGGTTTGAAACTACCATCAGTATTTATTTTTACCCATGGAAACTTAGGAGTTCTCCAACTGATCAATTGACCTTAACATGAGAAGGTTTATCACTTAATTTGAAGAGAGTGATTATCTTGTGAAGATAATTCAAACAATTTTTAATGATAACCTAGGCTGAAAATGTCTTATTGTTGTAAATAATATCATTCCTTGCCATCCAGGTAAACCAAAAAATAATAAAAGGAATATAAAATTATGCTGTCTCCTTCCAGTCCTGCCAGCAATCAATAAGACTAATCCATAAGTGATGCCTATGAAGCAACCCCTTATGCTTAAGAACAGTTTTCCATACTTCCTGTACAGTAAGGCAATTGATGAATAAATGATAAATTGATTCTTCATTGGAGTGACAAAAATGACATATAGAAGGTCCCTGAATTCCCTTTAGCTTCAGAATATCATCAGTTAGCAGAAAATTTCTAAAAAGTTTCTAGCAAAACAAATGACATTGAAGGAGATATGAACTTATTCCAAATAAGCTTCCCCCAATCATTATAAGTCCAATTATTACTAGAGAGATAAATGAACTTGGATAGGCTTTGTGTAGATGGATTTTTGGTAATCAATCTATCCTTTTGATTGGGTTGTGATGGAACAGACAGAATTTTATTTACTAGATCTGTGTTGACAGTAGCTTTAAGCTTGGATTCATTCCATTTTAAATTGGTCCAACAATCAGAAACTTTGTGTATAGAAGAAGACAGCACCTTGTGATCTTTTAGGTAATCATTATATAACCAGTTGTCTAGCCAAAAATCAATTTTACCATCTCCAATTTCCCAAATAAATAATTTTTCAATAAACTCTCTTACTTTTAAAAGCCTCTTCCAATTTTTTGATTCACCCATTTTTTCTTGAACCTGAGAAGGATGAGCTGTTTTGCAATATTTCCCATGAAGAAATTTAGACCAAAGTGAAGACTTTGATCTAAACTTAACCCATTGTTTACAATAATAAGAAAAGCTGAGATGTTGGAAACTTTTAAAACCAAGCCCACCACTAGCAAGAGGTTTATACAATTTATCCTAGTTTGACCAATGCATTTGTTTATGTTGTCCTTCCCATAGAAATTTGTTAAAGATAAGGGATAAAAGTTTCTGATAACTTCTCTTCATATTAACCATTTGTAGAATATATAAAGGGAAAGTTGTTAAAACACTTTTCAAAAGAGTAATTCTACCACCATTTGATAGGAAAGAATTTGTCCAACATTGAATCTTGGAAGAAATTTTAGTAACAACTTCATCATAATGAGATAACCTTCTTTTTCCTTCTAGCAAAAGGAAACCCAAGTAAACAAGAGGATAAATGGCTTCTTTGAATCCAGTATATTCAGAAATCCACTTTTTAATATGTACTTTAATCAATGAGCTAGCAAGAAATGAACATTTGGCCTTGTTAAATTCCATTCCAGAAATAGCTTCAAAACAAGAAAGAGCTTTCATTATGCATTTAATAGATTGCTTGCTCCCGTTACAAAAAATAATAACATCATCTACTTAAGCAAGATGACTAATCAAGAGATTGGACTTGTGCTGATATTGGACATAAGGATTATCCTGTTGAACTTGATTTAACAAGTTAGAGAAGTAGTCAAAAGCCAAAATGAATATATAAGGAGATAAAGGATCTCCTTGTTTGATTCCCCTGCCAGCTTGGAAGAAACCATGAGTACTTCCATTAATCAAAACACTATAAAAGTTATTTTCCAGCCATCTAGAGATCAAATTTCAAAAATCTGAAATGAAACCTCTAGCAGCTAAGACATCAAGTATAAAAGACAAATTAATAGAATCAAAAGCTTTAGAAAGATCCAAATTGAAAATAATATTTGATCCCCTACATGGCTTGTCAATATCAGCAAGAAGTTCTTGGGCAAGAAGAATATTTTCACTAATGCATCTACCTTTAATAAATGCAGATTGGTTTTCTGAAATTAAATCCACTAGAAAAGGTTGAAGCCTGTCCACATGAACCTTGCTTATGATCTTGGAGAAAGTAGATGTAATACTAATTGGTCTAAAGTCTTTCCAGCAGTTTTTATTCTTATCTTTAGGTATAAGAATGATAGAAGAGGATGCAAAATATTTAGGTAGATTAAAACCTTGAAAAAATGCATGAATAGCAGCAACCACATTTTGCTTAATAATATTCCAAAACTTTTTGTAGAAATCAGAAGAATAACCATCTGGCCCAGCTGTTTTGTTACTATCCATTGAATTAATGGCAGAAAAACTTCCTCTTCAGTAGGTGAATTAGTTAACAGATCAGCATTTCCTTTAAACATTCCATATTGCAGCAGCTGAGCAGAAAATAATGAAGAGTTAACAGGCTGAAAGGAAAACTGATTCTGGAAATACAAAACAGCATCATCAGCAATTTCTTAGGAATCATATAACCATCCTTTAGTAGAGGAGTTAATTTTCATAATAGTGTTGAGAGATCTCCTGTATTTGATAACAGCATGGAAGAACTTAGAATTCCTAACTCCATAAAGAAAATGATTGGCTGAAGCTTTTTGTTGAAGAAACAATTCCTCTTGAAGAATGGATGAATTCAATCTTTCAATTGCCAGCAGTAACTCATGTTCAGAACAAATACCATTTTCAACATCTTTTTCAAGTTTAGAGACCAAATCTTCAGCATATCTGATATTGGAATTAATATTACCAAACTCATTCCTATTCCAGCTAGTCAAAGCCTTAGCCAATTTTTTTTTAATTTGCCATAATTGAATAAGAGGATTTGCATTTAAAAAATCCTGTGGAATGCACCAATTAAGCTCAATTAACTTACTGTAATTAGCATGAGAAGACCATACATTCAAATATCTGAAGCAGGCTTTATGAATAGTATTGGTAACAACAAGTTTAATAAGTAGAGGGGAATGATCACACCCCAATCTAGCAAGGTGCTGGACTTTGGAAATAGGAAAGTGATCTAGCCAAGCCTTATTAACAAGGATTCTATCCAATATTTGATAGATGCATCCTCTTTTCCAGGTAAGGGAGAACCTTCAAAGCCAATATCAAACATTCCAAGCATTTTTAATTTGATCATTAAAAACCAGACATATATATATATATATATATATATATATATATATCTATATATATATATGTATGTATGTATATGTATATATATATGTATATGTATATTTATAACTCGAGCTTTAGTCGTTAGATTATGGAGCCGAGTTCACGAGAACCAACCTCTGTTACACCCCTAAATTGCCGAGCTCGATGGAGGGGATTGTCGGCACATTCCTTCTAAAGTAGTTGTCGCTGTTTCCCCTCCAAATGTGACGCAATGCATCAACTTCACGTTATGGATTCTTCGTGACTTTGCTTTTACTTCTTTATCCTGATTTTATGTTAATCTTTGGCGTATGAGGATCTTGAAGCATAAGTCGTTTTTAGTTTTTCATGCTCACAAAATGTTTGCTGCTATTGGAAAGGGACAGCAAAAGGGGAACCCGTCACTTTTTTATTTAGACAAAGAAATGATGAGAGGCAGTCTCTCAGTCTATTACATTATATGGGAATCCAACTCTTGCCTTTTGATGGATCAAATTACTATTTAAGGGTAACAGATTCTATGCATGTTCATTTTATATTTGTTGAAAAATTAAGTGACCAATGAATTCAAAGGCGTTATATTTGGTTCTACTTTGAGTAAAAAAAAATGTATATGTATATGTATATATATATATATATGTATTTTTTCTCCAAAAAGACATGCCTAACAGGCAAGTAATATATTAAAAGATTTGGAAATTACAACTGTATTCTTCCATGAGGAAGACCCAATAAGTCTCCATGTATTAAAAGAGAAAGAGGAGGGGGGGAGGGTTTACATCAACTCTAATAACTTCATTACAGCATCCTTGTGAGGCAAGCCAGTGTGCAGAGGCATTGCCTTCCCTAGGTATATAAGAGAATTCAACTAACATGTTTTCTCTGAATTTGGACATTTTATTCATCCATCTCCTGTTATACCAAAAGGCAAGCTTAGAATTTTTGAAAAGATTGATGTAACAACAAGAATTAGATTCCACCTAAAGACAGCACACCTTACACAAATGTGTAATCCTTAGAGCCCAAAAAATGGCAATCATCTCAGCCTCCAAAGCATCATAAGCATCAGCAAGTGACTGAAAGAAAAGAAAGCACTTCCCAAGACTATTCCTGAAAATTCAACCAACTCCAGCATGCATCTGATGGAAGCTTCCATCAGTATTTACTTTAACCCAATTAGTTGGGGGGGAGACCAGCCAAAGACCAAAGGTTTAATCCAGGAATTAGTACCCACATGTCTCACCATGCAAATATCCCTGAATTTATGGAATTTGATGAGTTTCTAAATGTAAGCTAAGCAATGAGCAGCTACCTGTAATGTAGAGGGAGATCTCCCATCATACTTAGTCTTATTTCTGCACATCCAGATAAACCAAGCCACCAAACAAGGTAACACCAGGAGACCCACTTATTCCAATCCACCCAGCAGTGAGTCGGATGTAGCTGTTGACCTCATTTTTGATGAGGTCTTCTCTTCTTCTCTTTAGTACTTAGGATCTAGCCTTAGGCTTTTCCTTTGACTATCTTAGAGGACTAGAATTGGGACCCACCTTTTAGAAATTCAAACCACTTCTTAACTCCCCGCAAACTCCACAAACTTGACTGTAGACCCCTAATCACCTAGAGGGTTGAAATCAAATGTGGAAGTTTAAAGGATGAGTTCCTATAGGACTCTTTGGCCTTGGGACCGCACCAGTGGCCCGGTCCGGTGAAGGGGCTGACTTACACACACACTACTCTTATACACTACACTTACACGCTACACTTCCACATACCTCCTAAAACCACACTTATACCTAACTTGACCTCCTGACTCATGTAGGTGATTCACATGAATGGTCCTTAACCCCTAAGCCCTTGGCTAAGAGGGTTAGGAACAACATAGTGAATGCCTCAAATGAGTCCCTTCATGGCTCATATGGGCTTGATATGGCTTCATGGCTCAACCAAAATGACTTCTTTCCACTTACATTCACCCAATATTCAATTTCCCAAATTTTCAATTTTTGACCCCCGGGACCCTACACCCGCCTAGCCTACTCAAAACCCTTGAAATTACCCAAATTTCTCAAAAATTTCCAAATTACCCAAAATTCTCCAAAATCATTCTCAAACATTTCCACATCACTTAAACTGATCATCCATACCCAAAAATACAAAAAATTCCAAGAAAACCTCCCAATACCCTCCAAATACCCAAAATACCCCCCTTGACCCAAAAATAAAAAAATTCAGGAAATTCCCAAAAAATTCCAGAAAATCCCAAATAATCCCAATTTCATTTTGTCCAACTACACCATGGGCCAATTTTGTCCATTTACCCTACTTTTGTCAAAACCCCCAATTTGACCCATTTTAACCCAAAGTGAACCCAATGTCAAACCAAACCTACCCAATTGACCCCAATTTTGGTCCAATTCAATTCTAAACTTCAAATTAATATCCCAAATACCAATCTAGACCAAATCCAAGCCCAATTTGATTGAAATTTGGATCCAATCTCACTTTTGGCCTTAAAGCCCAATTTGGACCCATGACCTAAACCTAACCCAAACTCACCCAATTCAACTCCAATTAACCCCAAACCTTTTCTAAATCTTCCTTAACATTCCCACAAACAAAAAACTAACATGATTTGCCCAAATTTAGACCCAAACCCCACTCAAATTCAACCCAAGGCTAAAGGGCCCATTTTTGACCTAAGCTCAAACCTAACCCAAATGAGCCCAAACCCAAAAATCAAAGCCCAACCAAAGTCAAAACTCTTTGAAACAATCCCATAAACATTTCTCAACATTGATTTTATATCAATTTCAACCCTAGCCCAACATTAGCCCAACTTGGCCCACTTGGACCCATATAGGCCCACTTACCAAATAAACCCAAATTCAAACCAATTCAACTCCAAATCACACCAAATTGATTCCAAGCCCTTCATAGAACATCCCTAAACCAATTATGACTTTTATTTTACAAAGTTCTTCACAAAATTTTTATCCAAATGCCCATCCTAAAATCAAAAGCCCATTTCCCTTAAACTTTCCTTAAAGCCCACTTCACCACATCCAAAGGCCCAAAATCTACCCTAAAGCCCACATGACATCTCCATTTGTCATCCACTTAATTAAATCCATTACCTAAGTCCTAAATTCACCATCAAATTATTCCAAATCAAGTTTCATACAAATTTCCATCAAATTACCAAAAATTCTTAAAACCCATTTTCATGAAATCGACCAAACCTTTTTCCAAGCCAAAGGTGAGCCATGCAAGCCATGGACAAGCCACATGAAGCCATGGAAGGCTTGACATGTGATCAAGCCATTAATGGCAAAAGGAGGGGCCCCTTTCCTAATCCTCCTTAACCCCTTTTTACCTTAAGCATGTCACACACTAAACCATGCTTAGCCACCTCATCATGGATGGAGACCACACCACTCTCCCTTGGCTGACCCAACTGATCCTCTCAGCCCAAAATCAAGCCATGGGGAGGTGCACCCAACCCAAACCAATGGGTTGACCAAATTAAGACAAAAATGACCCCCTCCCCATTCCATTTTAATTCAAACACTTTACACATGTCCAAGCCCGATCGACTTCACCATTGCCAAGCCCTGACCTCCCTGGTCAAGATGGTGACCCATGCCTGCCGGCCAGCCGCCTGGATCTCCGGAAAACACCACACCCGAGAGCATCATGTGAGCCCAAGCTTGGAATTTTCACATGCTGAGTTGCCCCATGCCCAATGGCCACCATGGTTATTCTTCTCCTCACCAGAGCAGCTGATCCCATCCCTCAACTCCCCCTGGGAGGCCCTCCACCCTCTCCTATTTAAACTCCACCCCTCTCGGCCATGAGGAGAGCTGAACAAAAACCTTGCCGAAACTCTGTCAAAATTGTTCCAAACCCTTCTCCACCCTTAGAGCAGTTGATCCCCAGTGTCAATTTGCCCTAATCCCCACTGATAAAATCCAATTTCCCAACTGAAATTCCACCCCAAAACTAGGACACTTCTCCACAGTGAGCCAATTCCCAAATTGATTGGTTCTACACCTTAACCAGACCAAGGGAAGGTGTCCACCAGCAAAAGTCCCATCTCCAGGCCACCCAGTTGCTCCAGCCTCCAAGCTTTGTGATCGGGCTTGGTCGAAATCACATCCGGACCATTCACTGGACCGAAGACTTCATCCGGAGCTTGCCGGGATCCAATCGAAGGTGCAACAACTCTCGGATTGAAGCCACACTTCTCCGAGCAAAGGTATGAGCTAATTCTTTATCCCGAGCTTCCGGAGATTCTCCATTTCAAATGCCTTAATTTCAATGCATGTTAACCGTATAGATGTGTTCGTCTCTTCAAGACGAATCCATAGAGCATAAGAACATGAAAATCCATCGAGTATCGAGTGAGATCTTAGGGATTTAGTGTGGACGCGCTCTCGGGTGAGGACGCTCGTGGACGATGAACGAGATGCCGTCCATTCAATACACGCGCGGACGAACGGCTCGGATGGCGTCGGACCAGGAGACGGTACGAGAACCGCGGGGCCCGGGCTGCTGACTCAGGTGGCGGCATTGAATGGGAGCGCGACGCGTGTGCGTTCGGAGTCGCCGAGGTCGACGCGGCGCCGCGTGGATAAATAGAAAATAAGGGTATTTTTCTATTTATTTAATTCCCTAAACTTCAAAAATTCATATCTCTGTGTAGAAAAATCAGAAAAATAAAATAAAAATACCCACTTGCTCAGTGAACAGAGGAGAATAATGTGGAAAAGAAATCATTTAATTTCATCAAGTATTTTATTTTTTATAATTTATTTACTCTCTGCATACTTTTAATTCTCCATGCATGTATACAATTCACCATGGCATGAGACCATAGGGCTTTTGAAGCCTCCGAATTTGGGAACATTCCCTGAATTTTCCAAAGTCGAGGCCATCCCTATAAAAAGTTATTGATTTTTCAAATTTATGTTGCTGTTTTGAGTATTTTAATTCCAATAAATAGAATGTTGTGAAATAAATTCTAGGAAAATTTGGTGATGTTTCTTATGACCAGAGAACCCTAGGAAAAATAGGTTTTGACTTAGTTCATTTAAAACAATCCTAATTGGCTTAAACACCCAAAATAGGTCTTTAATTAATTAGAGTTGACCATGCATCAAATTAACTTGAAATCAATTCTCCACTGACCTTTAGGATCAGAGGAATCCACCATAAAAGTTTGAGGTCAATTGGACTTGGTTAGCCCCACTAATTGGGTTGATTAAGCCACTTAGCCATTTTAAACTTTAAAAATTCATAACTTTTAAAATACCTTTCAAAAATTCATCAAATTGGTTTTGGAGCCTCTCTGATATCAGGGGAACCTAAGAAAATTAAAATTTTAATTTTCTAAAAAAGTTGATTTTTAATAATATTTTAATATTTTTAATAATTAAAAAATAATAAAAATCACAAAAATAATAAAATTCACCAAAATGTCACATTTTGAATTTTAATCACATAGGAACAAATCCCACATTTTTCTTAGGTCTATTTAGTGAGATATTAAATTTTAAAGCTTAAAGGTAATTTTTAAAATAAAAAAATGTATTTTCTAGCATTTTCACTAAAATAATTATAATAGATCATAGAAAAATCAGAAAATTGCAAAATTTGCTTCTCTGATTTCCTTGATATCAGAGAGATTTTTGAAAAATATAAAATTCATTTTTCAACATTTATTTTATTTTTAAATTAATTAATACTCCAAAACTTAAAATAATTATAATAAAAATAATATTTTTCAAAAATCACCAAAATTAGTCCAAGTGCTCCTCTGGTCATTAGGAATGTCCCCTAATTTTCTTAAGGACAGAAACTCTCCCTTGGTCATGTTATTAAATTTTCCTTGAAAATCTCTATTTTCTACACAAAAATAATTATATAAATAAATTAAATATAGAAAAATCACATTTTCTCCTCTCATGTCTTTATTGACATATGAGTGAAGTCACATAAAAATTTCAAGTTCATTTGAGTTCAATTTAGTGAGTTATGAAATTATTAAGCTTAAAGGGTAAAGTGGTAATTAAATTTTTTTTTAACCCTTAATTAAAACTTTAGGTTTAATAAAAAAAATTAACAAGTAAAATATTTGATCCTAATCTGATTTGGATGATTGAAATTTAAATAATTAAAGGGTAGAAACCCATTAAGCAATTTTAAAATGATTAAACTTTAATTAAATAATGGATTAAATTTGGAAGAATAATAAAATTGGAATTATTAAAATAGGGATATTATTAGGAAGAGATTTATTCTTTAATTTAAAAATCCCTAAATTAATTATCTCATTAATATTCAATTCTTAATTAAAATGATAACTCAAATTTAAAATATTAAAAGACTTAATCGTTAAACTAAAATTAAATTATTAAGCTCTTTTAAAAATTTTAATTAAAAAAAAAATTAAATTAAATTCAAATTAAATTAAATTAAATTAATTAAATTAAATTAAATTAATTAAATTAAATTAAATTAAATTAAATTAAGATTAAAAATTAAATTAAATTAAATTAAACAAATTAAGTTAAATTAAATTAAATTAAATTAAATAAATTAAATTAAATTAAATTAAAATTAAATTAAATTAAATTAAATCAAATTAAATTAAATTAAATTAAATTAAATTAAATCAAATTAAATTAAAATTAAATCAAATCAAATTAATTAAACATCAAATCAAATTAAATTAAACTATATTGAATTAAATTAAATCAAAACTCAACTAAATTAAATTAAATTAAATTAAATATAACATCGCCTAAAACATAAAGAAATTAAATACAAAGCAACTTGAACACTATTCCAAATTTAAATCCATTAACTTAAATCAAATCATTTGAACACCAATTTGCCCTCGAAAGCTTTGGTTATTATAACTCCTAAACAGAATATTAAATGAAATATTACTTCACTCATAGGATATTCAAATGTCCTAGTTCACTGAGCAAGTTAACAAAACTTGAATTCTCGGATGATTAATTCATTTGTATAATTAAATTCATTTGGACTTAAAACTATTCTAGCAATATTGAAAAGATGTTTAAGATTATTCTTAAGCACTTCCTCGATATGATAGGATGTTCATAAGAACAATTGGACTTAATTGTTCTTTGATGAAGAAAATCGTCCTTAAACCAAAACACAAAGAACCTAGACGTCATAGGAGATGACTAGCTATAGGATTAGGAATTTGGTAGAAAACCATAACCCTTCCCTTAGCTTTACCTAGGAACTTGCTTAAATATTCTAATTGTGTTTTAAGTGTAGCTTGGGATGACGGGAAGACCCTCCAGGTACGCTTTTATTTTATTGCAATTTACTTTCTTGCAATTTACATTATTGCAATTTATTTAACTGCATCGCACTCACATTTCTTGCATGATAAACAAATGTTGCATGAAAACCCACACCTTTAGGATAGACCCTAAAACTGAAACCAAAACTAAGTTAAAAGTCATTGCAAGATAAAATTCACCGCCACAACATTTCAAAATATAAAACAACTCAAAATTTAATCACAAACGTAACACAAAACTACAATTACAACTAAATTAAAACGTCCTGTTGGATGATCGGGAATACCTCGGATGATGTAACCTACGTGTTGCTAACGGGATTTCCCACGGTCTAAATGAAAGTGTGGAACTCATTCAATTGAGTTTAGCAAATTCATCCGGACTAAGTGAATCCGATAAAAATAATGATGCCGGAAGGATGAAACCGTGGGATCTTAACCGGTGTCGTTATAATCAACTTTAAGATTTGTTTTAATTAAAACACAAAAATACTTAGAAATTAAGACTTTCTCTAAACCAAAACACTTTTCTCATCCTCGGATTTATGATTTCTAAAACTAAACCTCTGCAACAACAAGGAGCTCGGAGCATGGTGGGCAGCACGGCCATCGTCGTCAGCAAAACTTGAATCCACATCGGCAAAACTTTCCTAGAATTAAATAACCAAGCCATAGGACTTCGAGGTAGTTTGCCTAGTGCAACATAAATCCTCAACCTTTTGTTAGGCATTTGCACTGCAAATTAAGCCCTAACCGGACTTAGGATTCCGAGGTAGTCGTTGGGTACGACATAAACCCTCACATCTTCAAGGCTATTTGTATGATTCTATCATATAAATATAAGTCCTAATTAATTAAAATTGACAAAATCAAAACATTTAAATAAATATTAGGACTTTCTTAAATCTAAGCCAAACAATAGGATAGTCGGGAAATTACCGAAGTTCACTTCGAATCTGTGATTTCTCCTACCATTCTTCCTTTGGATTCCCAAAACTAAATGTTCTAAACTTGATCCATTCCCTATTGAAATTCAAAACTTCAATCCTCGAAAACCTTAAAACTTTGAAATTCTTGAGAGCAGAATTATTGATTATTATCGAGAGTTTTCTTAAGTGATTCCCGTCACTTAAGATGTAATTAACTATAGGGGCTTGCCCTTATAGGGAATTTTAAAGAACCTGAGTAATATAAACCCTGTTTAATGTTTTCATATTAAGCGAGGGAATTTTGTCGGCTTATAAAATTGGTTCGCAGACCAAACGGATGTCACAAATCTTCTAGTTTATTTAATCGAGCCCCACCGTCAAGCAGTGTGTCTATCCTTAGGTATAGATACACGGTTTGTGGTGCGGTGCTCGTTTATATAAAATATTTGGGACGTGAGATCGGTTTAATCTCATATCTTAAAACCTTCAAATTTAAAATTATTTTCAAAATCAAATACTACTTTTCAAATTATTTATTTTAATTAAATTAAAAATTCGCCGACAGCTTCTGTTAGGCGACCCCCCTTTTCAAAATAAAACACACAACCTAAAAATTCGCCGACAGTAGCCAACTCAAATTCAGAGTGTCTAGATTGAGCCTGTTGATGAGATTCTTCCAAACCTCCTGTGAGAAAGGGCAGCCGAAAAATAAATGTGCCCAAGATTCCTCAACATTTAGACATCTGTGGGTAAAAATAGGTGCCTGGATCTCCAACAGAAAAAAGACATGGATAGGGACACCAATTTACCCGATAACTCATTCCCCTATTGAATCTGGTTCCAAGAGAAAAACTTATGATAAATAAAGGAAGACAATTTTGGGAGTGTTTGTTCATGGTGACTAGTTTGTCTTTCTACCCAGGATGAATCTCAGTCAAACTAACCTGTTGCAGCTGAACGGTGTTAAAATGGTGCTCAAGAGCCTGCAATTCCACTGGTTATCAGTCCAGAAATCATTTACACTGCTATTCGAAGAAACACTTGGGTGTGTAGTTCAGAGCTTCTCCCCTCCCCAGGCCCAATGATCAAGCCAGAAATTGATCTGGCCTTCACCTACCTCCCAAATGAAGCGCTGCTCAGCCTTGTCTTTGATTTTTAGCATTTTTTTCCATAGCCTGGAATCACCCAGTTTGGGTTGAGCCACAATTGGGTGATCATGTTTACAATACCTGCCATGCAAAAAATGAACCCAAAGACTATCCTGAGCTCTAAACCTGATCCAAAGCTTGCAAAGATGTATGAAGCTTAGATGGTCAAAACTCCTAAATCCAAGGCTACCAGCCTGGAGAGGTTTGCAATGCTGTTGCCAAGGGAGCCAATGAATCTGCTTGTGTTGTCCATCCCACAAATATCTGTTGAACATCCTACCAATCAGTAGTTGGGTACTCTTTTTCATGGTAAACATCTGTATTGCATAAGAAGGGAGGGCAGTTAGGATATTTTTCAGCAGGGTTAACCTTCCCCCATTAGAGAGGAAAGAATCGGACCAACATGAAATCTGAGATTCGATCTTATCAATAAAATCCTGAAACTGTGTTTGTTTGGCTCTACTCTTAATCAATTGGACACCAAGGTAGTTGATAGAGAGTGCAGCAGAATGAAACCAATTATAAGCAGATATACAATTATTCAAAAGAAGACTGACTTTTTTGCTAGGAAAGAATTGACACTTCTGTAGATTAATTTCTAGCCTAGAAACAGCCTTGAAGTGTTCAAGTGTCTTATGCACAATCCTAACAGCAGCTTTAGTTGCCTTAGAGAAAATGATTATGTCATATGCATATGATAGGTGACTGATGATAATGGTGGATCTGTGATGGTAGGCTAATTTTGGTGATTGAATGAAGGCTTGATCCAATAATCTTGATAGATAGTCAAAAGCTAGAATGAAGATGGTAGGTGATATAGGGTCCCCTTGTTTGATACCTCTAGATGCATTGAAGAACCCATGACATTTCCCATTAACCATAACTAAGTGAGCATTGTTGTTCAACCACCTTTTGATGAGCTGAACAAAATTGGGCTGAAATCCCTTAACTGTTAAAGTACTAAGAATGAACTCCCAACTAATTGTATCATATGCTTTCTTGATGTCAAGCTTGAAAATGACATTATTAGCTCTGCATTTCCTTTCCATGTCTAGAAGTAATTCTTGAGCCAGCAAAATATTATCACCTAGATCTCCCTTTCACAAAGGCTACCTGATTTGCCTTGATAAGATTGATCAAGTGTGGTTGAAGTCTAAAAACTATGATTTTGCTCAAAACTTTAGACAAGACAGAAGTTAAACTAATGGGCCTGAAATCCCCCAAAGTATGTCTTAACTTGTTTTCGGGAAGCAAAAAAATAGTAGAGGCAGAAAAGTATTTTGGTGGGTCCATGCCTTGAAAGAAGGCTTGCACAGCCTAAACCACATCCTTGCCGCTGACATCCCAGCTAGCTTTGTAGAAAGAGGATGAGAAGCCATCAGGTCCAGCTGCTTTAGCTCCATCAATGGATTCTAAAGCATTTTTAACTTCAGTTTCATCAGGTATATCTGTTAAGTTGAGTTCCTGCACATAATGAAATTTATCCTGAAATAGCATTAGCTGAATTGGGGTGGAACAATTGGATACTTGAGTGAATAATTTGCTAAAATGATTCACAGCATCCATAGCTATGTCATTTGCATTATTGTGTTTAATCCCACCAGCAGTGGTAATGGATAAAATCATGTTGCATTTTCTTTTAAAGTTTATGTAGGCATGGTAGTATCTGGTGTTCCTGTCACCATCAATGAACTTGGCTGTAGCAGCTTTCTGTTTGTAAAATTCTTCCTGACATCTTACCTATGCAAGTAGTTGTTCATTAGCTAAATACAAAATAGCCTCATTATTGTCCCCATTAAAAAACTCAACCTCCATAATAGTCACTATTGCTTCAGCCTTCTGAATATTCTCCTAGATGTTACCAAAAGTGGCCCAGTTCCAATTTTTAAGATCCATGGCTGCCAATTTATGCAAGGACCAAAGGTTACCCCAAGGTGTGCTACCCTTTAATGTTATCCAAACCTTCTTTAACTCAGACAGAAACTCAGTATGAAGGGTCCACATGTTCTGAAATTTGAACATGCCGATAGCACTCCCATCAGAATTTTGGATGGAGACTAACAAAGTTCTGTGGTCAAACCCAGCCAAAGATAGATGAGTAACAAAAGTATAAGGAAAAAATTGGAGCCAAGGAGAGTTCACCATCATTCTATCTAGTCTCTCCTAAGTTTTATCTCTTCTCCATGTGAAGGAAGGACCAGTGAACCCCAAGTCAAAGAGCCCAGCATTAGCTATAAACTGGTTAAATCTTGCCATGGAAGACAAAACTGGAGGGTACCACCTTTCTTCTCAGAAACAGATGAAAGACAATTGAAGTCTCCCCCAACTATCCAAAAAGAGTTCATATTCTATGCCATACACACCAACTCGTTCCATAAAAGTTGTTGTTGGGCAAGAATACAACTGGCATAGGTGAATGTTGCATAACCCAGTTGCTCCCCAATTAAAAACTACAGATGAATAAATTGGTAATGATCCACCATGATAGACCATTGCAGTTCTCTTCTAGCAAAAAATCAAATCATGTTATTCTGATTTAGAAAGCAAGAGAAATTAGGAAATGTTTTAACTATTTTTCTAGTATTCTTATGCACCATGGGGTTCTAACAGTGCAAAACACCATAACTTGTGTACTTTGACAAGATGTAATTCTACTAAGGGAGGATGGATGAGCAGCCCCCCTACTGTTCCAACACATAAAATTAATCATTGAGAATGGTTTTTCCCTTTCTCCCTAGTCTTAGGGTGTGGGGCAGATGTGGGGCTATCAGTGGGATCTCCTGAAAATTGGGATTTTAATAAACCTTGTAGTTCAGTCTTGCTTTTTCTCTTTTACTGTTCTTCTATGTCTGCCATCCAGTCTGCATATCCTCAGCCACCTCCTGGATTTTCCCCCCTGATAAATCCATTCTATATTCTGAATCAGGAATTAAATTTTTGTTACCCAATGAGCTGGGGACAACAGTAGGTTCAGATGGCCCATTAATAGTGACATGGTCTTCCTATGTTGCCTCCAGACTTCTGTCATTTTCATCTGTCTTACCAGCATCAGCTCCAGGGGGTTCCAGAATAATAACCTCTCTAGGAACTGGCTCCATGATAATAACTTCCTGTTCAACCTCTAGAGGTGTGGAAGTTGTGCCATGGTTTGCAGCAGACACCTTACTAGGACCAGCAGTCTTCTTTTTAGTAGGTGGGTGAACCCTGTAAGATTGCTCCATCAAATGGCCAAACATTCTACAATGTTGGCAGTAGTGAGGTTCAAACTCCACTTCAATTTCATGCCAAAAGCCCTCCTCTGGTACATCCACATCAGTTCTAACCCACACTTTCTTTAAGTCTGGGAGAGTTATGTCTCTTTCCACCAAGACCCTAGCAGCTGCAGGTCTTGCCATATCATATGTATGTGTATCAGTTTTTAATGGAGTGCCCAAGGCTTGACTAAGGTTGCTTAGTGCATTGTGATCATATAACTAAATATGTAACTTAGGGAATTCAAACCACATAGGAATTATTGGTGGCTCCTTTAAAGGGTTAAAATCTGGTGTCCATTTCAATATTTTCATATAGGTACCAGCTATCAAGATGGATTGCTTACCAAAAATCTTAGCATAATCCTCCTCATTTGAGAGTCTAACGAGCAGGTGTCTCTCATATATGTATATGTATGTATGTATGTGTGTGTGTGTGTGTGTGTGTGTGTGTGTGTGTGTGTGTGTGTGTCTATATATATATATATATGTATATGTATATATATAAATGTATATGAATATGTATGTATATATATATATATATATATATATATATGTATATGTATATCTATATCTATATATGTATATATATATATATATCTATATCTATATATGTATATGTATATCTATATATGTGTGTATACATATACATATACATATACATATTTATACATATATATATATATATATATATATATAAACCATGGGAGTGGCGGCTGGAATTGCTTCCGCTAGGGTTTCAATGGAGCTAGTGGACGAGTTGGCGGTCGTGCTGTTCAAGGTGGTGGAAGGTGGTCGGAAGATAGCGGGAAGTCTCCTTTTTCTCGTTTGTTTCTTGGTTTGGGGGGGGGGAGTGTTTTCTCCTTTCCCGGGCTCTTTCTTGTTCAAATTTTGTTGAGTTACTGTTACATTGAGGAATGGCCCAGGACCTCACTCGAGCTGATCCTCACTTCATTGGAAGGGGCACTTTTGCTGAAGTCATTTTGAGGAAAGAAGGTGGCACTACCCTTGGTGATAAATTAGTGTTCCCACAGTTGTTTCATGATGCCATGGAGGGGAAAGCTGAGTGCGAATTCATCAGGAAATGCACAAGGAAGGCAGGAAAACTGGCACTAATATTCACTGAGGAGGAACTTCAAAAACTGTCTGAACCATACAGGTTCACATTGGTTGGGAAGTTCCAATTTGGACATCCCAAGCTTGATGTTTTAAGGAAAGCAGTTGATGATTTTAAACTGGTGGGCAGCTGGAAAATAGGGGTTTTTGACAGCAGACATATAATGTTGCAGCTAGCTTTGGAGGAGGATTATGCCCAAATTTTCTCTAAAAAAGTGATCATGATAGATGGGAAACCAATGAAGTTACTAAAGTGGACATTAGATTTTGATCCTACTAAAGAACCACCTATTGTTCCTGTTTGGTTCAGCCTCCCCAATTTAAAACTCTCCTTCAACAATCATAGAATCATTTATGATATTGCTGATTCCATAGGGAGACCACTCAAGCTAGACATCCCATCAGCTAATGCTACAAGGATCTATAATGCCAGATTTCTAGTAGAAAGGGATATCACTCAACCCTATATTGATGGGGTTTGGTTGGGGACTGCCAATAATGGGTACTGCGGCCCATTGTTATGGAATATCGACCACTGTATTGTAAACACTGCCACCTATTTGGACATACCATGGAACAATGCTTTAAACTACACCCTGAATTAAGACCTTATAATGTGAACAATTCTGCTAAGAAGAAGGAGCTCAACACTATACCTCCAGCTATTCCATCAGTTCCTGTCCCTGGTGGCCAGGAATTGAACTCTGAACACATTGAGGTCATGGCTCCCAATACCGATGGGCAACCTCCTCTACTTCATGCTGATCTAGTTGTGCGGACAGTTCGTTTAGCTATTGGACAGCACACTCGATCCCCCAATAGAACTCGAAATCCTGATAATAACCCCAACATGGTGGAAACAGACTCTACTGCAGATGTCCCTATAAGCTCTGAAGCAGGTGCCACATTTATCTCCCCTACTGAACCTGTTACTGGGGCAGCAGCTCTAACTGTACTTGAAAATCTAGCCACAACAGCAGAAGGTGTTTGGTCTCAACAAAAGAGTAGGAGAAGGAGAAAAGACATTATGGAGCTACATGATTTATCTAAATCAAACATCATAGGTTTGGATACTTCAGCTGTCACCCCCCCTAGGATCACTAGGGCTGGTAAGGCTATCCACCATGATTAATCTCCTTTGTTGGAATGTTAGGGGTATTGCTAGTCCTAACACCCTTAACAGAATTTTGCACTTGAATAGGACTCATAAACTTTGGATTATAGCATTACTTGAACCAATGGTGCATACCAATATATCTAAAGTCACTAAAAAATTTCCTGGATTTCACTTCCACTCTAACTGTAATAACAAAATATGGGTATTTACCAGAAAGGAGTTGAACTGTACCATCAAGTTTGATAATTATCAATTTTTGCACTTACATTTTGGTTTGGATCAGTTTCAAGGTAGTGCCACTTTCATTTATGCTGGATGTACTCAATTGGATAGGGAATTGCTTTGGACGTAATTGTGCCGCATCGGCCTCAACAACCCTTCCAATTGGATTGTGAGTGGGGACTTTAACTGCATTAAAGAACCAAGTGAAAAGAAAGGGGGCAGAACACCTGATTTAAACTCCATGTTGCAATTTTCTCAAAATATTACTCAAGCTGGGCTATTTGATATTGGATTCATTGGTTCCCCTTTCACATGGCAAAGAGGTAAACTGTTAGAGAGACTGGATAGAGTATTAACCAATGATGCTTGGCTGCAAATGTTTCCAATCACACAGTAATACAGCATTTACATAGAACTACCTCAGATCACTCACCACTATTGATTCAGATTTCTTACAGTTCTTATAAGGGATGTTCACAGTTCAGGTTCCTAAATGTATGGTGTACTCATAACAATTTCCTAGCTGTGGTGAAAAGAGCCTGGGTTTTACCTGATTATCTTATTTGTAACCCCCTTGTGAAATTATGGAGACTGCATAAGAATGTAGCATATCAATTAAGAATGTGGAACAAACAGCAATTTGGTGATGTTTTCCAAAAGGTCAAAGATGCTGAAGCCAATGTACTGTTGATGGAAGCTATAAATGATTCTGGAGGGAACCGAGCACAGGATTTATGGTCTCGCCCAATCACAATACTTACAAGCTTTGGAAAGGGAGGAACTTTTCCTCCAACAAAAAGCCGTCGTTGATAAATTTCTCTATGGGGATAGGAATTCTAGGTACTTCCATGCAATCATTAAACATAGAAGGAAACTTAATGCTATACTTAAAATCGGGGATGATGCTCGGTAATTGGATCACCGATCAAACCAATATTTCCCAAAGTGCTCGTCCGGTATTTTCGTAATATGTTTATCGCTTCTCCAATATCATCTCGCTTCCTTTGTTGCCGATATTTTCTCCGATAACTCGACTATGTGAAGAAACTTAACTTAACCTTCCTACCAGATGAACAGAAATATTGCAGGCTCTAAAAAGTATCGATGGTAACGAGATCGCTGGCCCGGATGGTTTCACATCCACGTTTTATATTAAAGCTTGGGAAGTTGTGGGAGCCGATCTTGTTCAAGTCGTACAATCCTTCTTCTTAGGGACCGATCTTCCTAAATTTTTTGCCGCTGCAAGTATTGTACTTATCCCTAAAGAGAACCAAAAATCTCATTGGACCGATTTCGGACCTATAAGTCTCACTACTACCTTCTCTAAAATCATTAGCAAGATTCTTGTGGGGAGACTACAGCCACACCTTAATCATTTGATTAGCTCTAACCAATCGCTTTAGTGCAGGTAGAACCATAACCGATAACTCGTTTGTTGGCTCAAGAATTATTACTGGACCTTGACAAAAGATGTAGAGGGCATAATTTAATTCTCAAGTTGGATCTTAAGAAAGCTTATGATACTCTCAGCTGGCAGTTCATTGATCTTGTACTTAAGGCACAAGGGTTTCACCCATCCTTTTGTGCATTAATCCAGAGATGGCTTTCTAATGCTTACTATAGTGTTCTAGTTAATGGTAGCAGTCGTGGATTCTTCAAAGCCGGTAGGGTCCGAAACAAGGAGACCCACTCTCTCCTACCATATTCATATTAGCTTTTGATTATTTTTCCAGAATTTTGAATGCTGCACATAATCACTATCCTTACCTCCATTATAAGCATGGCTCCTCTCAGCTCATCAGCCATTTGGCCTATGCTGATGATGTTATCATTTTCACTAATGGCAGCAAGCTTGCTGTAAGAAAGACATTACAATTAACAGATCATTTGGCTATGGTTGCAGGCCTTGAACTAAATCAAAAGAAATGTCAATTTCTAGCTGGAAAAGGTTTTAATTATCAGCAGTGGATGAAAGAGTTCACTGGATTTACTACTGCAGACCTCCCTCTAAGATATTTTGGGGTACAGCTTACCAAAGGAAGAAGGAAACAGTCCCAGTATGATGAAGTGGTTAGAAAGATAACAACAGCATTAAATTGTTGGACCACTGTTTTTCTATCAAATGGTGGTAGAGTAGCTCTACTGAAGAGTATCCTCTCAACTTTCCCCCTCTATCATTTGCAAATGGTTAGAATGAAGAAGAGCACTCAGAAATTGATTGAAACTATGTTTAACAAATTTTTGTGGGAAGGTCAAACAAAACAGTACCATTGGGCAGTATGGAACAAAGTGTGCAAACCACTCAAAGCTGGGGGGTTAGGTATGAAAAGCTTCCAACAGATGAGCTATTTGTTTTATTGCAAGCAGTGGATCAAATTTAGAAGACAAGATACAATGTGGGCCAAATTTCTGAATGATAAGTATTGCTGGAAGTTACATCCTAACTCTGTAAGGCCAAAGCAAGGGGATTCCAAGCATTGGAAATATTTGTTGAAAGTTAGAGAATTGGCTAATCAATTCTTCTGTTGGGAGGTTGGCAAGGGGACTGTTAATTTCTATCATGATAACTAGCTTGTGGAAGGAACTTTAAAGTTCACTGCTGAGATTAATCACCAACTCACTGTTTCTGATTTTTGGGTGGAGGATCAATGGAATGTAAACATGCTAAGGGAGATTCTGGCTGAGGACAGTGTTCAACAAATTCTACAAATCCCAATTAAATCTGATAAACCTGATAGACTTCTACTGAAAAAGTCGAATCGAAATCATTAAATAGCATGATACATAACACAACATGTTCTTGGCCTGACACTACTTGGGGAGACAAAATCTGGAATAGGCTCTTATCTCCCTCAATGTCTTTCTTCGCTGGAGACTCGTTCCATAATTATCTCGCAGATGGATGATTTATCGAAACTTAAAGGTTTAAGATCCGTATCCGAGATGCCGGTTATGTCACCGTCAAGAGGAATCCATTTCTCATCTTTTTTCCAAGTGTTTTGTCACTAAACAGGTTTGGAATATAGTATTACAGCATTTCCAAGTCGAAGCATCTCAACTATAATTGGTCTCATTTGGGGGCTTGTCGGGATGACTAGAAAAAGGAAACATGGTTCCATATACCCTTAGTAATCTGCTGGTTTGTATGGATGGCAAGAAATCTTGCTAAATATGAAGACAAAACCCGTACCATTCATCGATTGTGGCAAATTGCTTGCAGCTTCCTATGTAAACACTCACTCGCTGGACTCATCTCCAAGGAAAAAGCCTATTTTGCTGAAATGGTCTCTTCCACCTCCACCATGGGTTAAAATTAATATTGATGGCGGTTATACACCTTCGCCGCAGAATTGGAGCTATTTGCGTAAATTCATTGGGACGGACTTTATGGTTCTTTCATGCACCTACTATCTCCACATCGACCATCGAATCGAATCGCAAGCCGCACATTGGGCTTTGCTTATCGCCAAGGCTTTGAATTATCAATTTGTATGGATTGAATCCGACTCACAATGGCTAGTTAACATTCCGCAAGGTTTATCTCCCCTCCCCGGAATTTGGTATATCTTCACAGAACTTTGATCTCCACTTTTGGCTCCCTCAATCTTAAATGGACACATATCTACGAGAGGGCAATCAACCAGCCAACCGGTTGGCAAAACATGCTAATACTTCCCAAACTATAGCTTTTTCTACTACTCCCGTTGAGCAATTAAGGCATTTACTTTTTGGGGACTTGATCGATATTCCATATATCAGATGTATGTAATTTTGGATTGAATGAAATTTTTTGCTTTTTGCTAAAATATATATTTATATATATATATATATATATATATATATATATATATATATATATATTAGCAAAAAAGGAAAATGCATTAATCAAAAGGAAGTATTACTTCTAAGATGGGGTATGTCCAAACAATCCCCATTAAGCAAAAAAGAAAAATAGGAAGAAGGAATTTTATGACAAGTAAGTAACTGTGAGGAAGAGGCCTCATAGGTAAGATGGTGTGCTGGTTTGTTTCCTTCTCTAGGGATATGAGACCATATGACATGAATAGATGAAGCAAGATGAAGAATCTTCTTCAGCCACTGGATCAGGTACCATGGGGGAGGACATTAGGAGAATTATCTCAATAGTTGTAAGCAGTCCACTTCCACGTGCAGATTGTTCAGTTTTTGTGCAAAGGCCAATTTCAGCCCCCAGAAGACTGCAACAGTTTCAGCTTATTTGAGAGTCTAATGAGCAGGTGTCTCTCATATATGTATATGTATATATGTATATGTATATATATATATATATATATATATATATATATATATATATATATATATTCAAGCAAAATATAATATGTATTAATGAAGCAAAAGTTTAGTTACATCTGATAAAAGGAAGTGAAAGCAAATCACCAAAAAGTAACTGTTTTAGATACCCAGAAGAGAATTTAAAGCATTTGAAAGTTACAGTTTTTGAAGCCGTTTTAGCTAGCCAATTGGCTGGCTGATTTCCCTCCCTATGCAAATGACTCCAGTAGACTGTTACTTCCTTTGTGAGGTCCTTCAGGGTTCTGTGAAGGTATATAAGCATCCATGGAACATCAGTAGTGCCATTCATTATATTGACTAGTTGAAGGGAATCGGATTCCATCCAGATAAGAGAGTGCCCAAGCAGCCTTTAGCAGACTTTAGAGCCCAAATGACAGCTAGTCATTTCGTATTAAAGAGGGGAATCGGAGACAATAGAAGTTTGAAATCCCCACAGTAATCTACCTTGATGGTTTCTACACACACCACCACATCCAGAAGAAAGAGGGGAATAACTCCCATCAATGTTAACTTTGACCCAAGAAGTGGAGGGAGGGATCCAGTGAAATAACTTAATTTGGATCCTAGTTTTGTTCTTCAATTCATGTGTATTATTAGCCCTGTGTATAATGGAGCAGCAATTAGAAAAGATTTGGTTTATAGAACTTAGAGAGTTCTCATACTTATTTTTATTCCTTGCCAACCAGACAAAACACCAAATGATCAGTGGATACATTGACAGCTTCAGTTCTAGCCAATCAGCCCAACAAGTCCTCCATAGATATCCAAGTCCCCGAAGTGATGTGTAAGTTGAAAATGTTCCAAGACTCTATTCCATACCTCCCTAACCACTGGACATTGAAGAAGTAGGTGGTTATATGATTCCTCCTGAGCACAACAAAGATGGCATCTGGAAACCAGTCTAAGGCCCTTCAATTTCAGTATATCATCTGTAGGCAAAAATCTATGAAACAATCTCCAGCTGAAAAATGACATAGAAGGGGTCAAATATTTATTCCATAGGTGACAACCCCAATTGTTTTGAGGCCAATGATGTAAGGACTGGTAGATGTAGGAGTTAATAGATTGAGAGGAAGGTTTCTTGAGAATTATCTGATCAGAATTCTTCTGTACTCTATTGATGGGGATCTCCTTGATATTCTGAATGGATGAAAAATCTACAACCTCCTTCAATTTGTCTTCATCACATTGATGATTTGTCCAGAAATCAGCAACTCTAGAGTTATAATTCAAAGAAATGTTAGGGATGGGATACAGTCGATCTTCCAAAAGCCAATTGTCAAGCCAAAAATTAACAGATCCATCTCTAATCTCCCAGCAAAAAAGATTAT
This sequence comes from Papilionanthe hookeriana x Papilionanthe teres, assembly GCA_022702705.1. Classification (NCBI taxonomy): domain Eukaryota; kingdom Viridiplantae; phylum Streptophyta; class Magnoliopsida; order Asparagales; family Orchidaceae; genus Papilionanthe; species Papilionanthe hookeriana x Papilionanthe teres. The sequence goes on along the minus strand of CM040429.1, from coordinate 42,006,628 downwards.
TAGCTTCGAGTCCCGACCTTCGACAAACTTTTCCATTGTTGAGAATCTCCAATTTTCACCTTTACAACATCAGGGTGGTTGGTTCTACAATATTTAGCTGATAAGAATTGAGCCCAAAGGGTATCTAGTTTCCTAAATTTCATCCACTATTTACAAAGGAAGATTTTTCTAATGTGTTGAAAACTCTTGAACCCCAGGCCTCCAGAGTTAATGGGTTTACAAAGCTTATTCCATGTGGCCCAATGTGCTTGTTTGTGCTGCCCCTCCCACAAGAATTTGTTAAAGGTAGTTTCCAACAGTCTTTGTATGCTTTTCTTCATTCTGACCATCTGCATAGTAAACAAAGGGAAGGTGGTGAGGATACTCTTGAGAAGAGTCACCCTTCCACCATTAGATAGAAAGTTGTTGGTCCAACTGTTAATCTGAGCTGTAACCTTGTGAACCACTTCATCATAATGTGTTTGTTTCTTCCTGCCTTTGATTAATTGAACCCCGAGATATTTTAAAGGCAGATCAGAAGTAGAGAAGCCAGTAGTATCCTTAATCCAATTCAGATTTCTGAAATGTTTCCCAGCCATGAATTGACATTTGTGCTTGTTGAGTTCCAGCCCTGAGACTTGATGAAGATGTTGCAGAATATCCAAAGACTTCTTTATAGCTTGTTTTCCACCATTAGTGAAGAGGATCACATCATCAGCATAAGCAAGGTGGCTTATAATAGGTTTAGAGCCGTGATGATAACATAGATAGGGAAAGTTTCGTGAGCTCGGTTAAGAAATCTAGAAAAATAATCAAAAGCAAGTATAAAGATTGTTGGAGATAAGGGATCCCCCGCTTCAGGCCCCTGCCCGGTTTGAAGAACCCATAATTTGAGCCATTGAGTAGAATAGTGAAGGAAGTGTTATTTAACCATCTCTGTATAAACTGACAAAAAGCTGGGCTAAAGCCTCTTGTCTGAAGCATGATATGGATGAAGTGCCAGCTGATAGAATCATAAGCCTTCCTTAGGTCCAATTTAAATATTACATTTTGCCCCCTGCAAGGCTTGTCAATCTCCAAAAGTAATTCTTGAGCAAGCATCACATTATCCATTATATTTCTATTCTGGATGAAATCAGATTGGTTTTCACTTACTAAAAGATGTAGAGAGGGCTGTAACATTCTAACCATGATATTACTAATAATCTTGTTAAGAGTATTAGTAATACTTATTGGCCTGAAATCATTCCAAGAACTTCTCTTCTTATCTTTAGCAACCAGAGCAATACTTGTGGCAGCAAAATAGTTTGGTAAGTCAGTCCCACTGAAAAAAGCTTGGACAGTCTGCACCACATCTTTACCTACAATATCCCAGGCAGTCAAGAAGAACAAAGGAGTAAACCCATCTGGACCTGTAACCTTGTTCCCATCAATTGATTTCAGAGCATGGAGAATCTCAGCTTCATCAGGTAAATGAAGCAACTGCAGATTTTGCACAATATTCGGCTGGTCATTAAACAAATCCCCCCTAAAGACAGCAGGTTCTATAGGGGTTGCAGCTAGGAGGCTCTAAAAGTACTGAACAGCATTCTCCTTAATCAGGATAGGATCATCTAACCACAGTCCATCCTGAGTTTTAATTTTGGTTATGGCATTAATTTGTCTCCTGTATTTAATCACTGCATGGAAATACTTGGAATTTCTATCCCCATACAGCTGTTTGTTAATGGCAGCCTTCTGTGAAAGAAATTCTTCTTCAACAGTCAAGGCATGTAAATACTTATCCTGGGCATCCATGAGTTTATCAAGATTATCCAGCCCCCTAGCCTGTTCAGCCTCCAGAAATTGTACCTTATCAGCCCACTGCTTAGCCTGCTCAAACACATTACCAAAGACAGCTTTGTTCCAACTTTTTAAATGACTTGACAGATGTTTTTGTAATCTCCACAGCTTAATTAGAGGGTTATCAAAAGAAGATGAGGGGGATTTCCACCCCATCTTCACAGCTTCCAGGAAGGTACAGTGTTTAGCCCAAACATTTTGAAATCTGAAAGAAGGATGTCCATCATGCTGAAAGAGTGATATCTTAATAATAATGGGAGAATGATCAGAACAAGTTCTATGTAAGTGGTGCACTCTAGTAATAGGGGAGTTATTCATCCAATTGCTGTTGACTAGAAATTTGTCTAATCTCTCTAAATTTTTTTTCCTCTTTGCCAATTGAAGGGAGTACCAATATAGCCCAAGTCAAACAATTGAGCACTTTGGATTCTGGAAGTGAATTGCAACATATTCTGAAGGTTAGGGGTTCTCCCACCAAACTTCTCACTAGGGTCAGCAATACTATTAAAATCACCACCAACTATCCAATTTTCCTGGATACCACTGCTAATATTAATAAGCTTATCCCAAAGCATAGATATATCTTGGGAAGAGCATCCAACATAAATGAAAGTAGCCAGACCAGAGAAATGATCAATGTTGAAGTGCAGGTGGAGGAATTGGAGATCATCAGCAAGAATCTGGAAAGTAATCTCATGTCTAATGTAGAGCCAAATTTTATTATTACAGTTAGCATAGAAATTAAAACCCTTAAACTTTTTGTTGAATCTGTGAGTGTTGCTATTGACCATAGGTTCCAGCAAGGCAATGATCCAAGGCCTATAAGTCCTGATAAGATTTTTGATTCTGTTAAGGGTGCCAGGACTTTTCACACCCCTAACATTCCAGCACAATAAGTTAATCATGATGAGTAGCCTTACCTGCCCTAGTCAATCTAGGGGGAGGGGCCTTAGAAGTATCAGGATCCAGAGCATCAATGATATTAGTTTTAGACAGGTATTTGAGTTCCATGACATCTTTCCTTTTTTCCTACTTTTCTGAATTATCCAGGCTCCTTCCATTTCTGAAGGCAAATGATCTAAAGAGGACTGATCAGGAGCTTGAGGTTTAAGATGCTCATTATACACTGTATTATTGGCACCTGAAAAGTCTGAAGGAATGATATGAGACACTGAATCTCAATATCAGCCAAGGGATTCCCCTGAACACTAGTTAAATAATCAATCCTACTTTCAGTAGCAACAACTTCCGACCCATCTAGCCTATTTTCATCGTGGGGTTCTTTTCGGTTATATCTTCCACGAGATGTAGGATTAGAGATAAAATGAGTAATATGAGTGTTCCTCCCAAAGATCAAGCTTCGAAATTCCAAGCACCATGAGACTCATTATTACTCCCGTCTGCAAGAGTGTGCAGAGGGATTGGGCCATCTTCGGCTCTTTGTTTATTGGTTGAAGGTTGATTAACCTCCAAAGGTTTCTTTTGGGCTATCTTAGAAGGTCTGAGCTCTGGATGTACTCTATAGCACTGCTCCACAGTATGGCCAAAAATATGGCAGTGTTTGCAATATAAAGGTTGATGTTCAAGGACAATAGGCTGTTAATAGCCATTATTAGCTGTACCCAGCCATACCCCATCAATATATGGTCAGGTTATATCCCTTTCCACCGAAATCAGCTTTGAGATTCCGGAAATGTTAGCGAAGGCATATCCAACTTGAGTAGTTTCCCCATAGAGTCAGCAATGTCATATAAGATTTAGTGATGAATGTAAGGTAGTTTTAAATTAGAGAGGTTAAACCAAACAGGAACAATAGGGGGTTCCTGTGAAGGATCAAAATCCATGGTCCATTTCAACAGCTTCATGGTTTTCCCATCCACCATGATGAATTTCTTTGAAAAGACCTAAGCATAATCATCTTCTCTTGAAAGTTGAAGCATAATGTGTCTACTATCAAACACTCCAATTTTCCATTGTCCAATGAGTTTGAGATCATCAATCACCTTTCTTACAATGTCAAGTTTGGGATGACCAAACTGGAACTTCCCCACCAATGTAAACTTGTAAGGTTCAACTAATTTACCGATTTCTTTCTCCGTAAAGATCAAAGCAAGCTTTCCTGCCTTCTTTGTGTGTGTATATATATATATATATATATATATATATATATATATATTAAAAGGAAAAAATTCATTCAGCAAAAGTCAACAAAGTTTACATACATCTAATATAGTGGAATATCAGTCAAATCCCCAAAAAGTAAAAGCTTTAAAGGATCATCGAGGTTTAACGGAAAAAATAATCCTTTGAGCCGCAGTAGCACGTTTGGCCAACCAGCTAGTAGGTTGGTTACCTTCTCTAAAGATATGGGACCACTTGAGGGTGATAGAGCCAAATGTAGAGAGCAATGTTCGTAGGGGTATACCAAATTCCATGGAGGAGGGGATAATCCTTGTATTATATTAACAAGCCGTCGAGAATCGATTCAATCCAGACAAATTGGTAGTTCAAAGCTTTAGCAAGTAATCATGGCCCAATAAGCAGCTTGAAGTTCGAATGGAGAGCCGACAAGTGAGATGATTGGCACTTGGAAATACCACAGTAAGTTACCTCCGTAATTTCTACAACCGCCCCAATTCCAAGCAGCAGAGTTAGTGAAGCTCCCATCTATATTTATTTTTATCCATGGTGGAGGTGGAAGGGACCACTTCAAGCAATGTAGGTTTTCTTTGATTTGTAGGCTCCAACAAGTGGCTTCTTTCTCGAAAACTCATGAAGTAGCTAGCCACCATATGATTAATATTGCAATTTCGTTGTCAAACTTCAAATGATTTCTATGCATCCAAACAAACCAGACAGATAACTAAAGGTAGATGGAACCATTTTTCACTTTTCCAAGTCCTCCCAAACAAGCCTCCTAATTGAGCCAATTGTGATTAAGATGAGTAAGATGGAAATGTTTTAAAACAGTAATCCACACCTGTTTAGTGACAGTGCAATGGAGAAAGAGGTGGGAAAAAGATTCTTCCTGAGTTTGACAGAGCCAACATCTAGAAGCAAGTCTTAGGCCTTTGAGTTTTAAAATATCATCAAACGGAAGATAATGATGGAATATTCTCCAGCAGAAGTAAGACATAGAGGGGGATAAAAGCCTGGTCCAGATTTTCTCCCCCCAAGAAGTATCAGGCCAAAGATGAAGTGAGCTGTGAATCATCTGATTGAAAGATTTTTTATTAGACTGCTTCAGCAAGATTCTATCGAGTTTAGTTGGATTAATAGGGATTTGAATAATCCGTTGTATGCTCTCCCCATCCAAAACTTCATTCAAATTTCGTTGACATTCCAGTTATCCTCCACCCAAAAATCCGCAATGCTTAGTTGGTGATTGAAATCAGCAATAAAATTTAGAGTTAAATCTCCTATCCAGTTGTCATAATAAAAATTCACCTCCCCCTTGCCCACTTCCCAGCAGAAATACCGATTGGCCATGTACCTAACTTTCAAGCAAACTTCTCCAATGCTTGGAATCCCCTTGTCTTGGCACAGTTGAATTTGGGTGATCTTTCCAAAGCAATACTTGTCAAAAAGGAATTTTTCCCACATGGTATCTTTCCTTCGAATTTAATCCACTCGCTTACAATAAAACAAATGGCTCATCCGTTGGAAATTTCTCGACCTCTAGTCCCCCAACCTTGGTTGGTTTACAAACCTTGTTCCGTATAGCCCAATGATATTGCTTGGTTTGGCCTTCCCGGAGAAATTTATTAAACATTGTTTCTAACATTTTCTCGGGTGCTTTTTTTCATTCTAACTATTTCAGAATCGATAAAGGGGAAAGGTTGAGAGTATACTCTTAAGTAAAGTTAATCTTCCACCATTAGATAGAAAGGTATTAGTCCAGCAGTTTAAAGTTGATGTAATCTTCTTGACAACTTCATCATACTGAGATTGCTTTCTCCTTCCTTTAATTAGCTGTACACCTAAATATTTCAAGGGGAGATCAGCGAGCGAGAGAACCCAGAGTGTACTCTTTCACCCACTCGTTGATGTTTGAACCCTTTGCCGCCAAAAATCGACACTTCCTTTGGTTTAATTCCAGGCCCGCAACCAAGGCTAGGTGATCGATCGTTGCAAGGTTTTCTTAACGAAGAAGCTTACTTCCATTGGTGAAAATGATAACATCATCAGCATAAGCCAAATGACTTATCATCCGTGAAGAACCATGCTTAAAATGGAGATAAGGATAAATTGTTTGAGCAAGCATTCGAGTTCCGGAGAAGTAATCAAAAGCCAATATGAAGATGGTTGGAGACAATGGGTCTCCTTGTTTCAGCCCCCTACCAGCTTTGAAGAAACCACAACTGCAGCCATTGACCAGGACACTGTAATAAACATTAGACAGCCATCTTTGAATTAAAGTACAAAAATCAGGATGGAAACCTCTAGCTTTAAGTACTAAATCAATAAATTTCCAACTGATAGAATCATAAGCCTTTTTAAGATCCAATTTGAGAAGTAAATTGTGTCCCCTACATTTCTTATCAATATCAAGTAACAGTTCCTGAGCCAAAAGATAATTATCAATAATAGTTCTGTCCTGCACAAAAGCAGATTGGTTAGAGCTGATCAATTGGTTAAGATAGGGTTGTAGTCTTCCCACGAGAATTTTACTAATTATTTTAGAAAAGGTAGTAGTAAGATCGATAGGTCCGAAATCAGTCCACTGATTTTTTGAGATCCTTTGGGAATAAGAGCAATGCCGGCCGCAACGAAAATATTTAGGAAGATCGGATCCAAGAAAGAAAGAATGAACTCGCCCGAATAAGATCAGCACCCACAATATCCCGTGCTTTAATATAAAATGTTGAAGTAAACCCATCGGGACTCCGCTGTTTTATTACCATCAATGCTCTTTAAAGCTTGCAATATCTCCCGTTTATCGAGTAAGAAAGTTAAATTAAGCTGATTCACATAATCTTGATGATCGAAAAACATCTCAGCGAAGAAATGAAGTAGAGGATATAGGTTGTTCAAGCAAACAAATTCCGAAAATGTAAAACAAGCACTTTGTGAGAGGGAAGATTGGTCGCGAACCCAATTGCCAACTTCATCCTTGATTTTAAGTATAGCATTTATTTTTCTTCGTGCTTAATGATCTGCATGAAAATACTTAGAATTCTCGTCCCCATAAAGGTACTTGTTTACAGCAGCTTTTTGTTGTAGAAAATCCTCTTCCCTTTCCAGTGCTTGGAATAAAACTGACTGGGCAATTTCAAGTTCATGTGCCTGATTCTCCCCCAAATCATTTGCAGCTTCCAACAAATGGACTTTGGCTTCTGCATCCATAACTTGTTGAAAAACATTTCCAAACTGAGTCTTGTTCCACAGTCTAAGTTTAAAAGCTACATTCTTTTGCAATCTCCATAGTCTCACAAGAGGGCTACAGGCCTAATGTGATCGGTGGACCTTCCGTGCTCTGTGTACTTCGCTAGAAAGCTATCATGAGTGCACCAAGCATCGAGAAATCTAAACCGGGAGTACCCTTTGTAAGAGCCGAAAGAAATCTGAATTAGTAGTGGGGAGTGGTCGGATGTTGCCCCGTGTAAATGCTGCACTCGAGTTATGGGAAAGGTGTTGAGCCAAAGGTCATTAGCTAAAGCTCTATCAATTCTCTCAAGCAAATTACCTCTCTTCCATGTGAAAGGGGTACCAATGTAGCCTAGATCAAATAATCCCGCATTAGAGATATTCCGAGAGAATTGTAGCATGGTATTAAGATCGGAGTTCTTCCCCCTTTTTCTCATCGGGATCTCTAATGCGGTTAAAATCCCCACGATACAAGCCAATTTGTAGAGTTACTTGTACTGATCTGCCACAGCTCATTCCAAAGAGAGACTCTATCCATAGGAGTACACCCAGCATAGATGATAGTAGCACTGCCTTGGAAAGAATCCATCCCATACTGTAAATGGAGAAATTGATAATTATCAAGTTTAACATTGCAGTTTAGCTCCTTTCTTGTAAAAATCCAGATCTTATTGTTGCAGTTGGAGTGAAAATGGAAACCAGGAAATCTTTTAGTGAATTTAGAGATGTTGGTATGCACCATAGGTTCCAGTAATGCTATAATCCAAGGTTTAAAAGTCCTGTTAAGATGTAGTAATCTATTAAGGGTGCCGAGACTTGCCACACCCCTAACTTTCCAACAAATCGGATTAATCATGGTGTAATGCCTTACCAGCCCTAGTAATTCTAGGGGGTGTTGCATCGAATGATCCATACCAATAATATTAGACTTAGATAAATTTTGCAGCTCCATAATATCTTTTCTCCTCCTTCTACTTTTCTGTTGAGACCAAGCACCATCAGCAGTAGTTGCTAAATTCTCAAGAATCATTTGGGCAGATTCCCCAATTATGGGACTTGAAGGGGTTATAAAAGTGGCACCTGCATCAGAATAATCTGGGATCACTTCCTTAGTAGTATCAACTCCCTGTGCAGCACTTGTGATCCTAGATGTGGTGGCAACTGTAGGCTCCTTAAGGACAGTGTTAGATAAATCAATATGCTGTAGATTCTTATTCCTCCTCCTACTTCCTTGTTGAGACCTGGCCCCTTCTGCATCAGAATTATCTGAACTCAAATCATCAGCTTCAGTAACCAGTGTAGCATTATTCATACCATTGTCTCTAATCTCTATTGGTAGATCTGCATATTTCCCAATAGCTGCCTGTCCAATTTGATCAACATAGTTTTTAAAATCCCCCTCCTTATCAACAAGTCCATTCAGACCTTGATTTAGAATTGCAAGTTCATTATTCAAATCCTGGGTAGTAATTGGGATAGTGCCAACTGGAATCACTGGAGAGATAGGTGGATTGTCAGTTTTCTTAGTGACCTTATTATTTACATTATAAGGTCTTAATTCAGGGTGGAGTTTAAAGCTTTATTCCATGGTGTGTCCAAATAGGTGACAGTGCTTGCAATACAAAGGTTGATATTCCATAACAATGGGTTCCCAGTATCCATTATTAGCAGTGCCTAGCCAGACCCCATCCAAATAAGGTTGAGTAATGTCCCTTTCTACTAGAAATCTTGCATTGGAAATCCCGGTAACATTAGCGAGAGGGATATCAAGTTTGAGTGGCCTTCCCATAGCATCGACTATATCATAGATGATTCTATGATTGTTAAAAGGAAGTTTTAAGTTAGGGAGACCGAACCACACCGGAACTATAGGTGGTTCTTTAGTTGGATCAAAGTCCATTGTCCACTTGAGGATCTTCATGGGTTTCCCATCTATCATTATCACTTTTTTAGAAAAAACCCGTGCATAATCCTCCTCCTTAGCAAGCCGCAACATAATGTGTCTACTCGTCAAAAACCCCTAATTTCCAACCGCCCACCAACTTGAAATCATCAACGACTTTTCTCAAGATTTCCATTTTAGGATGGCCAAACCGAAATTTCCCTACCAAGGTAAATTTATAGGGCTCCGACGGCTTCGCAATCTCCTCCTCGGCAAAAATCGAGCCGGCTTCCCAGACCTTCCTAGTACATTTCCTAATAAACTCACACTCAGCTTTCCCATCCATTGCATCATGAAATAATTGAGGGAACACCAGTTTATCTCCTAGAGTGGTTCCACCATCTTTCCTCACTATAACTTCAGCAAAAGTACCCCTCCCAACAAAGTGTGGATCAGCCCGAGTGAGATCATGTGCCATTGCCAATGTAACAGTACCACAAGCAAAATTCAAAAAATAAGGAGCCCGGGAAGTGAGAAAGAATCACCCCCACCCAAAACCAAAGGAAGAAGAGAACTGAGAAGGCTTCCAGCTTCTTAACGACCACCTTTCTCCACCTTGCACCAGCACGACCGCTCACCTTATCGGTTTCCTCCATGGAAACCCTAGTAGAAGCACCTCCCTCCAAACCAGCCGCCATTTTTTATAATATTATAATATATATATATATATATATATATATATATATATATATATATATATATATGTGTGTGTGAATGTGTATATAAATGTATATGAATATGTATATATAAATGTATATCAATATATATATATATATATATATATATATATATATATATATACATTATATATATATATATATATTAAAGAAAAGGAGCTACAAGAGACTCCCTACATGTTGAAATTTGAAAATGAAAATTACAAAACACTGCCCAGTAACAACTCTACACCAAATAAAAATAACTAAGTGAGTTAAAATAAAAACTAGCCCCAAAGTAACATAACCAAGAATAAATATAGGGGGTAAAAGAGAATGACTCAGGGAGCAAAATGAAGATGCTGCAGATGGAAAGTGAACCGCCAGCCAGAGACAATGGGACAATTAAATAACAGGAGAAAGCAAAAGGTCAGTTGCCCACAATTCTGAAATAAGGTGCCTTTAAGCAATCAGAATCCATCAGAAAATTCAGCTGGGGGTAGGGGCAGTAGACACCATCACCTGTTGGGTAGAATTTGCATTTCTAGCTAGCCATTGAGCAGGTCTGCTCCCTTCTTTATAGATATGGCTATACTTGATCTTGGAATGATGTGCAAAAGCTTTGATTTTATTAATCCAATACACATGCCGCCATTTTAAATGATGTTCATTAGGAGAAAACCGAGCAAGTTGTTGATTTTGCTTTAAGACATTGATTACAACAGCGGAATTATTTTCCACAATGATGAACTTCCGATTGAATGCCATAGCAAGTTCAAGAGCCTTGCAAATTACGAACAGATTAGATTCCAAAGCATCTTCAACAATAACAGGAGATTGAAAATATGCAAGGCATCTTCCCTCATGATTCCCGAACAAACCACCACCGCCATCCCCTCGCCGAGTAGGAACCATTAGTGTTGGCCTTGATGTAAGGATGGGTGGGTACTTCCAGCAGAAAGTTTGAATGTGATATCTTGTAATGTGTTTTTTGTGTGAGGCCTTCAAAATGGCAGGGAAATTTTTTAGCTGGATCAGCTTTGTAAGAAAGGATATACAATTTCCCACCACAGTAGCTACTGTACTTTTGCAATTGTCAAATTTGATAGAGTTTCTATGCATCCAAATAAACCAAGTAATCATAAGAGAAATGGTACCCATTTTGGACTTTTGCCAAGAGATCCAGCAGCTGCAGAGATCCAACCAGTCCAAAAAAATGGTGTTTATGCTAATCTCTCTAATGATCCCCTTCCACACCTCTTGGGAAAAACTGCAATGGAAGAACATATGTTAAACAGACTCCTCCTCAACCCCACACAGATAGCATTTTGAAGGTCCTCTGATCCCCTTTAGCTTTAGAATGTCATCTCGTTGGAAGAAGCTTGTGAAACACTCTCCAGGTGAGAAGAGACATTGAAGGGGTGAGGTATTTGTTCCAGATATTTCTGCCCCAATTAACTTTAGGCCACTCATGGATCTTTAAATACATTTGTTAAGTAAGGCTGTTAGTAGTACCATTACTCCAAATAATTTTATCGTGGTTGTTTCTATCAAATGGGATGGTGGCAATCTGGTTAGCAGACTCAGCAGTAACAAAATTCTGAAGTACCTGTAAAGACCACTTCTCATTTTCCCAGCAATTTGAAATAGTGAAACAAGTTTTATCAATGTTTTGGATGGCTTCCTTCATATGGGGAGGGCACCAATTGTCTTCCCAGAAACTTACTTGGCCATTACCCAGCTCCCAGCTATAAAGAGATTCAGCAATTTCTCTATTCTTCACCATATGTTTCCAGACTCTAGAAGCACCCAACTTTATAGTAACCTTAGAAGGATGGCAGTCTTTGCAATATTTTCCAATCAAGAAATTAGCCCAAAGAGAGTTCTCGCTTCCTAAATTGAATCCGAGTTTGCAATAGTTAACTTTCTGCAAGTTGTTGGATGCCTTTGAAACCCAAACCCCAGCCTCAATAGGTTTAGCCAACTTATTCCAAGCCATCCAGATGGATCTCCTTTCTGTTTCCAGTCCATAAGAACCTATTAAATAGACCTTTCAGTTGGTACCTGGTGCTTCTTTTCATTGTAGTCATTTGGAGAACATAATTAGGAAAAGTGGTGAGAATGCTGTGAAGGAGAGTGAATCTACCTCCAGTAGATAAATAAGAGTTTGTCCAGTTTTCCAATTGAGCCTTCACCTTCCCAATAATATCATCAAACCGAGACCGCCCGACCCTCCCTTTAATGAGTTGCACTCCTAGATATTTCATAGGAAGGGAAGCTTTTGAGAAACCAGTGTGATGCAAAATCCAGTGAGTAACATTGGCATTGATATTCTTAGGAAAAATAATCTCACACTTAGCTTTGTTGAACTGAAGACCAGAAATGAGTTGAAAATGGTTTAGACAGTTGATCACTTGCTTGACAGCATTTTTTGAGGCCCTAGAGAACACCATGATGTCATCAGCATAAAGAAGGTGAGAAATAACAATGTTGGATTTGTGGTGGTATCTAGCATGCTGAAGAGGAGCAATCTGATAATTGATGAGTCTAGACAGATAGTCCATGACCAAAATGAAGATAGAGGAGGATAGAGGGTCCCCTTGTTTAAGCCCCCTAGTGGCTTGAAAACCATCCCAACTCTGACCATTGATCAAAATGGAATGATGATTAAATTTAAGCCATTTTTTGATCAAAGAACAGAACTCCTCATTAAAACCTCTAGAGTGCAGAACCTATAGTATAAAATTCCATTCCAAAGTATCATATGCTTTCTTAATTTGAAGCTTATAAATCAATTTGCCCCTCCTACAAGGGTTGTCAAGATCTAAAAGCATTTCTTGAGCGAGAAGGACATTATCAGCAATGGTTCTACCAAGGACAAAAGCTGACTGGTTAGGGCTGATAATCTTATCCAGATGGGGTTGAAGCCTCGCCAACAATGATCTTACTTATAATCTTACCGATAACAAGTGGTAAGGTCGAGAGGTCTATACTTGGTTCCAGCTTTTGGGATCGAGAGGTCTTGGGGATAAGAACCATGGTAGATGCATAGAAATAGTGTGGAATGTCCATACCTTGAAAATAGCTTTGAATAGCAGTACAAACTTCCATCTTGCAAATATCCCAAATCTTCTTGTAGAATTATGAATTGTAGCCATCAGGCCCAGCAGCCTTAGAGCTATCAATAGAGTTGAGAGCAGTCCAGATTTCATCTTGTGAAGGAACTTCAGTTAGTTGGAGTAGATGTGTGTAGTTGCTGACATCTTCAAACAGCCCACTGTCAATATCAGGAATGGAATCAGCCTTAAAAGTAAGCAAATCTCTATAAAAATTGATAGCATTGTTGGCAATAACAGCATTATCTCTAAGAATTTCTCCCTGATCAGTAGTAATAGAAAGGATAGTATTACTTTTTCTTCTAAATTTAATGCAAGCATGGTAATAATTAGTGTTCCTATCACCATCTTGGAATTTAATACAAGAAGCTTTCTGCTTAAGCATAAGATCCTGCCAGTTAATGTACTGAAGAAGCTTGTCTTGAGTTGCCATAAACTCAATTTTCTTACTTCCATCTTCCTGAGCCTCCATTTCCAGTTTTTGAAGATCCCTTTCAATGTTGATAACACCTTTATTAATATCCCCAATAGATCCCCAGCTCCAACTTCTCAACGACTCTAGCAATTTTAATTTGAAGTTTTTGAAGTTTATCAAAAGGGTTGTTACAAATTACACCAACCCAGTTATTCTGAACAATGGTTTTGAAATTACTATGGGTAGCCCAGAAGTTCAGAAATCTGAAAGGGGGGGTCTGCTGGTTGTTGGGGGAGGAGCAATAGTGATGAGGATAGGTTTATGATCGAACCAGACTAAGTTTAAGTGAGTTATGTTGGTATATAAGAAATTTTGATGCCAAGTGATGTTAGCCATGAACCTCGTCCAGCCTTTCCCAAATACCGCCTCTCCTCCAAGTAAATTTATTGCCCCGAAATCCAAGGTCAAACGGACGAGCATTCCGAATATTTTCATTAAAAAGATCCATAGTGTGTTGATTAGGAATTCTGCCTCCTCTTTTTTCATCAATAGAAGCAATGCAGTTAAAATCCCCACCTACTATCCAGCTAAGATGCTCAGTCTTACTGATTTGCAGCAGCTCTTGCCAAAGTACTATTCTGTCTTTAGAGGTGCAGCCAGCATAAACAAAAGAGGCTGCCAACTTTATACCTTGCCAATTAAAATGAAAATGGGCCAATTGGGGTTGATCCACTTGGAGAGTCCAATGGAGTTCTTTTCTACAAATGAGCCAAATTTTATTAGAGGAATTAGCATAAAAGGTGCAACAGGGAAATTTTTCAAAATTTTGTTTTGGGTTTTATCGACCATGGGTTCCAAAAGAATGATACACCATAGTTCGTGTTTCTTGTATAAGTAGATAAGCCTTTTGAGGGATAAGGGGTGGGCAACCCCTCTAATGTTCCAGCAAAGGCAGCTAAACATCTGGGGGTTTTGAGGTTGGTGATAAAAGGTTTGTATTAGTTCTGGATCTAGATCTGGTCCCGCCCTCGGGGAGTCTAGAGGAGAGCCCAAATCTTTGGTAATTCTTTGATTGTCTTTATTTTGAAGTTCCAGCTTTTGTATCTCCGATGTATGTTTCTTCTTCTTCCCGGACAACCGGATTTGCCGGAGGCCTCCAATCTCTTTTGTTCTCCATCCATCAATAATTGGGGAGGGGGTAAAACTTCGTATGCCGAGAAGCCGCCTCCACTTCGAGCCCATCTGATCCAAACTTTCCATATGTAGCCCACTCGCCAACCCGATTCAACTGATCTTTGTCCCCTTCGGCCTAACAAAGGAGACTCGTCGAAGAACTTCGGGGGATTTTCTCCCACCGTGGTCTCTCGTTGGTACATTGTGATCCTCCAGGACAGCTCGATTATCTTCCAAGATGATCACCGGGTCTTGCACATCTACAGCTTTTCTTTTCCCCATCTTTTTTAGTGTGGGTTTCGATCTATAAGCATTTTTCTTTAAGGTGCCCAAACATCCTGCAGTGGGAACAAAAGGTTGGTTTGTTTTCCAAAACCACCTCTTGCCAAAAACCTTCTCCTTCATCTGAAATTATGATCCAAATCTTGTCTAGCTCAGGTAGAGACACATCTCTTTCAATAAGGACTTTAGCTGCTGCTGGATTGCCCAGCTTCATGGGTTGGAGTGTCAACCCTGAGAGGTGTTCCCAAAGCTCTACTGATCTGAAATATGGCATTAGTATGGTATAGCTGTATAGAAAGATTGGGGAAAGAATACCATAAAGGTTTAAGTGGGGGTTCTTTAACTGGGTCAAAACCCGGATACCACTTCATCAATTTCATTCTTGAGTTAGCTATGGTCAGAAACTCCATGCCTAACACTTTAGCATAGTCTTCCTCCCTTGTAAGCCTGATCAGTAAATGTCTACCATCTAGAACTCCTATCTTCCAATTACCCAAAAATTGAAAGTTTTCAAAATAACTCCTCACCAATTCCATTTTGGGGTGTCCAAATTGAAATTGGCCCACAATAGAGAATTTGATAGCCTCTTCCATGGTGTTCATCTCTTGAGAAGTAAAAAATATAGCAGGTCTGCCTTCCTTAGAACCAAGTGGTCTCACAAAGGGGCAAACAGCTTTACTCCGTCTCGCATCATGTAAAAGCCGAGGGAATGTTAACGAGCTCAACTTCACCGGTGTTATGACCTCTACTAACAGCAGAAGCATAAGAAATAGGCAAAGAAGAAACGTTGGAACTGCCCATATCCAATGGAACAGTAACTCAGTTTGAAACAAACTAAACCCCGGAAAACACTCTTTGGCTATCAGCACTCCCACCAGCAGACGACCTCCAAATAAAACTCCCGACAAAGAAAGGGAAGACCCCTTACCACTCCAGACCACCACCGAGAGACACCAGCGTACCGTAGAACAGGAGCCATCATCGCCAAAACCCTAGCAGAGCCCCAGCCGCCAACTCCATCATATATATATATATATATATATATATATATATATATATATATATATATATATATATATAATGGCGGCTGGTTTGGAGGGAGGTGCTTCGCTAGGGTTTCCATGAGGAAACCGGTAAGGTGAGCGGCTGTGCTGGTGCAAGGTGGAGAAAGGTGCCTGTAAAGAAGCTGGAAGCCTTCTCAGTTCTCTTCTTCCTTTGGTTTTGGGTGGGGGTAATTCTTTCTCACTTCCCGGGCTCCTTATTTTTTGAATTTTGCTTGTGGTACTGTTACATTGGCAATGGCACATGATCTCACTCGGGCTGATCCACACTTTGTTGGAAGGGGTACTTTTGCTGAAGTTATAGTGAGGAAAGATGGTGGAACCACTCTAGGAGATAAACTGGTGTTCCCTCAATTATTTCATGATGCAATGGATGGGAAAGCTGAGTGTGAGTTTATTAGGAAATGTACTAGGAAGGCTGGGAAGCTGGCTCTGATTTTTACTGAGGAGGAGATTCTGAAACTGTCGGAGCCTTATAAATTTACCTTGGTAGGGAAATTTCAGTTTGGCCATCCTAAAATGGATATCTTGAGAAAAGTCAGTTGATGATTTCAAGCTAGTGGGCAGTTGGAAATTAGGGGTTTTGACGAGTAGACACATTATGTTGCAACTTGCTAAGGAGGAGGATTATGCACGGTGTTTTTTCTAAAAAAGTGATAATGATAGATGGGAAACCCATGAAGCTCCTCAAGTGGACAATGGACTTTGATCCAACTAAAGAACCACCTATAGTTCCAGGTGTGGTTCAGTCTCCTAACTTAAAACTTCCTTTAACAATCATAGAATCATCTATGATATAGCTGATGCTATGGGAAGGCCACTCAAACTTGATATCCCCTCTACTAATGTTACCAGGATTTCCAATGCAAGATTTCTAGTTGAAAGGGACATTACTCAACCTTATTTGGATGGGGTTTGGCTAGGCACTGCTAATAATGGATACTGGCAACCCATTGTTATGGAATATCAACCTTTGTATTGCAAGCACTGTCACCTATTTGGACACACCATGGAAAAATGCTTTAAACTCCTCCCTGAATTAAGACCTTATAATGTAAATAATAAGGTTACTAAGAAAACCGATAATCCACCTATCTCTCCAAGTGTTTCCGGTTAGCGCTTGCCAATTACTACCCAGGATTTGAATAATGAACTTGCAATTCTAAATCAAGGTCTGAATGAGCTTGTTGATAAGGAGGGGGATTTTAAAAACTATGCTGATCAAATTAGGCAGGCAGCTATTGGGAAATATGCAGATCTACCAATAGAGATTAGAGACAATGGTATGAATAATGCTACACTGGTTACTGAAGCTGATGATGTGAGTTCAGATAATTCTGATGCAGAAGGGGTCAGGTCTCAACAAGGAAGTAGGAGGAGGAGGAATAAGAATCTACACATATTGATTTATCTAACACTCGTCCTTAAGGAGCCTACGACTGCCACCACATCTAGGATCACAAGTGCCGCACGGGGAGTTGATACTAATAAGGAAGTGATCCCAGATTATTCCGATGCGAGTGCCACTTTTATAACCCCTTCAAGTCCCATAATCGGGGAATCGCCCAAATGATTCTTGAGAATTTAGCAACTACTGCCGATGGTGCTTGGTCTCAACTGTAAAAGTAGAAGGAGGAGAAAAGATATTATGGAGCCGCAAAATTTATCTAAGTATAATATTATTGGTATGGATCATTCCGATGCAACACCCCCTAGAATTACTAGGGTCGGTAAGGCATTACACCATGATTAATCCGATTTGTTGGAATGTTAGGGGTGTGGCAAGTCTTGGCACCCTTAATAGATTACTACATCTTAACGAGGACTTTTAAACCTTGGATTATAGCATTACTGGAACCTATGGTGCATACCAACATCTCTAAATTCACTAAAAGATTTCCTGGATTCCATTTTCACTCCAACTGCAACAATAAGATCTAGATTTTTACAAGAAAGGAGCTAAACTGCAACGTTAAACTTGATAATTATCAATTTCTCCATTTACAGTTTGGGATGGATTCTTTCCAGGGCAGTGCTACTATCATCTATGCTGGGTGTACTCCTATGGATAGAGTTTCTCTTTGGAATGAGTTGTGGCAGATCCGTACAAGTAACTCTTCAAATTGGCTTGTCAGTGGTGATTTTAACTGCTTTAGAGATCCCAGTGAGAAAAAGGGGGGAAGAACTCCTGATCTTAATACCATGCTACAATTCTCTCAGAATATCACTAATGCAGGATTATTTAATCTAGGATACATTGGTACCCCTTTCACTTGGAAGAGAGGTAATTTACTTGAGAGAATTGATAGAGCTTTAGCTAATGACCTTTGGCTTAACACTTTTCCCATAACTCAAGTGCAGCATTTACACAGGGCAACATCTGACCACTCCCCACTACTAATTCAGATTTCTTTCAGCTCTTACAAAGGGTACTCCCAGTTTAGATTTCTCAATGCTTGGTGCACTCATGATAGTTTTCTAGCTGAAGTACACAGAGCCTGGAAGGTCCCTGATCACATTAGCTGTAGTCCTCTTGTGAGACTATGGAGATTACAAAAGAATGTAGTTTTTAAACTTAGACTGTGGAATAAGACTCAGTTTGGAAATGTTTTTCAACAAGTTAAGGATGCAGAAGCTAAAGTCCATTTGTTGGAAGCTGCAAATGATTTGGGGGAGAATCAGGCACATGAACTTGAAATTGCCCAGTCAGTTTTATTCCAAGCACTTGAAAGGGAAGAGGATTTTCTACAACAAAAAGCTGCTGTAAACAAGTACCTTTATGGGGACAGGAATTCTAAGTATTTTCATGCAGTCATTAAGCACAGAAGAAAAATAAATGTTATACTTAAAATCAAGGATGAGTCTGGCAATTGGGTTACTGACCAATCTTACCTCTCACAAAGTGCTATATTACATTTTCAGAATTTGTTTGCCGAATGACCTATATCCTCTACTTCATTTGTTGCTGAGATGTTTTCCGATCATCAAGATTATGTGAATCGACTTAATTTAACTTTCTTACCCGATAAACAGGAGATATTGCAAGCTTTAAAGAGCATTGATGGTAATAAAACAGCAGAGTCCCGATGGGTTTACTTCAACATTTTATATTAAAGCCTCGGGATATTGTGGGTGCTGATCTTATTCAGCGAGTTCATTCTTTCTTTCTTGGTTCGATCTTCCTAAATACTTTGTCTGCAGCCGCATTGCACTTATTCCCAAGGGATCTCAAAAACCTCGTGGACTCGATTTCGGACCTATCAGTCTTACTACTACCTTTTCTAAAATAATTAGTAAAATTCTTGTGGGAAGACTACAACCCTATCTTAACCAATTGATCAGCTCTAACCAATCTGCTTTTGTGCGTGGTAGAACTATTATCGATAATTGTCTTTTGGCTCGTGAACTCGTTACTTCGATATTGATAAGAAATGTAGGGGACACAATTTACTTCTCAAATTGGATCTTAAAAAGGCTTATGATTCTATCAGTTGGAAATTTATTGATTTAGTACTTAAAGCTAGAGGTTTCCATCCCGATTTTTGTACTTTAATTCAAAGATGGCCGTCTAATGTTTATTACGTTGTCCCGATCAATGGCCGCAACTTGTGGTTTCTTCAAAGCCGGTAGGGGTCTGAAACAAGGAGACCCATTGTCTCCAACCATCTTCATATTGGCTTTTGATTACTTCTCCGTAACTCGAATGCCGCTCAAACAATTTATCCTTATCTCCATTTTAAGCATGGTTCTTCGCGATGATAAGTCATTTGGCATATGCCGATGATGTTATCATTTTCACCAATCGAAGTAATCCCGTCGTTAAGAAAATCTTGCAACCGATCGATCACCTAGCCTTGGTTGCAGTGCCCGGAATTAAACCAAAGGAAGTGTCAATTTTTGGTCGGCAAAGGGTTCAATCATCAACAATGGGTGAAAGAGTACACTGAGTTCTCTGCTGCTGATCTCCCCTTGAAATATTTAGGTGTACAGCTAATTAAAGGAAGGAGAAAGCAATCTAAGTATGATGAAGTTGTCAAGAAGATTACATCAACTTTAAACTGCTGGACTAATACCTTTTTATCTAATGGTGGAAGATTAACTTTACTTAAGAATATACTCTCAACCTTTCCCCTTTATCAGTTACAAATAGTTAGAATGAAAAAAAGCACCTTAAAAATGTTAGAAACAATGTTTAATAAATTTCTCTCGGGAAGGCCAAACCAAGCAATATCATTGGGCTATCTGGAACAAGGTTTGTAAACCAACCAAGGCCGGGGGACTAGGGCCGAGAAATTTCCAACAGATGAGCCATTTGTTCTATTAGTAAGCAAGTGGATTAAATTCGGAAGGAAAGATACCATGTGGGCAAAATTCCTTTTTGACAAGTATTGTTGGAAAGATCACCCAAATTCAACTGTGCCAAGACAAGGGGATTCCAAGCATTGGAGAAGTTTGCCGAAAGTTAGGGACATGGCCAATCAGTATTTCGGTGGGAAGTGGGCAAGGGGGAGGTGAATTTTTATTATGACAATTGGATAGGAGATGGAACTCTAAATTTTATCGTTGATTTCAATCACCAACTAATCGTCGCAGATTTTTGGGTGGAGGATCACCGGAATGTCAACAGGCCGAATGAAGTTTTGGATGGGGAGAGCATACAACAGATTATTCAAATCCCTATTAATCCAACTAAACATGATAGAATCTTGCTGAAGCAATCTTAATAAAAAATCTTTCAATCAGATGATTCACAACTCACTTCAACTTTGGTCTGATACTTTTGGGAGAAAATCTGGACCAGGCTTTTATCCCCCTCTATGTCTTACTTCGCCGGAGATTATTCCATCATTATCTTCCATTAGATGATATTTTAAAACTCAAAGGCCTAAGACTAGCTTCTAGATGTTGGCTCGTCAAGCTCAGGAAGAATCTTTTTCCCACCTCTTTCTCCATCGCGACTGTCACTAAACAGGTGTGGATTACTGTTTTAAAACATTTCCATCTTACTCATCTTAATCACAATTGGCTCAATTGGGAGGCTTGTTGGGAGGACTGGAAAAGTGAAAATTGGTTCCATCTACCTTTAGTTATCTGTTGGTTTATTTGGATGCATAGGAATCATTTAAAGTTTGACAACAGAAATTGCAATATTAATCATATGGTGGCTAACCGCTGCAGCTTTCGAGAAAGAAGCCACCGTTGGAGCCTACAAATCAAAGAAAACCTACATTGTCGAAGTGGTCCCTTCCACCTCCACCATGGATAAAAATAAATATAGATGGGAGCTTCACTAACTCGCTGCCTGGAATCGGGCGCTTTGTAGAAATTCCGGAGGTAAGTTACTCGTGGTATTTCCAAGTGCCAATCATCTCACCGTCGCCTCTCCATTCCGAACTTCAAGCTACTTATCGGGCCCCGATTACCGCTCAAGCTTTCAACTACCAATTTTTCTCGGATTGAAACTCGATTCTCGACAGACTTGTTAATATTATACAAGGATTATCCCCTCCTCCATGGAATTCGGTATACCCCTACGTAACATTGCTCTCTACATTTGGCTCTATCACCCTCAAGTGGTCCCATATCTTTAGAGAAGGTAACCAACTCCGCTAACCGGTCGTCAAACGTGCTACCGCAGACTCAAAGGATTATTTTTTCGTTAAACCCGATGATCCTTTAAAGCTTTTACTTTTCGGGGATTCGATCGATCCTCCCTATATTAGATGTATGTAAACTTTGTTGACTTTTGCTGAATGAATTTTCTCCTTTTTCTTAAAATATATATATATATATATATATATGTATATATATATATATATATATATGTATATATATATATATATGTATATATATATATATATATATATATATATATATATATATATGTATATATATATATATAAATGTATATGAATATGTATATATAAATGTATATGAATATATATATATATATGTGTGTGTGTGTGTGTGTGTGTGTGTGTGTGTATATATATATATATATATATATATATATATATATATGTGTGTGTGTGTGTGTGTGTGTGTGTGTGTGTGTGTGTGTGTGTGTGTGTGTGTGTGTGTGTGTGTGTATATATATGACCCACAATTTTATATTATGATATTTTTAATTTAATTTCAACGACGCCAAAAACTTGACCCCGCTATATTATATGTATAGAATTGTAATTGTTTATGTTGTGGATGCTGCTCAAGTATACGTATCGTATCAAGTAATATAGGGCTCTAGTGGAGTCCTGGTTATCGATCCCACAGGGAAATAAAAAATTAAATAACAACTAATTTTAAAATAATAATAATAATTTTAAAATAATATACGAAAATTTGGAATTCTAAATTTAAGCGCAATAAAGTAAACTAAGTATTTTAATTAGGTAACTTAACCAAGTAGAAAATTAATACGTATCGAAAGTGCAGAAATTAAACTAATTGCTAAATAAGTCTTAATTATTCAGAAAAAGTATCTTTCCCCTTGTTTAGAAATTTAAGTGATTGATGAATTTAAATAGATAATTTTTAAGGTATTGTGACAAATAGGAGCATACATATTCTTTACCCTTTGGTCCAGGTGCAAAGAACATTGATTAATCCTATGTTTGATTACCGAATCCGCGGCCAGCCGGGAGGATACCGACCGCCACTTCGTAGCTCCCACATTCCCCTCGCCCGAGGGCTAACATCTACACTTCAGTCTCAAACAATAGGACCGAATTGAATATTGTAGTCCGTCACACTAAAATGCTCAATTCTACGCCCAAATGATATTATTTTCCTATTTATTTGCACCCTCCTTCCAAGGCTTTTGAATTCCTCGAATATCGATGTAATTTTTACTATAGTTGATAATCAACACATTTTAACAAATCAAATGGCCAATTGAAAGTAAATTAAGTTTTAAGTAAAAATTATCACAATTTATTAATATATATAAAAGTACTTCTGTTTTAAGTTTATCAAGTCACTTAATTTCATAACAGGGAGAAAGACTAAATTAACTACTCAGAATGCATGGGAACTAAACTAAGCATGGATTTCATTTAAAGTTAAAAATAATAAATACAAATACTTATCTCGATTTATCCCCAAGCAAACTCCTCGCAGTTCCTTTGACTCTTCCTTCCAGTACAGCAAGACTCCCTAAAAACTCACTAACTCACTAAAGACTCACTAATTAAGACTCTAAAGACTGGTCACACACATAAAAGACTCTTAAGACACAAATTGACACACACAGACAAAAAAACTGCACACACATAGAGGCTGAATTTCAGCCTCTATATATAGAAGTAGGCAAAGGTCCAAGAGGTGTGTAAGCATCTCTTCAAAAAGTATCCAGGTTCAATGTATCTACGCCATTTGAACTAGCTCGCCGTCGGCGACGAACTACCTCACAATCGGTGAGGCTTCTAGAAGGTCTTCGAACCGTGCTATCTCGCTGTCGGCGGGCTCGGGCTCGCTGTCAGCGAGATAGTTATAAATCCTTCAGAAATGTCTCCTCGTAACCTCGCTGTCGGCGGGCTCGATCTCGCCGTCGGCGACTCACCACAAATTTCATTATTTTCTTCATTTTTGCTTCAAATTAGCTCTTTTTTATGATTTTTGCTTTTATCATCTAAATTCTCCATTCCTGCAATAAAATAAAGAAAATACCTTTCTTTAAAGTGCAATTTCATCAAAAATAAGTATGAATTTCTTAATAAATTTTTCAGTGATCAAAATCCGCCAAACTTACTTATTACTTGTCCTCAAGTAATATTAGTACTACACAAAAATAATGAGTTCTATAATAAGATTTTTCTATTTAAATAAATTATGAATTAGATTAATTAATATCATAATAAAGTTAAATAAAAATAATTCATGTAATTTAATTAATCTTATAGAAATAAATTATTTAGTTATCAGGTCTAAGATTTCTAGTTTACTATTCATTTCAGGAATGACTATATTCAAAAGAATAACTAAAGATATTCATATGATAAGAAATTCAAGAAAACACTATTAGGTAAAATTCTAATCCATAAACATAAGTTTGGAAATATCTAAGTTTTTCCCTTTAGGTTAATTCAAATGAAGCCAATTTTTGATAAGGCATCTCCTCAAGCTTCTCCTCATTTTTTCTTTTTCTTTTTCTTTTTCTTTTTCTTTTTCTAATGAGGATTACTGTATCTGGAGAGCCTCGTTAATAATTTTGAACTTCATTTTCATCTTCCTAAATTTGAAACTTAGGAATATTTCTTAGCTTATATATACTTCATAGTTTTTACTTCATTGATTTTCAATCTTTTCTTTTTCACTTGAATACTTAAGAATTTTAATTTTAGAATATAGTTTTCCTTACTAAAAATAGTTTACTATATTCTTATTCCCTTTAACCAAATATTTTATTCTATTTAATTAATTAAAGCACTAGAAATATTTCATTTAACCTTTTATAATAATTAAATAAAATAATTCATATTAATTAAATTGAAAAATTTGTTATAAAAATTATTTTATAGTAATTTGAAAATAGAAATTGAGAACAAGTTAATAACTAAATTTGTATTTTACTCCCCCCAAACTTAAATTTTTATATCTACTCTAAATAATGAAAAAGGGAAGTAAATAAATCAAACCTTTCAAGTTTAGGTATTTCTTTTTCTTTGAAATTTTTGCAGTGCTTTTTCATTTTTCATTGAACTTCATACTAGTTAGTATTCTCCATATATATATATATATATATATATATATATATATATATATATAACAATTTAAAGAAAATGCAGGGATAAAATCTGAGATAAGTATTAAATACAACAATTAAAATTAACTATACACTACACATATGAATTACTAACATATTAAAACAATTTAACTAACACATTAACAATTTTAAAAACTTAAAACAATACAAAATAAAATAAAAACATACTAAAGAAAACTAACATTCTATTTAACATAAAAACAAATGCAATTAACTAACACAAAAACAAAAACTAAACTATTATCACAATTCAAGCAAATAAATCTAAC
Organism: Papilionanthe hookeriana x Papilionanthe teres; assembly: GCA_022702705.1. NCBI lineage: Eukaryota > Viridiplantae > Streptophyta > Magnoliopsida > Asparagales > Orchidaceae > Papilionanthe > Papilionanthe hookeriana x Papilionanthe teres. Next base: position 41,981,762 of record CM040429.1, on the reverse strand, counting down.
TAACATCCAATGTCTCAAAAAAATAAAGTACTGAATATTACAAACATATAAAGTCCTCAAAATAACTTAACATCAAAAAAATAAAACAAATAAAGTCCTAATCTTCAACTTCAAAGTCCCAAACTATATTATCATCCCCTCCTTGATCTGCAGGCTGAGAAGACTGAGCAGGATGATACTGAGTATACCTGGGGCATTCTGGAAAGATGACATCTAAATCTCCACTCCCGTAGCGACGTTCGGCTTCACGATATGCTATCTCGTACTTTGAATGTCTCTGCAGGTACTCACTATCATAATCATGTCTCCTCTCCAAATTATCAATCCTTTGATCAAAATGATCAAATCTTCTCCCCATTGTCTCTCCAAACTGCTCAAAACTCCTCCTATGATGTGTCAGCTCATTCATCAGATCTTGTAGGTAGGGGTGGTAGGCTCAGGAGGTCCATAGCTAGTAGAGGGTATATCTCTACTTGACTGAGTGAAATAACTTCTCACTCCTGATCTCCACCCTTCATGAGACTCATATTTCTTAATATTGGCCGCTGTGAGTGGGTTCATGGGTTCTATCCACTCCTCATCATCTGCTGCCTCAACTCCAGAGAGTTGGCAGATTGCATAAATCAACCCAGGATGTCCCAATCCCCCTCCACTTTCATTTCCAGCAGTGGCTAAGATATTTCTATAGATGACACTTCCAATATTTATACTTTTATTGTTCTGAATACGTAAATTCGAATCGCTTCATCCCTTGTTACCTCACCGTGGTGGTATGTAGGTAACAAAGTAGAACAAATAAAATAGTGCCATGCTTTAGAATTTGCATTTAACTTAGAAAGATGAAAATTCACTCTATCCCGCTGCTTTATCTTCCAAACTCCAGTCCCGTCAGTAAGAAAATTTATCACCTCTTCTAGAGGTTCTGGCATAGTTCCAAATGTTTCGTATTCATTTGGACCATCCCGAACTTCATAGAAGGCATTAATTCTAGCAAAGATCGAAGTCAACCATAAATCCACGTGCCTTTATCGAGTGCGTCCTCTACGACGATCAAAGTTAGAATAAAATTCCTTTACTACTTCCACAGCAGCTCTATTGGTGATGTAGCAGAGATTCTCCCAACCTCGTTCTTTAATGATCCGCTCAACTTCGCCTCCCGGATTCTTAAAAACTCAATTCGCAATGCACTTTCTAGCTTGAATGTTTTGAAAATACCGATTTTGTGCTCGTGCATTAACAAATCGGTCAGTATCGTAATCTACTCGTCTTTTCTGTCGCGGAGCCATTTTTCGATCGATCTATGAAATTCACAAAAATTGTCACTAAACTTCCTAATATTACTAAGGAGGCTTCATACAACATCTAAGATCAAATTAAAACAAATTTTATGAATTTCTACCGAGTAATTCTTCCACATTTATGATTTTTCCAAATTTTTCAATGTGGAGAAAATACATGGTGGAAATCAAAAATTTTTGCATAGGAGTGAAGCACTTACTAAGAGAAGATGAAATCCGGTGTTTTTGAGTGATGAAATCGCCTCTAAATCTGAAATTTCGTGAGCCCTAGGGTAGTTTTTGCGAAAATGAGAGGTTGGGGATGATGAATAGTGTTTTTGACCGGTCAATTAAAGTGTTTTTTGCGACCTAGCTGTCAGCGAGATTTTTCTCGCCTTCGGCTAGCTAATATTTTTCGGAACCAAAAACTCTCGGGAAAAATTCGCTGTCGGCGAGAAATTTTGCTCTATTCTTCGCTGTCAGCGAGATCGATCTCGCTGTCGGCGGGATTTTTCTCGTCGTCGGCAAGATTCCAAAAATCTAAATTTCCGAAATTCGTCACTCATTTTCGTCTTTGATTTGCCTTATATTATATTTCTGATCACATCATTTATTAATTTAATATGAAGATTAGCTACTTATGCACAAACAAATTCACACAACACAACAAATTAACTTTAATATTGAATCCATGAGATGTACAAACTAACATAATTTTAAACTCTATAATCAAACTTCAATTCTCCAATCCTTACTACTAATCAGCATCGCAAACCAATCCACGACACACTAAATGCTGATACAAAACTATGATGCATATCTCAATTAAGTGTGAAATATTCAAATCATCACTCCACACATAATAAAATCTAAATCAAATCAAATAACATAAATACAAACATACTATGGAAATCTTTACTACTACTCTTCAATGTCAGAATCTTCATCTTCTCTGATATTTCCGATATGACGATGATGCACAAATAAGTTATAGAAAGGCTCGAAGGGAAACTCCGAGCGCATTCTTCGGTGATCCAACCCTTCCGTCTCGGCAAATGAAGAAAGCTAGCTTCCGGGTGTCCGGAATGATCAAAGTGTTCCTTCATCCTCCGGTCAATGTGATCAAATAAATCGGATATATTGTCGATTAAATCTCTCACATTCTGCAGCTTCTTTCTCCATTCCTTTAATTTTCTTCATAAGTAACTCCATTTTATCTGAAATAAGCCTTGCTATAGGATTATTCTCGTGAAGCTCTATCGGAGATAAATGTAATTTCATCATTATTGTCCAAAGTAGGGAACATATCTGTAGGATCAAGCGGCTTCCAAGGTAACAGAACCTTTTCCCAAGCTTCATAAGAAACTCGGTACCGATCGCATAATGCAAAAATAGTAGATGGGTGTCCTAGTCCGTGAACCGATCCATGAACAATTAAACCCAATGCGGACTTAACAATTATTGATCCAACATCAATAAGCAATCCATTTTGAATACAATAATTCAATATAGTGCATTCCTTCGAAACCTTGTTTACCCTCATAGTAGGTAACAATTTAGCTGAGATGAAAAAGTGTCAGTGCTTTGAGACAGGATTCAAAAGTGATGCAGAGAAACTAAAATACCCGTCTTCACGCATTTCCCAATCTTCTGGTTCATCAGTCAGATATCGAAAAATCTCATTCATATTATATCGAGAAGGCACAAAATTTGAATAGTGACAGACCGGGGGGTTTTCTATAGAGAATAATTCATTTACTCTTGATGAAGTAAACGTCACCCATCTTCCTCGGACGTAGACATTCCCATTGTTGATCGCATGTAAGTTAAAGTAGAACTCTTTCACAACTGGAATAACAACAACAGACGTAGTGTAACAAAATACCTCCCGATGCAGCGCTGCGCGATCGTTTCTTCTATCTCCGTAGTGGAATTCTCTAATCCTCGATTGACAAATCCCCGTTCCTTGATAACTCTTTTCTTTACCAAAAACTTGTTGAATATCCGCTGCGCTTCCGCACTCACAAATTTCCTCCGGTTAAACACTCCAGAATTAGAGGAATCTAAGAATTTAGAGGCCATTATGGTGAATCGAATGAATTCTAGTGAAGAAGGAAGATCTAGAATGATTTAAGAATGGGTTTTCACAAAGGAATTGGTGTTGAAACCGTCCAAATCGGCATTCAAATTATAAATAACTCATCTTTATAACTTCCTCGCTGTCGGCGAGAAGTTTCTCGCCGTCGGCGACTCAGTTATAAAAACTGCCTCCCATGTTCTCGCTGTCGGCGGGACGTTTCTCGCTGTCAGCAAGCTCGATAAATAAACTGAATTTAATTTAGATGCAAATCTCGTTGTCAGCGAGTATCGACCTCGCCGTCGGCGAGATTCAAAAATAATGTTCAATTTCGCTCTAAATCGAATAATTTCTTTTCTCATCATAATGGTTCGAATATGTGATGATTCTTAATAATAATTGAGTAGTAAAGTTTCAATAATATAGACTAACTATTAAAATAGAATAAAAATAGATAACTAATATGGGTTGCCTCCCATAAAGCGCTTGGTTTAACGTCGTCGACCCGACCTAATTTCAATTATTAATCGAGTCGACTAAGCATTAAAACCTCTTTATAGTTAGGAGCTATACCTTCGAAATATGGTTTTAATCTATGTCCATTAACTTTAAATTTATGTCCAGTTTTTGGATCTTCGATTTCTATAGTTCCGTATGAAAATATTTGAGTTATGGTGAAAGGTCCTAACCATCAAGCTTCAATTTTCCGAGAAATAATTTCAATCTAGTATTATATAACAAAACTTCCCGTCCCGGTTCAAAATTTCTCCGATTAATCTTCCGATCATGCCCTAATTTCATCTTTTCTTTATAAATCCGATCATTATCATATGATTCATTTCTTAATTCTTTCAATTCATTTAATTGCAGCAATCTTTTCTCGCCAGCTTCCTTCAAATTATAATTAAATTCTTTAATCGCCCAATATGCTTTATGTTCTAATTCAACCGGTAAGTGGCATGTTTTTCCATATATAAGCTCGTAAGGAGTCATTCCAATCGGAGTTTTATAAGCGAATCCTATAAGCCCATAATGCAGTTGTCTAATCTAATAGACCAATCTAACCTATTCGGGTTTACAGATTTTTCTAAAATATGTTTAATCTCACGATTAGATACTTCGATTCGATCCGCTAGTCTATAGATGATAAGCGAGTGGATATCTTATGAGTAATATTGTATTTTTCTACTAGTTTGTGAATGTATTTATTTCTAAAATGAGTTTCTCCGTCGATGATAATCACTCTCGGCATTCCAAATCTAGTAAAAATATTTTTCATCAGAAATTTTGAAACACTCTTAGCATCACACTTAGGTAAAGCTTGTGCCTCAATCCATTTGGAAACATAATCAATAGCTACTAATATATATGAGTTTCCAAATGAAGGAATAAAAGGTCCCATAGAATCTAATCCCCAAATATCAAAAATTTCAACTTCTAATATAAAATTTAGAGGCATTTTGTTTCTTCTAGTTATATTTCCTACTCTTTGACATTTATCGCAAGTTTTAATATATTTGTATACATCTCTAAATAGAGTAAGCCAGTAAAATCCAGATTGTAGAATCTTATAAGCAGCTTTATCGATCCCAAAATGTCCTCCAAAATCGGAATCATGACATTTTTGAATAATTGGTTCGATTTCTTCATAAGGTACACATCTTCTAATAATTAAATCCTCACATTACTTATATAAATATGGTTCATCCCAAAAATAGGTTTTCGTATCATGGATGAATTTTTTCGTTGTTGCAAAGTTAGCATAGGTGGTAAAATATTACTAACTATATAGTTTACTATATCAAGCATACCATGGTATTTTCCACTCATTGATATTATATAGTTGTTCATCGGAGAAACCGTTTATAAATTCATTTTCAATATCAGATAATTCATGATTTTCTAATCTTGATAAATGATTCGCAATTTGATTATCAGTTCCTTTCTTATTAAATATCTCAAAATCAAATTCTTGCATTAATAGCATCCATCTAATTAATCTTGGTTTGGAATCTTTCTTTTGCATTAAATATTTGATAGCAGAATAATCAGTATGCACGATACATTTTGTTCCAATCAGATAAGGTCTAAATTTATTAAAACCATATACTACCGCTAATAATTCTCTTTCTATAATTGTATAATTTATTTCAGCATCATTTAGAGTTTTACTAGCATAGTATATAACTTTAAAAATCCGTTCATATCTTTTCCCAAGAACTGCTCCTACAACATAATCACTAGCATCACACATAAGCTCAAATGGTTTCTCCTAGTTAGGTGAAACTATTATAGGTGCTGTAATTAATTTTTCTTTTAAGAGTTCAAAAGCATTCAGGCATTCGATTGTAAATTCAAATTTCTTGTCCTTTTGGAGAAGTTGGCATAGAGGTTTAGTAATTTTTGAAAAATCTTTTATATAGCGTCTATAGAATCCAGCATGTCCAAGAAAACTTCTTACCCCTTTTACCGTAGTTGGAGGTGGTAATTTAGCTATAACTTGCATTTTTGCAGGGTCCACTTCCATGCCTTTTTCCGAAATTTTATGCCCTAATACAATGCCGCCCGCAACCATAAATTGACATTTCTCCCAATTTAGAACTAAATTTGTTTTCTCACATATTTCTATTACTTTTTCAAGATGAGTTAAGCATGTGTCAAATGATGTTCCAAATACAGAGAAATCATCCATAAATACTTCTATTCCATTGTCAATTAACTTACTAAATATAGACATCATACATCTTTGGAATGTTTATGGTGCATTACATAATCCAAAAGGCATTCTTCGAAAAGCGAATGTTCCATAAGGACTAGTAAATGTAGTTTTCTCTTGATCCTCAGGAGCAATTTGTATTTGATGATAACCGGTGTATCCATCTAGAAAACAAAAATACTTATGTCCAAATTAATCTATCTAACATCTGGTCTAGAAATGGTAAAGGGAAGTGATCTTTCCTAGTGGCGGTATTTAATTTCCTATAATCAATACATATACGCCAACCAGTAACTTGTCTTATAGGAATAAGATCGTTATTTTCATTGGCAGTGACGGTCACTCCTCCCTTCGTAGGAATACAGTGAATTGGGCTTACCCAAGCACTGTCAGAAATAGGATATATAATATCATTATCTAACCATTTTAGAATTTCTTTCTTAACTACTTCTTTCATTATCGGGTTTAATCTCCTTTGGGGATCTGCTTTAGGTTTATGTTCATCATCTAAAATAATTATATGCATACAAATTGAAGGACTAATTCCTTTAATATCTGCTAAAGTCAAACCAAAAGTTTTCTTATATTTTTTTAAAGTTTCTAAAAGTTTTTGTTCTTGAGATTCGTTTAATGCGGATGAAATAATAACTCGGTAAAGTTGAAGAATTACCTAAATAAGCATATTTCAAATGATCGAGTAATATTTTTTAGCTCAAGTTCGGGAGGTTTAATAATTGATGGAACTATATTCTTGTTAATGTTTTCGTATTATCCAAAAATTCAAATCTTTCCTGAATATAATCTAGTTCTTCATTATTATCTTCAATTAATTCAGTGTTTTCTTTTTCTAATTTATCTTCGTAATATTCCTTAAAATGTTCTTGTTGTAAATATTCAAGTATTTCCATCCGAAAACATTCATCATCTTTTTCTAGTGCAGGATATTTCATTGATTTTGCAATATTAAATGTAACTTTTTGGTCATTTACTCTCATAGTTAATTCTCCTTTCTGAACATCAATCATAGCTTTTCTAGTAGCTAAAAATGGTCTTCCTAAAATGATAGGAATTTCTTTATCTTCTTCCATATCTAAAATAATAAAATCTACTGGGAAGATAAATTTATCCACTTTTACTAACACATCTTCAATAACTCCCTTAGGATAAGTAACCGAACGATCAGCTAATTAAAGGGTTACTGAAGTAGGTGTAATTTTTCCTAATCCTAATCTCTTAAAAATTGATAGAGGCATTAGATTGATGCTTGCTCCTAAGTCACACAAAGCTTTTCCATAAAATTTTTCTCCTATAGCGTGAGGTATAGTGAAACTACCAGGATCTTTCAATTTTTCAGGAAGCTTCTTTTGATTAATAGCACTACACTCTTCACTAAGTGCGACTGTTTCATTATCAGTGAATTTTCTTTTCTTATTTAGAATATCTTTCATAAATTTTACTTAATTTGGCATCTGATCTAAAGCTTCGACAAAAGGTATATTGATTGTTAATTTCTTTAATATTTCAAGGAATTTAGCAAATTGTTTATCTTTTTTATGTTGAGCTAGTCGTTGAGGAAATGGCGGTGGAGGTTTTTCAACGTGAAATTTTCATAGGTATTAAAGGATGTTCTAAGTTTGAATCTTGTTGAATTATTTCCTTTTCAATTTCCACTTCCTCTTTTTGGCTTTCAAGTTCTTTTTGAATTTGAGGTTCTAATTCTTTTCCACTCCTTAGTTGTATTGCTTTAATTTGTTCTTTTCCTTGATCTTTAGGATTTATTTCCACATTACTAGGAAAAGTTCCAGTATTCTATTATTTAGCATGAGTAGCAATATGTCCAAGTTGAGTTTCAATATTTTTAATAGATCTTCCTTGAATTTGTAATTGATTTCCTTGAATTTACAGTTGATTTCCTTGATTTTTTAGTTGATGACCCATATTCAAAATTAATTCATCGATAGATAATTTCTTATCTTTGAATTGAGGGTTATTATTATTAAATCCATGTGGGTATTTAGGTTTATAGTTTGGATTTGCTTGATTAGGTTGATTCATCCATTGTTGATTAGATGTGTTATTCCAATAAAAATTTGGATGAGTTTTCCAACCAGGATTATTATAGTTTGAATAAGGGTTATTAGTTCTATTATTAATAGCATTTAAAGTTTCATAATTAGATTGAGATTCTATGATTTGTCCAGATGAGTTTTCTTCTAAAGTAGGAGAGTAGTTCATTCCAAAATGATCTAATTTCTTAGATGTAGCAGCAATTTGAGAAGCTAACATTGATATTGCATCGTTTTCATGAATTCTGGCTATCTTTTTCAGATTTACTCTATCAGCAGGCCATTGGAAATTATTTGTTGCCATTTCTTCGATTAGTGCATAAGCTTCATCAAATGGTTTAGACATTAATGAACCTCCAAGACGAAGCATCGATGATTGATCTTAAAGATCCTACTAATCCATTATAAAAGGTTTGAATAATCGACCAATCCGGTAGCGCATGATGTGGGCATTTCCTAAGAAGTTCCTTAAATCTCTCCCAAGCTTCATATATTGATTCTCCATCTAATCGACAAAAAGAAGTTATATCATTTCTAAACTTAGCGAGTTTTAGATGGTGGAAAATATTTGGATAGAAATTTTTGTGATAATTCTCCCCAAGTTTTAATAGATCCAAGTAGCTAACGAATTCAACCACATTTTAGCCTTATCCCTTAATGAAAAAGGAAAAAGTCTAAGTCTTATAAGCATCGTCGGATACTCCTTGATATTTAAAAGTAGCACAAAGTTCTAGAAAACTAGCAAGATGTAAGTTAGGATCTTCGATACGTGAACCACTAAATTGATTGTTTTGTACCATTTGGATAATTGCGGTGTTTAAGTTCAAATGAATTAGCGGACTACATCGGGGTTTTGTATAGTTAAATGAATTTCATCCGATGTAGGGTTGGCATAATCTCATAATGGTCTTTCATTGGTTCATATTTTGAATTTCGTGAATATTCGTCATTTGTGTTAAATTTATAATTTGTTTCTTTTGTTTTCTAATTCTTTTAATTGTACGCTCTAATTCGAATCGTAAGGTATTAAATTTTCGTTTCCAAATTTGCGCATACAATTTTAGAATAGATATTAATTTATTTATTATGATTAATTTAAAATAGTCCGTTACTCTAGTAAATTTTTCTTACTTTCCCCGGCAAAGGCGCCAAAAACTTAACCCACAATTTTATATTATGATTTTTTTAATTTAATTGCAACGACGCCAAAAACTTGACCCAACTATATTATATGTATAGAATTGTAATTGTTTATGTTGTGGATGCTACACAAGTATACGTATCGTATCAAGTAATACAGGGCTCTAGTGGAGTCCTGGTTATCGATCCCACGAGGAAATAGAAAATTAAATAACAACTAATTTTAAAATAATAATAATAATTTTAAAATAGTATACAAAAATTTGGAATTCTAAATTTAAGCGCAATAAAGTAAACTAAGTATTTTAATTAGGTAACTTAACTAAGTAGAAAATTAATACGTATTGAAAGTGCAGGAAATTAAACTAATTACTAAATAAGTCTTAACTATTAAGAAAAAGTATCTTTCCCCTTGTTTAGAAATTTAAGTGATTGATGAATTTAAATAGATAATTTTTAAGGTATTGTGACAAATAGGAGCATACCTATTCTTTACCCTTTGGTCCAGGTGCAAAGAACATTGACTAATCCTATGTTTGATTACCGAATCCGCAGCTAAGTCGGGAGGATACCGACGCCACTTCGTAGCTCCCACGTTCCCCTCGCCTGAGGGCTAACATCTACACTTCAGCTCTCAAACAATAGGACCGAATTGAATATTTTACTCTGCCACACTAAAATGCTCAATTCTACGCCCAGTGATATTATTTCCTTATTTATTTGCACCCTCCTTCCAAGGCTTTTGAATTCCCCGAATATCAGATGTAATTTTTACTATAGTTGATAATCAACACATTTTAACAAATCAAATGGCCAGTTTGAAAGTAAATTAAGTTTTAAGTAAAAATTATCACAATTTATTAATATATATAAAAGTACTTCTGTTTTAAGTTCATCAAGTCACTTAATTTCATAACAGGGAGAAAGACTAAATTAACTACTCAGAATGCATGGGAACTAAACTAAGCATGGATTTCATTTAAAGTTAAAAACAATAAATACAAATACTTATCTCGATTTATCCCTGCGTACTCCTCGCAGCTTCTTTGACTCTTCCTTCCAGATGCAATGAAGACTCCCTAAAAACTCACTAACTCACTAAAGACTCACTAATTAAGACTCTAAAGACTGGTCACACACATAAAAGACTCTTAAGACACAAATTGACACACATAGACACAAAAACTGCACACACATAGAGGCTGAATTTCGGCCTCTATATATAGAGGTAGGCAAAGGTCCAAGAGGTGTGTAAGCATCTCTTCAAAAAGTGTCCAGGTTCAATGTATCTGCGCCATTTGAACTAGCTCGCCGTCGGCGATGAACTACCTCACTGTCGGCGATTCTTCTAGAAGGTCTTCGAACCGCGCTATCTCGCTGTCGGCGGGCTCGGGCTCGCTGTCAGCGAGACAGTTATAAATCCTTCAGAAATGTCTCCTCGTAACCTCGCCGTCGGCGGGCTCGATCTCACCATCGGCGACAGCACAAATTTCATTATTTTCTTCCTTTTTGCTCCAAATTCGCTCCTTTTTATGATTTTTGCTTTTATCACCTAAATTCTCCATTCCTGCAATAAAATAAAGAAAATACCTTTCTTTAAAGTGCAATTTCATCAAAAATAAGTATGAATTTCTTAATAAATTTTTCAGTGATCAACACACACACACACACACACACACACACACACACACACACACACAGATATATATATATATATATATATATATATATATATATATATTTATATATATACACACACATATAATATATATAATGGCGGCTGGGCTGGAACTTGCTCTGCTAGGGTTTCCATGGAGTTGAGGTGGTGGCTGGCGGCTGCTTTCTTCTGGTGCTTACTGAAGTTGGTCTGGGTGTTCTCTGTATTTTTCCTTCTTTCTTCTTCATTTGGGAAGTGGTTTTACCTTTCCCGGGTTCTTTTTCTTTCAAATTTGTGGATGTTTTTACTCGTTCCATTGGTGGCATGGCGATTGAGTTAACAAGGGCCGACCCGAACTTTGTGGGAAGAGGCACTTTTGCCGAAGTCACTTGTTCGGAAAGAGGGAGGCACTACCATTGGAGACAAACTTGTTTTCCCCCAAATTTATCATGATGCAATTGAGGGTAAGGCTGAATGTGAGTTCATCTGGCGTTGCACTAAGAAAGCAGGTAAGCTAGCTTTAATCTTCACTGAAGAGGAGATGGCAAAATTATTTGAACCTTATAAATTCACCTTAGTAGGCAAATTTTAGTTTGGACACCCCAAACTTGATATACTCAGGAAGGCTGTGGATGATTTCAGATTGGTGGGGAGTTGGAAGATTGGGGTATTTGATAGCCAGCATATCATGTTACAGCTTACCTTAGAAGAAGATTATGCACATATTTTCTCTAAAAAATTAATTATGGTTGATGGAAAGCCAATGAAATTACTTAAATGGACTCTGGACTTCGACCCTTCCAAAGAGCCCCCAATTGTTCCAGTTTGGTTTAGTCTTCCTAACCTCAAACTCCCTTTTAACAATCATAGAATTATCTATGATATTGCTGATTCTATGGGAAGGCCTCTTAAACTAGACATTCCTTCGCAAATGTGACCGAATTTCTAATGCTAGGTTCTTAGTGGAAAGGGACATCACCCGACCTCATCTTGATGGTGTTTGGTCAGGTACGCAAACAATGGGTATTGGCAGCCTATTGTGTTGGAATACCAACCACTCTACCGCAAACATTGCCACATTTTTGGACATACTATGGATAAATGTTTTAGATTGCACCCTGATCTCAGACCTTACAATGTTTCAAGCAAGGAGAAGACTAATTCTGATCAGAATGCTCAACTCCTTACCTAGAAATTGAATCCTGCATTGGTAACTGAATTGCCACCTAAAGTTTAGACTTCCATGGTAGCTGATGTGGAGCAGAATGTTCCCTTACCTCCTCCCCATATACAACCAGAAATCCCCCTGGTATCAAACCTGAAAACTCTGAGCCTGAAAGTTTTGATGCTGAAGACACTCCATTGGATCCTCTTGTTACGGTCGCATCTGTTCCTCGCCGATGATGATCCCCACAGACTTAAGGATGGCCCTTCTGAAGGGGTAAGTTTTCCACTCAGTTCTGAGACAGGTGGTACCTTTATTACTCCACAAGACCAGTTGATGGATGTTTCCACTCATGTTGTTCTGGAGGAAATGGCTAACAAGGTTGATGAAGCTTGGTCCCAGCAAAAGAGTAGAAGAAGGAAAAAAGATATACTGGGGCCAGCAGAATTTGTCCCCTACAAATATAATTGGTTTGGATAGCTCATCGACACCTAGGCTCACTAGGGCTGGTAAAGCTCTTCACCATGATTAACCTACTTTGTTGGAATGTTAGGGGTGTAGCAGGTCCTGGCACCCTTAACAGATCGCTTCATCTGACCAGGACTCATAAACTGTGGCTTATTGTAATTTTGGAACCAATGGTAAGGAACAACACTCAACACTACATTAAACATTTTCCAGGATTTCAGTTTCATTCTAACTGCACTAACAAAATTTAGGTGCTGAGTAGGTAGGAGTTAAATTGCCAAATTGTCATTGATAACACTCAATTTTTACACCTCTCTTTTGAGACTGGATCAGCTTTAATGGTCTTTCTACTTTTGTTTATGCTTGGTAGTAAACCTAGTGACAAAATTACATTATGGAATGATTTGTTGAGTATCGATACGATATCTCTACCAACCGGTTAGTGGGGGGAGATTTTAACAGCATCAGAGACCTAAGTGAAAAGCTGGGGGGCAGAACACCTGATCTCAATTCCATGCTCACTTTCTCCCATAACATCTCTAGTGCTGGTCTATTTGATGCTGGCTTCTTTGGCACTCCTTTTACTTGGCAATCGGGTTCTCTTTCGGAAAGGATTGATAGAATTCTATTAAATGATTGTTGGCAAAATACCTTCCCCATTACTCAGGTGCATCATTTACATAGAACAACTTCTGACCACTCCCCTCTTCTCATTCAAATTTCTTTCAGTATAAGTCCCCACCCTTCCACCTTCAGATTTCTGAATGTTTGGTCCTTGCACCCCACTTTTTTGGCTGTTGTTAAACTTGCTTGGTCTGCTCATGCTGAACTTCATTCAAACCCTATGGTCAAACTTTGGAGACTGCAGAAAGCTGTGGCATTGCAGTTGAGACAGTGGAATAAACAATGCTTTGGAAATGTCTATCAAAAGGTTAAAGATGTTGATGAGAAGGTCCAAATGCTTGAAGCTTTACAGGATCAGGAAGGGGGTCATAGTCAGGCCATGCTGGATGCCTAAATTCATCTGCTCAACTCTTTGGAGGAGGAAGAATTATTACTAAAACAGAAAGCTGCTGTTAATAAACATATATTTGGGGATAGGAATACTAAATTCTTCCATGCAGTAATTAAGTATAGAAGACAATTCAATGCTATTCTTAAAATGAAGAATGAAGAGGGCAATTGGATATTTGAACCTGCCTTAATCTCCCAAAGTGCTGTTAGCTTTTTTCAATCTCTATTGGCGACTCAACATTCGCCAATGATTCTTTCCGACTCGAGGTGTTTAGTGAAGATCTATCTTATGTACAGCAACTAAATCTCACCATGCTGCCTGATGCTCATGAGATCCTTAATGCATTGAAAAGCATTGATGGTAACAAAACTGCTGGACCTGATGGGTTCACCTCTACCTTTTATTTGTCTGCTTGGGAAGTGGTGGGCTCTGATCTCATCCAGGCAGTCCAGGCCTTCTTCTCTGGTGCTGAAATCCCAAAATACTTTACTGCCACAACCATTACTCTAATCCCTAAAAAGAAGCAGAAAGCCACTTGGTCTGACTTTAGACCCATATGCCTTACTAGCACCTTCACCAAGATTATCAGTAAGATTATTGCTGGTAGGCTTCAACCTCATCTCAACAAACTCATTAGTGCCAATCAATCGACCTTTGTGCGGTGCGGGAATATTACGAGTAATCGCTTGTTAGCTCAGGAGCTTTTGCTGGAAATTGATAAGGTTTGTAGAGGACATAATCTCATTTTTAAACTTGACCTCCACAAGGCTTATGATTCGTCAGCTGGAGTTTTATTGATCAAGTCCTAAAGGCAAGGGGTTTTCATCCTTCCTTCTGTAATTTAATCAGGAAGTGGCTTTCAGGTGCTTGGTACAGTGTTTTCCTTAATGGTAGCGAGCCATGGTTTCTTTAATACCGGGAGAGGGTGAAGCAAGGAGACCCTTTGTCTCCAACCATCTTCATTCTGATTTTTGATTATTTCTCTAGAGTGCTCAATGCTACATATAAGAAGTACCCTTACCTAAACTATAATCACAGCTCTTCCCAATTGATAAGCCATTTGGCTTATGCTGATGATGCCATCATTTTTTCCAATGGTAGTAAACAAGCTGTCAAAAGAATTATGCAGGTGCTGGAACATGTTACAAAAGTTGCTGGGATCGAAGCTCAATGTTAAGAAGTGTCAGTTTCTGGTGGGGAATCACTATAAGCAGACCTGCTGGGTGAAGGAACAGACTGGTTTCACTGCTGTTGCCCTGCCATTAAAATATTTAGGGGTTCAACTTATCAAAGGCAAGAAGATGCAAACCCAATAAGATGAGATTGTCAACAAGATTTCTTCTGCTATAGCTTGCTGGACCAATAAATTCCTCTCAAATGGTGGCAGATTGACTTTGTTGAAGAGTATTTTATCCACTTTCCCTTTATACACCATGCAAAAGGTTCACATGAAACAAAGCACACAGAAAATGATGGAGACCACTTTCAACAAATTCCTTTGGGAAGGCCAATATAAACAATCTCATTGGGTTGTTTGGAACAAGGTCCGAAGCCTACCAAGGCGAGGAGGATTGGGATTTAAAAGTTTCAAATAGATGAGCCATCTCTTCCATTGTAAACGATGGATTAAATTTGTTAAACAAGACACCATGTGGGCAAATTACTTAAAGGAGAAATATTGCAAGAAAGTTCATGTCAATGAAGTGAAAGCTAAGATGGGGGATTCCAAGCACTGGAAAAATCTGCTTAAAGTTAGGGAGACTGCCAACCAACTGCTGTTTTGGGAGGTGGGGGTGGACAGGTTCACTTCTTTTTTGACACCTGGCTACCTGATGGCCCCCTCCCTGCCCCTTCTAACTGTTCACCTAAGCTGAAGGTGTCTAACTTCTGGACCCAAGGGAAGTGGAGCTCTGAGTTGCTGAGAAACTATGTGGATGCAAATATTGTACAGAAGATACTGTCTACTCCTATTATTTCCAATAGTCCTGATAAATTATTGATCAAACATGCCACTACTTCCTCTCTAAATTGTGTTATTCACCAAACATTCAAAAGTTGGCCTCAATACAGTTGGGGAAACAAGATTTGGAATAGAAACATGTCCCCATCTATGTCTTTTTTCAGCTGGAGGCTCTTTCACAAACTTTTACCTCTTGATGATATTTTAAAATTAAAAGGTCGGAAATGTGCTTCCAGATGTTGGCTCTGTCACTCCAATGAAGAAACACTCTCTCAAGTGTTCCTTACCTGTGCTTTTTCTCAGCAGGTTTGGACCGAGGTACTTCAGCAGCTGCAACTATCTCAACACAGATATGACTGGAAATACTTTGATGCTTGCTCGGAGGATTGGAGAATCCTAAACACTTACTACATCCCCTTAGTAATCTGTTGGTTTATCTGGATGACCAGGAACCAAGCTAAATTTGATAGTCTCAGCTGTATGGTTCACTCCACTGTGATTAACTGCTGTAGCTACATTAAAAAGAATGTTGAATTAGTTCCCTCAACATCAAACAGAGTAGTGATCCTGCATTGGTCCCTACCCTCACATCCTTGGGTGAAAATTAACATTGATGGAAGCTTTACATCATCCACTGCTGGTATTGGTGTCGTCTCGTAGAAATAATGCTGGGCGGCTCCTTTGGTTCTTCCGGTCACCTACCGTTGCTTCTTCCGCATCGGAGGCTAAATTATGGGCTGCCTTCCGGGCCTTAACTACGGCCAAGGCTCTCCACCTTCCTTATGTTTGGTTGGAATCGACTCTAAGCAAGTAGTGAATATTATGCAAGGCACTTCGCTTCTCCACCTTGGAACTCGATCTATTTTTGCAGAACCTTCCCTTCTCCATCCGACTTTCTACAAATTAAATGGACCCATACCTTTAGAGAAGGTAATCAACCGGCCAACCGGCTTGCTAAAAATGCCGCAACTGATAGTAATATTGTTTTCTCTGTAACTCCTTCCGAGCCATTAAGGTCTGTTACTTTCGGGGACTCTCTAAAGCTCCCTTTTATTAGATGTACTAAACCTTTCTATTGAATGAAGTTTTTGTTATATATATATATATATATATATATATATATAGACACACACACACACACACACACACACACACACATATAGATATATATATATACATCTATACATCTATATATATATATATATATATATATATATATATATATATATATATATATATATATATATATATATATATGTTTATATATATATATATGTATATATATGTATATATATAATGGCTGCTGTTGGTGTTTCTGGAGCTCTGCTAGGGTTTTGAGATGGTGCTGGCGGCGGCGCCGTCCTTGGTGGCTCTGGTGGTCTCTCTGGTAAGTGGTGTCTATAGTGTGCAAGGCTTTGACAAGGCTGAGAAAGTTTTTGCCTTTTCTCTGAGTGCCGCTACCTTTCCCGGGTGGTTTCCATTCAAAATTTCACTGTTTCATTGCTTGGGATTAGTTGTGTTGCCCGGCTGAAGTGGGTGTTTTTCTGGGACTTTCTGTGTTACAGAAGGGGTTCCAGGCTCTTACAGTACTTGCTGCTCACTCTGATTTTAGTTTTTAGCTCTGCTAACTGGGGGTGTAGGTGCATTATCTGCATTTATGGCTTGCCCAATTGATCTCCATACCAATTTAGATTGGGCCAAGGCCACCTATGCTGGGGTGGTGGGAAAAGGCCCTACTTTCAAGGATTCATCTGAACTAGTGTTCCCCAAAACTGCATGATGCTTGCGGCAGGAAAGGGTCATTGCCCTTTCATCAAGCCTATTGAAGAAAAGGAGGGATGCCCAGCTGCATACTTCTCTGATGATGAACTAGAAATGCTAAATGAGGAAGTGAGGCTAACTCTAATTGGGAAATTTACTTTGGGACACCCAAAGATGGAAATGGTAAGAAGCTTTTTGAATCACTCAATCTAACAGGAGAATGGAGGCTTGGATTAATAGATGGGAGACATCTACTTATTAATCTCACCTCAGATGAAGATTATGCTAAGATATTTGCTAAGCAGCAGGTCACCATTGCTGGTATGGATATGAAAATCTTAAAATGGACCCCTGATTTTGATCCCAACAAAGAACCCCCTATCATCCCCATTTGGTTCAAGCTACCCAATTTGCCATATAGGTATTTTAATCAGACTGCCCTTTTCCATATTGGAAGGGCAATTGGCACCCCACTCGACCGGATGCGGCTACACTCCACAAGGCAAAACCTGAATTTGCCGGGATTCAAATAGAAGTTGATATATCCCTCCCCGAAGTTAAGAGAATATGGGTGGGATCTAAAGCCGATGGGCATTGGCGAGGAGGTAATCATGCAACAAAAGCCATATTATTGCTCCCACCGTAAAATGTTTGGCCACACAGTGAAAGGTGTTTCGGGCTCCATCCTCCTCCTAGAAAATCCTCCTTTCGACCAAAAGTAGGCCAGAAGTGCCCACCATCCCCCCAGCTCAGCCTTCTGAGGTGAATCATGAACTAGCCCCCTTTCCAGCCTTGACCCCCCCCACAAACCCATCCCCCACCCTCCTAAAATCTCCCACCTCCTCCATTCACACCCAGTCCCCCCCTCCCCTACCCCCCACTGCTGGTGCTGTTGCTGATGCAGTGGATTCCATGGAAGAAGAATGGGTAATTTACTCAAAAAATAAGAAGAAGAAAAATAAGTTTGAACTGGAGAAATTGACTATCCCCTCAGCCCCAGTGCGGAGAGGACTCCCCTCCACTCGGAAGAAGTAGAACAAGGTCAAGATCTCACAAATCCGGCTCCCCACCTTTAACCCCCAATGATCAACCTACTATGCTCGGAACATTAGAGGTGTGGCTAGTCCACACTCTCTTAAAAGACTCACTTACCTCAATAAAAAACACACCCCTTGGTGTATAGCTTTACTAGAACCAATGACTCGGCTTCACTCAAACAAAATCCTCAAAAAACTACCCGGCTTTTCTCTTCACACAAACATCAATAACAAAATTTGGGTTCCGTGGTAGGAGAGAGCCGGGTTGGACCATTCTCATTGATAACCCTCGGTTTGTTCACCTCTCTTTAAATTTTGCTGGTAAAAATGTCCTAGCTACCTTTATCTATGCTCGGATGCAGACAAGCATGACGCGAATTAGTACGTGGGATCAGCTCGCACCAAATCAATCACTCCATTACCCTCCCCTGGATTGTTGGGGGGATTTCAATTGTATTATTAGTGCTTCGCCGAGAAGTTGGGAGTGCGAACTCCAATCCTAAGCAAAATGAACCAATTCGGGGACAATATCCACAATGCCGGACTTTTTGATTTGGGCTTCAAAGGCCCTCCTTACACCTGGAGAAGGAGCCACACTTGGGAGAGACTGGATAGATTCTTATCCAATGAACTTTGGCACTCTCAATTTCTTCACACTGTTGTCACTCACCTTCCCCTTGTCTGTTCTGACCACAAACCTCTCCTTTTAACTATTTCTGCCCCTCCCCTAAATCACACCAGCTCTCCTTTTAGATTCCTAAATTTCTGGTCTTCACACCCCCAGTTCTTACCCCTCATCCGAGTCTCTCCGGAATGGTGCTCCCAATAATGATCCCCGGCTTGAGGCTAGAACACCTCCATCGAGAAAATCGGTAAAGAGCTTAAGAAGTGGAGTTGGAGAGAATTTGGAAATGTTTACACTCGTCGTTGCTGAAGCCGAGAAGGAAGTACTTGACTTGGAGCGAGAAGGTTCGGATGGGAGTTGTTCCCGACCACCTACCGATCGCGGCCCGGGTAAATCTCTCTAACTCCATCGAAATTCGGGAACGAGTTTCTCGGACGTAAGTCTTCTATGCATATATTCACCGAGGGGGACGAAACACAAAATTCTACCATTCCTTTATCAAATACGGAAGACATTGCAACACCATTCACAGGTATCCGGGATGAGAATGGCACTTGGCTCGAGAACAATCAAGCTATTGGCGAAGTGCTACCAGCTACTTTCAAAAGCTCCTTTCCTTTCCTTCCAGGATTAGAGAACTCCTAAACCCTTTATGTTTCCAGGGAAACTACCATTACATCAACTCTCTTTCACTTACACACCCCCCTAATGAGCATGAGGTTTGGCAGGATGTTAACTTCATTGATAGCTCTAAATCAGCTGGACCAGATGGGTTCACTGCTGACTTCTACAAGAAAGCTTGGCCTGTCATCAGCCCTGATATTATTGCAGCCATTGCTAGTTTCTTCTTGGGAAGGGATCCCCCACAATTTTTCAGCTCATCCACTATTGTCCCGATCCCTAAGAACACACTCGCAGATCCAATCGGGACCACTTCAGACCCATAAGCCTCACATCAGTTATAAACAAAGTCATTAGCAAGATTATAGTGGCAAGGCTCCAACCCCATCTCAGTAAAATCATTTGTATGAACCAATCTGCTTTTGTGAAGGGGAGGACAATTTCAGATAATGTGTTATTGGCCCAGGAGATGCTCTATGATCTCAATAAAAAATGTAGGGGGGGAAATCTAATTTATAAATTGGACATTAGAAAAGCCTATGATTCCATCAGTCGGGAGTTCATCAATGAGGTTCTCTCGGCTAGGGGCTTTTCGAAGTTTTCTGCTGCATGGTTCAAAGATGGCTTAGAAACAATTCCCACTCTATCCTCATAAATGGCACTAGCTGGAACACTTTCACCGCAACCTGAGGGGCTTAAACAAGGGGACCCCCTATCCCCAACCCTATTTATTCTAGCTATGGATTACTTTTCCCATATGCTGAATAATCTCCAAACCACTCACAAGCATACCAGATATCACCATAAATCTAACATAATGGTTTCCCACCTCATATATGCTGATGATGTGATAATTTTTTCTAATGCCTCCAAGGGAGCTGTTAAACACACCTTCAAGTGCATCCAACATTTTCAACAGCAATCAGGACTCATTTTCAACCCTTCTAAATGTCAGATTCTTTTTCCCCAGAAGATCTCACCTGAAATAAAAAATTGGATTCTCACCTACACTACTTTTTCTAGCACACAGCAACCTATCAAGCATTTGGGAGTACAACTTAATATAGGAAGAGTCAAACAGACCCACTTTGATGAAATCCAGCATAAGATCAGCACTTACCTTTCTAACTCGGACTCACATCTATCTTTCAAATGGTGGAAGATTGACATTGCTTAAGAGCATCCTAACCACTCTACCCTCCTATGTTATGCGGGTGACCACTATGAAAAAGAGTACTCGGAACCGGTTTGAAAGAGCATTTAACCATTTTCTGCGGGCGGGGAACGTAAATCAAACTCACTCGGGCTTCTTGGCAAAGGATGGCCAAACCCACCCGGGCAGGTGGTCCGGGCTTCAAAGGGATCCGGCAGATTATCACTCGTTAATCTTTGCCGAGCTGTGGATCAAATTCGAACTCAAGACTCTTTGTGGGCACACTACCTTCTTGGAAAGTATTGCGGACACACTCACCCTTCCCGGGTCCCCTCCAAGACCGGTGACTCCAAACTTTGGAGAGCTCTTATAAAGAACAGAACCCCGGTCGAACAACGAGTACCTTTGGAACCCGGGTCGTGGAAATCTCGGTTTTGGCTTGATCATTGGTGCCCTCCGCATTGGCTACAACCTCTCACTCCACCCACCAACCTTAATCCGAAAGTTGTCGATTCGCTGGAATGGGGACAGCTGGTCCTTGCCATTTCTCCACAACATCCTGGAAGCTCCTTCTGCCCAGAAAGTTGCCACTATTCCTTTCAACAGATCCAATCTGGATTCTCCTGTTAGGAAGGCCCTTCACAACCAAAGCTTCTCAAAGGCTATTTACACTCAACTCTATCAGTGGGAAGCTATTCCTTGGAGTGATCTGATCTGGAACAAGTACCTCTCCCCTCTATGAACCTCTTCGCTGGAGACTTTTCAAAATCTTCTCCCCACCGACAACATCCTTAAGTTAAAGGGACTTAGGGGCCCTTCTTGCTGTAGTTTGTGTCATATGGAGGAAGAAACTATCAATCATCTTTTCTTTGAATGCAAGTTTTCTAAGGAGGTCCGGACTCGACTAATCCCTCAATTTAAATTGAATACCCTCCATTTGCACCGGCATCATCTTCTCACCTGCTGGACTCGAATGGCATCGGCGAGGAACTGGAGCTTTACCCCTACTCATTGCATGGTTCATTTGGATGGCAAGAAACAAGGCTATCTTTGAGGGAGCTGCCACTGGTGCTAGTACTGTTGCCAGAAACTGCATATCTTATCTCCATAAACTTATTAGCCACAAGAAGTTTCCAAATATTTTTAAAGCTAGCCAACCCTTGAACAACCAGCTCCCTAAAATTCTCACTCGTCACTCGGTCTCCTCCACCCAAGCAACTATGTTAAAGCAAACACCGATGGTCTGCTACACCACCGATGCTGCAGTGTGGGTGGTCTCTTCGAG
Source organism: Papilionanthe hookeriana x Papilionanthe teres (assembly GCA_022702705.1). NCBI lineage: Eukaryota > Viridiplantae > Streptophyta > Magnoliopsida > Asparagales > Orchidaceae > Papilionanthe > Papilionanthe hookeriana x Papilionanthe teres. Next base: position 41,959,739 of record CM040429.1, on the reverse strand, counting down.
AACCACAAGGGGCCCGCTCGCTCGATCTTCCATGCCCCCATTACTGCTGCTGATGCTCTTGAAACCAAACTTATAGCCGCCACTCGGGCTCGAAATTAGCTTTGATCTTCAATTGGAGGAATCTAATCATTGAGGGGGATTCTCGGGAGATGATTAATTTGATTGATACCGGAACTTTAACCACTTGGACCCACTCATTTTGGATCCAAAAAATTCTTTCCCTCACTAGTCAACTAAAGGCCACCTTCACTTTTATTTTCAGAGAGGGAAATAAGCCGGCTGACTGGCTTGCAAGAACTGGATCCCTTTCCACTAGAGTGACCCTCTCAACTATTCCCCCTGCTCATCTCAGAATGCTGGAGGCTGGTGATCTCTTATCTGTTCCCCACTTAAGGATTGACAATGGCCACTCTTTGTTATAACAGCATTGACTGTGATGGTTTTGGTTGTTGGGGCTGTTGCTCATTGGGTTCTTTTTTGTTGGCTATATTTGCTCCATGAGGTCTCATGTTTCTTTGCTATCCCACTGGGCACACTATCTGTGGCTGAAGGTTCTCATGATCTCCTTACTGTGAGGGTTAGTTTCAGTAATTTATAGATTTCCTTGTATCTAATAGAGTTGTTTTTATTTTAAGCTGATTCTGTTTTGTGATTGGGGATCCCCATAGGGCTTCAAAATGTATTTTGTTACTGTTTGGTGGGGACCCCCTCTACTTCAACTTTTGTAACCCCCTTTTTATTTACTAATCAACATGCAGGGAGCCTATGTTGGCTCCTTTTCTCTAAAAAAAAAAATTAAAAAAAAAGTATATATATGTATATATTTTAAGATGTATGAATATATATATATACACACACACATATATAAAGGATTCAACTGGTAATTGGGTTACAGACCCCACTCTCATCTCTAATAGTGCTATTCAGCACTTTCAGCTACTATTTGCTTCACAACCTAACACCTCCCAGTGTCTATATGGAGAAGTTTTCTCTGAAAATTATAACTATGCCAATCAGCTTAATCTGACTTTCATTCCTGATGCCTTGGAAATTCAGAATGCTTTAAAGAATATTGATGGTAACAGGACAGCTGGTTCTGATGGCTTCACTTCCAATTTTTACCTCAAAGCTTGGGATATTGTGGGACAAGACATCACAAAGGCTGTTCAATCTTACTTCTTAGGAGTCGATTTACCTAAATACTTTGCTTGCCACTAGTATTGTGCTTGATCCCCAAAGATAATCATAAAACCAAATTGGCTGATTTCGGACCTATCGACCTAACCTCCACTTTCTCTAAACTAATCGAGCAAAATTATTGTTGGAAGATTACAACCACATCTCAATCAATTAATTAGCCCTAACCAATCTGCTTTTGTACATGGTAGATCCATTGTTGACAATTGCTTACTTGCACAAGAGTTATTACTTGATCTTGATAACGAGTGTAGGGGACGGAATTTAATCTTAAAGCTGGACCTTAAAAAAGCTTATGATACTATCACCTAGCGAGTTTATTGATATGGTACTTAAAGCTCATGGTTTTAATCCTTCCTTCTGTCATTTAATACGGAGATGGTTAGCTAATGCTTATTATAGTATTCTTCTAAATGGTAACAGTTCGTGGTTTTTTCAAGCAGGAAGGGATTAAAGCAAGGGGATCCACTTTCCCCTACTATATTCATTTTAGCTTTTGACTATTTCTCTAAAATTCTAAATGCTGCACATCTTCATTACCCTTATCTCAACTTCAAAAATGGAGCCTCTCAATGCATCAGCCATTTGGCCTATGCTGATGATATTATCATCTTCACCAATGGGTGTAAACAAGCTTTAAGGAAAACATTGTTATTAACTAATCACTTAGCCATGGTTGCTGGGTTGGAGCTTAATCACAAGAAATGTCAATTTTTAGCCGGTAAAGGCTTTAAACATCAACGAGTGGATGAAGGATGTAACCGGCTTCTCTGCAGCTGATCTCCTCCGAAGTACCTAGGTATACGATTAATGAAAGGAAGGAGAAAACGATTACGAGTATGATGGGGTGGTACGTAAAATTACCTCAACTTTAAACTGTTGGACCAATACTTTCTTGTCTAAAGGGGGTAGGCTAACCTTGCTAAAAAGTATCCTTGCAACGTTTCCTCTTTATAATTTGCAAATGATAAGGATGAAGAGAAGCACCCAGAAGATGATTGAAACAATTTTCAACAAATTCCTTTGGGAGGGCCAATACAAGCAACCCCATTGGACTGTGTGGAATAAAGTTTGCAAACCTATCAAGGCCGGTGGGTCGGGATTCAAATGCTTTCAACAAATGAGCCAACTCGTTTTACCGCAAACAATGGATTAAGTTCAGACAACAAGACACCATGTGGGCTACTTATTTAAAGAACAAGTATTGCTGGAAGTCCCATCCCAATGCTGTCTTGCCCAAAATGGGGGATTCCAAACACTGGAAACATTTGCTGAAAATAAGAGATACTGCTAATCAGTTTTTCTGCTGGGAAGTTGGAAAGGGAAAAATTAATTTCCAATATGATAACTGGACTATGGGTAACCCTTTAACCTTCACTGCTGCTTTTGACACACAACTATCAGTTTCAGATTTCTGATTGAAGATCAATGGAATACCAACTTACTTAGAGAGGTGATGGATGAGGAGAGTGTGCGACAGATACTTCATATACCAATTGATTCAACCAAAACCGATAGGATTGTTTTGAAACAAACTACCAATCAATCATTAAACAAGATGATTTACAGCCTCCTTTAATTATTGGCCGGACACTAGTTGGGGAAAGAAAATCCGGACGGACAGTGCTATCTCCATCAATGTCCTATTTTCTGTCGGCGACTTTTTCATAAATACCTCCCTTTGGATGACATTCTGAAGCTAAAAGGGTTAAGAACTGCCTCTAGATGCTGGTTATGCAAATCCCATGAAGAATCCGTATCCCACCTTTTCATAAGCCGTGAAGTCTCTAATCGGGTTTGGAAGGTCTGTAATAATGCATTTCAATTTATTTCATCTAAATTATAACTCGGGTCACTTTGTGGAGGCTTGTCTGGGAGGATTGGAAAAATGAAAATTGGTTTCAGTGTTCCTATGGTTATCTTTTGGTTCATATGGATGGCTAGAAATAGAGTAAAGTTTGATAATAAACTTGCTTTTATCAATCAAATTGTGGCTAGCTGTTGTAGCTTCTTGAGTAAGCACTCATTGTTAGATGTCCCACCTAAATGCAAACCTGTTTTGCTGAAATGGTTCCCTCCTTCCTTGCCATGGATAAAAATCAATATTGATGGTAGCTATACTCCTTCATCCGCTGGTATTGGAGCCGTGTGTAGGAATTCCTTGGGTCAATTTTTGTGGTGCTTCATGATACCCATTATTTCCGTTTCAGCTCTGGATTCCGAGATGGAAGCCGCTTATTGGGCTTTGCTAACTCGTTAAAGCTCTAAATTACAAGTTTATCCGGATTGAATCTGATTCCAAGTCATTAGTTAACATTTCACAAGGTCTTTCATCTCCTCCCCGGCGGTTGGTTTACTTGTTCGAAAAATTATCCATATCTCCAGCAACTTAACTTTAAAATGGTCTCATATATATAGAGAAGGTAACCAACCAGCCTAATTGGTTGGCAAAAAGGCTACATCCACTAGTACCATTTCTTTTTCTGCCACACCTTTTGGGCCTCTTGAGCCTTTACTTTTTGGTGATCTCAATGATCTCCCCTACATTAGATGTATGTAACTCTTTTATTTAAATGAAATTTCCTTTTTGTGGCAAAAATATATATATATATATATATATGTGTATATGATAAATGGGGAATGCCATGGTTTTTTCTCTTACGGTAGAGGTATTAAACAAGGTGATCCTTTGTCACCTTACATTTTCATCCTTACTTTTGATTATTTATCAAGGATGTTAAATCAAATTCAACTTATCTCATACATATACTCAATTTCAACATAGATCTTCACAACTAATCTCTCATCTTGCATATGCTGATGATGTTATTGTGTTCTCTAATGGAAGTAAGCAATCCATCAAATGTTTAATGAAAACCTTGGCTATGTTTGAAAGTGTTTCTGGTATGCTCTTCAACAAACCAAAATGTCAATTTTTGGCAGGCTCTAAAATCAGTATACCTAGTAAAAACTGGATTGTTGACTTTACTGGTTTTAAGGAAGCTCATTTTCCTTTGCTGTATTTGGGGTTTCCTTTGATTAAAGGAAGAAGGAAGTTAAGCCATTATGATGATATTGTTACCAAGATCTCTTCTCAAATTAATTGTTGGTCTAACATTTTTTTATCCAATGGAGGCGAATAACCCTTCTTAAGAGTATACTATCATCTTTTCCTCTTTACATTCTCCAAATGGTAAGAATGAAGAAGAGTACCCGAAGTTAATTTCAGTCATGTTCAATAAATTTTTATGGGAAGGTAATCACAAACAACTACATTGGACAAATTGGGACAAATTGTGTAAGCCTCGTTGACTCGTGGTGGTCTTGGGTTTAAAAGCTTTCAACATCTTAGCTTTTCTTTCTATTGCAAACAATGGCTTAGATTTAGAGCTAAAGATTCTCTTTGGTCTAAATTCATGCATAGCAAATATCGTTATAATACTCATCCTACTCAAGTGCAATACAAAGTGGGTGACTCTAGAACTTGGAAGGAATTGCTTGAAAGTGAGAATGGAAGCCGAAGATCTCTTTACTTGGGAGATTGGTAATGGCCAAATTAATTTTTGGTTTGATAAGTGGTTGTATGATGATTCCTTAGCTCATCTTTTTAATTCTTCTTCAAATATTAAAACTGTTGCCGATTGCTTGGAAAGAGCATAAATGGAATACCGATATGCTTCAAACTCATCTACAGACTGAAATTATTAACAAAATTTTATCCATTCCTATTCAGCTCGATAAGCAAGGATAAATTAATTCCCAAAAATCCTGCTAACCGGAGCTTATCTAAATTTTTTTATCAATCTTGTTTCAAGTTGCGAGAAGAATGATTGGGGAAATAAATTATGGAATAAATATATCACTCCATCCATGTCCTTCTTTTGTTGGAAGTTATTCAAGAAACTACTTCCTACTGATGATATTTTGAAGCTTAAAGGTCTTAGAGGACCTTCTATTTGTCCTTTTTGTCTTATTGAGGAGGAATCTTTATTCCATATCTTTCTTAATTGCAATCAGATTCAACAAATCTGGAAGGAGATTCTGTCCTTATTAGGAAAAAATGGAAACTTTTTAAGTGGTCATCTATTGATGCTTGTTGGCAGGATTGGAAGGATTTGTCTTATTACTACATTCCTTTGGCTATTTTCTCGGTTCATTTGGTTAGCTCGAAATGAAATCGGACATCTTAATGTCATGTTTTCTCGCTAAATCTATTATTTTAAATTGTTGGACCTATCTCGAGTAAAGTGCAGAATTTAATTGCTCCTTCTCGGTCTCGAAGAAAAGGAAATTTGTTTTAGTACAATGGAAGACTCCTATGCATCCTTGGTTGAAGATTAATACGGATGGCGGCTTCAAATCTTCCTCTCGTTGGAATTGGAGGTCTTTGCAGGGATCTTAAAGGAAAATGTCTATGGTTCTTTGCTGCCCCTATCATGGCTTGTTCCGCACTTGAAGCCGAAATTATTGTCGTCTTTGGGGTTTAAAGATTGCCGAAAAACTGAAGTTAAAATTTCTTCATTTTGAATTTGATTCCATGCTTTTGTTACAGATTTTGACACATAAATCAGCAATACCTTGGTTCCTTCATATTTGGATAAAAAAGATCAAGTCTATCACTAATTCAATGCACATTATTTGGTCTCACATTTATAGAGAAGGAAATCACACTCGCAAATTGGCTTGCATCTACTGCCTCTACTTCCTTTAATGTAATTTGTAGTTCTGATATTTCTTGATTTCCTTTATTTAGTTCTCTTGTACATGGGGACTTAATGAAGATTCCTCATGTTAGATGTACCAACTCTTCATCTTAATATAATATTATTATTGGTGCAAAAATATATATATATATATATATATCTTTTTTTTTTTTTCAAAAAACTTGCCTAGCAGGCAAGAAGTATATTAATCACCATCTTATGTTCTTACAAAAGGAAGACCTATCCTATCACCATGCAACAAAACTGCAAGGGAAGGTGGAGGTGTAGTTTCTACCAAAATTTCCCTTTTACAATAACCCTGAGATGCAAGCCAGTGTGCAGGAGCATTACCCTCCCTAGGTATATATGAAAAAATTACATTTATACTCTCGACCTCTCCCTTCACTCTATTCAACCATCTCTCGAATGTACCATGGAGCAACTTCAGTCCCTTGCAGAAGCTAATGCAATTAGAAGAGTCCGATTCTACCATTAGGAATCTCACATCACGTATTCTGGCAATTTTAATTGCCCAAAAGATGGCCACCATTTCAGCCTCAAGAGCATCACGGACCTCAACGGGAGAGTAGAAGAACAATAAGCAATGCCCCACCCCATTTCTAAAGATGCCACCAATCCCCGCTCGCTGAATTTCGAAGCTTCCATCGGTATTAACTTTGATCCAATAGGAAGAGGGAGGGGACCACCCGAAGCAACTGCAGAGAAGGGGGAGGAATGTTCGGAACCTACTTGGCGGATATCGGTGAATTTGTGATATTTAGTAAGTTTCTTAAGGTAAGTTAAGCAATGAGCAAGCAACAAGGGAGGCGAGGACGAACACCCCTCAAATCTAACCTTATTTCTCGCCCATCCGGATAAACCGAGCCACAACACAAGGAACCACCAGGAGATTCATCTTATGCCAGCTCCCCAACACATCAATAGGTCCAGCCAACTTAATTGCAAAGTATCTACCCGAATCCCGCTTATCACATGCCTCCGGACCTCTTGAGAGAAGGCACACTCGAAGAACAAATGATCCCAGATTCTTCCTCCCGCCTACATAATAGACAGCAGGAAGGCCCTCTAATTCCCTTTAATTTGAGGATATCATCGGTAGGAAGAAGTAAATGTCTTAATCTCCAGCAAAAGAAGGACATGGAAGGAGACAGCGGTTGCTCCACGACTCGAGTCCCCACCCGATATGGTCCCGGGAATAGAATTTACGAAAGATAAAGATCCTCGACTTTTGATGAATTTGTTGTTTGGTGATAATCTTATCTCTTTTTCAGGATGAAAGGGAGTCAAGAGTACTGCTGTGGCTGGTCGGGATTTAGGATGTTTTCCGAGTCTGCAGTTCCATTGGTTTTCGGACCAAAAGGTATTAACATAGCATTTAGATATAGAAGGTCCATCAACATTTTGTGGGCAAGTGAGTTTCTCCCCTCCCCACACCCAATTATCAAGCCAAAAATTGATATGACCCTCTCCCGGCTCCCGGATAAAGGTCCAGTTCGGCCTTATCTTTGACCTTCGAGCAATTCCTTCCACAATCTAGAGTCCCCCAGCTTAGGAACCACCGGAGATGGGTGATCCTTTCTACGATATTTACCATGCATATACTGAGACCAAATGGTATCATTAGCCCTGAATCTAATCCACAATTTACATAAATTTATGAAGCTGAGTTGTTCAAAGCTTCTAAACCCCAGACCCCCAGCCTGAAGGGGTTTACAAAGTTGCTTCCAGGATGACCAATGGATCTGCTTATGTCGACCAGCCCAAAGAAATTTGTTGAAAATTCTGCCAATGCTTGTTTGTGTACTCTTTTTCATAATAAACATCCGTAGAGCATAGGAAGGGAGGGCGATTAAAATGCTCTTCAAGTAAAGTTAGCCTCCCCCATTAGACAAAAAGGAATTAGACCACCCGAAATTTGTGTTTTGATTTTCTCGGAGATTTCTTGAAAATGAGTTTGTCTTGATCTTCCCTTAATCAAATGGACTCCTGAGTAATCGATAGGCAAAGTAGCGGACTCGAAAGCCGGTGTAATCAGCAATCTAGGTTTTCATCATCAGTCGACATTAGAACTAGGGTAGAAATGGCATTTACGAAGATTAAGCTCCAAACCAGAAACCTCCTTGAAATGAGCTAGTGTTTTCATTACTTTTTAATAGCCACTTTAGAAGCCTTAGAGAAGATAATGATATCATCAGCATAAGATAAATGACTTACAATTAAATTGGACCTGTGATGGTAAGCTGAACTTGGTGTTTGGGTGAAGACAAAATCTAATAATCTGGATAAGTAGTCAAAAGCAAGGATAAAAATGGTAGGGGAGAGAGGATCACCTTGCTCGATACCTCCGGAAGCTCTAAAGAACCCATGGCATTTCCCATTCACCATAACGGAATGAGCATTATTGCTTAGCCACCTATGGATGAGCTGAACAAAACTCAGTGAAAACCCCAGCATATAAAGTTTGGGTGATAAACCCCCAATCGATGGTATCATATGCTTTTCTTATATCCGGCTTGAGTATCACATTGTTGCCTCTACATTTCTTATCTAAATCCAACACCAATTCCCGAGCCAGCAAGATATTATCCGAAATTGATGCTCGCCCTTCACAAATGCGACTGGCTGGGCAAATCGGAAGATTCAAATGTGGCTGCAGATCTTGCCATGATGATTTTACCGATAATTTTGGACATTACGAAGTAAGGCTAATTGGTCCGTAATCTCCCCATGATTTTCTCAATTTGTTTTTTGGGATTAAAACAATTGTAGAGGCAGAAAAAATACCCGGGAAGATCCATACCCGGAAGAAGTCTTGTACAGACTTGAATAATCTCCTTCCCAACAACCGTCCAACCAGCTTTATAAAAGTTGGAAGAGAAGCCATCGGGACCTGCAGCTTTAGCATCATCTAAGGAGTCTAATGCATTTTTTATCTCCTCCTCCCCGGGATTTCCACTAAGTTAAGATTCCGAACATACATATTCGGGTCTGTAGCAAATTCTCATAAATAGGGGTAGGACAAATATTGGGTTGGGTAAACATTTGAGCAAAGTGGTTAACAGCATCCAAAGCTATATCTTCTGCATTATGAAGCACAATCCCAGCTTCATCAGTGATGGAAAGAATCATGTTACACTTCCTCTTATACTTAATGAATGCATGATAATACTTAGTGTTTCTATCCCCTTCAATAAATCTGGCAGCAGCTGCTTTCTGTTTATAAAACTCCTCCTGGTATGTGAACTGGACCAAGCAATCGATCTTGTGCATTATAAAGAGTCGCTTCACTCGCCCACACCATTAATAAAACCAGCTTCAACAGATGACCACATCCTCTTCGACCTTCTTAAGATTATCTCGTACATTCCCAAAACCGTCCAATTCCGGCTTCGAAATGCTGAGCGGTGATTTTGTGCAAATTCCATAGGTTACCCCAAGAGGAGCCTCCCATGGGGAAACCCACACCTTCCCTAGTTCAGCTGGAAAATGCGGGTGCTTAGTCCACATGTTTTGAAATCCGAACATACCACCATTATCGTTAACAGTGTTGTTAATAGAGATGAGCAGCAGGTCACGTGATCCGAGCCGGCCATGGATAAATGAGTCACAATGGTATAGGGAAATTGCTGAAGCTAAGAGGAATTCCCCAAGCACTCGTCAAGTCTCTCCTGGGTTCTACCCCTTCTCCAGGTGTATGTTGGACCACAAAAACCCAGATCAAAGATTGCCGCATCAGCAATAAATTGATTGAACCTATTCATGGAAGCCCAGCTAGGAGAAGCACCACCCTTCTTTTCAGCAGCAGAAGAAAGGCAATTAAAATCTCCACCAACAAGCCAAAATGAATTGATGCTGGGAGCAATGTTAACCAGGTTATTCCAAAGATTCTGTCGAAGAACAGAGCCGAGCTAGCATAAATGAAAGTGACAAAACCAACAAAATCACCAATAGAAACTTGAATATGCATAAATTGTTGATGGTCTACCAAAATAGAACAATTTAACTCCTTTCTAGCAAAAACCCGGATCTTATTACTCACATTAATCCAACATTGGAAGTTAGGGAATTTTTTAATGATGCATTGAGAATTTTTATTAACCATGGGTTCAAGTAAAGCAAAACACCATAGCTTGTAATATTTAACCATATATTTAACTCTGCTAAGAGAGGAGGGATGAGCAGACTCCTCTTATATTCCAGCACTTGAAAATTTATCATGTTAGAAGAGTTTCCCTTTTCCCCTAGTCCAGGGGCGGTAGAGAGGCTATCGGGAGGATCACATAAAGGTCAGGATTCCAGTAGACTTTGTATCTCCGATTTACTTTTCTTCCTTTTACTCGTTTTTCCGAATTTGCCATCCGGACTTCGGTTCCTCATTCACCACTTGAATCTTTCCCCCAGCTCAATTCCATTCTATTTTCCACTTCCCCGATAATCCTGGGGAGGGGATTCACTTCTATAATCTTCATGGTTTCACCCCCTCCACCACACCTTGCTGCTCCTTCACATTACGCACATCCTCTTTTCCCCTTCACAATCCGTACTTCCTCTTTCGGTCCTTGGAGGGTCAAGAATAACCACATCCCCGGAGACAGCTTCGACATTCGACCACCGCACATCCCCAGGAGCCAAGTTAACCTTCCGCTTACTAAAAGGTTTCTTCTTGCTGGGAGGATGAAGTCCGTAGCAATTTTCCAACTCATGACCAAACATTCTACGGTGCTTGCAGTAAAATGGTTTAAATTCTACTTCCACCTCCGCCGGAAACCCTCATCGGTAAATCCTCATCCGTTCTCACCCACACTCTATGGATATCGTGGAGAGTAATATCCCTTTCCACTAAAACCCTTGTCTTCGCCGTGGTCTAGCTAGATCAAAAGTATGAGTGTCTGTTTTTAAAGGGGTTCCCAGTGCTTGACTTATGTTAAATAGAGCATTGTGATCATATAATTGGATAGGTAGATTAGGTAGCTTATACCACATGGGGATGATAGGTGGCTCCTTTAGTGGATCAAATTCGGGGGTCCACTTTAATAACTTCATATATGTTCCGACGAATTAGGATAGATTGTTTGCCAAAAACTTTTGCATAGTCTTCCTCATTAGAAAGTCTAATGAGCAAATGCCTACCATCCAAGCAGTCTCAAGCTTCCAGCTTTCCAACGAAGGTTTAAATCCTAAAAACTCTTCCTTACATATTCCATCTTTGGATGACCCATCCGAAACTTCCCAATCAAACAAAACTTAATAGAATCATTAAGACATTTCATGTCATTTTTGGAGAACAACACAACGAGGCGAGCCATCCTTGTTACCAACAGGATTAAAGAAAGGGGCATTACCCCTACCAGCAGCAGTATCATGCAAAGCTTGGGGAAAAACCAAATGGTCAAAGGATTTGTGGGCAGAGTTCCCCATACCCACTACCCCAGCATAAGAAGCTTTAGCCCACAGAGCATTAGTAGCGAGCATCAATAGGATATGGCCGAGCGGGGTTAGCCATAGAACGACAGGAAGCCCTCCCCACACCAAACCGACCAATGCAACAGTAAAAATTTGAAAATCTTCCAACCCGGGAAAGACAAAACCCTTCCAAACAACCAAAAAACCCAAGAGGAAGTCTCTCCAGGAAGAAGAAACAGGAGAAAGAACCTACCAGCTCCATCCAAACCGCCAGCCGCCAAAAGCAAACCCTAGCAGAGCACCTCCCTCCTTACCAGCAGCCATGAAGTCAAACTATATATATGTATATATATATATATATGTATATGTATATACTATATCTATATATGTATATCTATATGTATATCTATATATGTATATGTATATCTATATATGCATATGTATACATATACATATACATATATGTATACATATACATATATATATATATACATATACATATATATATATACATATACATATATATATATATATATATATATATACATATATATATATATATATACATATACATATATATATATATATATAAGCAAAAAAGTAAAATGCATTAATCAAAAAGAAAGTATTACTTCTAAGATGGGGTATGTGCAAACAATCCGCATTAAGCAAAAAAGACAAAAAGGAAGAAGGAATTTTATGACAAGTAATTAACTGTGAGGAAGAGGCCTCATAGGCATGATGGTGTGCTGGTTTGTTGCCTTCTCTAGGGATATGAGACCATATGACATGAATAGATGAAGCAAGATGAAGAATCTTCTTCAGCCACTGGATCAGGTACCATGGGGGGAGGACATTAGGAGAATTATCTGCAATAGTTTTAAGCAGTCCACTTCCATGTGCAGATTGTTCAGTTTTTGTGCAAAGGCCAATTTCAGCCCCCAGAAGACTGCAATAGTTTTAGCTTCCAGAGCATTAAGAGCGTCAATAGGAGCAGTAAAATACCATAAGCAATACCCTTTGAAGTTTATGCAAATTCCTCCAATACCTACTCTGCTAATCGAGTAACTCCCATCAGTATTTAAATTCCCCCAAGGCTGAGAAGAGGCCCTCCATAGAACCAACTGGATAGCAGGTGTAGTCTCCCTCCTAGAAGAGTTAGCACGGGATCTATTAACCTTTTTAATAAAGGACTGATAATGGATGATTATCTTGTGAGGGCTAGCTAGAAGGTTTTAGTTCATGGAAGCATTTCTGGCTACCCAAATGAACCAGAAGATAATTAGAGGAATGTGCATTTTTGAATGGTGTTGCCAAGTACCACAGCAGGCATTGAGGTTGGGCCAATTGGATAGAAGATCCTGCAGCTGTTCACCTGCTAACACAACATACCAGACACTCCTGGATATCCCACATTGCAACAACAGATGGTTTAAGCTTTCCTCAGCTGAATGGCAGAGCTGGCGTCTGGATGGTCCTCTAATTCCTTTAAGTTTTAAAATATCATCAGTAGGAAGAAATTTTTTGAGTAACTTTCAGTAGAAGAAGGACATAGAAGGGGTTATATTAGCTTGCCAAACACTATTACCCCAATTAGTAGTCTGTCATTGGTAGTGTGATTGGTAAATAAATTTTGATAGACTTTGATGGGAACCATTTTTAGAAATAAGGTTATCAGGAGTTGAAGGATTAATGGGTAGATCCAGAATACTTTTGATAATTTTGAGGAGAGTTAACTTCACTTAGTTTGGATAGATCCCACATACCATCTACCCAGCAGTCAGAAACAGTGTTAATAGTAGAATTGGTAGGTTGGTAGTCTTTCAAGGAATGATTCCCCAACAAATTATCAACTCAAAAGTTGATTTGGCCTTCACCTACATCCCCGATGAATAAAGTTTCAACAACATTTTTAACTTGAAGAAGGGCTTTCCAATTTTTGGAATCTCCAAATTTTAGTGTCATAAAAGAAGGATGAGAATCTAGACTATATTTACCTTTCATAAACCATGCCCATAGTTGTCTGAATCTAACCCATTGTTTACAATAAAAGATATGGCTCATATGTGATAAGTTTTTGAATCTCAGTCCACCACAAGCAGGAGGGTGGCAGATCTTATTATAAGAAGTCCAGTGATATTTTTATGTTAACCAGCCCATAAAAACTTGTTGAATGAGACTTCCAGCATTCTTTGGGTACTCTTCTTTAACTTAATCATTTGTAGGATATACAAGGGGTAAGTAGAGTGTATAGATTTGAGGAGGGTCAATCTACGTCCATTAGACAGAAAGGAAGTGGTCCAGCATTGGATCTTGGAAGTCACTTTCTTCACCACCTCATCATAGTGGGTTTGTTTTCTCCTGCCTTTGATCAATGGGAAGCCTAAATATTTGAGAGGGTAGGTTGAAGTGGAGAATCCAGTGAGATCTTTGATCCAATTAATCTGAGTAGGGGGTAGCTTGGTGCTAGGCAGGAATTGACTTTTGGATCTGTTGAAAGAAAGTCATGAAGCATGTTAGAAGTAATCCATAGTAGCCATAACCTTCCTAACAGCTGCTTTGCTCCCATTTTTAAACAATATAACATCATCTGCAAATGCAAGGTGAGAAACAATGCAATTGGACCTGTGCAGGTATCTCTGATATGGTAACTGCTGCTGGGAATGGTTAATCAACCTTGACAGATAATCAAAAGCTAGGATGAAAAATAAGGGGGAAGGGGATCACCTTGCTTTATTCCTCTGGATGCAGTAAAAAAATCATGACATTCCCCATTGACTAGGATGCAATAGTGAGAATTGTGGAGCCATCTCTCAATTAAAGAGCAGAAATCATCTGGGAAATTCCTGGCTTTTAGGATCTGAAGAATATAAAGTCCCAATTGATGGTATCATAGGCTTCAACAATATCCAATTTAATGATAAGATTAGTCCCTCTACAAGGTATGTCAATCTCCAACAATACTTCCGGTGCCAATAGAACATTATCTGTAATGCTTCTCCCTTGGACAAATGTATATTGGTTAATTGAAAATAAGGCATCCAGCAATGGCTGTAATCTTGAAACAATAATTTTGCTGATGATCTTAGAAAAGACCGTAGTTAGACTGATTGGTCTGAAGTCCTTCCATATGGATTTGGTATTCTCCTTTACAATAAGTATTATTGTAGTAGCTGTGAAATATTTGGGTAATTCAATGCCAAGGAAGAAGCTTTGAATATCCAAGGAGAGGTCTTGCTTGATGAACTCCCAAGAATTCTGATAGAAGCCAGCAGTGTATCCATCTGGTCCAGAAGTTTTGGCTGGATCTAATGAGAAAACAACCTTTTTGATTTCTTCTTCCTCAGGAGGAGCTGATAGACTAGAACTATCAATGTTGGCATTCAATTTAGGTAGAATCTCAGTTTGATTCAACTGACAGATTGGAGTGTCATGGTTGAACAGCTGAAGGAAAAACCGAACAGCGGAGTTGGAAATGGCCTGGGTTTTTGTCAACCAGTCTCCCCCTTCTCCTTTAATTCTAGTAACTGCATTTAGCTTTCTCTTATAGTTGTTGATTGCATGATAATACTTAGAATTTTTGTCCCCCCAGTGTAAACCACTGACAGGCAGCTTTTTGTTTCAAGAATTGTTCTTCTGTCTCAATTGCTGTCAAGAGTTGCTAGTTTGCCTCCACTAACTCACTATCATTAATACTTCCATCAATATTAGCCTGCTCTAACTGATTCACTAGCTCCTCAGCTGAAGTAACTTTAGAATGAAGATTACCAAATACCTGCCAATTCCAGTCCTTTAGCTTCTTAGCTAATCTCTTCTGTAACATTTTCAATTTTATTATAGAATTGTTTACTTGTGGGGGAAAGGTTCCAGCCAAGAAGATTGAGTAGCTTGATAGAATGTAAAACTGAAGCTCAGACATTTAAATATCTAAATTTAGCTTTACTGTGAAACCCATGGAGTGTCAACTTGATCAGTAGGGGGGGGTTATCTGATCCAGCCCTGGGAAGGTGGGTAATAGTGGTGGAAGTAAAGAAATTAATCCATGTTTGATTAGCCAAAAACCTATCTAGTCTTTCCCAAATCTTGCCTCTCTTCCATGTGTAGTATGATCCTTCATAACCCAAATAAAAAAGGTTAGCATCAGATATATCATCAGAAAAATCAGTCATTTTTCTGATGTCAGGTTCCCTTCCTCCTTTCTTTTCACTAGGATTAGCTATACCGTTGAAGTCCCCTCTACAATCCACATATCAGACATGTTACTACTGATCGGATGTGAAGAGCTCCAGAGATCCTCTCTATTATTTTGGTTGCACCCAACATAAATAAAAGTGGCCATTCTAGCCACCTGATCAATGTGGAAGTGGATATGAAGAAACTGGGGATGGTTCAAAACAATAGTAACTTTTATTTCTTTTCTACTAAAAAACCAGATTTTGTTGGAACAATTGGCTACAAAGTTGAACTAAGAAAACTTATTGGTGATTCTTTTGGTGTTATATGTAACCATGGGTTCAAGGAGAGCAAAAGCCCAAAATTTGTGAATCCTGTTAAGATTCACCAATCTATTAATGGAGCCCAGGGCAGCATCCCCCCTAATATTCCAGCACAACATTCTAATCATTGGGAGCATTTTTTCCACTCCTAGTGAGTCTAGGGCTGTAAGAGACATGCTGATCCACAGAAACAGAAGGGGGTTGAAGAATGTTCTCAGAAGACAGATTTCTCAGCTCCAAAGGTTTCTTTTTCTATTTGGAATGATTAACAGTCCAACCTTCAACAAAATCATTAGAAACATTTTCAAAACTAAGTGGATCAGAATTAGGTGAGGAGGGTAAGACAATGGGAGGAGGGTATCAAGTAATTGGGGGGAGAATTATTTGTGGTGGAGGTGATGAGGCTAACAAAGGAGGATGACCTGGATCCAAAGGTGGCAAAGGTAAATTATCAATGGAAGGATCAGCTGGAGGGTTGCCAAGAAGAGGCTCAACAGCAGAAGAGGAAGGATCGGAGGGGGGAAGAAAAGTGGGGGGTCAGCCAAGTTAATGAGAGCATGATCTGTAACGGGAATATCAGCATTTTCAGCATTCTCAGTAACAGTAATACCAACATTTTTCAGCAGGTGCTAAAGGGGCTGAGTCAATCTAAACACCAGGAGCATTGGAGGTAGGAGGAATTACTGGCTCTGAATCAAAAACTGGATCCTCAGCAGCTGGAGGTTTTCTTCTTAGCTTTGGCTTCAATCAATAGCATCTATCCAATGAATGACTAAACATTTTGCAATGTACACAATAGTAAGGCTTTTTCCATAACAATTGGTTGCCCGTCTCCATTGTGAGCAGTCCCCAGCCACATTTCTTTCACTTCTGGAAGAGTAACATCTCTTTCAACTAAAATTCTAGCACATGAAGGCCTAGTAACCTCAGTGGTTGGATCATCAACTAGCAGGGGTTTGCCCAATGCCAAAAAAATATTGTAGAGTGTATGCTTCTCATAAAATTGTAGTTGGAGCTCAGGCAATATAAACTAAATGGGGGAAATGGGTGGTTCAAGAGCTAGGTCAAACTCAGGTGACCATTTCAACAACTTCATAATTTTTCCATCAATTGTGATAGCTTTCATTGAGATGAATCTAGCATAATCATCTTCCAAGCTTAACTGAATAATCACATGCCTTCCATCAAAAAGTTCTACTTTCCAAGAGACAATAAGTTTCAGATTTTCAAAAACCTTTCCGATGAGTTCCATTTTAGGATGGCCAAACTGAATTTTTCCAACCAAGGTGAACTTAAAGCTATCAGCCAAAGTGTTAATTTCCTCCTCTGTGAAGAAAATCACTGGCTTCCCATTTTTCTTACTAATAGGCTTAATAAACAGACTAGCCAAATTAGCCAACCCATTAGCAACATCATGAAAGCTCTGGGGAAAAACTCCTTTTCCATAAGAATGGGAGGAAGCCACTTTAGAAGCATATGAAACTTTCCACCCCAAGGGAGGGTTACTTTCCATTTAATCCCAATGGAACAGTAACCCGCCAAAAAACAAATTCAAAAAGAAGGAACCCGGGGAGCAACCAAACCAGAAGGTAAGCACCGGAGAGAGAGAAAAGAGACTGGGAGGCAGTAAGAACCCACTTACCAAGGCTGAAGACCAACCAGGTAGTCACCACCATGGAGAGGGAAACCATAGTCGGAACCCTAGCAGAGCAGACACCTTAGCCGCCATCCTATACATACATATATATACATGTATAGATATACATATACATATAATATATATACATATACATATACATATATATACATATACATATACATATATATATACATATACATATACATATAAATATATATATATATATATATATATATATATATATAAAAATGGCGGCTGGCTCCTTTGCTCTGCTAGGGTTTGGCTGGTGATGGCTTCCCTGGGTGGCGGCTGGGCACTTTGGCTGTTTCTCCAAGGCTGGGGGTGCTGTTTGGTCTTCAAGTTTGCCTTCTCTGGTGGTGGTAGGTGGCTGGTAAGGCCCTTTCAAGGGGTTTGGATCTTTCCCGGGCAAAGTTTTTGAATTTTTACTGTTCCATTGGTTGGGTTCAGCTACTTGCTGCCTTTTCCTCCCAGTGTCTTCTCCCTTTGTTGTGTTCTCTGATGTTACTTTAGCTCTGACAATCTGCTGTCATGGCTGGGATCAACATCTCCACCTCTTATGCATCTGCACTAAGTAAAGGCCTGCCTACTACTAATGCTGCAGAAAAATTGCTTTTCCCCCAAAATTTACATGATGCAGCAGCTGGGAAATCTGATTGCCCTTTCATTAGACCTCTTGGCTCTAAGGAGGGCAGACCAGCCATTATTTTCACTACTAAGGAAATGGAATCTCTTATCGAAGCAATTAAGTTCTCCATTATGGGTCAATTCCAATATGGCCACCCTAAGATGGAATTAGTCGAGAATTGTTTTGAGCAGATCCCCTTTGTGGGTCAATGGAAACTTGGAGTGATGGATGGAAGACACCTCCTTATCAGATTATCCAGGGAAGAAGACTATGCAAGATTAATTGGAATGCGGATTATGCAAATAGCTAACACCCGGATGAAACTCATCAAATGGTACCCTGGTTTTGATCCAGCTAAAGAACCTCCACTTAAACCTATGTGGTTTAAATTTCCTAATCTACCTATTGAACTGTTCCACACTAATGCTCTATTTCAGATTAGTAGAGCATTAGGGACTCCACTTAAAGTTGACCCCTCCACTTCTAATTTGGGGAACATTCATGGAGCTAGAGTGCTGATTGAGAGAGATGTTTCTCTCCCTGAGTTAGATAAATTGTGGATTACCACCTCAGACAGTGGTGAGGGTTTCTGGCAAAAAGTCCAAATGGAAACTAAACCAGTGTTCTGTAAACACTGCAGAATGTTTGGTCACATAATGGAGAATTGTTACAGATTAAAACACCCTTCCAAAAAGCCAGTCAGACCCCAACCTTTAGTGCAACAAACCAAAGATACTGTTCAAGGGAACTTAATAGAAGAACCTATTGCTCTAAACTCTCAGGTTGTTATCTCCAGATTGCACAGAGATGTCAACCCTGAGATTATCCCAGAGGATCTGATAAATCCTACCCAAGAAGACACCTCTACATTACCCCCTGAACTCCCAATTAAAGCTCCAAAAGACTCACACAGTCAACATAGCATTGAGCAGGACATTATACCCTCCATAGATACTATATCTACATCCCAGAATAATATTCAAGCTGCTCGGCGAGAACAAAAGGCAAAAAAGAAGAAAAAGGTGTTATCTGAACTTCAAAAACTGACCCAGGGTGGGGAAAGTGTCACTACCCCACCTGATAATAGAAGTGGCAGAACTAGATCTAGATCCAGATCTGCCCCAGCTCACTCCCCACCCCAGCCTAAACCTCCAGATGTTTAACTTTTTATGTTGGAATATTAGGGGTGTGGCCCACCCCTCATCTCTTAAAAGGCTATTGCATCTTTTTAAGAAACACCAACTCTGGGGTATTGTGCTTCTTGAACCTTTGGTACACAAACACAAATCCAAACTGTTTTCCAAGTTTGTTGGCTGTTCCATTTTTACTAACTCCTCCAACAAAATCTGGGTTCTCAGCAGGCAGGAACTCCATTGCAAAGTTATTGTGGACCATCCTCAATTGATTCATTTACATTGTACTGTTAATGGTATTTCTTTTGCTACAACTTTTGTATATGCAGGCTGCACTAAAACTGCTAAAAGAGAACTCTGGCAAGAAATCCATCTTATCAGCTCAAGGGAGTCTCTTAGCTGTATTGTGGGTGGAGATTTCAACAACATTTCTTCTACTATAGAAAAATCTGGTGGCGGGCCTCCTAATCTCAACTAACTTACGCGAGTTTAATGATAACATCCGGAGAGCAAATCTTTTTGATTTGGGGTTTCAAGGGAACCCTTTTACTAGGAGGAGGGGTAAAATCTGGGAGAGACTTGATAGATTCCTGGCAAATAACTCTTGGCACCATACTTTTCTTCATACTACCATTTCACATCTGAATTTTGCTGGGTCTGATCACAGACCATTACTTATTTCCATTTCTACTCCCCCTAACCAAACCAGTTCCCCCCATTTCAGATTCCTGAATTTCTGGTCTTCCCACCCTCAATTTCAATCTATTATCTCTAAGCGAGTGGATCGGTTGTCCCCACTCCAATCCTTTTATCGGACTTCGAATCTTCAACTGAAATTGGCTACTGTCCTCTCTCACTGGAGTTGGGAGACTATTGGTGACATCACTCAAACCATTGTACAGGCTGAGAAGGATCTCTCTTCTTTGGAAGTTGCTGCCCTTACTGATGATACTGATGATACTAAATACTGCCAGATGGTCACTGCTCAAGAACATCTTCTTACTCTTATTGACTGGCAGGACCAATTCCTTAGACAGAAAGCTGCTACTACTAAATTCAAAGATGGAGATAGGAACACTAGATTCTTTCATGCATGGATAAAATTCAAAAGGAAATGTAATGCTATACATTCCATCTTAAATGATCAAGGTCTTCTACTCAATGAGGAAGCTGCTATTGCCAATGATGCTGTCAAGTATTACCAGAAACTTCGACTTTTAAGCTCGGCAACGAGATCTCCTATTGATGATAGCCTGTTTAATAAAGAGTATAATTACACCCGGTCTCTACAATTAGCCGATATTCCCTCACTTGAGGAAATTTGGGTGGCACTTAACTCTATTGACGGCTCTAAAACAGACGGAGTCCTGATGGGTACAGTGCTGACTTCTATAAAAAAACCTGGAACACTTGCAAAGTTGAGGTTACTACTGCTATCCAAAGCTTCTTTTCTGGAAGGGACATTCCCCAATACTTCCATGCATCTACTATTGTGCTTGTGCCTAAGACCAATGCCCCCAAGTGTTGGAACCACTATAGACCAATTAGCCTAACCACTGTTATCAGTAAGGTTATCAGTAAAATCTTGGTAGGCAGATTGCAACCTCATCTTGCTCATATTATCAGCCCCAACCAATCAGCTTTTGTTAAAGGCAGATCCATTGCTGATAATGCCCTCCTTGCTCAAGAACTTTTGTTGGATTTGGATAGACCTTGTAGGGGTGGTAACTTGATTTACAAACTTGACATCAAAAAGGCTTATGATACTATTGATTGGAATTTTATTCTTCAGGTGCTGCATGCTAGAGGTTTTTCCAATACCTTCTGTTTACTCATAAAGAGATGGCTTCAGAATAATAACCACTATATCCTCATTAATGGCAAATGCTGGGGTGATTTCAGAGCTACTAGAGGGCTTAAACAAGGTGACCCACTCTCTCCCACCATTTTCATCATTGTTATGGACTATCTCTCAAGGCTGCTGGATACTCAAGTCTCTTCCCACCCTTATGCTCAATTTCATCATAGGTCAGATATTAACATCTCTCACCTTTTATATGCTAATGACTTAATGATATTTTCCAGAGCTTCTAAAGCTGCTATCAATAAGGTGATGTACTACCTCAACAAGTTTCAACAGATATCTGGCCTTCATTTCAACAAAAACAAGTGTGAATTGCTATTCCCCAACCACATCCACCCTAACATTATCCATTGGACCACTGAATTCACTGGCTTTGACAAAACTAACCGTCCCATAAAGTACTTGGGGGTTCCTCTTATCAAAGGCAGATCTAAACAAACTCATTTTGAGGAGATCATTGCCAAGCTGAATACTCAACTCTCAAATTGGTCCAATTCCTTCCTCTCATCTGGTGGCAGAATTACACTTCTGAATAGCATATTAACCTCTTTTCCTGCTTATATCCTACAGATGGCTTGCTTAAAGAAAAGTTCCAGGATTCAGATTGAAAGAATATTTAACAGATTTCTTTGGTCTGGTCAAAGAAAACAGTTTCATTGGGCTAGTTGGCAAAGAGTAGCCTTGCCTAAAGTTGCTGGTGGTTTAGGTTTTAAAGGCTTGAAACATCTACGGCAAGTTAATTTCTGTAAGCTATGGATTCATTTCAGGGAGCAGAATTCTCTTTGGGCTCATTTCATGAAAGGGAAATATTGTAGAACCACTCATCCCTCAGCCTCTCAAATCAAAACAGGCATTTCTAGAATCTGGAAACATATGCTCATTAACAAGGAAACTGTTGGATCTCTTGTTTAATGGGAGTTGGGCAAGGGTTACATCCTGTTTTGGCAAGATAATTGGTGTCAAAAGGAACTATTGGTTCCCCTACCTAATATTAACAAAGACCACTTCCCTATTTCCTGCTGTTGGGACAACATGAATTGGTCCATTCCTAAACTGAAACTTTTACTGGCTGATTCTATTGTTGATCAGGTGGCTCTTATCCCCTTTGATAGGTATCAACCTGATAAACTCAGGTGGATTAATGGTAAGAATAGCAGCATTACCAAGCATATTTACTCTTCTATCAACTCTTGGAATCAGGTCAGCCGGGGCAATAGCATATGGAACAAATATCTTACCCCCTCCATGTCCTTCTTCATTTGGAGAATCTTCCATGGGCTCCTCCCAACTGATGATATTCTAAAACTCAAAGGTTTGAGAGGCCCTTCTAAATGCCTTCTCTATGCTATTAATTCAGAAACTCTGAATCATCTTTTCTTTAAATGCCCCTTCTCCCAAGAGGTTTGGTCAGGTCTGATCAGCAAATTGAAAATTAATCTGCTACTGTTAGATTGGCAAGATTTTAATGATTCCTGGCATTCCTGGCAGAAAGTTAAAGCTGGGGAGATCCCTTGTATAGTGGCTTGGTTCATTTGGATGCATAGAAATGGGGTTAAATATGATGGGGTGCTTCATAAAGCTGACAGGGTTGTTACCCACTGCCTCACTTTTATCTCAAAATTGATCTCTGTTAAAAATTTTCCAAACATTCTTCAGTCTTCCTTGTCTGCAAATAGACCTATGCTTCACAAAGTTATTAAGATCTCTTGGAAAGCTCCTAGCCCTCCTTTTATTAAAGTCAATACTGATGGTGCTTTCAATAATCAATTTGCTGGCATTGGAGGCATTTTCAGAGACCATACTGGGAAAGGTTTGCTCTTCTTCCAGGCTCCCACTACTGTTGTTGATCCATTGGAAGCTGAATTGGCTGTTGTTTTTTGGGCTCTTCACATTGCTACACTCTTTCAATGGTCTTCTATCATTGTGGAGGGTGACTCTTCTACTTTATTACAGTACTTTCAGAATGACCTTCTTCCCCCTTGGCACCATTCCACTTGGGTTTACAAAATCAGATCTTTGCTGCCCCAGCTGACTTCTTCGTTCAATTTAACTTTATTTTCGGAGAAGGTAACGGACCTGCTAATTGGATTGCTAAAAAAGCTTTATCTTCCCAAGAGATAATGGTCTCCTCTACTCTACCTCCCCGACTTCTTCATCTCATCCAGTCGACTCTTTCCAAGCTCCTCATTTCGGAATTTTGGAGTGATGTCCCAGCAATTGTTACTCTCCCTGCACCTGCTAAAAGCTGTTTATAGTTACTGTAGGAGCATTTTTTGTGTCTTTTGTTTTACTTAGTTATTTGTTTTTTTGGGGTATTTTCTTCAGGGCTGTTCTCTTCTTTTACTGGGAATGGCCAACTACTCTCTAGTTTATTTCATTTACTTAGTCTCTTTTCCTTTTGGTGTGGAGTTGTACTGGATTCTTCTTCCCTGGGGGATCTCTCTTTTGTAACTTCATACTTTTTAATCAACATGTAGGGGGCCAAGAGTAGCCCCTTCCCCAAAAAAATATATATATATAAAAATACATATACATATATATACATATACATACATATATATATATATATATATATATATATATATATATATATAGATAGATATATATATATATAGATATATATATACGGATATATATATATATATATATATATATATATATATATATATACCGATATATATATTTGTCTACCATTGTACATTTGTCAAATTCTCTTTTATATTATTTATTGTTCAATAATCTCAAGCCCTAAGACCACTTATTCCAGAGCATAATTAGTGGCCTTAAACAGCTTAAAGTTTTGTTCAAACCTAAGCTTAGACTTATACACTATTTTTACACATGAAAGTATATTTTTTCTCACCCAATATCCTTCTAAAAGTGTCAAACCCAATTACCTTATAGTTAGGCATACCATGACTCAAGCAAACTCAATCTTTTAATTAAGACAGAAGTAATTCAAAAATTTTCCAAACATTTAAGAGCTTTTAGAATAAAACTATGCTTACCTATCTAGCACTAAAAATTTTCAAGGGCTTTTGTACTTTATAATTTTCTGTGTCATTTTGAAGTTGAAAAATAAATGCTCTTATAATGGATTGGGTTTTGACCTAGACTAAACTATAATTTCCCCAAATACTAAAACCACATGAAAGAAAAGCATAAATATCCTTCTTAGCCTTCTAGAGAAATGATAAAACCTTTATGACCCTTATTAAGAGAGTTTATCCATAAGAAACACAGTAATTTAGTATCAGAACAATAGGCTGAATGAGGCAAGAACTAATTTAATATTTCAAAATTTGGAAACAAGATATTACATTTTTTTAAATTTTAGTAAAAAAACTTATAAACCTTTTTGTTATTGGATCTCCATAGCATTTTACTAATTATTTTCTTAATCTAATTTTTCTTAAAACATTTTTCAAACACAATATCTTAATTTTATTATATGTTTTCTCCTATTCACAAAATCATGACTCTCTTGCAATGTGTGAATGATTAGATAACTAGATTAAAAAAATAATTAGTAAGACTGCACAAAATAAGAATTTCTTTTAGTATTTTGAAGCTTAAAATTCAAATTATTAATTTTTATGAACAAAATGAAAATGAGATAAAATTTGACCTACAATAAACAAACCCTGAAATCTCTTTTAATGTTGATATAGTTTCCATGCACTATTATAACTTCTAAACCTCAAACATTCTTTTTATTGGTTTTAGAAACCTTTATTTTTCTATGAACTCCTTATGTTCAACTTCCTTCTAAATTCTTTTCAATAAATTTACTAATTAGTAATTTTTTCTACCTAAATTATTTAAGGAAGTAAAAGATCTATTTTATTATTGACACCATAAAATTATCTCAACACACTTACAAAATCTTCCACTAATTACATGACCTAAAGAAATTACTAAGAAAATTTAATTGATGTTTGTGTAAATTTATGTGGTATTAGGTGCCAATCAAATGAGCTAAGGACAAATGATAGTATCCTAATATGAGAAGAATGATATTTATCAATGGAACCCAAAAACCGAGAGCAGGATGATGGTCCATACAATAAAAATTTAATATTATTTTACGTTAAAAAAATTATTTTAAAGCTTATTTATTTTTAATACGTGTTATTAGACCTTTTTAATAGTTTAAAATATTTAGCAAACTTTATATCCTTGTCATTTAGAAATTAGAAATTTAATAATAATGAGAGAATCTTTGAAATTAAACGAAATTAATTCATTATTGTTTTTAATGATTGATTTTTATATTGTGTGGCAGGCCTCCAACTCTTCGAGTAATGGTTATAAGTGGTAATCCATGAGTAACTACTCTCTCCTTCTCATCTTTCTCTCATTATTCCTTATCTTTTGGTAATTGAACTTTTTTTAGTGTATGAAAATTTAGTTGCATTTTTTATATATTGAAATGCTGCTTTATTTTCTTTTTTTATATAACAATTTGAGTGGAAAGTCCTTTAAAGAATAGCTTAGTTATCAACCCTACCTAAAAAGGAGATTAGGTGCTCTTTACAAATAAGTGACTTGAGTAAGAGAATAAATTGAATTTTTAATTAAAAAAATTTAATTTTTGTTACTTTTATCGAAAATTATTTATGGTTTAATTTATTAATTTTTAGTATACATTCTCATAAAATTCTATGCCTAACCATGTTCAGGCTAGTCACATTATACAGGCCAATCTCACTCATTTATGTTCTTGAAAATCATTAGAAAACTAAAGTACTATAATTTAAAATTTTTTTTGAATAGGAAAGTGTTCTTAACTTTGTTCCCATACCTAACATCTCTCTTTGAAGCATAAAACCTAACCTTTCATTACTCATACGACTAGAGTTCTTCTAGACCTTATTTTTTAAAAATACCAAGAAATACTCTAATATGTTTTTAAATTTAGAATTTTTTTAGAATGCATATGTACTCACTTTCTAATAGTTTCAAATGATTCGAAGGTTAAATGTTAGTTCGATGTTAAGAAACATGCTCTTGGCTTCAATGAAGCTTTGATGTGATTGGCCTTATTGACCTAAATCTCAATTTTAAATAAAATTATAAAAAGGAAAGACATAGCCTATGTATCCTTATAAAGTGTTTTATAAATAGATCCAAACTTTGGTTATCACCATTAAGAGAGTGCAACCAAAAGTGTCAAATCCATTATTTGGATGTGAATATATATGAATTAGTGTACTCATCATATACCAATTCTCTAAAATATTTTAAGCTATGTAATTTCTTTGTTGACCATGGCATGATTTAAGCCTTCTCGATTAAATTAATTAAGCTAAGAAGAAACAATTAATGAGATAAAAGCTTGGAACCTCATCATATAGGATTGATTAATTGAGGGAATTTAAATGTAGAGAAAACTAAGTGACAATAAAGCATCATATAGTTTTGTTGTGTTGTCAGTAATGCACTAAAATCATAGACCCACTCATTTTGGCTATGATGATTTTTGAATTCATTTAAGACTAAAGAAAGCTAATTTTAGAGATGGATAGCTTTCCTTGCTTCATTAAATTTGACAGGATATAATCCTTCAAGCTTAAGAACTCATGAAGGTAAATTCCTTAAACCCTAAAAAAATTCTTTATGTTTTAATCAACCAAATGAAAGTAGTTTCATTGGATCTCCCTTAATCATAAAATAAAAAAACATTAATTAGGATATGTGATGAAGAAGAAATACAATTTAGTTATGTTCATCTTAGGGGATACAAGTCCATCACAAATCATTTTGTTGTAACTTGACACAACAAGATGAGCCTCTAGTCATTTAATTTATTTTAGATAGGATATAATATCATAGGTCCTGTTAGAAAGTATAATCATATGATAAAACTATAATTTTATTTTATTTTTTTAATAAATTCATAAGATTTTGCCATGTTATTAAAACCGATTGTAATGAAGTTGTTGTTTTAATTATACTTGATCATGTAAAATCTATAGAAAAATACTTTTACAACATAATTCCATATTTTATATTAATAAATTAAAGATTTCTTATATAAAAATTTGTTTTTTAAATATAAAGATCTCATAAAACCCCTTAAGTTTACTAACATTTTAAGCACTTTAGCAAGCCTAATATTTTCTTTTCATGCCATGCTGATTCATATTTTTCATGTTTTATTTTATAAGTCCATTTGAACTGGTTACTATTTAAAATCACAAGTAATATAATCAAGGATTTAAAAATTCATCAATGGAGATTCCTCGTATGCTCAAAGTGTTCATGAACTATTTATAAATGTTTTAATATTCATTAATTATTTAAAAAATTCTGAAAACATTTAGTATGACCAATTTCATAAAAAATAATTAACTTTTCTCCTATATATTTATTTCCCTAGTAAAACATTTTCAAATCTTTTTTACTCATATGAGAAATCAACCCTTATTATTATGCAAACCTCTAAAAAGTATTTATAAAATTAATTTGGTGATATAAGTATAAATAAAAATTTATAGTAAAATTTGAAAAGTTATTTAAAATTCACCCCTTTGCCTGTTATGGCTCTTAGACTATATCATGTAGTTTGTAAACAATGTGAGTCATTTAGATGATATACTAATTTATTTGAAAATTAAATAGGATAATTTTTTAATCTAAATAACTAAATTATTCAATATTTTAATAATTGAATGAGATACTTTTCTCAATCATATTAGGAAAATTAGGTATATTTAAACATGGTCTATTAATTAAGTGCATCTATTTCATTTTCTTATATTTGTTATTAGTTTCTCTCAATTTTAATAAAAAAATTTCTTAAAATTTAAATTAAAAAATATAATGTATTTGAAAAATTACATTGACTTCATCACAGAAAGTTTGCTATAAAATTTTTCATGAACACTTCACACACACATGATAGCATGTTAATTTTCGTGAGCCATTGACCTACTCTAGTTGACCAGACAAACTATCTCTTGATCACTAGTTCTTTATATCTTTTATTTAGCATTTACATTATATAGATAGTATAAGACCATAAAAATTTTAGAACTCCTTGAAAATTAAATACTTGATTACATTAATCTAAATCAGTGATTTGTAGTCAATTTTATTTGACATGGATCAAGCTCTACCCTTTCTAAGCACACTAATTGATTTTCCACTATTGGCGGTCAATCAACTATGATACTACACATTTTGAGAACAACTACACAACATTTCAGGATAGTTTTTTTCTCCCCCAAGGTCTAAAGATATTTAATGTCAAGAAAAATTTGAGACACTTGTGATAACCATTAGGTTTCACCCTTCTTACATAATTGCCATGCATAGATAATAAGATTACTATTTGAATCAATATATTGTTTGGTAGAAATGTAAATTAAATCTATAACTTACTAGTATCATTATATATTTGTATGGTACTTATATAGTCATATTTGTTGTTGTATGTTCTAATCCTTTTAACCATATGTTGACCTCACTTTTAGATGAGGTCTAGTCTTTTTTTAGAATAGCCTAGGGTCTAGCCATAGGACTTTCCTGATGACTATCTTAGAGGACTAGCCATGGAACCCTCACCCCATAGAAATTCAAAACAAATTTTTGCTTAACTTAGAATTTTCAAATGCTTGAAGCCTAACCTCTAAGTATTTAGGAGGAAAAGACCATGCATTAGGAAGCTCAAGGGAAGTCCCTTATAGGATGGTCAAGCATTAGGACCTACCCTAGGTGGTCTGGGGGAGGCTCACACATAACTGCACATTACACTCTCACACACTACCTCACAACCCTAAACCAAACTTCTCCACACTTGATCCCCTACTTCTTTGGAAACTCATGTGGGTGGTTTCCCCACGCTCTTGGCCCTAGGCTAGGGCTTGATTAGTACCAGCATATGGAGGATTCAAATGGGGATTCCCTTAGTTCATTGCTCAAATGGGTTATCAATCCCTCTCAACCCCAATTTTACCAAAAAACCCAACCTTTTACCCCTTTGCCCCTAGACTCTACCAAATGACCAAGTTACCCCTAAAAGTCTTAATTTTGCCCAAAATTCCTAAAATCAACGAAAATTACTAAAATCACCCAAAAATCATACCAAAACATTCCTCACCACTCAAAACACCTGACACCTCAAATTTACCAAAATTCCCAAAATACCCAAAATTACAAAAATGCCCCTCCTAGCCTAAAAATTTAAAAAATTCCCAAAAATTTCCAAAACCCTCCAAATATTCCCAATTTCAATTTAAACAACTTTATTTGACTCAGTTTAACCAAAAGCCCTAAATTTCTCTTTAAGGCCCAAAATGTCAAATCACCCCAAATGTCCACCAAATTGACTTCAATTTTCTCCAATTCCAATTCCAAACTTTAATTCAACATCTCCAATCCCAATTAAAACCAAATTCAAGCCCAATTTGAGCTACATTTTAACTTAATTTCAACCCAAACCAAAAAACCCCAATCTTGACCATAATGCCAAACTTCCCCAAATTGAACCCAATGTCAATCAATTTCCCCCAATTTTGAATTCTAAACTCTTCATGACATATCCCTTAACCAAATTGAACCATCATTTGCCCCCAATTTGAGCCTAAACCTCACTCAATTCCAACCAAATCCAAAATCCCCAAATTTGCCCCATATGTGTCACTTGCCCAAAATCCATCTAATTGAATATCCCAATCCCAAAATTTCCACCCAATTAATATCAAGAACTCTTCCTAACATCCATAAAAATCATATGAAACCATCAATTTACCTTTTACCCAACTCTAGCTTAACCTAAACCCAAGCTAACCCAACATGCCCAAAGTTCACTAAATACCCAAATCAAACCAAATTGATCCCCCAAACCAATTCAAAACCACCCCAATCTTCTGTTAAACTCTTTATAACAATCATACACACGAATTTAAGCAATCAATTTGACTCAACCCAAGATCAAACCCAACCTAGCCCAACTTCAACCTAAATGAGCCAAATTGAACCCATGATGCAATGTGACCAAATCTAACTAAATGTGACCACCGAAGTCCACCACAGCCACTAAGTGAGCCCTAGGAACCACCCTAGACCCACCTAGCCCACTCTACTTTAGCCATGGACTCAGGGTCCCCAAAATTAGGGGATTTATTTCCTAAAGTGTTTAAATCATAGGGATCTTTAACAAAACTGATCGCCCACTTAATTACTCACCATGAGGGCCTGACCACTGGCTCACCTGACTTCTGGCCACCTCCCCTAGCCTGGCTGGCCAGCCTAGTTGCAGGGGAGCACAAACCCAGAGGTAGTTTCTCCCCATTTGAACCCAAACTCACCCATTAAGCTGTCCAGCCCTGATTGCTCATTAGAGCTGATTTGCCTTCCACCTAGGTGGCTAAATGCACCCACACTAGCCTCCTGAGCTCAACCTAATGGCCATGCCTATAAAAGCATCTCTTACGTCCAATGGGTGTTGAAATTTTCTTAAGGGAACTCAGTCAAATTGCTCACACAGCTTCCGTAAGACCTCATAAACGTGATCTCAACGTCTTCAGCCGCCCATCCCCACCGTCCAAAGCTAATTTCCTCACTGAATTTCCAGTCGAAACCAGGATACATTCTATTACAGCTCTACAATAAACCAAAATCAAACTAATTGTGTCCACACCTTCACAGCACTGGAAGAAGAATTTCCCCAATAAAGCCCCATCACAGAGATCCTCTATACTAGTCTTAGATCAACACCTGAAATCAGGTCTGGTCGAACTTGAGTCCAAACATTTCACTAAGGGAAAGGCTTCATCTAAAGGTTCGTTAGGACTAATTAAAATTGCTACAACCATATGATTGATGCATCCCCTCTCAGACAAAGGTATTTAACATCGCCTTCATCCCGAGCTATTCTTCGTCCCCCATGCATGTGTACTGTATTTCATATCGTATAAGCCGTATAGATAGGTTTTTCTTTCTTAGATGAAGCTTTAGGATCAAACCCCATGTGATTTGGTTGAGTTTAGCTCGAGACCTTATGGTTAGAAGGTGGACGGATCTCGGGATGAACCAGGTGAAGACGATGACCCACAGTCGTTGGATCGCGCGTTTTACTTGGACGACCAGGATGGAGTTGAACGGGAGCACGGTGCATAAATCACGGGTTGTGTGGTGCTGAGTCAGAAGGCGGTGCCCAATCAGAAGGAGACGCGTGTGGCTTTGGAGCAGTTAAGGATGACGCGGCGCTGAGTCACTTAAGTGGAAAAATATGGATATTTTGATTTATATAAATAAGACCAACTTTAAAAATGCATAACTTGGTGTAGACACATCAAAAAAATAAAATAAATATGCCCTCTTGCTCAATGAACAGAGTAGAATAATATAGAATTAGTTTGAAGATTATTTGATGTATATTTTATTTTTAATTAATTAAAATACTTTCCTGAGTATTTTTATTTCTTATTTACATAGACACTTCACCATGACTTAATCTTTAGGGGTCTTATTCCCTCTATCATGGGGGATCTTCCTTAATTTTTTCATGGTCAGGGAAGTTCTCTATGAAAAGATCTCTATTTTTCAAGTTAGCATGACTGTTTTGGTATATTAAAACATTTATCAGAAAAATCCAAAGTAAATTTTGGTAGATTCACTGTGACGAGTTAAACATAAGAAAAATATAAACTTGGTTTAACTAATTAGTATAACCCTAATTGTAATTAAATAATAAAACTTAAATAAAAATAAATTGGATTAAATATAAATGAAACTAACCTAAAAATCACTCTCCATTGTAATTTAAAGTCAGAAGAACTCCCTATAAAAATTTCAATTCAATTGGAGTTAATTTAAATACTTAAATGAATTTTATAAGTTAAATCCAATTTTTGGACTCTTATATAATTATAATAATTAAAATAAACTTCAGAAAATTACCAAATTAATTTTTGGAGTTCTATGTGATCATAGGAGTCTCTAAAAAATAAAGTTGTAATTAAGATAAAATTTTCATTTCTAAACATTATTTTGTTATTTAAATAATTAAAAATTAATTAAATTTACAAAATTAATAAAATTGATGGAAACGTTATAATTTACTACTAATCATTTAGAAATAGTTATAATAATTTTCCTATCTCTATAAATAAAGATATTAAATTTTAAAGGGTTAAAATTATTTTTAAAGGCTAAAAATGGAATTTACTTAATTTCTCACTAAAATAATTCTAATAATTAAAATATAAATCATAAAAATAAAAAATTTTGTCATCTAGGTTCCCTGATCTCAGAGAGATTTTTAAAAAATATAAAAATTAATGTTACAATTAAATAATATTTTATATTTAATTAATACTCCAAAAATTGAAATAGTTATAATAATTAAATCAAAATTCAAAAAATCATGAAAGTTGGTCCAAATAATTCTCTGGTCTAAGTGAACCTCTCATAATTTTCTTAAGACAGAAACTTTGTTTTGACTAAGTTATTAAATTTACTTTAAAAATCCCTATTTTGCATGAAAATAACTATATAAATTAAATTAAATTAAATTAATAAAAATCACATTTTCTCCTTTAATGCTTTAATTGACCCATGGTGGGGTAGCATAAAATTTTGAAGTCATTTGAATTGATTTTAATGAATTATGAAGTGATAAGGCCTGTAAGGGCAAAAGTGTAATTTTAAAGAATTTAGCCTTAATCAATATTTAGGCTTAATTAGAGTGAAAAATGGGCAATGGATAATCTTAATAAATATGTTTGAATGATTGAAACATATAAGGGATAAGTGGTAGAAACCAATCTCACTTTTGTCACATTAAAGGATAAATTGACAATTTTCTTAATTATTTTAATTTGGAAGAAAATTAAATTGAGAGATTCTTGAGGTTAAAGGTTTGGCTTTGAAAGTTAATAATTCTTCAATTAAATACCCCTACTTAATGTTTACATGATAATTCATTAATTTGATAAGAATCATAGTTATATAACTAAACTCTTTTAAAATTTACAAATGTACCCATTAAAGTCTTAAGGGCTTGGTAGTGAAATTAAGCTTAATCAAATTTAACTAATGAGGTTTAAAAAAGCAAAACACATTTAAAACACTATAAGTCCATCAAAATTGGTTAAACTCTTTCATAAATTAAATTTCCCCTAAGGGCCCCGCTTACATAATTCTGAAATTAAATATCAAGTGGTATATGGGACAATTAAAACATTAATTCACTTAGCATAAAGGTATGAAATGGATGAATCATTTAATAACTGTGATAAGCTCAAAATGAACTCAAGAAAGTTCATATGGGTTGTGAAATATCTTGGTATTCCCTAGACCTTTTCACAAGTTTTCTTGACATCTTGTAGGACAAATGAGTCAATCATACTCATTAAAAGAAAACATCTCTCAAAATGGAATGAATAGGACCGACCAAGTCATGACATAGGGTTTTGTAGGTTTGTGATGAACCTAACTATAGGCTTTACTTCCTTGCAAATTATAAATGTTTATTGCAAGATACTAAAGTTTCAGGTGGAGGAATGAGAAGACTCGATAGGTACGCTTTTACAAGTTTGTACTACCTTCTTTTCTGTACTTCTTTCGCTTTACTTTTATTGTTTACAAGGTTGTATGTTAAACAACAATGTCACCTTGCATGAAAACCAGAACTTTTAGGATATCCACAAAACCAAGAACAAAATTAAAACTAAAATGAAACAAGATAAAATTGACAGCCGCAACAGCCAAAGTATAAGACAACTCAAAATTTAATCACAAACGAAACGAAAATCACAATTGCAAGTAAATTAAAACATCTCTATCAGATGATCGGGAATACCTTGGAGGATGCAACCTATGGCTGCTAACGAGATTTCCTACGATTTAAATGAAAGTATGGAACTCATTAAGTTGAGTTTAGTAAATTCATCTGGACTAAGTGAATCTGAAGAAAATAGTGGTGCTGGAATGAGGGATCCATGAAATCCTAACTGGTGTCGCTATAATCAACTTTAATATTCCCCTAAATAAGACATTAAGGCACCTAAATTCAAAAATTTCCAAAATACGATACTTCTCCTTTCTCTTTGATTGACACTTCTTTAAACTGAAACTGCTATGACGAGGAGCTTGGAGCATGCATAATGGGCAGCACAGCCATCTTCAATAACAAAGCTCCTTAGAAATAAAACAACAAGCTATAGGACTTCGAGGTAGCTTGCCTAGTGCAGTATAAACCCTCACTTTATCTCCTTAGGTTTTTTGTACCTTGTACAATATAAGCCCTAACTCGTCTTAGGTTTGTTGACCTCATTTTTGATGAGGTCTTCTCTTCTTCCCTTTAGTACTTAGGATCTAGCCTTAGGCTTTTCCTTTGACTATCTTAGAGGAATAGAATTGGGACCCACCTTTTAGAAATTCAAACCACTTCTTAACTCCCTGCAAACTCCACAAACTTGACTGTAGACCCCTAATCACCTAGAGGGTTGAAATCGAATGTGGAAGTTAGGGACCGCTCACAGGTGGCCTTAGGACCTGCCCAGGTGGCACTGGTACAGTGAAGGGGCCGACTCACACACACACTACACCTATACACTACACTTTCACACACCTATACCTAACCTGAGCTCCTGACTCATGTAGGTGATTCACATGGATGGTCCTTAACCCCTAAGCCCTTGGTTAAGAGGGTTAGGAACAACATAGTGGATGCCTCAAATGGGTCCCTTCATGGCTCATGTGGGCTTGACGTGGCTTAATGGCTCAACCAAAATGATTTCATCCCACTCAAATTTACCCAATCTTCAATTTTCCAAATTTTCAATTTTTGACCCCGGGACCCTACACCCGCTAACTCTACCCAAAACCCTTAAAATTACCCAAATTTCTCAAAAATTTCCAAATAACCCAAAATTACCCAAAATCAATCCCAAACATTTCCACATCACTCAAATTGATCATCCATGCCCAAAAATATCAAAAATTCCAAGAAAACCTCCCAATACCCTCCAAATACCCAAAATACCCCTCTTGACCCAAAAACCCAAAAAATTCAGAAAATTTCCAGAAAATTCAAGAAAATCCCAAATATTCCCAATTTCATTTTTTTTAACTATACCATGGGCCAATTTTGTCAATTTACCCAACTTTTGTCAAAACCCCCAATTTGACCCATTTTAACCCAAAGTGAACCCAATGTCAAACCAAACCTATCCAATTGACCCAAATTCTGGTCCAATTCAATTCTAAACTTCAATTCAACATTCCCAACACCAATCTAGACCAAATCCAAGTCCACTTTGATTGACATTTGAATCCAATTTCACTTTTGGCATTAAAGCCCAATTTGGACCCATGACCCAAACTTAACCCAAACTCACCCAATTCAACTCCAATTAACCCCGAATCTTTTCTAAATCTTCCTTAGCATACCCACAAGCAAAACCCTAACATGATTTGCATAAAAATTTGGACCTAAACCCCACTCAAATTCAACCCAAAGCATTAAGGCCCAATTTTGACCTAAACCCAAAC
The DNA here is from genome assembly GCA_022702705.1 of Papilionanthe hookeriana x Papilionanthe teres. NCBI lineage: Eukaryota > Viridiplantae > Streptophyta > Magnoliopsida > Asparagales > Orchidaceae > Papilionanthe > Papilionanthe hookeriana x Papilionanthe teres. Next base: position 41,924,132 of record CM040429.1, on the reverse strand, counting down.
CTAACCCAAATGAGCCCAAACCCCAAAATCAAAACCCAACCAAAGTCAAAACCTCTTTGAAACACTCCCATAAACATTTCTCAACATTAATTTTACATTAATTTCAACCCTAGCCCAACATTGGCCCAACTTGGCCCACTTGGACCTATATTGGCCCATTCACCAAAAGAGCCCAAATTCAACCAATTCAAACCCAAATCACCCCCAATTTGCTTCAAGTCACTCATGATACATCCATGAGCTAAACCCAACAATTATTTGGCCCAATCTCTTTACAAAATTTCATCCCAAAATCCATTTTAAAATTCAAAAGCCCACTTTCCTAAACCATCTTAAAAGCCCATCTAAAACCATTTCAAAAAGCCCAAAATCCACCCTAAAGCCCACATGACATCTCCATTTGCCATCCACTTAATTAAAGCCATTACCTAAGTCCTAAATTCATCATCAAATAATTCCAAATCAAGCCTCATGCCAAATCACCCCTAAATACCAAAATTTTCCTTAAATCCATTTCCATGAAATTGACTTCACTTTTCCCAAGCCAAAGGTGAGCCATGAAGCCATGCATGAGCCACATGGGAGCCATGAGAGCCATGGAATCTACTTTCCACCTCACCATACCCAAGATGGCAAGAGGAGGAGGCCCTTTCCATATTCTCTTAAGAGTGATTAACCACTTCCATGACTCCACTAAACCATGCTTAGACTTAATTGTACTTGGATTGTGACTTGACCCCACTAATCAAGCTGATCCAAGTGACTTTCCCTTCAGCCCAAATTGACCTTGGAGGGTGAACCTAACCCAAAACAAAGGGTTGACCCATTTAGACCCAAAACTAGCCCTTTCCCATTCCATTTTGATTCGAACCCTTTACACATGTCCATGGCCGATTGACTACACAAACCTCTGAGTCCGACCCACTGGACACGAGGGTGACCCATGCCTGCCGGCCAGCCGCACGGGTCGCCGGAAAACACCATGGCCGAGAGCTCGCATGTGAGCCCGACTTGGAATTCTCACTGTCGAGCTACCCCATCCTCGGTGGCCATTGGAGCCGTTCTTCTCTTGCCGAGAGCAGGTCGATCCCAAGCCCTAACTCTCCACAGGAGGCCCTCCACCCTCTCCTATTTAAACACCACCCCTCTCGGCCATGAGGGGTGCTGAAACAAACCTTAAGGAAACTGCGCCAAAATTGTTCCGGACTCCTCCCCATACACGAGCACTTGATCCCCACCGAGATCCCCCTGCCATTTCTTCTCTCGTGAGCTCGATTTCGGAGTTGAAATCTAGGCCCAAAACCGGGACACTTCTCCACGGTGAGCCAATCCCCAAATTGATTGGTTCTACACCTTCACCGGACCGAGGGAAGGTGTCCACGCAGCAAAGCCCCATCTCCGAGGCCACCCGGTTGCTCCGGCCTCCAAGCTTTGTGATCGGGCGTGGTCGAAATCCCACCTAGACAATTCACCGGACCGGGAGACTTCATCGCGGAGCTTGCTGGGATCCAATCGATGGTGCAACAACCCTCAGATCGAAGCCACACTTCTCTGAGCAAAGGTATGAGCTAATTCTTCATCCCAAGCTTCTGGAGATTCTCCATTTCAAATGCTTTAATTTCAATGCATGATCACCGTATAGATGTGTTCGTCTCTTCAAGACGAATCCATAGAGCATAAGAACAAGAAAATCCATTGAGTATCGAGTGAGATATTAGGGATTTAGTGTGGACGGCTCTCGGGTGAGGACACTTGGGGACGATGAATGGATGTCGTCCATTCAATACACGCGCGGACGGATGGCCAGGATCGCGTCGGATCAGGAGACGGTACAAGAACCGCGGGGCCCGGGCTGCTGACTCAGATGGCGGCGTCGAATGGGAGCGCGACGCGTGTGCGTTCGGAGCTGCCAAGGTTGACGCGGCGCCGCGTTGATAAATAGAAAATTAGGGATTTTTCTGATTTATTTAATTCTCTAAACTTCAAAAATTCATAACTTTGTGTAGAAAAATCGGAAAAATAAAATAAAAATACCCTCTTGCTCGGTGAACGAGAGGAGAATAATGTGGAAAAGAAATTATTTAATTTCATCAAGTATTTTATTTTTAATAATTTATTTACTCTCTGCATATTTTTAATTCTCCATGCATGTATACAATTCACCATGGCATGAGACCATAGGGCTTTTGAAGCCTCCGAATTTGGGAACATTCCCTGAATTTTCTAAAGTCGAGGCCATCCCTATGAAGAGTTATTGATTTTTCAAATTCATGTTACTGTTTTGAGTATTTTAATTCCAATAAATAGTATTTTGTGAAATAAATTCTAGGAAAATTTGCTGATGTTCCTTATGACCAGAGGACCCTAGGAAAAATAGGTTTTGAGTTAGTTCATTTAAAACAACCCTAATTGGCTTAAACAACCAAAATGGATCTCTAATTAATTAGAGCTAACCATACATCAAATTGACTTGAAATCAATTCTCCACTGACCTTTAGGATCAGAGGAACCCACCATAAAAATTTGAGGTCGATTGGAGTTGGTTAGCCCTACTTAAATGGGTTGATTAAGCGACTTAGTCATTTTAAACTTTAAAAATTCATAACTTTCAAAATACTTTTTAAAAAATTAACCAAATTGGTTTTGGAGCCTCTCGATATTAGGGGAATTTAAGAAAATTAAAATTTCAATTTTCTAAAAAAGTTGATTTTTTAATATTATTTTAATATTTTAATAATTAAAAAATAATAAAAATCACAAAAATAATAAAATTTATCAAAATGTCACATTTTAAATTTTAATCACTTAGGAACAAACCCCATATTTTTCTTAGGTCTATTTAGTGAGATATTAAATTTTAAAGCTCTAGGGTAATTTTAAAATTAAAAAATGTATTTTCTAGCATTTTCACTAAAATAATTATAATAAATCATAGAAAAATCAGAAAATTGCAAAATTTGATTCTCTGATTTCCTTGATATCAGAGAGATTTTTGAAAAATATAAAATTCATTTTTCAACATTTATTTTATTTTTAAATTAATTAATATTCCAAAACTTAAAATAATTATAATAAAAATAATATAATTTAAAAAATCACCAAAATTGGTCCAAGTGGTCCTCTGGTCATTAGGAATATCCCCTAATTTTCTTAAGGACAGAAACTTTCCCTTGGTCATATTATTAAATTTTCCTTGGAAATCTCTATTTTCCACCAAAAATAATTATATAAATAAATTAAATATAGAAAAATCACATTTTCTTCTCTCATGTCTTTATTGACATATGAGTGAAGTCACATAAAAATTTAAAGTTCATTTGAGATCAATTTAATGAGTTATGAAATTATTAAGCTTAAAGGGCAAAATGGTAATTAAAATTTTAACCCTTAATTAAAACTTTAGGTTTAATAAAAAATTAATAAGTAAAATATTTGATCCTAATCTGATTTGGATGATTGAAATTTAAATAATTAAAGGGTAGAAATCCATTAAACAATTTAAAATAATTAAACCTTAATTAAATAATTGATTGAATTTGGAAGAATAATAAAATTGGAGTTATTAAGATTGGGATATTATTAGGAGGAGATTTATTCTTTAATTTAAAAATCCCTAAATTAATTATCTCATTAATATTCAATTCTTAATTAAAATGATAACTCAAATTTAAAACATTAAAAGACTTAATCATTAAACTAAAATTAAATTATTAAACTCTTTTAAAGTGTTAATTAAAATTAAAAAATAAAATTAAATTTAAAATTAAATTAAATTGAGTAAATAAAATTAAATTAAATTAAATTAAATTAAATTAAAATTAAAAGTTGAATTAAATTAAAAATTAAATTAAATTAAATAAATAAAATTAAATTAAATTAAATTAAAATTAAAAGTTGAATTAAATTAAAGATTAAATTAAATTAAATTAAATTAACAAATTGAATTAAATTAAATTAAATAAATAAAATCAAATTAAATTAAGTAAAATTAAATTAAATTAAATTAAAATTAAAAGTTAAATTAAATTAAAATTAAATTAAATCAAATTAAATTAAAATTAAATCAAATCAAATTAATTTAATTTAACATCAAATCAAACTAAATTGAATGAATAAATTAAATTAAATTAAATTAAATTAATAAAATCTAATTAAATAAATTAAATTAAATTGAATTAAATTAAATTAAAGATTAAATTAAATTAAATTAAATTAAGTTGAATTAAATATGACATCACCAAAGGCATGAAGGAAATTAAATATGAAACAACTTGAACACTATTCCAAATTTAAACCCTTTAGCGAAGTTAAATGAAATCACAAATCATTTGAACACCAATTTGCCCTCAAGAGCTTTGGTTATCATAACTCCTAAATAGAACATTAAATGAAATGTTACTTCACTCATAGGATATTCAAATGTCCTAGTTCAGCGAGCAAGTTAACAAAACTTGAATCCCGGACGATTAATTCATTTATATAATTAAATTCATTTGGACTTAAAACAATTCTAGCAATATTGAAAAGATGTTTAAGATTCTTCTTAAGCGGTTCCTCGATATGATAGGATATTTATAAGAACAATTGAACCCAATTGTTCTTTGATGAAGAAAATCGTCCTCGAACCAAAACACAAAGACCTAGACGTCATAGGAAATGACTAGCCATAGGATTAGGAATTTGGTAGAAAACCATAACCCTTACCTTAGCTTTACCTAGGGACTTGCTTAAATATTCTAATTGTGTTTTAAGGGCATCTTGGGATGACGGGAAGACCCTCCAGGTACGCTTTTATTTTATTGCAATTTACTTTCTTGCAATTTACATTATTGCAATTTATTTAACTGCATTGTACTTACTTTTCTTGCATGATAAACAACTGTTGCATGAAAACCCACACCTTTAGGATAGTCCCTAAAACTGAAACCAAAACTAAGTTAAAAGTCATTGCAAGATAAAATTCACCGCCACAACATTTCAAAATATAAAACAACTCAAAATTTAATCACAAACATAATACAAAACTACAATTACAACTAAATTAAAAAGTCCTGTTGGATGATCGGGAATACCTCGGATGATGTAACCTACGTGTTGCTAACGGGATTTCACGGTCTAAATGAAAGTGTGGAACTCATTTAGTTGAGTTTAGCAAATTCATCCGGACTAAGTGAATCCGATAAAAATAATGATGCGGAAGGATGGAGCCGTGGGATCTTAACCGGTGTCGTTATAATCAACTTTAAGATTTGTTTTAATTAAAATATTGAAAACACTTGGAAATTAAGATTTTCTCTAAACCAAAACACTTTTCTCATCCCCTGATTTATGACTTCTAAAATTGAACCTCTGCAACAACAAGGAGCTCGGAGCATGGTGGGCAGCACGGCCATCGTCATCAGCAAAACTCGAGTCTACTTGCACAAAACTTTCCTAGAATTAAAAAACAAAGCCATAGGACTTCGAGGTAGTTTGCACTAGTGCAACATAAATCCTCAACTCTTCGTTAGGCACTTGCATTGCAAATTAAGCCCTAATCGGTCTTAGGATTCCGAGGTAGTCGTCCGGTACGACAATAAACCCTCACATCTTCGAGGCTATTTGTTTGATTTTATCATACAAATATAAGCCCTAATTAATTAAAATTGGCAAGATCAAAACATTTAAATAAATATTAGGACTTTCCTAAACTCGAAGCCTAACAATAGGATAGTCGGGAAATTACCGAAGTTCGCTTTGAATACGTTATTTCTCCTACTTTTCTTCCTTTGGATTCCCAAAACAAAGTGTTCCAAATTTGATCCATTCCCTATTGAAATTCCAAAATTCAATCCCTTGAAAATCTTAAACTTTGAAATCCTTGAGAGCAGAATTATTGATTATTATCGAGAGTTTTCTTAGGTGATTCCCATCACTTAAGATGTAATTAACTATAGGGGCTTGCCCTTATAGGGAATTTTAAAGAACCCGAGTAATATAAACCCTGTTTAATGCTTTCATATTAAGCGGGGAATTTGTCGGCTTATAAAATTGGTTCGCGAGACCGAACGGATGTCACAAATCTTCTAGTTTATTTAATCGAGTCCCACGCGTCGAGCGGTGTGTCTATCCTTAGGGATAGATACACGGTTTGTGGTGCGGTGCTCGTTTATATAAACTATTTGGGATGTGAGATCGGTTTAATCTCATATCTTAAAACCTTGAATTTAAAAATTATTTTCAAAGTCAAATATTACTTTTCAAAATTATTTATTTAAATTAAATTAAAAAATATGCCGACAACTTCTGGCGACTCTGCTGGGGACAATTCCTCTCTCCATTATAATCAGATAATTCTGCTTTCAAAAAAAATCGGTAGTGTGTCCATGTCCTTAATGGGTCAAACTACCCTTCTTTCCGTTGGAATACTATGTTCATTTCTACCTTGGACGAGTATAGCCGACATTCTCTCGGATTTAGGAGCCACTGTTTAGACACCCATAAACGAGAGAGGTTTCAAGATCCTTTTACCTCATTTTTGAGGTGGGGTGGACCCCGATAGGTGTTAGTTTAGGAGTGATCCTTCGAGACGAGAAGTCTTGCATAAGACCTTTTCCTTTCCAACTCTGAATCGGATTCCTTACCTTCTCTACACCTTTGAACATTCCGTTCTAAATAAACGAACCCTCTAATAAATGATTCTTTTAACAAATGATTCCTCCTTATAAATACTTGAACAAGAATGAATTCGGACTCTTTTTCAATTCCTTTCTTTTCGTCCTAAAGAAAAGAAGCATAACTTGGGACTGACAACTAGAATCTACCCTGCAGAAATGGAAGCTCCAAAGCTGATTTTCTCCTTCACCAACGGACTAGACTTCGCTGTCTATAAGGATGAGCTGCCCGACAATGGGATCATCCGATTTGGACAAGGATTTGAAAACACGAATGTCGAGATCACCGACGTCTCCCTCTTTGCAGCGACGAACAAGGTATCCGAAGGCGAGAAGCCGGCGCGAGTTCGACCTTAGGTCGACCCAAGAGTTTCCTCCCATGCAAAGGATCCCGTGAGAGGAGATCTGCTCGTCCGCAGGAGAACTGATTCTTACTACCCCACCTGGTCCATTTGTTTACGCACCTACCCCGACTTCTACCAAATTAAAGGGAAAGAAATCCGGAATTATGGTAAACTCGTTACCGTGGAGGGTACGAGATCTTTACGTGAGACCTTTTGTTTTCGAAATCGGGTCCGGTTCAAAGATTCCATCAGCGACGAGGACCCGAAGAAGAAACAGTAGAAGGATCGCCGAAGAAGCCGAGCTACTGAAATTGCTTTCTGGAGGAAATCCGGAATGCTACTGAATATACACCGCTGCCAGAATATACACCGCCTTGCTGAATACATACCACTTTTGGGAGGAAGCGGGTTCCATCCCCTCTCCGCTGCGGAGGACGAGGAAAATGTTCGCAAGATTGCTTGCCGCATTGCCTCGACCCGCATACTACAACGATAGCCGCAAGAAAAGGACTAGAACTACGCCGTTTGCTCGACGACAAACTTTGGTAGAAAAGTTAGCAAAGAAGGAAAAGCTGCCCCATATCGGAGATTCTACGAAGGATAGGGCGGGTGCCGGGTCAAATCCCGTCTTGGGCCCGAGTAGAACCCGCCATCATGACGGAAAAGCCAAGTAAAAGAATGAAGGCTAGTCCGCTGTCGTCGTCTCGGGATTAGAGATTAGGGAGGATACCACCTTCCGAGCATTTGGTCGACGGACCATACGGTCCTAGACCTTCGCTACTAGAAGGATGGTATGGCGTCCCACTTGCGGGCGAGTTGAGATTGAAACAACGGCCAAGAAAGAAAGTCTCGCCGGGAGACTTGAATGCGAAGAAAGTCTTCTTGCGATAAAGGGGACTCGGCGGCTATCGCATGACAACCGCGAAGACACACGAAAGCCCCGCTAGAAGATGCCATGGAAAAGTTGAGAACCGATATCCGACGATTGGCAAAAGAAAGAGAAGAAAAGTTCGGAGACGAGATTGATTCATCGGAATTCATGGACGACGAATATGCGAGAAATCAACATGGTCGAAACACGAGCTTCATCGGCTTCGTAAGTTGCTCCTGCGGCCGCGAGAAGAGAGGAGCCGGAGCGATGAGAAGGCGGCTTCGGGAGAAGACGACACGATCGCTCGAATGGCGAAAAGGATGGAAGAGATGGGCCGTAGCTCGGCCACTCTCCGGAGTCGAAGTGCGACCACTAAGAGAGACACCCCCGAGAGGTCATTCACATTGTAGACGGAGGAAAGGAGATTACATCCGTCGATGGGGATGATCAGGTGAAAAAGGATACAACACGAAGTATGATCCACGAAAAGGATATCAAGAACTTGGTGGAACAGCGGAGTGCGAGAAGCCTTAGCACAATCGAAGAGCGGGACATCCATTCGGACGGGTATACCTTACCCGAGAAGAATTCGACGCCGTCCGATACCCGAAAGGCTTCGTACCACCTCTGTTCGAGACCTTTGACGGAGCCGGGAACCCCCGACGGCATGTTGCACACTTTCGTGCCGGTTGTTGCAATGCCGGCGGGAGCGATGCATTACTCTTCCGACGGTTCGTCGGCGGTCTGTCGAGAATTGCCTACGGCGGGTATGCGGAGTTACCAAATGGTTCGGTGAAGACGTTCTCGGAACTAGAGAACCTCTTCATCGAGCGATTCGCCGGAGCTCAGCACCACATCACTATAGGTGATTTAGTGGTAGAGAAACAAAGGCCGAACGAAACTTTGGTGGATTACATACTTTGATGGAGGAACTTAAGCATGAAGTGTGAACCACAACTACATGAACAACATGCAGTCGGCATCTTACTTAAAAGCATTCACGGCCCGATAGCACTTCTCCTCAAGGGATTCACTATTAAGACTTTCGAGAAGTTGTTAAGCGAGGCGGAAGCTTGCAAGAAGAGGCGAAGCAATTAAGTTTCGGCGACAAGACGGACAAGCAAAAGCACTGCGAAGACTTTTGAAAAGAAATCCGGGATCGTTGCGGCGGTTGACAAAGGCAAGCAGCCGTCTGCAAATACCACAGAACGGCCGCAAGCAACCACGACGGAATTACCGACGACCCGGCCCGGCTATCGGTCATCTCCACGGTATGAACAACCGCCTCGTCCGCAACGTACATTAAGGGAGCTTCGAAGCGGGGAATATCCAGTTCAAGAATGAAGCGATGCCGAAAATGTTTCGTAGTCGATGAAGACTCCAGATTTCCGAGCTGCAGGAGCCTAAAAGACCGGAGGAAGTCAACAAGAAAGGTGATCCCAACTTTTGCCCCTACCATCGGATGCTTGGGCACAAGATAGAAGATTGCATTACCTTCGAAAGTTGGCTCGACGACAACCTTCGGAAAGGGAATATAACGATCCTGAAGGAGTACATGAAGGAACCCCGAAAGGAGGTTCCGTCGATGTTATCTCAGCCGATCCCATCATTCGATAGATCCCTATACGGCCGACGATGGATGGACTACCGCTTGGACAAGGTCTTCGAAAAAGATTTTAGACGAGCATCCAAACCGCCTCGGTGCGAGCCTCAATTCGGAGTTCGAGACACTATTGAGCCGGTACTATCACTTGCGATAGAAGAACCACCTCGACGGGAGACGATTGAAGAGAAGAAGAAAATCGACGAAGAAGAGAGGACCGAGACTCCTAAGGCTAGACTAGGGGCTGCTTATCCTTGGATAGTTGTTTCCGATTCGGGGGAGAAATCCCTCGAACCTCTGATTTTGTATGATTATTTGCTCACTTCGGTGGGATCATATAATGATAAGGGTGATTGCGTTGGCTACATTTTAACTGTTTCTAACGATTACGTAACTAGCGACAATCCGGATATCGATTTCGACATCAACGACAATTCTCAAATCATACACGATCTCGAAGAGCAAAATAACGAAGAAGGCATCCATAAAGGAGGCTACGAGAGTTCAACGAAGCAATGAATCTATCCGCGAGTTTCGAGGAGCTCCGATCGCGATAGAGTTAGAGCCTTCGGATTACGAGGATAATCCGGAAGAGCTGTCATTCGATTCGAAGGAGACACCGACAAGCTCGACACTAGATTCGGAAGAAATTACGAAGTCAACTTAAGAAGTGGAAGAGTTCTACCTCGCGAGAATGGGTCCAAAAGACAAAGGAAAGCGGTGGTTGTTCAAGAAGAACCAACCCCAGCGGAAGAAATACCCATTCGAGAAGAGGTCGAGACGCATGAAAATAAAGTGGACTACAACGTGCTTAGCCCATCTTAGGAAACTACCGGCCAGCCGAGCATTTACGATGCTCTCATCTTATCAAAGGAGATGAGAGAAGCTCGATCAAAGCCTTACTTGATCCAGAAATTTGCTTAGCTCGAATGGTCGGAGATTCCTTAGATGAGGTTTGTTCGTTAAAGGAACGACGAGGTGTTACCTTCATGGACAATGACCTACTACTTGGGACGACGGATCACAACCGACCATTGTACATTTCGATTACAATTGGGAAGTTTACACTCTCCGGAGTATTGGTGGATCCGGGAGCATCAATCGATATAATGAGTCTTCGAACACTAGCATACTTGGAAATTGATGCTCGTGAGCTCGAGGCCGACAAAATGTTATTAAGAGGATTCAACCGGAAAGGAGAAAGAGCCCTCGGGTCGATAACGCTACTCGATGAAGACCGGTGACTTAGCAAAGACAACCGCAAAATTTCACATAATTGATTCGAAACATCATTCAACGCTTTCTTGGGCCGACCGTGGATACATGAAAACGGGATGGTACCATCATCTACGCATCGGTGCATCAAATATTACGATGGAGGGGAACGAGTGCATCAAAGGTGACTTGCGACCATTCTCACGTACATGAAATTGGAATCCATGAAGACGCGACTTATTATGCACCGCCAAAGAAAACAATCTTCTCCAGGAGATACCGTAACAAATGAAGCAAAGAAAGTTCGGGACAACGAAGAACACCGAAGTTCTAGTCCAACAGTCACTCACCACTCCCTTCCGGCGAGATGGTGAAGGTTTCTCCACAACTCGCATCCGAGGTCGAGGCCGGGGACGAGGCCGTGGTAGAGACGCTAGGATAGTTGGACAGAGGAAACCAGCCATCAATGTTGATTGGGAAGATAGTTCTGAAGAAGAAAAAGAAATCAAACAAGAAGCAGCGACAATAAGTCAGAAGAAGCCGCAATTCAAGATCTCTCTCGAAGATGAGAAGAACGAAGAATACAAATCAATGTACGAAAAGATTAACCACTACGTACATACTATGACCCTAACCCCGATCCATTCTAACAAGATCGAGGGTATGGTGGTCAAGAGGTACGTAACTACGGTGCGAGGCCAATCAAATTCTACCAGTGGTGCTACTTCCTCCAAAGCGAAAATAATGTACAATTCGAAGATGTCACTTCATCGAGAATTAATGGAATTACCTTTTGAGTGGTACTCTCCTGTGTTCAAAATTTAATTCAACGTGGTTTCTTGCCTCGACAATGGACAAAAGGTCGATCTCGACATTTTGAAAAATTATGGAATAATTCCGGTCGTCCACCCAATTCAAAGCATGGTCTCGGATTCGGCACGGTAGGGTCGGTTGACGATGCGAATTTTGCTTGGTTGTCACTTGCGAGTCCAATGAAAGCTGCATGGAAACTACGGACGAACTCGAAGATTTACAAATTGGAGACGCTCCACCAGAATTCGAAGAAGAAATCAAATCTACAATAGATGAGTTAACGAAGTTAACTTAGGTACTAGCGAAGAGCCTAGACCTACCTTTGTTAGCTCCTTACTCAATAAAGAAGACTCCGAAGAAATAATCAAATTATTAATGGAATTTAAAGACTGTTTTGCTTGGAACTATGACGAGATGCCGGGATTAGCTCCGGAGGTTGCGAGTCCATAAGCTAGGAGTGGATCCTGCCTCGTCCCGGTCGGACAAGGTCCCGAGAAGAATGCGTCTAGAAATCGAACAACAAGTCATAGCCGAAGTTAAAAAGCTAATAGACGCCGGATTTGTCCGTGAAGAACAATACCCGACTTGGTTAGCCTGATGTGGTACCGATCGGAAAGATGAATGGTCGGATCGAATACTGTGTGGACTTCGAGAGATTTAAACAAGGCATGTCCAAAGGATGAATTCCCTCTACCGATCCCGGAACTGATGATCGACATTGCTTCAACACATGAGATATTCTCATTCATGGATGGATCTTCAGGATACAACCAGATAAAAATGGCTCCAGAAGATGAAAAGCTTACATCATTCTGAACGCCGATTGGAGTATTTTGCTACACAGTGATGCCATTCGGACTGAAGAACGCAGGAGCAACCTACCAGAGAGCAATGACAAGAATTTTTGATGATCTCATCCACAATCAAGTCGAAAGCTACGTGGACGATATGGTCATCAAAAGCAAAGTAAAGGAAAACCACATGTATGATTTGAGAATTGTTTTCGAACGATTAAGACAATTTAACCTTAAGATGAATCCCTTAAAATGTGCCTTCGGCGTCACCTCCGGGAAATTCTTAGGATTCGTTGTCCAACATCGTGGAATTGAAATCGACCCGGAAAAGATTAAAGCTATCTTAGAAATTCTGCCTCCCAAAACCTTAAAACAACTACGATCTTTTCAAGGGAAGTTGGCATATCTTCGACGGTTTATCTCGAACTTGTCGGGTAGGTGTCGACCTTTCTCGGCACTGAGTTAAAAAGGACGCCAAATTTATTTGGGAAGAGAAATGCCGGAAGGCCTTCGAGGACATTAAACAATATTTAATGACACCTCCTGTCTTAGCGAGCCCCGATCTCGGGTAGACCGTCGATACTTTACACCGCGGCTTTAGACGACTCTCTCGAGCCCTGTTGGCCTGAGTCGATGATGAGCGTAAAGAAAATGCTCTTTACTACTTAAGCCGTCGTTTACTTCCGACGGAAGTAAGGTATCCCGCAATTGAAAAGCATTGTTTGGCCACGATCTTCGCCGCTCAAAAGCTCGGGCACTACATGCTTTCTCATAAGGTCGACTGATCTCGAAATTTAATCCATTGCAATACTTGATGACTCGTCCAACACTTTCCGGCGGACTTGCCGGATGGTCGATGATATTATTGCAATTCAATATAACTTTCGTGCCTCTTCGTGCCGTAAAGGGACAAGTCTTAGCGGACTTCCTCGCAGCACACCCTTTGCGGCCGAATCTCCTCTCAATGACGATCCGCCGGATGAACAAATAATGAATCTAGAAGACCTTGATGATCGACGTTGGGAATTATATTTCGACGGAGCATCTTCGGCGCACAAAGACGAAGAATCGCAAGTGATAGTGCCCGGTAAGGCGGGAATCGGGCTAATCTTTATAACACGGAGCGGGGGATGTTAAGATACTCCTACCACTTGACGAACCGTGTACAAACAATGAAGCGAATACGAAGCCCTCATAACGGGACTGGAATTAACCATTCGAATGGGGATAACGGACATCGACATCTACGGGGATTCACGGTTAATCATTCGACGGATCGCCGGACGATGCAGATTTTAAAGCCAAGACTCGAAGAATACTTCCGGTATGCCATACAGATTGTTGGAACGATTCCAAATGTGACGATCTACAAAATTCCCGAAAAGAAAATGCTTTAGCCCGTCTCGCAAAAGAATTTGCTCGTTTGCAAGATGAATCGATAGAAGTGTCGGTTCACGGACGTCGGGTCCTATCAAAGCTCGACATAGACACAATACACAAATCGAAAAAGAAAAAGAATCGAGTTGCGGCGAGTGACGGAAAACACGAGAAGATTGGCGACGACCATTGATGGACTACACGCGAACGGGAAAGCTACCGGACGATAGGTCGCTAGCCCATCGGATCAAGAAAAGAACTACGTCCTACGCATTAATAAACAACACATTGTACGGAAGGTCTTTTGATCGAATGTGGCTAAGGTGCCTAAGCGGGTCCGAGGCCCGTGAAATTGTTAAGGAGGTGCATTCGGGACTCCGTGGCGCTCACCGGTCGGGTTCGAAGATGAAAATGAAAATTAAAAGACTAGGGTACTACGGCCCTCGATGATGACCGATCGCATGAAAATCGCCAAGAGCCGTCACCAATGCCAAGTGCACGGAGTGGTTACGCACCAACCTCCAAATGTGCTACATCCCACAATTGCGTCGTGGCCATTTGAATGTTGGAGGTACGGATATAGTGGGTACGATAGAACTACCATCTTCAAAAGGACATCGCTTCATTCTTGCGGCTACGGATTACTTTTCCAAGTGGGCGAGAGGCGGTTCCACTTAGAGAAGTGAAAGCACACCACGTGCTTACGGTTTTCGAGAACCGAGTTGTCTACCGTTTCGGAGTGCCGCGCGGGATCATCTCGGATAATGGGTCGGCATTCGAAGCACGCAAATTAACAATTTTGTCGGGAGATACGGAATCGGCGGCGATACTCGACAATTTACTACCCAAGAGCAAACGGCCTCGGCGAGGCTTTTAATAAAACTCTCGTTCAAATCTTAAAGAAAACCTTGGACGATAATAAGAGAAATTGGCACGAGAAGTTGTTAGAAGCCTTATGGACCTACCAGGACAACCTTCGAACTCCTACTCGAAGCTACACCTTACGCTGCGGTGTATGGGTCGAGGCGAGTGTTACCTTTAGAGGTTCGGCTTCCTTCACTCGGAATTGCGAGTTGCAAACAAGATCACGACGGAAGAGAACGCCAAATTACGACTAGAAGAATTAGAAATCTTGGAAGGGAAAAGACTTGCGGCGCAACGGAATTTAGAACTATACCGAGCTAAGATGGTTCGAGCCCATGACAAAGCGGGTCCGCCCAAGAACCTTGAAAGTTGGTGACTTAGTTCTCGTTCTCAAGAGACCTATTCTTGCACATCGCAAGATAGGAGGAAAATTTGAACCCACTTGGGAAGGGCCGTTTGTGGTTGAAGTAGTATACTCAGGAGGTTCCTACCAGCTAGTGAATTGCCAGGGAGAGCGACATATGCTTCCGATCAACGGACGATACTTGAAAAAGTATTACGCTACCTGATGTTTCGAAGGAATGAATTCTTCATCCCTAAGGAACACGGGTGAAGTAATTACTTATGATTGGGTCCGAACCCAAAAAAATTAATAAAATGTGCTAAAATAAATAAAGTCATGATAATTAAGTTTTCCTTGTTTTCTTTTCCAAATCAAAATCTCTTCCCTGATCTTATCCTACTTCATTCCTGTTAAATTCGAAAATATAAAAAAAATATATAAAAAAAAATGTGTCTTTAAAAAACATTTTCTTAATGTTCTTGTTCTTAGTACAGCCCCTGATCCTTTTCCTTGTCTTTTCGCAGGGAAATGTCGAATGGGCGGTTAGTCCTGAACTTTAAGAATGGCGTAAGCCTTGCACTCGATGAAAAGAGGGTGAAAGATGGAGCGATAATCGAGATTGACTCCGATTTCGCACCAGCAGGCCTACAGTACGAGGAAAGTGACTGGATCCCAGTTAACCGAGAAGAACTGCCCGGGCGAACGGTGATGAAAGTGGGTGGCCCAAGCCACTAATCCGGCGACGAAGAAAAGAAAAGCAAACACCGAAGAAGACAAGAAAATGAAGTACGTAGTCGCTACGGCGGAGGGCGAGCTTGTCGGCGCCGCGCCCGCGAAGATTCAAGAAGTTCGAAGAGCTACTCTCGCGACGATGCAACGGAGAAATAAGAATCGCCGCATCCGCAAGATGTTAACCAAACTAGCGGCGGACCAACGCGACGAGACGATTGCTACTGCCGGCACATACACTTCGAGGACACCGGTTCACCGAGGAACACGAAGAAAGGAGGCCAGCTCCCGGGATAACGGAAAGGACCGGGGAAATCTCACGAAGATCGGAAGAAAGAAGGCTACCACGCTACCGGATAGAACCACCGGTAATGCATGACCTTGTTGCGAAGCAGCCCGGGGGATGTCCCGACGGACATCATCCCCGAGGAGCCGAGGTATGCGGGAGAACGTGAAAGGATTGAACCGTATATCCCACAATATGTCACCGGGCCTCGCCATCCGCGGATCATTCGGAATACGAGCTGGAGAGAATGCAAAATGTTGAAAAGAAAACCTTTGAATACTTCGAGAGAATTAGAGGCAGAAGAATCAATATACTAGAGGGCCTCGAGCTACATACAGACGTATTCTCAGAGTATGAACAACAACAAATCGTGGATTGCATTCGGGATTTGAAAAGAATGGGCCGAGCATGCCGCCTGAGGGAAAACACATACTCAGAACCCCGGAGATGGATGCCAGGGAAGGGAAGAATCACAATACAATGCGGATCTTGCTACAACTTTGTGGAGGACGGGAAGGGAAACCCACCGGAATACTCCGTCATGGGCAAGTGGATCCGATGCCATTAGTCATCGAGAGAATGGTAAAGAGATTGATAACATGGAGGGTACTGCCGGCGGATTGCATACCCAATAGTTGCATTATCAACATCTACGAGCGGGGTGATCGCATACCCCCACACATAGATCACCACGACTTTGTCGGACCTTTCGCACGGTCTCTTTCTCGAACGAGTGTAACATCATGTTCGGATCCGACCTCCGGATAGCGAGGCCCGGGTGAGTTCCGAGGGCCGGTGAAGATACCATTACCGGTAGGTTCCGTCATGATGCGAAGGGCAACGGAGCGGATATCGCTAAGCATTGCATACCGGGAGTACCGGTGAAGCGGATCTCGGTTACTTTCGGAAGGATGGACGACGGGAAGACACCTTACCATTTCCGGCCGGACCGGAGCTAGAGAGCCTCCGGCCTTACTGAGCTGTGAGTTACATGGAAAATATCACACCTCCAATGTACATCCATACAACATCCTTGCCAAGGATGGCTTGGAAGGTGATGTTATTGACCATGTACCCCACTATTCAGACATGGATTTTTGACAGATGCTTCTTTGGATGGATCAACAAAGATCATACATAGTCCGTTTTGAGTCTACATGGATTGTATGAAATGTATTCCGGATCGAGTTGTATGATGTATCTTCGACATGATTGGAATGAAAGTGACCATGTCACATTTTTGGCCTTCACCTCTTTTGTGCAAATTGACTGGGAAACGCCATTAAAGTTAAATGAACTTCGAACAAAGAACAAAAAAAAAAAAGAATAAAAGAAAACTTTCCTAAAAAAAAAAATCTTAAAAATGACGAACACCAAATTCACATGAACATTAAATAAACGATAAAATAAAATTTGAATCATTAGAAGATAAACAAAATCAACATAAATGTTAAATCAAATCACAAATCAAATTCTCAATCAAATTTCAAGTCCAATCTCGATCAAATTTCAAATTTGATCTTCCAAATTTCAAATCAAATCTAAATCGAATCTCAAATTCAATCTTTCCAGATTTCGAATCTCGATCAATTTCGAATTCGATCTTCCGGATCTCGAATCAAATCTCAATCAAATTCAAACTTTTGGGTCGAGGATTTTACATCCAAGACTGCATTGCTTTAGGATCCTTTCCCTATCGCAATGAAGCACATCAAATTCAAACTTTTGGGTCGAGGATTTTACATCCAAGATCGCATTGCTTTAGGATCCTTTCCTATCGCAATGAAGTACATCAAATTCAAACTTTTGGGTCGAGGATTTTACATCCAGGACCGCATTGCTTAGGATCCTTTCCCTATCGCAATGAAGTACATCAAATTCAAACTTTTGGGTCGAGGATTTTACATCCAAGATCGCATTGCTTTAGGATTCTTTCCCTATCGCAATGAAATACATCCAATTCAAACTTTTGGGTCGAGGATTTTACATCCAAGACTGCATTGCTTTAGGATCCTTTCCCTATCGCAATGAAGTACATCAAATTCAAACTTTTGGGTCGAGGATTTTACATCCAAGGCTGCATTGCTTTAGGATTCTTTCCCTATCGCAATGAAATACATCAAATCAAATTCATGGGGTTAAGGATTTTACATCCGAGACTGCACTGCTTTAGGATTCTTTCCCTACAGCGATGAAATACATCAAAATCAAACTCTTAGGGTTAAGGATTTTACATCCAATACCGCATTACTCTGAGATCTTTCCTCATTGTAATGATCCAATCCAATCGATTCGATCTTCTTTTGGGGTTGAAGATGTTACATCTAAAACCACGAAATTCCAATTTTCATTTCAAATCAAATCCCTTCAAATTAATTTTGACAAACTTCAATCTAAATTAAAACTCAAAATCTAAACTCGCACATCGAAACTTAAATTGAAACAAAATAAAATCTAAATTGAATTTTCCCCAGATCATGTGATTTGGAATTCACCTCCTTTTCCTTTCCCCAGCGAGAGTTCAGGAATCTCCGGTTTCAGAGATATGTTTGACACTCCCCAGCGGAAACTCTTCTACTTCGTCCTAAGTTTGTCACTTGGACATCTGTGTTGGTTTTGCTGATCGCTTCGGTCAACACCAATACGCGCGGTGTGCTCCGTCAGCTCACCACACCTATTGGGGTCCATTTGTTGACCTCATTTTTGATGAGGTCTTCTCTTCTTCCCTTTAGTACTTAGGATCTAGCCTTAGGCTTTTCCTTTGACTATCTTAGAGGACTAGAATTGGGACCCACCTTTTAGAAATTCAAACCACTTCTTAACTCCTCGCAAACTCTACAAACTTGGCCGTAGACCCCTAATCACCTAGAGGGTTGAAATCAAATGTGGAAGTTTAAAGGATGAGTTCCGATAGGACTCTTTGGCCTTAGGAGCTGCCCAGGTGGCCTGGTGCAGTGAAGGGGCTGACTCACACACACACTACACCTATACACTACACTTTCACACACCTATACCTAACCCGACCTCCGACTCATGTAGGTGATTCACATGGATGGTCCTTAACCCCTAAGCCCTTGGCTAAGAGGGTTAGGAACAACATAGTGGATGCCTCAAATGGGTCCCTTCATGGCTCATGTGGGCTTGATGTGGCTTCATGGCTCAACCAAAATGATTTCATCCCACTCAAATTTACCCGATCTTCAATTTTCCAAATTTTCAATTTTTGACCCCGGGACCCTACACCCGCTTAGCCTACCCAAAACCCTTAAAATTACCCAAATTTCTCAAAAATTTCCAAATAACCCAAAATTCCCCAAAATCAATCCCAAACATTTCCACGTCACTCAAATTGATCATCCATACCCAAAAATATCAAAAATTCCAAGAAAACCTCCCAATACCCTCCAAATACCCAAAATACCCCTCTTGACCCAAAAACCCAAAAAATTCAGAAAATTCCCAAAAAATTCCAGAAAATCCCAAATATTCCTAATTTCATTTTTTTCAACTATACCATGGGCCAATTTTGTCAATTTACCCCACTTTTGTCAAAACCCACAATTTGACCCATTTTAACCCAAAGTGAACCCAATGTCAAACCAAACCTATCCAATTGACCCAAATTCTTGTCCAATTCAATTCTAAACTTCAATTCAACATTCCCAACACCAATCTAGACCAAATCCAAGTCCAATTTGATTGACATTTGAATCCAATTTCACTTTTGGCATTAAAGCCCAATTTGGACCCATGACCCAAACTTAACCCAAACTCACCCAATTCAACTCCAATTAACCCCGAATCTTTTCTAAATCTTCCTTAGCATCCCCACAAGCAAAACCCTAACATGATTTGCCCAAAAATTTGGACCTAAACCCCACTCAAATTCAACCCAAAGCATTAAGGCCCAATTTTGACCTAAACCTAAACCTAACCCAAATGAGCCCAAACCCCAAAATCAAAGCCCAACCAAAGTCAAAACCTCTTTGAAACACTCCCATAAACATTTCTCAATATTAATTTTACATCAATTTCAACCCTAGCCCAACATTGGCCCAACTTGGCCCACTTGGACCTATATTGGCCCATTCACCAAAAAGCCCAAATTCGACCCAATTCAAACCCAAATCACCCCCAATTTGCTTCAAGTCACTCATGATACATCCATGAGCTAAACCCAACAATTATTTGGCCCAATCTCTTTACAAAATTTCATCCCAAAATCCATTTTAAAATTCAAAAGCCCACTTTCCTAAACCATCTTAAAAGCCCATCTAAAACCATTTCAAAAAGCCCAAAATCCACCCTAAAGCCCACATGACATCTCCATTTGCCATCCACTTAATTAAAGCCATTACCTAAGTCCTAAATTCATCATCAAATAATTCCAAATCAAGCCTCATGCCAAATCACCCCTAAATACCAAAATTTTCCTTAAATCCATTTCCATGAAATTGACTTCACTTTTCCCAAGCCAAAGGTGAGCCATGAAGCCATGCATGAGCCACATGGGAGCCATGAGAGCCATGGAATCTACTTTCCACCTCACCATACCCAAGATGGCAAGAGGAGGAGGCCCTTTCCATATTCTCTTAAGAGTGATTAACCACTTCCATGACTCCACTAAACCTTGCTTAGACTTAATTGTACTTGGATTGTGACTTGACCCCACTAATCAAGCTGATCCAAGTGACTTTCCCTTCAGCCCAAATTGACCTTGGAGGGTGAACCTAACCCAAAACCAAGGGTTGACCCATTTAGACCCAAAACTAGCCCTTTCCCATTCCATTTTGATTCGAACCCTTTACACATGTCCATGGCCGATTGATTGCACAAACCTCTGAGTCCGACCCACCTGGACACGAGGGTGACCCATGCCTGCCGGCCAGCCGCCCGGGTCGCCGGAAAACACCATGGCCGAGAGCTCACATGTGAGCCCGACTTGGAATTCTCACTGCTCGAGCTACCCCATACTCGGTGGCCATTGGAGGCTGTTCTTCTCTTGCCAAGAGCAGGCTGATCCCAAGCCCTAACTCTCCACAGGAGGCCCTCCACCCTCTCCTATTTAAACACCACCCCTCTCGGCCATGAGGGGTGCTGAAACAAACCTTAAGGAAACTACGCCAAAATTGTTCCGGACTCCTCCCCATACACGAGCACTTGATCCCCACCGAGATCCCCTGCCATTTCTTCTCTGTGAGCTCGATTTCGGAGTTGAAATCTAGGCCCAAAACCGGGACACTTCTCCACGGTGAGCCGATCCCCAAATTGATTGGTTCTACACCTTCACCGGACCAAGGGAAGGTGTCCACCAGCAAAAGCCCCATCTCCGAGGCCACCCGGTTGCTCCGGCCTCCAAGCTTTGTGATCGGGCGTGGTCGAAATCCCACTTAGACAATTCACCGAGACCGGGAGACTTCATGCGGAGCTTCGTCGGGATCCAATCGAAGGTGCAACAACCCTCGGATCGAAGCCACACTTCTGCGAGCAAAGGTATGAGCTAATTCTTCATCCCGAGCTTCGGAGATTCTCCATTTCAAATTCTTTAATTTCAATGCATGATCACCGTATAGATGTGTTCGTCTCTTCGAGACGAATCCATAGAGCATAAGAACATGAAAATCCATTGAGTATCGAGTGAGATATTAGGGATTTAGTGTGGACGGCTCTCGGGTGAGGACACTTGGGGACGATGAATGGATGCCGTCCATTCAATACACGCGCGGACGGATGGCCAGGATCTCGTCGGATCAGGAGACGGTACGAGAACCGCGGGGCCCGGGCTGCTGACTCAGATGGCGGCGTCGAATGGGAGCGCGACGCGTGTGCGTTCGGAGCTGCCGAGGTTGACGCGGCGCCGCGTGGATAAATAGGAAATTAGGGATTTTTCTGATTTATTTAATTCCCTAAACTTCAAAAATTCATAACTTTGTGTAGAAAAATCGAGAAAAATAAAATAAAAATACCCTCTTGCTCGGTGAACGAGAGGAGAATAATGTGGAAAAGAAATTATTTAATTTCATCAAGTATTTTATTTTAAATAATTTATTTACTCTCTGCATATTTTTAATTCTCCATGCATGTATACAATTCACCTTGGCATGAGACCATAGGGCTTTTGAAGCCTCTGAATTTGGGAACATTCCCTGAATTTTCTAAAGTTAAAGGCCATCCCTATGAAGAGTTATTGATTTTTCAAATTCATGTTACTGTTTTGAGTATTTTAATTCCAATAAATAGCATGTTGTGAAATAAATTCTAGGAAAATTTGGTGATGTTCCTTATGACCAGAGGACCCTAGGAAAAATAGCTTTTGAGTTAGTTCATTTAAAACAACCCTAATTGGCTAAACACCCAAAATGAATCTCTAATTAATTAGAGCTAACCATACATCAAATTGACTTGAAATCAATTCTCTACTGACCTTTAGGATTAGGGGAACCCACCATAAAAATTTGAGGTCAATTGGACTTGGTTAGCCCTACTAAATGGGTTGATTAAGCCACTTAGTCATTTTAAACTTTAAAAATTCATAACTTTCAAAGTACTTTTTAAAAAATTCACCAAATTGGTTTTGGAGCCTCTCTGATATTAGGGGAATTTAAGAAAATTAAAATTTCAATTTTCTAAAAAAGTTGATTTTTTAATATTATTTTAATATTTTAATAATTAAAAAATAATAAAAATCACAAAAATAATAAAATTCATCAAAATGTCACATTTTGAATTTTAATCACTTAGGAACAAACCCCATATTTTTCTTAGGTCTATTTAGTGAGATATTAAATTTTAAAGCTCTAGGGTAATTTTAAAATTAAAAAATGTATTTTCTAGCATTTTCACTAAAATAATTATAATAAATCATAGAAAAATCAGAAAATTGCAAAATTTGATTCTCTGATTTCCATGATATCAGAGAGATTTTTGAAAAATATAAAATTCATTTTTCAACATTTATTTTATTTTTAAATTAATTAATATTCCAAAACTTAAAATAATTATAATAAAAATAATATAATTCAAAAAATCACCAAAATTGGTCCAAGTGGTCCTCTGGTCATTAGAAATATCCCCTAATTTTCTTAAGGACAGAAACTTTCCCTTGGTCATGTTATTAAATTTTCCTTGGAAATCTCTATTTTCCACCAAAAATAATTATATAAATAAATTAAATATAGAAAAATCACATTTTCTTCTCTCATGTCTTTATTGACATATGAGTGAAGTCACATAAAAATTTCAAGTTCATTTTGAGTTCAATTTAATGAGTTATGAAATTATTAAGCTTAAAGGGCAAAATGGTAATTAAAATTTTAACCCTTAATTAAAACTTTTGGTTTAATAAAAAATTAATAAGTAAAATATTTGATCCTAATCTAATTTGGATGATTGAAATTTAAATAATTAAAGGGTAGAAATCCATTAAACAATTTAAAATAATTAAACCTTAATTAAATAATTGATTGAATTTGGAAGAATAATAAAATTGGAGTTATTAAGATAGGGATATTATTAGGAGGAGATTTATTCTTTAATTTAAAAATCCCTAAATTAATTATCTCATTAATATTCAATTCTTAATTAAAATGATAACTCAAATTCAAAACATTAAAAGACTTAATCATTAAACTAAAATTAAATTATTAAAATCCTTTAAAGTGTTAATTAAAATTAAAAAATAAAATTAAATTAAAAATTAAATTAAATTAAGTAAATAAAATAAAATAAAATTAAATTAAATTAAATTAAAATTAAAAGTTGAATTAAATTAAAAATTAAATTAAATTAAATAAATAAAATTAAATTAAATTAAATTAAAATTAAAAGTTGAATTAAATTAAAGATTAAATTAAATTAAATTAAATAAACAAATTAAATTAAATTGAATAAATTAAATTAAATTAAATTAAATAAATAAAATCAAATTAAATTAAGTAAAATTAAATTAAATTAAATTAAAATTAAAAGTTAAATTAAATTAAAATTAAATTAAATCAAATTAAATTAAAATTAAATCAAATCAAATTAATTTAATTTAACATCAAATCAAACTAAATTGAATGAATAAATTAAATTAAATTAAATTAAATAAATAAAATCAAATTAAATAAATTAAATTAAATTGAATTAAATTAAATTAAAGATTAAATTAAATTAAATTAAATTAAGTTGAATTAAATATGACATCACCAAAGGCATGAAGGAAATTAAATATGAAACAACTTAAACACTATTCCAAATTTAAACCCTTTAGCTGAAGTTAAATGAAATCACAAATCATTTGAACACCAATTTGCCTCAAGAGCTTTGGTTATCATAACTCCTAAATAGAACATTAAATGAAATGTTACTTCACTCATAGGATATTCAAATGTCCTAGTTCACTTGAGCAAGTTAACAAAACTTGAATCCCCGGACGATTAATTCATTTATATAATTAAATTCATTTGGACTTAAAACAATTCTAGCAATATTGAAAAGATGTTTAAGATTCTTCTTAAGCAGTTCCTCAATATGATAGGATATTTATAAGAACAGTTGAACCCAATTGTTCTTTGATGAAGAAAATCGTCCTCGAGCAAAACACAAAGACTCAGACGTCATAGGAAATAACTAGCCATAGGATTAGGAATTTGGTAGAAAACCATAACCCTTACCTTAGCTTTACTAGGGACTTGCTTAAATATTCTAATTGTGTTTTAAGTGCGGCTTGGGATGACGGGAAGACCCTCCAGGTACGCTTTTATTTTATTGCAATTTACTTTCTTGCAATTTATATTATTACGATTTATTTAATCGCATTGCACTTACTTTTCTTGCATGATAAACAAGCTGTTGCATGAAAACCCATACCTTTAGGATAGTCCCTAAAACTGAAACCAAAACTAAGTTAAAAGTCATTGCAAGATAAAATTCACCGCCACAACATTTCAAAATATAAAACAACTCAAAATTTAATCACAAACGGAACACAAAACTACAATTACAACTAAATTAAAACGTCCTTGTTGGATGATCGGGAATACCTCGGATGATGTAACCTACGTGTTGCTAACTTGGATTTCCCACGGTCTAAATGAAAGTGTGGAACTCATTTAGTTGAGTTTAGCAAATTCATACGGACTAAGTGAATCCGATAAAAATAATGATGCGGGAAGGATGGAACCAGTGGGATCTTAACCGGTGTCGTTATAATCAACTTTAAGATTTGTTTTAATTAAAATATTGAAAACACTTGGAAATTAAGATTTTCTCTAAACCAAAACACTTTTCTCATCCACGATTTATGACTTCTAAAATTGAACCTCTGCAACAACAAGGAGCTCGGAGCATGGTGGGCGAGCACGGCCATCGTCATCGATGAAAACTCGAGTCTACTTCGACAAAACTTTCCTAGAATTAAAAAACAAAGCCATAGGACTTCGAGGTTGTTTGCCTAGTGCAACATAAATCCTCAACTCTTCGTTAGGCACTTGCATTGCAAATTAAGCCCTAACCGGTCTTAGTAATCCGAGGTAGTCGTCCGGTACGACAATAAACCCTCACATCTTCGAGATTTATTTGTTTGATTTTATCATACAAATATAAGCCCTAATTAATTAAAATTGGCAAGATCAAAACATTTAAATAAATATTAGGACTTTCCTAAACTCGAAGCCTAACAATAGGATAGTCGGGAAATTACCGAAGTTCGCTTTGAATCCGTGATTTCTCCTACTTTTCTTCCTTTGGATTCCCAAAACAAAATGTTCCAAATTTGATCCATTCCCTATTGAAATTCCAAAATTCAATCCCTTGAAAACTTAAACTTTGAAATCCTTGAGAGCGAAATTATTGATTATTATCGAGAGTTTTCTTAGGTGATTCCCATCACCTAAGATGTAATAAACTATAGGGGCTTGCCCTTATAGAGAATTTTAAAAAACCTGAGTAATATAAACCATGTTTAATGCTTTCATATTAAGCGAGGAATTTGTCGGCTTATAAAATTGGTTCGCAGACCGAACAGATGTCACAAATCTTCTAGTTTATTTAATCGAGTCCCACCGTCAAGCAGTGTGTCTATCCTTAGGGATAGAAACACGGTTTGTGGTGCGGTGCTCATTTATATAAACTATTTGGGATGTGAGATCGATTTAATCTCATATCTTAAAACCTTCAAATTTAAAAATTATTTTCAAAGTCAAATATTTCTTTTCAAAATTATTTATTTAAATTAAATTAAAAAATATGCCGACAAGGTTCCGAGGTTTTTATCGGGTATGACATAAATCCTCCGATCTTCCAGGCTATTCATAAGATTTATATCAAGTGAATGTAAGCCCTAAGTAATAAAATTAGCAGGATGAAACATTAAATAAAAATCTCAAATTTAATCCAAACCATAGGATAGTTTAGGAAAGAACACCAAAATTCTTCTTAGATCTTTGTCATTTCCCTAGCTTTCTCTTTCTTTGAATTCCTACAATAGTTGTTCCAAAACTTGAGCTACTCACCTATTGGATTTTCTATTATCACATTTTCTTGAAGATCCTACCCTTTGGAAGTCCTGAATACAATGTTTCTTGATCTTTATCAAGAGTTTTTTTAGGTGACTTCAGTTATCTAAGATGTAATTAACTATAGGAGATTGCCCTTATAGGAAGCTTAAAGAACGCATAATTATATAAACCCTATCTAATTCCTTCATATTAGATAGAGAAAATTGTCGGTCAACATAAATGGTTCGCAGACTAAACGAATATCATGAATTCTTTAGTTTATTTGATTAAGCCTCACCACCAAGCAATGTATTTATTCTTCGGGATAGATACACGTCTTGTGGTGAAGTGCTCAATTATTTAAACTATTGAATATGTGGGATCAGTTTGATTCCATATTTTAAAATTAAAGTAATATTTTCCTATATATATATATATATATACATACAATCAAAACCCCCAACACACTCCAACGACCGACACCATATTCTCTTAATTGAGAATTTTCTTAAACTAATCATGTTCATAAGAACAATTCTAAGTTTTGTATAATCATGTCATTTTGGCTATGTTAATCATCTTTCTTGTCTTACAATTCTATATAAACAAACCCTAGCATAGCCATGTTCTCTTAGCTAAGTCTTTTTCTAATGAGGTAATGCTTTGTTGACTTTGCTAACTCTTTAATGGCACTCTTATTAGGACCTTTTATATAAAAGATACGTTGTTTGGATGAATTCAATCTTGACTTGGTCATTTTGTTGTTTGGTTGCACCCTATAGTTAAACTCTTTGGTTCTAAGTATATACTTGTTCTTTGGTATTTTTTTTCCTTCTCTAATTAGATTATTTCAACCTATAGTTATTCTACAGTCAAAAAGCTCTAGATCATTTTCTTTTTTTTTTTAGATTTTTTTACCTTTTATGTGATTATACTACATTCAAATACTTAACTTTTATCTGGATAGTTACAACATTCAACTATATCTTACGTACATTATTGCATTTGCATATGCATGAGTTTAGTTAGCACAAACTAAGTTGTGACAATCCTTTAAACATGTGACATAACTTATAACTTCACAAAGATAGGTGATCTGATATATCAAGACACTTATGTTATTAACTTAAATCTACGGTGTCATCAGGTCGGTAATGTGCTAGTGACTCGTTTTGATTATTTGAACAATGATCAAACGTCATCCAAACAAACTTCAAAGAATATGTAAGCTTATTTGAATCTTGCATGAAACTTACTCAGGTCATGCTACACCTCATTTGAACTTGCTTTAAACGTTATTCCACAATTGTTTGAATAAGTTTTGAGTATGATTCAAACAATAACCTTATATACTATTTATTCATTTTGTTTAGCTTCTTATGTATGTTGACACCCAATCTAATAACATCCTCATCTATGTCACCATCACTTTAAACAACTAACCTGAGATATCTAGAACATTCACTCCTTTTAAAGACTTGATCACTCATGGTTACAAACCCCACTAGATTTACTATTGCTGAAGTTATATACCTTCCATGTAATCAGTTTTAATTCTACTCAAATAAAAGCGTTTAGATCTAAAGTTGACCTCCATAATTCAAGATTTTTCCTCAACCCTCTCTCTAATCTTATCCAAAAGAAGAATATCATCAAATAAAAGCATACTCCAAGGCACATTCTTCTCTAAATATCCAATAAGAACATCCATAACTAAAACAAAAAAATATCGACTTAAACCCAATCCTTAATCTAATCCCACTAAAACAGAAAACTACTTGATTAATCCCGGTGATATTTATGCAAGCCTTCATAAAGAATGACAATAAAATCAACATGAATTTTAAAATTTTGAATTTAAATATGCATATTCTATAAAAAAAAAAAGGACTGCAGGCCCCCAGCCGCAGGAAGACGCATTTTCCGTAGGAACGTTGCAGTTGCAGAACTAGACACGTAAGCGTGCCATAAAGAACGTGTCCAAGGCCTTCGCTGTCTTGTCAACCCCATCTCGTCCGCTGTTTTATTCTTTCTCCCTCCTTTCTACCTCGTTTCCCCTCATGCGGACGAGGTCAAGAAGCCTTGGCAACCTCCATATGCTGCTGTTCATCCTATATTATGTTGAACCTGAAGGCGAGAACAAGAGTTCAAGGAGAAACCTGCAAAAGCAGGGGTGACTAAATAGTGGTGCTGGAGGAGAAGATGTCGCTGGTGATATCAGTAATGGACAATGAGACTGGATCAACTATGAGTATAAAGCAGCACAAAGCTGGATTACCTCTCTTCATTCTTAGCGATAAGAAGGAACGGTCAGATGTGGCGGAACAGGTAAGGAAAACACAGTTAATGGTTGATAGAAACGGATATAAAGAATATTTCCTTGAAGAAAAAGAGGATGTGGAGGGGGAAGAATCTTCACAAAGTTCTTCTATCGGCGTATTGTCTTCTTCATCATCCATACGTGAGGATGAACAGGGAGATGAGGTACAGAGCATGCTCAAAGATGAGGGTCTTTTTGGCACTCTGACTTCTTTGGAAGAGACCCTTCCTATCAAGTAAAGCTAGCTTTTCTTCTCTGATTAGTTTAAATTTCTAATTTTTTCCAAACTATAAACAAGTTTTATCTTTTTTTGTTGTCAATTTCTATATGTTTTGGTGGAGGATTGGTTTCATTTTTTGTGTGATCAGATCAATGTTCCAACCTGAAAAAAAAAGAAAAAAATAACAAACTTATCTGTCTTCATTATTTTGCAGGAGAGGATTATCAAATTTCTTCTCTGGCAAATCAAAATCATTTGCTAGCCTCGCAGAGGTTACTTCCTGCAATGCGACCGATCTCGTGAAGCCGGAGAATCCCCTCAATAAACGAAGGAGAGTTCTTGTGTCCTGCAAGGCTTCATGGAGGGGAAGATCTTCTTGCACTTCACTTGTAACATCTTTTTCTCCTTTCCTCTGTCCTGGCTTTGTAAAAGAAGTTGATGTAGAAAATGAAGACGAGGAGGTGGAGCAGGAGTGGGGAAGGGGCTTTCCCTTTGCACCCATCCCTAGTTTAAGAAAGAGGTTCAGGAACCCCAGATCACACTCTTTTTCAGATCTTCAAAAGATCTAGTTCATTTAATTCTGAGATCAAATAAGCAAGTTCTTGATCTCTTCTGTATTCTTAAATTTGTCTCAAATAATTTACTTGAAGTTAATTTGCAATATAGTCATGAAAAGTGGGAACATTATTTAAATACCTTTTGTATTTTAAGATCTGATGATTTTAATCCATCTTGCTAATTTACAGCTTTGAAGCTTAATAATTCTGAAGAAGGGAAAAGATTTGGACTGATAAGGGATCTCTTTATGTGCTCTTCATGAAATTGATCTTCGATCTTTTCTTTCGGAATATACTGACTTTGTACGATCTTCTTACCCCGATTAATGATTAACCAAAATAATAATAAAAATAATAAAGTGCATCTACCTACAAGCCACTCAATTTTTATGTACTTACATATCTAATACAAAACTTTATTTTCTACATTCATACCTCCTAACTTTCTTCACATAAAAATATGATTACTTTAATTTTTTGAAGTGAATTATATATTTACATGCATAATTAAAGTTACATGTATATACATTTATGTTAAAGTTTTGGGGCTAGATATGTAAATAGATTGGAATAGGTGGTATGAAAGTAAATCTTCAAAATAGAGAAAAAAGAAGAGATAATCTTGAAGTAGGTGAGTTTGCATTTGTGCAGGTGTGCAAGAAGATAAAAAGCCATTGTTTTGTCAACAACTGCACGAGTTTGTAGCTAGCCTTAGTGGTTTTGTTTGTATAAATATTTATATTGAAAATACGTAATTTTTTATATTTTAGCTCATTCGAATGTCACATCAAACTTTGTTGGACCATTTCATGCTTGATAATTTGCCTTCTTTTTGTAATCAATATTTTTTTTCCTGTAACCTTTTGACATTTAATAGGTTTATTTTATTTGAATTCCCAAGTCTTATTTTTCTGGGTTGATTTTGGCAACTATAACTGGCAAATTTTGCTTGTGTGGTTTACGAATAAAATTTACAAGCGGATGTTAGTGGTGATAATTAGTATAGTTGGTGTATAGACCAAATAGAATTATATTGAGTTTGGGGTCAAGATGCAGATAATGCACCAAGATACCCTCAAGTTCCTCAACTCGATTTTACAAGTCAGGATCTATGGGGGAGTACGGGTCCCTGAGTGGGCTGGCGAATATAGCTGCAAATTATGAATTGTTGAGTAAAGGCCATTTGGCGAATATAGCTGCAAATTATGAATTGTTCAAGGAGAAACCTAATAGTACTTTTCATCTTTCAAGCTCAACTAGTCCATCCAATTATGCCGTGCAGACAATTCTATGGCATCGGATCAATCCTAATAGAGAGCATGCAGCTCGCGTCAAAGGCAAATTGGCGCAGAGACGAATTAACCCTAGTGGCAAATATGCTAACTAGGCTAAAGGTGAAATGAGGTGTAGTTAGGATATAATATTAATTATATATTAATGTAATAAGCTTGAGATCCCCAATGATTTTTATGTAATGATCACTTATGTAAATTACACGAGAAATACCCTCTTTGCTGAATCATGGTTTGTCTATAAATTATACTCAAGAAATAGAATGCAAGTAAAGAGAGAGAGAGAGAGGGGGACTGAAAAGTAACTGATCGTGATCAATCATGTTTTAATTAATCATGATTTGTCCATAGAGAATTATACGTAATAAGCTCCTGCTCGCACATATGCACGCATCTGCTCACCCAGCCGCAAATTTCTTGATTTAGTCAATTTTTTTTTTACTTTTTGGCCCTCAATTGATTTCTTGAGCTTGGATAGGGCATGGGGTGAATAAAACAGTCCAATGGGAGTCTTCCATGCCATCCCACCTCCTCAAGTGCCAATGGGATGGGTCATATGAAGATGAAGCCCAATATTCTATGTCATTTGGAGGAATGAATAGATCAGTGATCGCGTGAGCTTAGGCCAAAGTGAGGGATCTGAATTTCAGTCCATTGGCTTGAATTTTTCATCTAAGGTGAGTTGCTTGGAGGGCTAGAGAATCTAATGGAAAAGCTTCCTTGGTAAAGAAGAAATTTTTCTTTGCCTACTCCTTTTTTCCTCCATCCTACTATATCTTATTCTCCTCCATTTTCTTTGTTACTCCACCTAATTTCTCTTGAGAGTTGAGTGAGTGTAAAAGATTTCTTAGAGGACCTTGAGCTCCTTTGGCAAGTGTGGGAGGAGCAAGGAGCAAGAAAAGAGCACGTGTCCACAACCGTCATGAAGGTGAAAGCTCTTGAGATCTCTTATTCTTTCTTTCTGGCAAGCCTTTTTAGGAATTCGCGTTAGAGTTATAGATCTAAGTTGGCGTTAGAGAGAACCTTAGGTTACGAAGCTTTTTTTGTTGCTCTCTCTATGATCCATAGTGTTTTTTCTAGGCAGTCATAGTCCTTAACCTAAGAAATACATGATTTTAGTAACTCGCATATTGATCCGTGATCTCACCATTTTGATGGAAGTAGTAGAATCATTTTTGGCCTACAAAGCAGAAATACCTTTGATTTCCCCACTATCTAAGCTGTGAGGGTTTTTTACACGCTCTACATGCGACTAAACACGAGGCGGCTAAACAGTAGTACACGTGGGATATGAGTAGTATATGGAATGGAGTTCCATGTGTCAGTCACGCATGGAACGGGATGACTCCAAATGCAAAAAAGTTCTAGTTTACTACTATTGGTCCCACATGAAGCTTTTAAAGTTTAATGAAAGTTCTTATGCTAATTTTAAAAGTGAACAAAATCTTTGTATCCAAGCAATGAAAGGAAATTATTGTCCCAAACTCCCCTTTCAAATGGTCATGTAGTGATGCAAGCCTAGCGAGTGATTCAAAAGCAAGTGTCAAACAAGAGAAAATTCTTCCATTTCTCCTTCTTGTAGTATAAGAAAGATTGATGATTCATTTGTTTAGTTCCCTAAATAAATTGAAAGCCCCAAGACAAATTCGCTCCCTATTAGTTTGCATGAATTCAAAGGCGATATTCTTATTCCGATGAATTTGTGGTTAACTTAATCATTCCTCTTAGATTTCTTTCAAAATTCTAAAATCATGATTAGTGTTAACAAATTAACTGGCCAAGTAAAGAGTCAATAAGTTCTCTAAGTTAATCTAACACCACTGAATGTTTGCACAAAGAACCACATCTAAATAGCAAACAATCATATCTACACTTCCACTACAAAGGAGAACAAAATCTACTCAATAACATGTCAAAATTTATTAATATAAATATTGTAATAAATATAAAAATCGAGCACAAGTCTCACAAATTGTTTTTCAGAGAAAAAAATAAAAACTCAGTATACATATCTCTTTCAAATCACGCTTATGATAGTGGAATTACAAGCACTCTTACACTCTCTCACTCTCTCTCTCTCTAAAACTCACTCTAAAATGCTTCATTGATTCCTCCCTTCTGCAGAAGTTCATCACATTTCAAATGGCATAAAAAGAAGCCCTCTTCTTCGTATCATGTTTTTTATACTTCTACCGGCAAAAACTCGTGTCTGGACTACAAAAGGCTGTCCAACCGAGTGAACTGGCACCTAGGCGTTGGTCTGTGGTGCCTACTTGCTAATCTCTGACACGTAGGTGCTGCAGTTGTAGTGCTTACTTTCTGCCGTCACAGAAATTTTGTACCCTGGTATCTTTCAAGTGCCAAGGTACTAGTTGTTGCATGCACTTTTCTGCATCCAGGTGCCTACTTTCTGCCCTCTCGGGATGAACTTTTGGACATTGAGCTCTTCTAGGCACACAAAACCTATATTTGGGTAACTAGGTGTTGGTCTGTGGTACTTAAATTTTGCATCCCGGCACCTAAGTGCTGGACTGTGACGCCTACTTTCTGCGTCTTGGTGCGTACTTTGTGCTTCATGCGGTTAGAGATTTTTTTAGTTTCTTAGCTCTGATGACCATCATTTACTTTATTCTGCAAAACACAACATAAATAGCTTTCAAAAGTATAAAATTAACTTAAAAACATATTAAAATAGAACAAGACTTAACACATTTTGTATACATATCAAAATCTCCCAGACTTTAATATTACATACCTTTAAGTATTTTCAAAATCTAAAATTGAAATATTATATGTAGTCGTGAGATGTGGATAAAGATTTGATGCCTCCTAATTAAATAGTGAAGTTAATAAGAAAATGTGGACATGCGGTTTCCTTAAAACTGATCCTCTAAAGTTTATCCTTAACTCACTGACCTCACAAATAATGATACAAATCTATACAAAAATCTTCATGTACTCATATAAAGCTTAACTAATATAATTTGAAACCAACCCTATAATATAGTTATATATTCATTTATATCATTATCATTCTAGTTTCCATTTTCTAGGAATCCGGTGCTCTAGAGTTGGATAAAGATGGGTGCAAGTCAAAGATTCCAAAAGATTAGATATATTGGTCATAAGAGTAACATGTAGTCTTCCATGTTTATTAGCATTTAGGGCATGTCAATGATGATAAACTACATGAACATAGATCCAAACAAGAATCCAGTTGCTCGATTTCATCTTAGGTAAGTCATTGGTGGCCTCTTCAAAGTTCTTTAATTATGAGATGTTAAAGCCCCATCCTTGTAGATTACCTGTAACTATTAAGTAACAAGCATTATTGAGAAAAAAAGGTATTTTGATCATACAATCTCGAGTCAATCTACAATTGCAGTCTATTTTGGGATCATAATATTGTAGTCCAAAGAGGTGATTGTTCGCTGAGATAGCATGTAAATAAGTTTCTGTGTTCAATACATAGCTTAGTGTGGAGAGAAATGTAGGGTACACAATTTACAAACTCCACACCAAAGCAATCTTAAAGTTTATTTATACTCCAATTACTATTTTCTATAAGTTCAGTTATTGTTTTCCCTTCAACTTCCTCAACATTGAAGTAGGAGGGCTGCTTGGGGAGCGAAGTATTAAAAATATATTTTTCATTAAGAATATCAATCTTTTCACCTTTAGTATTATTCCACATAACGATATATCATATGTTAGATGCATCGTAATGTAGCACCTTTCAAATGATTGAAATGGTCTAATAGTAGTGATGAGGCACTAGGTTGTCTTCATATTTACCTACCAAAATTTTGTGTAGAAGAGAGCATTTATTGGACATGTAGCCCCATGTAAGAATCGCCCTAACAAGCCTTTCCTCATTGGGTTTGCAAGGATTTTCCTGTTCACTATAGTACTACCCATTGTTTTTCTTGCTCCCAAGTCTTAAGAATTTCTTGCATTCATCTCAATTCCATCAGGACGTCGTGATGAATTTATGTATAGGTGATACAGTAAAAAGGAAGTGTTAGGCGAGAACTCTTAATAACGGTAACCTACCATACTAAGGAGAGAAGGTACACTCGACAATAATTTAGTTTTATAAAATAATGGTCAACTAGGTTAGAAAAGTCATTTTTTTAGCTTCCTAGGAGCTAAATTGACTACCAGATAATGCAATTCATCCATATTTATGAAATTGAATAGCTTGCCAACCTTCCTATTTCTCCCAAATGAAGTGGCTATGTTGAACAACATTACATTTTTATTGTTTTTGATTCAATGGTTAGTCCATATGGTATAGTTCCAATGTGCTGAGCTATTTGAGATAGAGTGAGTGAGAGAAAAAATTAAAATAAAGAATGAATAGGTTGGGAGAGAGAGGACAACTTCCAAAATTCACATTTTTCCTCAATCTAAAAGGAACGTTGTTGATCCGCGATTTTAAATATACTTAAAAATATGAGAATTCGACACCACTACTAAAAGATATAAATCCTCAGCAACAGCGCCAAAAACTTGACTTGGAGCGTAATTTTAATTTTAGTAACAATTAAATATTATAGTCTTTTTATCTCAGAGTTACCTTTAAACGCAAGTATACGTATCGCTCAAGTAATACAGGGCTCTAGTGGAGTCCTGGTTATTGATCCCACAGGGAAATATATTAAAGCCTACGGACTAGGATTATATAAACCAATTCAGAATCACAACTAAATCGGAATTGCCTATCTATCACTAATACGCAGTCGATAATAATATGAAATTTATATCTATACTAGTTTTACTAACAATATACTAATACTACTAAAGTTAAGTTCAAATATATAATAGCAAAAATCTTTCTCCTTTGTTAAGATATTTTAAGTGAAGCAATGATTAGAATTAGTTTTATATGTGCTGTGCCAAATAGGAGCATACCTAATCTTTACGCTTTAGTCCAGGCATAAAGAACATTGACTAATCCTATGCTTGGTTACTGAATCTGCGGCTAGGCTGGGAGGATACCGACTCTCACTTCGGAGCTCCAACGTTCCCCTCACCTGAGGGCTAATAATCTACACATCAGCACCTAAATGATAGGACTAAATTGAGGATTTTAGCCTGTCACTCTAAAATCTCCAATTCTACACCTGATTAATATTATTTCCCTATTTATTTGCACTTTTCCTTTCAAGGATTTACCCGTTTACCCGTCTATCTTTCAAAGAGAAATGTGATACATACTAGTTAAGAATCCTTAGCCCACGGTCAGATCTTAAGAGCTCTTCACAAATTTTAACAATACAAATGGCCGATTTGTATAGTAAAGTAAGTTTAGGTATAGTATCATCACAACTTCTTTATATTAGGTTTAATACACTAATTCATATAATCATTTCACAAAAAACATCAAAAAAAGGAGAAAGACAGAACAACTACTCAAAATTCATGAAGAGGATGTAATAAAACTTGGATTTCATATAATAAAGTAAAGTTCTACAATCTATAGTAAATAAACACAACTTATCTTAAATTCCTCCCCAAGCAAATTCCTTGAAGTTCCTCTGAATCTCTTCCTTTCTTTACACTACGCAGAATTCTCCTTCGAAATGACAATGCAGAAGAGATCTCTCACTTCCCTTCCACTCTTACAATCCTTCGAAGAATTCCTCACAAAATTTATATTTGAACTCACTAGTCACTAAATAACTACACTAAAATAACTATCTAGTCACTAATAGACACAATAGTTGACTCTTTTGGATACTTTGGACTCTCTAGTAAACACGTAGGAGACACTTTTTTCGGCCTAAAATTGTTCTTTTTAAAGTTGTAGAAGAGCCTCTAAGGGTTTTGGACTCTCTAAGGGTTTTGCAGGCACCCCTTCAAAATTTCTGGAAAGATTCGTCAATCCCGCCGTCGGAGGCCTCGAGCTGCGCCGCGGTGGCCTTCTAGAAACAGTACTTTAAACAGGCCCCGCCGTCGGCGGCCTCGACCTCTCCGTCGGCTGCCTCGACCTCGCCGTCGGCGGTTTTCCTTGCAATTTATTCTGAACTCTCGGGAAAATCACGTCGTCGGCGCCATCGACCTCGCCGTCGGCGCCCTAGGTCAAATTGGCATAATTTGGTTCTTTTTGCTCCAAATTCTCTCCTTTTTGCATATTTTCGCTCTTTTGTCCTTAAATCTTCATACCTGCAGAAAACACCAAAAATACCCTTCTTTAAAGTGTAATATCATCAAAATCAGTATAAAATAGGCATGAAAATCTTAACCTTTTTTCCTTGGGTCAAAATTCCCGAAACTTAACTATTACTTGTCCTCAAGTAATTTTTAGTACTACATAAAAGTTATGATTTATTGTGGTAAACTTTTAATTTAGAAATATTATAATTTTGATTTAAATAAATATTATAGTAAGAATCCTTAGAAATATTTTCAAATAATTAGATTAATTCTATAGGTATAAGGCTATCTAGTCATTAATTCTAAGAGTTCTAGTTTTCTATTCATTTCAAGAAAGACTATATGTTGCAATATCAATTCACTTAGAATATTCAGAAGATAGGAACTTCATGAGAATTCTATTAAGTAAGGAAACCAATCATATATATAAGTTCATAAATGCCTTTAGTTTTCCCTTTAGGTTAATCCAAGTGAAGCTATTTTTTGATAAGGCATATCCTCAAGCTTCTCCTCACTTATTTTTTCTTTTGGATTGTTTTTTCAATCCTTTTTATTTTTCTTTTCTTTCTCTCTTTTTTTTTAAAGTGAGGATTACTATATCTGGATAGCCTGTTAATGATTTTGAACTTCACTCTTCTTTTCCTAAATTTGATACTTTTAAACCTTCTTTACTCTATATGTACTTTATAGTTTTTATATCATTGAATCCCAATTTTTTCTTTCTCAACTAAATTCCTAAGATTCTTAATATTTCAAAATATAATTTTCTTTACTTTAAATAGTTAACTATAGTCTTATCCTTTTATACTAAATATCTTAATCTACAAGATTAATTTTCATTATAAAAAATATTTCTTTGAATCTTTCCATAATATTTATATAAAATCTAAACATAGCTATTGGAATTAAATTTTATCACAAAAATCATATTAATAATTTTTGAAAATATATTATTTGAGAACATATAATAGTTAAGATTTTTCTTCCCTCCCCCAAACTTAAAGTTTTCTATAAATAGAAATAGTACATGGTGGAAAGAAAAATTTTAAATATAAAATTCATACCTTTGCACTTTAGGTATTTTGTCTTTTTGATATTTGCAGGTTCTTCTCAAAATTTCTAACTTTAACTGACCTGTAATATTAAAATCCTTTCTACACACATAACAGTTTAGAAAATTTTTTTGCTGGGGTAATGAAATTTTAAAACAAGTATATAAAACTAAACATCGACAACTAACTACACAGGACATATGTATTTCACAACACAGAACAAACATTTTATTATTTTAAACTAAAAAGTTCTCAGTTACAATTACCATCACAAATATCACAAATATCCAGGAATGAAAATGCAAACTGCCAAACCAAACACATATCTCAGAAACAAGCATTGTCCACAGAATATAATCAATAAAAGTACTACAACAAAAATAAAAACAAACAAAAACACATACAACACATCACTATCAAATCATCAAGCATCAAAATTCCACACAATGTCTTCATCACCCTAGTCAGCAGGAGGATTGGCTGATATTGAGTATACCGGGGGCATTCTAGAAAAATGACATCAGGCTCTCCTCTAGAGTATCTGGCCTGAGCATCATAATAAGCCATCTCAAAATCTGAGTTCCTCTGAAGATACTCACTATCACGATCATGTCTTTTCTCTAATCCTTTAATCATATGATCAATTTTTTCCAATTTTTAATCCAACTGTTCATAACTTTTCCTCTGCAGGGTCATGGCATTCATCAGATCATATAAGGTAGGGGAACTAGATGAAGAAGGGTCATATCTATTAGAGGGGATATCTCTACTAGTAGAAGGTGCTTTGCTCCTACTCCCTGTTCTCCATTCCTCATGGGATTCGTAAGTCTTTATATTTCCTTTACTAATGGGTTTCATAGGATATACCCATTCCTCATCATCTCTTGCTTCAACTCCAGATAGTTGACAAAGTGCATAAATGAGGCCAGGATGCCCTAAATATCCACTTGTCTCACTCTTCGTAGTGGCCATAATATTCTTATAGATTATTCTCCCCACATTAATGCTTCTATTGCTCTGAATACAGAAATTCAGAACAACTCTATCTCTCGAGACTTCACTGTGGTGGTAGGTGGGTAGCAAAGTCGAACAGATGAAATAATGTCATGCCTTAGCATTATCATTCATCATGGACAATGGAAAGTTAATCCGTTAACGATTTTTAATTTTTCAAACTCCTTTCCCATCAGTGAGAAAGTCGATGCATCATTCAACGAACCTTCCATTGTTCCAATTGTTCATACTCACTAGAAAAATAATCGTGAAGCTCGTAAAAAGAGTTAATGCGGTTAGCATTAAACTCGATAGAAAATCCCCTTACTTGGACTAGTTCGTCCTCAATTTGAGTCGGATTTAAGTAGAACTCCCTCACAACTTCGATAGTAGCCTTGTTTTTTGTGTAGCAGAAGTTTTCCTAACCTCGCTCCTTGATAACTCTTTCCACTTCTTCTCCAGGATTCTCGAAAACTTTATCTTGTATAAACTTCTTACATTGAAAAAGTGAAGTGTACATCGATTGTGCTTTCGCATTAACGAATCGTGTTTCGTCAAATTCGAGTCTTCTCTTTTGTCGTGGAGCCATTGTTTGAACTATCAAAATCACAAAAATTCCAAAAAAATCTCCAAAATAATAATACAATGGCTTCTAAAGGGGGTTCAAAACAATCTAAAACAATTTCCATGAATTCCTTCCAAATTTCTAACTTTCTTATTGTGGAAGAAATTCATGGTGAAAATCAAAAATTTTTACATAGAAGTGAAGCTCTTACCAAGGGAAGATGAAATCTGGTGTTAGAATTTGTTGAAATCGCTCCAAATCTGAGATTTATCAAGCCTTAGGTTGACTTTTCGGGTAAAAATGGGAAGAAGATGATGAATAGTGGCATTTGATCGGTCATAATCGCGGTAAATAGGTAATTTTCATGATCGCGCCGTTGGTGGGTTCGTTCGCGCCGTCGGCGGGCTCTATTGAATTAAATTTCTATTCTTCTCCGGAAAGTCGCATCATCGGCAGCCTCAAGAGCGCCGTCGGCGAGATTTTCAAAAATTGATCATTTATTTATTTTATTTTTTTTGCGATTTCGATCAATTTTAAGCCTCATCGTCATCCATTTGATCCTTTTTATCATATATTTAAGTGATTAAGTGATGTATTAATATAAATAAACATACACACAACAAACTTCACATTTATATATATTAACTCCAAGTATTTGCAACACACAATACATAACACACATAAGTAGGTATTCTTTCAACCTAAAGCTATCTAATCAGCGTCGCAATCCAAACCACAATACTCAAAACGCTGAAAACAAACAATTCAAACTTGATCTCATCTATACTGAGATTAAAAAGCAAATTAAAGAAATCAAACACACAAACATACAATCACTGTTCAAATCAAACACAACATAATGAAATAAATTAATCAAGTCTACTACTCTTTAGAACTAGTGCTGGTCTCTCCTTTGATATCTCCCATTGTTTGAACATGGACGAACAGGTTGTAAAAAGGTCGGTATGGGAATTCTTCAGTTGAATCTTCATCGATCCATACCATCCTTCTCATTAATTGCACCAAACTCGCTTCAAATTTTCCAGTATGAACAAAATGTTCTTTCATTCTCCAATCCATGTGATCGAAAAAATCAGACATGT
Source organism: Papilionanthe hookeriana x Papilionanthe teres (assembly GCA_022702705.1). Taxonomy (NCBI): domain Eukaryota; kingdom Viridiplantae; phylum Streptophyta; class Magnoliopsida; order Asparagales; family Orchidaceae; genus Papilionanthe; species Papilionanthe hookeriana x Papilionanthe teres. The sequence continues at coordinate 41,883,498 of CM040429.1, read as the reverse complement.
TAATTGTACTTATTAAGTTCTGTACCTGATTCTCTAGATTCTTGATTCTATGCAAGACTATCGGTGTCTTCTCTGTTACTAAAGGTTGAATAGGAACAAAATTCTGCAATGCGTGATCCACAATCAAGCCTACACCACTCTCTCCATCATGGCTGGGAACATCTAAGTTGGGTCTAAGGGTTTCTAGGGTAGCAGTATCTTCTCCCAAACCTCGTACGATAGTTGAAACAAACTGCAAATCGAGAAAATTGTGGAAGGATGTCCAAGCCCTTAGGATGATCCTTGAACGATCAGGCCAAACACAGACTTCACAATAATCGATCCAACATCAATGGGCCATCCCATTTGAATGCAATAGTTTAAAATTGCACTTTCTTTCATAACTTTGCCAATTTTCATCGTCGACAACAACTTTGCAGAGATGAAAATGTGAGTTTTGAAACGGGATTTAAAAGTGTTGCAGAGAAACTAACATACCCATTCTCTCTAACTTCCCAGTCATTAGTTTCGTCCGTAAAAAATTGGTATATTTCATTCATCTTTTCTCTCATCGGCATGAAATTTGAATAATAACATACTGGAACATTCTCAAGCATATATAACTCATTAATTTTTCTGGAATTCAATGTAATCCACTACCTTGCACATAAACGCTTCCTTGGTTGATTCTATGTAAATTGGAGTAGAATTCCTTAACCACTGGAACGACTACTGCAGCAGTATTTTAGCAAAACACTTCCCATCTTCTCCGCACGATCATTTCTCCAATTGGTTACAAAGAATTGCTTTGTCCTCTATTGACATAATCAATCTTTTCTTCGAGATTACCTTGTTGAAAAGTCACTGCGCCTCCGCACTGATGAACTTTCTCCAGTTGTACACTCAAAATCTTGGGTTATCAATTGGAAGCCATTTAAGAAGAATTCAAGAGAGTATCCATTCATTTTTGGGAGTTTGGAGTGTTTAGGAACCGTCCATAGGAGTTTATAGAAGACGAATTCGCTAAAAACCGCTAAAAACCGTCGTTTTGAACACGAAAAACTGCCCACTCGCCGATCCCGCTGTCCGCGGCCTGTCGGCATATTTTTTTAGGTTTGTGTGTTGTATTTTGAAAAGGGGTCGCCTACAGAAGTTGTCGGCGAATTTTAGGTTTTAAATTTAATTTAAATATATATAATTTAGAAAGTAGTATTTGATTTTGAAAATAATTATAAGTTTAAAACTTTTAAGATACGAAATCAAACTGATCTCACATCCTGAATAGTTTATATAAACGAGCACCGCACCAAAAACCATGTATTTATCCCGAGCAATAGACACACTGCTTGATGATGGGGCTCGATTAAATAAACTAAAAGATTTGTGACATCTGTTTGGTCTGCAAACCAATTTTATAAGCCGACAAGTTCCCCTACTTAATATAAAGGAATTAAGCAAGGTTTATATTACCTGGGTTCTTAAAGCTCCCTATATGGGCAAGCCCCTATAGTTAATCACATCTTAAATGACGAGAATCATTTAAGAAAACTCTCGATAATAATTAGTGATTTTTCTTTCAAGAATTTCAAGGTTTAAGGTTTTCAAAGGATTGGATTTTGGAATTTTCAATAGGGATTAGCTGAAATTTGGAACAGTTTGTTTTAAGAGTCCAAAGGAAGAGAAGTAGGAGAAGATGAGGATCTAAGAAGAATCTTGGCAACTTCCCAAACTATCCTATTGTTCGGCTTAGATTTGGGAATTTACTTAATGTTTCAGTCTTGCCAATTTTAATTAATTAGGACTTATATTTGTATGACATAATCATACAAATAGCCTCGAAGATGTGAGGGTTTATGTCGTATCGAACGACTACCTCGGAGTCCTAAGACCGGTTAGGGCTTAATTTGCATAACATAATTATGCAAATGCCTAACGAAGAGTTGAGGATTTATGTTGCATTAGGCAAACTACCTCGAAGTCCTATGGCTTGGTTGTTTAATTCTAAGAAAATTTTGCTGAAGTAGATCTGAGTTTTGCTGATGACGATGGCCGTGCTGCCCACTATGCTCCAAGCTCCTTATTGTTGCAGAGGTTTAGTTTTAGAAGTCATAAATCAGGAGATGAGAGAAGTGTTTTGGTTTAGAGAAAATTTTAAAATCCAAGTGTTTTTAATATTTAATTAAAATAAATCTTAAACTTGTTTAAACAGAACCAATTAAGATCCCACAGTTCCGTCATCCCGGCGCCGTTATTTTCATTGAATTCACTTAGTCTAGATGAATTTGCTAAACACAACTGAATGAGTTTCACACTTTCATTTAGACCGTGGGAAATCCTGTTAGCAACACGTGGGTTACATCATCCGAGGTATTCCCGATCATTCAACGAGACGTTTTAATTTAGTTACAATTGTAGTTTTGTTGTTCTGTTTGTGATTAAATCTTGAGTTATTTTATATTTTGGAATGTTGTGGCGGTGAATTTTATCTTGCAATGACTTTTATTTTAGTTTTGGTTTCGGTTCGGGGACTATCCTAAAGGTTTTGATTTTCATGCAACAGTCTTGTTTATCATGCAAGAAAAAGTAAAGTACAGTGCATGTAAGTAAATTGCAATAAAATAAAGTGTACCTGGAGGGTCTTCCCGTCATCCCAAGCTGCACTTGAAACACTTGTTAAGGCATTTAAATATTTTGCAAGAAATACCTAGGTAAAGCTAAGGGAAAGGGTTTTGGTTGTTTACCAAGTTCCTAATCCTATAACTAGTCATCTCCTATGACGGCTTGGTTCTTGGTTTGGTTTAAGGATGATTTTCTTCATCAAAGAACAACTAGATTCAATTATTCTTCTAAAACATCCCGTCATATTGAGGAAGTGCTTAGGACGAGTCCTAAACATCTTTTCAATATTTCTGGTATTGTTTTGAGTCCAAGTAAATTTAGTTGCACATGTGAATTAATCATCCAGGGGTTTAAGTTTTGCTCTCTTGCTCAGTGAACTAGGACATTTGAATATTCTATAAGTGAAGTAACACTTCACTTGATACTTCATTTAAGAGTTATAATAATAAGAGCTTTAAAAGGGCAAATCAACTTATTAAGTATTTTAATGATTTAAACTTAATGATTTAATTTTAATTTTGACTTAATTATAAAAAAATTAGTTTAAGTTTGGAATATTGTTCAAGTCATTTTTTTTAGATTTAATTTAAATCTTTACGTTTTAAGTGATGTTATATCTTATATTTAACCTTTATGTTTTAAGTTTAGTTTAAGTGTTTGGTTTAACTCTTAATGATTTAATTTAGGTGTGTTGTTAAATGATTTTAATTTAATTTAATTTTAATTTAATTTAAGATTAATTTAATTTAATTTAATTTAATTTGATTTGATTTAATTTAATTTAATTTAATTTAATTTAATTTGGTTTAATTTAATTTAATTTAAATTTAAATTTCATTTAATTTTAAATTTTAATTTAATTTAATTTTAATTCAACTTAATTTGATTTAATTTATTTTGATTTAATTTTAATTTTTATCTTAATATATTAAATTTGATTTAATTTAATTGTTAAGGTGTTAACTTGATTTAGATTTTGATTTAATTTAATCTGAACATCTTAAATTAAATTTAATTTAATTGTTAAATTGTTTAGCATTTTAAATTTTAAGTTAGGATTATCATTTTAGTTAAGAATTAAATATTATTGAAGTGATTAATTTAGGGATTCATAAATTAAAGAATAAATATCCTCTTAATAATATCCCTACTATAATAATTCCAATTTCTATTATTCTTCAAAAATTTCAATTAATTAATTAATTAAAGTTTTATTTTAATTATATTTGAAATGGTTAGTAGGTTTCTACCCTCAATCATTTAAGTTTCAATCATCCAAAATCAGTTTAAAATCAAATATTTTACCCTCCCCTTTTTGATTAATCCTAACATTTTAATTAAGGGTTGAAATTTTTAATTCCCTTTTGCCCTTCAAGCTTAATAATTCTATAACTCACTAAACTAAGCTCAAATGAACTTGAAATTTTTATGTAACCTCACTCACATGTCAATTAAGACATTAGAGGAGAAAATGTGATTTTTCTGGATTTAATTTATTTATGTAATTATTTTTAATGGAAAATAGGGGTTTTCAAGGAAAATTCAATAACATGACCAAAGAATTGTTTTTATCCTTAAGAAAATTATGGGATGTTCCTAATAACCAGTGGAGCATTTGGACCAATTTTGATGATTTTTTGAATTATATTTTATTTATTAGAATTATTTCAATTTTGGAGTATTAATTGATTTAAAAAAGAAATAAAAGTTGAAAAATGGCTTTTATATTTTTCAAAAATCTCTCTAACTTCAGGGAAATCAAAGAATTAAATTTTATATTTTTCTGATTTTTCTTTGATTTATTAGAATTATTTTAGTGGAAATGTTAAAGAAAATCATTTTTTTAATTCAAAAATTATTTTAAGCCTTTAAAATTCAATATCTTACCCTAGAGACTTAGGAAAAATATTTAGTTTATTCCTAAGGTGATTAGAATTCAAAATGTGATATTTTGGTGATTTTTAATATTTTTATGATTTTTATTATTTTTTAATTATTAAAAATATTAAAATAATGATAAAAATCAACTTTTTAAGAAAATTACAATTTTAATTTTCCTAAATTTCTCTGATATCAGAGAAGCCCCAAAACCATTTTTGTGAATTTTTGAAAAGTATTTTGTGAGTTATGAATTTTTAAAGTTTAATTTTGATTATGTGACTTAATTAATCCATTTAGTGGGGTTAAACATTTCCAATTGATTTCAAATTTTTATGTGATATTCCTTTGATCCTAAAGATCAGTGGAGAATTGTTTTCAAGTTAATTTGATATGTAGTTAACCCTAATTAATTAAATTTCAATTTTGGGTGTTTAGGCCAATTAGGGTTGTTCCATGTGAATTAACTCAAAACCTATTTTTCCTAGGTTCCTCTGGTCATAAGAAACATCACCATATTTTCCTAGAATTTATTTCTCAACATGCTAATTATTGGAACTAAAATACTCAAAACAGTAACATGAACTTGGAAAACTAATAACTTCTCATAGGGATGGCCTCTGACCTTGGAAAATTCAGAGAATGTTCCCAAGTTCAGAGGCTTCAAAAGCCCTATGGTCTCATGCCATAGTGAATTGCATATGCAAATGAAGAATTAAAATAATGCAGAGAGTAAATAAATCATTAAAAATAAAATATTTAATGAAATAACTTGATTTCTTTTCCACATTATTCTCCTCTGTTCACTGAGCAAGAGGGTATTTTTATTTTATTTTTGTGATTTTTATATGCAAAGATATGGATTTTTGAAGTTCTGGTAATTAAATAAATAGAAATAGCCCTAATTTCCTACTTATCCACGCGGCGCCATGCCATCCTCGGCAGCTCCGAAAGGCCACGCGACGCGCTATGATTCGGCGCCGCCATCTGAGTCAGCACTGCGGGGGCCCGCCATTCATGTATCTGTCGGCATATTTTTAGGTTGTGTGTTTTATTTTGAAAAGGGGGTCGCCTAACAAAAATTGTCGGCGAATTTTTAATTTAATTTAAATAAATAATTTGAAAAGTAGTATTTAATTTTGAAAATGATTTCAAGTTTGAAAATTTTAAGATATGAAATCAAACTGATTTCACATCCCAAATAGTTTATATAAAAGAGCACCGCACCACAGACCGTGTATCTATCCCTAAGGATAGACACACTGCTTGATGGTGGGGCTCGATTAAATAAACTAGAAGATTTGTGACATCCGTTTGGTCCGCGAACCAATTTTATAAGCCGACAAATTCCCTCGCTTAATATGAAAGCATTAAACGGGGTTTATATTACACAGGTTCTTTAAAATTCCCTATAAGGGCAAGCCCTCATAGTTAATTACATCTTAAGTGACGGGAATCACCTAAGAAAACTCTCGATAATAATCAGTAATTCTGCTCTAAAGAATTTCAAAGTTTAAGGTTTTCAAGGGATTGAATTTTGGAATTTCAATAGGGAATGGATCAAGTTTGGAACATTTTGTTTCAAGAATCCAAGGAAGAAAAATAGGAGAAATTACAGATCCGAAGCGAACTTCGGTAATTTCTCAACTATCCTATTATTTGGCTTAGATTTAGGAAAGTCCTAATGTTTATTTAATGTTTCAATCTTGCCAATTTTAATTATTTTGTATGATAGAATCACACAAATAGCCTCGAAGATGTGAGGGTTTATATCGTATCGGACGACTACCTCGGAGTCCTAAGACCGGTTAGGGCTTAATTTGCTATGCAAATGCCTAACGAAGAGTTGAGGATTTATGTTGCACTAGGAAAACTACCTCGAAATCCTATGGCTTGGTTATTTAATTCTAGGAGAGGTTTGCTGAAGTAGACTCGAGGCTTTCAGCGATGACGATGGCGATCTTCGCCCACCATGCTCCGAGCTCCTTGTTATTGCGAGAGGTTTAGTTATAGAAGTCATAAATCGGAAGATGAGAAAAGTGTTTTTGGTTTAGAGAAAATCTTAATTTCCAAGTGTTTTTATGTTTTAATTAAAACAAATCTTAAAGTTGATTATAACAACACCGGTTAAGATCCCGCGGTTCCATCCTTCCGGCATCGTTATTTTTATCGGATTCACTTAGTCCGGATGAATTTGCTAAACTCAGTCGAATGAGTTCCACACTTTCATTTAGACCGTGGGAAATCCCGTTAGCAACACATAGGTTACATCATCCGAGGTATTCCCGATCATCCAACGGGACGTTTTAATTTAGTTGTAATTGCGAGTTTTGTGTTACTGTTTGTGATTAAATTTTGAGTTGTTTTATATTTTGAAATGTTGTGGCGGTGAATTTTATCTTGTAATGATTTTTAATTTAGTTTTGGTTTCAGTTTTAGGGGCTATCCTAAAGGTGTCGGTTTTCATGCAACAGTTGTTTATCATGCAAGAAAAGTAAGTGCGATGCGATAAAATAAATTGCAATAAGGTAAATTGCAATAAAATAAAAGCGTACCTGGAGGGTCTTCCAGTCATCCCAAGCTGCACTTAAACACAATTTAGAATATTTAAGCAAGTTCCTAGGTAAAGCTAAGGGAAGGGTTATGGTTTTCTACCAAATTCCTAATCCTATAGCTAGTCATTTCCTATGACGTCTAGGTTCTTGTGTTTTGGTTTGAGGACGATTTTCTTCATCAAAGAACAATTAAATTCAATTGTTCTTATAAACATCCTATCATATTGAGGAAGTGCTTAAGACGAGTCTTAAACATCTTTTCAATACTGCTTAGGATTGTTTTAAGTCCAAATGAATTTAATTATACAAATGAATTAATTGTCCGAGAATTCGAGTTTTTTTATCTTGCTCGGTGAACTAGGATATTTGAATATCCTATAAGTGAAGTAACATTTCATTTGATGTTACGTTTAGGAGTTATGATAACGAAAGTTTTCGAGGGCGATTGGTGTTCAAGTGGTTTGTGATTTAGTTTAATTTCGGTTATCGGATTTAAATTTGGAATAGTGTTCAAGTTGCTTTATATTTAATTTCTTTATGTCTTAGGTGATGTTATTTTTAATTCAATTTAATTTAACTTTAATTTAATGTAATTTGGTTTAGTTTTAATTTTAATTTAATTTTGATTTTTTAATTTTAATTTTAATTTTAATTTTATTTGATTTTATTTTAATTTAATTTAATTTAATTTAATTTAATTTAATATGTTTTAATTTAATTTAATTTAATTTAATTTAATTTAATTTAATTATTTATTATTATTAATTTTAATTTAATCCTATTTAATTTAATTTAATTTATTTGATTTAATTTAATTTAATTTATTTAATTTGTTTGATTTAATTTAATCTTTAATTTAATTTTTATTTTTAACTTTAATTGAAAATTTAAAAAGAGTTTGATAATTTAACTTTTTAATTTAATTTTAATGATTAAGTCCTTTAACATTTTAAAACTTAAATTTGAATTATCATTTTAATTAGGAATTAAATATTATTGAGATGATTAATTTAGGGATTTTTAAATTAAAGAATAAATCTCTTCCTAATAATATCCCTATTTTAATAATTCCAATTTTATTATTCTTCCAAATTTAATCAATTATTTAATTAAGGTTTATTTCAATTATTTTAAATTGTTTAGTAGGTTTCTACCCTTTAATTATTTAAATTTCAATTATCCAAATCAGATTAAGATCAAATATTCTACTTGTTAATTTTATTAAACCTAAAGTTTTAATTAAGGGTTAAAATTTTAATTACTATTTTTGCCCTTCAAGCTTAATAATTTCATAACTCACTAAATTGAGCTTAAATGAACTTAAAATTTTTATGTGACTTCACTCATATGCCAATAAAGACATGAGAGGAGAAAATGTGATTTTTCTGTTTTTAATTTATTTATGTAATTATTTTTGGTGGAAAATAGGAATTTCCAAGGAAAATTTAATAATATGACCAAGGGAAAGTTTCTGTCCTTAAGAAAATTATGGGACATTCCTAATGACCAGAGGACCACTTGGACCAATTTTGGTGATTTTTTTAAATTATATTATTTTTATTATAATTATTTTAAGTTTTGGAGTATTAATTAATTTAAAAATAAAATAATGGTTGAAAAATGAAATTTATATTTTTCAAAAATCTCTCTGATATCAAGGAAATCAGAGAATCAATTTTTGCAATTTTTTGATTTTTTTTGATTTATTATAATTATTTTAGTGAAAATGCTAGAAAATACATTTTTTTTAATTTTAAAATTACCCTAGGGCTTTAAAATTTAATATCTCATTAAATAGACCTAAGAAAAATATGGGATTTGTTCCTAAGTGATTAAAATTCAAAATGTGACATTTTGGTGAATTTTATTATTTTTATTATTTTTTAATTATTAAAATATTAAAATAATGCAAAAAATTAAATTTTTTTTAGAAAATTGAAATTTTAATTTCCTTAAATTCCCCTGATATCAGAGAGGCTCCAAAACTAATTTGGTGAATTTTTGAAAGGTATTTTGAAAGTTATGAATTTTTAAAGTTTAAAATGGCTAAATGGCTTAATCAACCCATTTAGTAGGGCTAACTAAGTCCAATTGACTTCAATTTTTTATGGTGGGTTCCTATGATCCTAAAGGTCAGTGAAGAATTGATTTCAAGTCAATTTGATGTATGGTTAGCTCTAATTAATTAAGGAGCTATTTTGGGTGTTTAAGCCAATTATGGTTATTTTAAATGAACTAATTCAAAACCTATTTTTCCTAGGGTCCTCTGGTCATAAGCAACATTACCAAATTTTTCTAGAATTTATTGCACAACATGCTAATTATTAGATTTAAAATACTCAAAACAGTAACATGAATTTGAAAAATCAATAACTTCTCGTAGGGATGGCCTCTGACTTTGGAAAATTCAGGGAATGTTCCCAAATTCAGAGGCTTCAAAAGCCCTATGGTCTCATGCCATGGTGAATTTCCTATATGCATAGAGAATTAAAACAATGCAGAAGGGAAATAAATCATTAAAAATAAAATACTTAATGAAATTAAATGATTTCTTTTCCACATTATTCTCCTCTGTTCACTGAGAAAGAGGGTATTTTTATTTTATTTTTCTGATTTTTCTACACAAAGTTATGGATTTTTGAAGTTTAGGGAATTAAATAAATAGAAAAATACTCTAATTTTCTACTTATCCACGCGGCGCCCTGTCATCCTCGGCATCTCCGAACGGCCACGCGGCGCGCCCCCATTCTACGCCTTCTTCCGACTCAGCGCCACGAGGCCCGCGGTTCACGTATCATCTCCTGGTCCGACGCCATCTGAGCCGTCCGCCCGCGCGTGTATTGAATGAATGGCATCCGTTCATCGTCCCCAAGCCTCCTGGCACGAGAGCCGTCCATCTTACAGGCACAAGACCTCACTCGATACTTGACCAAATTTAACATTCTTATGCTCTATGGATTCGTCTCGAGAAGACGAACACATCCATACGGTTTATGTGGCATGAAATTGACTCGATAAAAATGGAGAATGTTCGGAAGCTCGGGAAGAAGAGTGAGGCCATACCTTTGCTTAGAGAAGTGTGGCTTCGATGCGAGGGTTGTGTCACCTTCGATTGCGTCCCGGCAAGCTCCGGATGAAGTCTCCTGAGTACAGTGAATTGCTAGCTATGAAAGTGACCACGGCCGATCACAAAGCTTGGAGGCTGGAGCAAGCTGGGTGGCTCGGAGATGGGGCTTTCGGTGGGAAACTTCTCCTCTTGGTCCGGTGAAGGTGTAGGACCGAGTCAATTTGAGGATTGGCTCAGCTGTGGCAAAGTGTCCTGGTTTTGGGTGAAATTTCAGTTGAGAAATTGGATTTTGTTGGTGGGGATTAGGGCAAATTGACACTGGGGATCAACTGCTCTAAGGATGGAGAAGGGTTTGGAACAATTTTGGTAGAGTTTCGGCAAGGTTTGTGCAACTCTCTCCTCATGGCCGTGAGGGGGTCGGGTTTAAATAGAGGTGGCTGGAGAGCCTCACAGGGATGGCGAGGGGCCGGGATCAGCTGCTGCGGTCATGGGAAGAACGACCATGGTGGCCATTGGGTATGGGGCGGCTCGGCGAGGTGGAATTCCAAAGTTGGCTCACATGTGAGCTCTCGGGTGTGGTGTTTTCCGGCGACCCGGGCGGCTGGCCGGCGGGCATGGGTCACCCTCGGGGTCGGTGAGGTCGAGCTTGATTCTGTGAGTTCGATTGATGGTTTCCATGTGTAAAGGTGGTGAATTGAAATGGAATGGGAAAAGGGTGATTTTGGCTTGGTTTAGGTCGACCCAGTATTTGTGCTTGGTTCAACATCCAAGGCTTGACCTTGGGCTGAGGGGAATCATTTGGATCAGCTTGAATTGTGGTAGTGAAGTCCCCATCCATGGTGAGGTGGCTAAACATGGTTTAGAGTGTATCATTCTTAAGGTAAAAAGGGCTTAAAAGGGTTTAAGAAAGAGACCCTCTCTCTTACCATTAATGGTTTGGTGAGGTGGAAAGTTGATTCCATGGCTCTCATGGCTCCTATGGGGCTCATGCATGGCTTCATGGCTTGTCTTTGGCTTGGGGAAAAGCTTGGTCAATTTCATGAAAATGGATCTTAGAAATTTTGGTAATTTCATGGGAATTTGTATGGGGCTCAATTTGGAATCTTTGATGATTGATTTGAACTTAGGGATGATTTCAATTAAGGGTATGATGAGAAGAATTTGTCATATGGGCTTTAGCATGAAATTTGGGCTTTTAGAAAGGTTTCATGTAAGTGGGCTTTTGGTTTAAAAATAGATTTATGGATGGGAATTTTGTGAAGGATTGGGCCAAACAAATGTTGGGTTTAGCTCATGGATGTGTCATGAGTGATTTGAAACAAATTGGGAGTGATTTGGGTTTGAATTGGGTTGAATTTGGGCTTCTTTGGTGAATGGGCCAATATAGGTCAAATGGGCTAACTTGGGCCAATGTTGGGCTAGGGTTGAAATTGATGTAAAATGAATGTTGGGAAATGTTTATGGGAGTGTTTCAAAGAGGTTTTGGCTTTGGTTGGGCTTTGATTTTGGGGTTTGGGCTTATATGGGTTAGGTTTGGGTTTAGGTCAAAATTGGGCTCATTGGTTTTGGGTTGAATTTAAGTGGGGTTTGGGTCTAAATGTTGGGAAAATCATGTTAGTGTTTTGTTTTAGGGATGTTAAGGAAGGTTTAGAAAAGATTTGGGGTTAATTGGAGTTGAATTGGGTGAGTTTGGTTTAGGTTTGGGTCATGGGTCCAAATTGGGCTTTAAGGCCAAAAGTGAAATTGGATCCAAATGTCGATCAAATTGAACTTGGATTTGGTCTAGATTGGTGTTGAGAATGTTGAATTGAAGTTTAGAATTGAATTGGACCAGAATTTGGGTCAATTGGGTAGGTTTGGTTTGACATTGGGTTCACTTTGGGTTAAAATGGGACAAATTGGGGGTTTTGACAAAGGTAGGGTAAATTGACAAAATTTCCCCATGGTGTAGTCGAACAAAATGAAATTGAGAATATTTGGGATTTTTTGGAATTTTCTGGGAATTTTCTAAATTTTTGGATTTTTGGGTCAAGAGGGGTATTTTGGGTATTTGGAGAGTATTGGGAGGTATTTTTGGAATTTTTGGTATTTTTGGGCATGGATGATCAATTTGATTGGTGAGGAAATGTTCAAGGTTTATTTTGGGGAATTTTGGGTGATTTGGAAATTTTGAAAAATTTGGGTAATTTCAAGGGCTTTGGGTAGGCTAGGCGGGTTTAGGGTCCCGGGGGTCAAAAATTGAAATTTTGGAAAATTGAAGATTGGGTGAATGTAAGTGGAATGAAATCTTTTTGGTTGAGCCTTGAAGCCATATCAAGCCCACATGAGCCATGAAGGGACTCATTTGAGGCATCCATTATGTTGTTCCTAACCCTCTTAGCCAAGGGCTTAGGGGTTAAGGACCATCCATGTGGATTATCTTTATGAGTCAGGAGGTCAAGTTAGGTATGGGTGTGTTTTTTAGGATGTGTGTGAAAGTGTAGTGTATAGGTGTAGTGTGTGTGAAAATCAACCCATTTACCAGACCAGGCAACCCAGGACAGTCCTTAAGGTCAAAGAGTCCTACAGGAACTCATCCTTTAAACTTCCACATTTGATTTCAACTCTCTAGGTGATTAGGGGTCTACGGTCGAGTTTGTGGAGTTTGCGGGGAGTTAAGAAGTGGTTTGAATTTCTAAAAGGTGGGTCCCAATTCTAATCCTCTAAGATAGTCAAAGGAAAAGCCTAATGCTAGATCCTAAGTACTAAAGGGAAGAAGAGAAGACCTCATCAAAAATGAGGTCGACAAATGGACCCCCAATAGGTGTGGTGTGCTAACCAAGCACACCGCGCGTATTGGCGTTGACCGAAAAGATCAACAAAACCAACACAGATGTCCAAGTGACAAACTTAGGACAAAGTAGAAGAATTTCTATTTGGGAGTGTCGAGTATATCTGCGAGACCGTAGATTCCCGAACTCTCGGCTGGGGAAAGGAAAAGGAGTTGAATCCCAAATCACATGATCTAGGGGAATTTCAATTTAGATTTTATTTTGTTTCAGTTTAAGTTTTGATGTGTGAGCTTAGATTTCAATTTGGAGTTTTAATTTAGATTGAAGTTTCGTTAAGATTAATTTGAAGGGATTTGAACTTGAAATGAAAATTGGAATTTTGTGGTTTTAGATGTAACATCTTCAACCTCAAAAGAAAATTGAATTGATTAGATTGAACCATTACAATGAGGAGAGATCTCAGAGCAATGCGGTATTGGATGTAAAATCCTTAACCTCAAGAGTTTGATTTTGATGTACTTCATCACAATAGGGAAAGAATCCTAAAGTAATGCAGTTTCGGATGTAAAATCCTCAACCCCAAGAATTTGATTTTGATGTATTTCATTTCGATAGGGAAAGAATCCTAAAGCAATGCAGTCTCGGATGTGAAATCCTCAACTCCAAGAATTTGGTTTTGATGTATTTCATTGCGATAGGGAAAGAATCCTAAAGCGATGCGATCTCGGATGTAAAATCCTCGACTCCAAAAGTTTGAATTTTGATGTATTTCATTGCGATAGGGAAAGAATCCTAAAGCAATGCAGTCTTGGATGTAAAATCCTCAACTCCAAGAATTTGGTTTTGATGTATTTCATTGCGATAGGGAAAGAATCCTAAAGCAATGCAGTCTCGGATGTAAAATCCTCAACTCCAAAAGTTTGAATTTTGATGTATTTCATTGCGATATGGAAAGAATCCTAAAGCAATGCAGTCTCGGATGTAAAATCCTCAACTCCAAGAATTTAGATTTGATGTATTTCATTGCGATAAGGAAATGATCCTAAAGCAATGCAGTCTCGGATGTAAAATCCTCAACTCCAAAAGTTTGAATTTGATGTATTTCATTGCAATAGGGAAAGAATCCTAAATCAATGCAGTATCGGATGTAAAATCCTCAACCCAAAAGTTTGAAATTTGATGTATTTCATTGCAATAGGGAAATGATCCTAAAGCAATGCAGTCTCGGATGTAAAATCCTCAACTCCAAAAGTTTGAATTTGATGTATTTCATTGCAATAGGGAAAGAATCCTAAAGCAATGCGATCTCGGATGTAAAATCCTCAACCCAAAAGTTTTAAATTTGATGTATTTCATTGCAATAGGGAAAGGATCCTAAAGCAATGCAGTCTCGGATGTAAAATCCTCAACTCCAAAAGTTCGAATTAGATGTATTTCATTGCGATAGGGAAAGGATCCTAAAGCAATGCAGTCTTGGATGTAAAATCCTCAACCCAAAAGTTTGAAAATTGATGTATTTCATTGCAATAGGGAAAGGATCCTGAAGCAATGCAGTCTCGGATGTCAAAACCTCAACTCCAAAAGTTCGAATTTGATGTATTTCATTGCGATAGGGAAAGGATCCTAAAGCAATGCAGTCTCGGATGTAAAATCCTCAACCCAAAAGTTTGAATTTGATGTATTTCGTTGCAATAGGGAAAGAATCCTAAAGCAATGCAGTTTCAGATGTAAAATCCTCAACCCAAAAGTTCGAATTTGATGTATTTCATTACGATAGGGAAAGTATCCTAAAGCAATGCAGTCTCGGATGTAAAATCCTCGACCCCAAGAATTTGATTTTAATGTTGATGTATTTCATTGAGATAGGGAAAGAATCCTAAAGCAATGCAGTCTCGGATGTAAAATCCTCAACCCCAAAAGTTTGAATTTGATGTAGTCATTGATTTTGCAAAGATTTGTAGTGTTGATTTGAAAAGTGTGGAATTTTGGTGTTTCGAGAATTTCATGAAAGTTGTAAAAGACTTTCATGGAAGGAAATAGATTAGGAGGGAATATGTAGATGTTACATATCCCGTTCAAAAGAGCTGATCGGAAGTCACTGGTTTAGATTGGATATAATTCCTCGCCATCAGATTCGATCCGTGTCAATGGAATCAACCGCTTCCATCCCAGACAAGGGAAAGAGTAGAACGGATTGGATTTCAGATTTGGAAGATTGAATTTGAATTCGATTGAGATTTGATTTGAGATCTGGAAGGTTGAATTTAAATTTGATTGAAATTTGATTTGAAGTTTGGAAAGATTGAATTTGAATTTGATTGAGATTTGATTTGAGATCTGGAAGATCGAATTTGAGATTTGATTGAGATTTGGAATCTGGAAAGATTGAATTTGAATTTGGTTGAGATTTGATTTGAAATTTATGTTCATTTTGTTTGTCTTTAACGGTTCAAATTTATTTTATCATTTATTTAATGTTCATGTGAATTTGGTGTTCATCATTTTTTTGTTCTTTGTTCAAAGTTCATTTAACTTTAATGGCGTTTCCCAGTCAATTTGCACAAAAGAGGTGAAGGCCAAAAATGTGACATGGTCACTTTCATTCCAATCATGTCGAAGATACATCATACAACTCGATCTGGAATACATCTCGTACAATCCATGTAGACTCAAAACGGACTATGTATGACCTTTGTCGATCCATCCAAAAAGGTATCTGTCAAAATCCATGTACGAATAGTGGGGTACATGGTTAATAACATCACCTTCCAAGCCATCCTTGGCGAGGATGCCGTATGGATTTACGTTGGAGGTGTGATATTTTCCATGCAACTCACGGCTCGTAAGGCCGGAGGCTCTCTAGCTCAGTGTACGGCTGGAGCCGGTAAGGTGTCTTCCTGTCGTCCATCCTTCGAAAGTAACTGAGATCCGCTTCACTTGGTACTCCGGTATGCAATGTTTAGCAACATCCGCTCCGTTGCCCTTCGGTATCATGACGGAACCTACCGGTAATGGTATCTTCAGCGGCCCTCGGAACTCACCCGGGCTCGCTATCCGGAGGTCGGATCCGAACATGATGTTACACTCGTTCGGGAAAGAAACCGTGCGAAAGGTCGACAAAGTCGTGGTGATCTACGTGCGGGGGTATGCGATCACCCTGCTTGTAAATATTAATGATGCAGCTGTTGGGTATGCAATCGCGGCGGTACCCTCCATGTTATCAATCTTTTTACCATTCTCTTGATGACCGATGGCATTGGATCCACACGGCCATGACGGAGTATTCCCGGTGGGTTTCCCTTCCTGTCTTCTACGAAGTTGTAGCAGCATCCACATTGTATTGTAATTCTTCCTTTCCCTGGCATCCATCTCCGGGGTTCTGAGTAGGTGTTTTCTCTTAGGCGGCCCGCTCGGCGCATTCTTTTCAAATCCCGGATGCAATCCACGATTTGTTGTTGTTCATATTCGAGAAGACGTCTGTATGTAGCTCGAGGCCTTCTAGTATATTGATCCTTCTGCCTCTGATTCTCTCGAAGTATTCAAAAGTTTTCTTTTCGACATTCTGCATTCTTTCCAGCTCGTACTCTGGAATAATCTACAAATGGCGGGGCAAGGTGACGTATTGTGGGATATACGGCTCAATCCCTTCACGTTCTCTTGCATACCTCGGCTCCTCGGGGATGATGTCCGTCAGGACATCCTCCGGGGTTGCTTCTGCAACAAAGTTTTGCATTACGGGTGGTTCTATCTGGTGGCGTGGTAGCCTTCTTTCTTCTGATCTTCGTGAGATTTCCATGGTCCCTTCTGTTATCCTAGGAGCTAGCCTTCTTTCTTCGAGTACTCGGTGAGTCGGCGTCCTTGAAGTGTATGTGCGGCGGTAGCAGCTGCCTCGTCGCACTGGTCCAGCTGCTAGTTTGGTTAACATCTTACGGATACGGCAATTCTTATTTCTTCGTTGAGTTCTTTGTAGAGTAGCTCTTCGTACTTCACGAGTTTACGTGGGCGCGGCGGCGACAAGCTCGCCCTCTGCTTGTAGCGACTACGGACTTGATTTTCTTGTCTTCTTCGGTGTTTGTTTTCCTTTTCTTGCTACTGGATTGGTGGCTTGGGCCACCCACTTTCATTACTGTCTGACTGGGCAGTTCCTCTCGGTCAACTGGGACCCAGTCGCTTTCCTCATACTGTAGGCCTGTTGGTGCAAAGTCCGAGTCAATCTCGATTATCGCTCCATCTTTCACCCTCTTTTCGTCGAGTGCAAGGCTTATGCCATTTCTAAAGTTCAGGACCAACCGCCCGTTCGACATTTCCTCGTGAAAAGACAAGGAAAAGGATCGGAGGCCGTACTAAGAACAAGAACATTAAAAAAATGTTTATTAAAGACAGTTTTTTATTACTTTTATATTTTTAAATTTAACAGGAATGAAGTGGGATAAGATCAGGAAAGAGATTTTGATTTGGAAGAGAAAACAAGGAAAACTTTATTATCATGATTTTATTATTTTAGCACATTTTTTATTATTTTTGGGTTCAGAACCAGTCATAAGTAATTACTTCACCGTGCTTCTAGGGATGAAGAATTCATTCCTTCGAAACATCAGGTAGAATAATACTTCTTCAAGTATCGTCCGTTGATCGGAAGCATATGTCGTTCTCCTTGGCAATTCATTAGCTGGTAGGAGCCTCCTGAGTAGACTGCCTCAACCACCAACGGCCCTTCCCGAGTGGGTTCAAATTTTCCTCCTATCTTGCGGTGTGCGAGAATAGGTCTTTCGAGAACGAGAACTAAGTCACCAACTTTGAAGGTTCTTGGGCGGACCGATCTGTCATGGGCTTGAACCATCTTAGCTTGGTATAGTTCAAAATTTTCTTGCTGGCTGCAAGTCTTTTCCCTTCCGGGCTTTCCAATTCTTCTAGTCGTAATTTGGCTTTCTCTTCGTCATGATTTTGTTTGCAACTTGTAATTACGAGTGAAGGAAGGCTGAACCTCTAAAGGTAACACTGCCTCGGACCCATACACCAGAGCGTAAGGTGTAGCTTAATTAGGAGTTCTGAAGGTTGTCCGGTAGGCCCATAAGGCTTCTAATAACTTCTCGTGCCAATTTCTCTTATTATCGTCTAAGGTTTTCTTTAAGATTTGAACGAGAGTTTTATTAAAAGCCTCAGCCTGGCAGTTTGCTCTTGGGTAGTAAATTGTTGAATATCGCCAGTCGATTCCGTGTCTCCTGACAAAATTGTTGATTTTTGTGCTTCGAATGCGGACCCATTATACGAGATAATCTCGCGCGGCACTCCAAAATGGTAGACAACTTGGTTCTTAAAAAGCTGTAGCACGTGGTGTGCTTTCACTTCTACGAGTGGAGCTGCCTCGCCCACTTGGAAAAGTAATCTGTAGCTGCAAGAATGAAGCGATGTCCTTTTGAAGATGGTGGTTCTATTGGGCCCACTATATCTGTTCCCCAACATTCAAATGGCCATGACGCAATTGTCGGATGTAGCACATTTGGAGGTTGGTGTAGAACCACTCCGTGCACTTGGCATTGGTGACAGCTCTTGGCGATTTTCATGCAGTCGGTTATCAAAAGGGCCAGTAGTATCCTAGTCTTTTAATTTTCATTTTCATCTTCGGACCCGGCGGTGAGCGCCACGAGTCCTGAATGCACCTCTTTAATAATTTCACGGGCCTCGGACCCGCTTAGGCACCTTAGCCACATTTGATCGAAAAGACCTTCGTATAACGTGTTATTTATTAATGCGTAAGACGAGTTCTTTTCTTGATCCGATGGGCTAGCAACTTATCGTCCAGTAGTTTTCCTGTTTGCAGGTAGTCTATTAATGGTTGTCGCCAATCTTCTGTGTTTTCTGTCACTATTGCAACTGATTCTTCTTCTTTTCTTGATTTGTGTATTGTGTCTATGTCGAGCTGTGATAGGACCTGACGTCCGTGAACTGACACTTCCACTGATTCATCTTGCAAACAAGCAAATTCTTTTGCGAGGCGAGCTAACGCATCTGCTAAGGCATTTTCTTTTCTGGGAATTTTGTAGATTGTTACATTCGGAATTTGTTCCAACAGTTGTATGGCATCTTGGAAGTATTGTTCGAGTCTTGGTTTTAAAATTACATCTTGTCCGGCGATCCGTTGAATGATTAACTGCGAATCCCCGTAGATGTTGATGTATGTTATCCCCGATTGAATAGTTAATTCCAGTCTGTTATGAGGGCTTCGTATTCCGCTTCGTTGTTTGTACACGGTTACGTCGAGTGGTAGGAGTATCTTAACATCCCCCGCTCGGTGTTATAAAGATTAATCCGATTCCTGCCTTACCGGGCACTATCACTTGCGATTCTTAGTCTTTGTGTGTTGAAGATGCTCCGTCGAAATATAATTCCCAACGTCGATCATCGGGGTCTTCTAAGCTCATTATTTGTTCATACGGAAGATCGTCATTGAGAGGAGATTCGCGGCAAAGGGTGTGCTGCGAGGAAGTTTGCTAAGACTTGTCCCTTTACGGCACGAAGAGGCACAAAAGTTATATCGAATTGCAATAATATCATTGACCATCTGGCAAGTCTGCCGGAAAGCGTTGGACGGGTCATCAAGTATTACAATGGATTAAATTTCGAGATCAGGTTGACCTTATGAGAAAGCATGTAGTGCTCGAGCTTTTGAGCGGCGAAGATCGAGGCCGAACAATGCTTTTCGATTGCGGGATACCTTATTTCCGTCGGAAGTAAACGACGACTTAAGTAGTAAAGAGCATTTTCTTTACCTCATCATTGACACAGGCTAACGGGGCTCCGAGAGAGTCGTCTAAAGCCGCGGTATAAAGTATCGATGGCCTACACGAGGCCAGGGCTGCTAAGACGGGAGGTGTCATTAAATATTGTTTAATGTCTTCAAAGGCCTTCGGCATCTCTCTTCCCAAATAAATTTGGCGTCCTTTTTAACTAGTGCCGAGAAAGGCTGACACCTACCTGACAAGTTTGAGATAAAGCGTCGAAGATATGCCAGCTTCCCTTGAAAGGATCATAGTTGTTTTAAGGTTTTGGGAGGCGGCATTTCTAAGATAGCTTTAATCTTTTCCGGGTCGATTTCAATTCCACGATGTCGGACAACAAATCCTAAGAATTTCCGGAGGTGACGCCGAAGGCGCATTTTAAGGGATTCATCTTAAGGTTAAATTGTCTTAATCGTTCGAAAACAATTCTCGAATCATACAAGTGGTTGTCCTTTACTTTGCTTTTGATGACCACATCGTCCACGTAGCATTCGACTTGATTGTGGATAAGATCATCAAAAATTCTTGTCATCGCTCTACGGTATGTTGCTCCTGCGTTCTTCGATCCGAATGGCATCACTTGTGTAGCAATATACTCCGATCGGCGTTCTGAATGCTGTAAGCTTTTCATCTTCTGGAGCCATTTTTATCTGGTTGTATCCTGAAGATCCATCCATGAACGAAAATATTTCATGTGTCGAAGCAATGTTGATCATTAGTTCTGGGATCGGTAGAGGGAATTCATCTTTTGGACATGCCTTGTTTAAATCTCTGAAATCCACACAAATTACGATCCGACCATTCTTCTTTCGATCGGCACTACATTGGCTAGCCAAGTTGGGTATTGTTCTTCACGGACAAATTTGACATCTATTAGCTTTTTAACTTCGGCTATGACTTGTTGTTCGATTTCTAGACGCATTCTTCTGGGACCTTGTCTGATTGGGACAGAAGTAGGATCCACTCCTAGCTTATGGACTGCAACCTCTGGAGCTAATCCTGGCATCTCATCGTAGTTCCAAGCAAAACAGTCTTTAAATTCCATTAATAACTTGATTATTTCTTCGGAGTCTTCTTTATTGAGTAAGGAGCTAACAAAGGTAGGTCTAGGCTTTTCGCTAGTACCTAAGTTAACTTCCGTTAACTCATCTATTGTAGATTTAATCTCTTCTTCGAATTCTGGTGGAGCGTCTCCAATTTGTAAATCTTCGAGTTCTTCCGTAGTTTCCATGCGAGTTTTCATTAGACTCACAAGTGACAACCAAGCAAAATTTAGTATCGTCAGCCGATCCTATCGTGCCGAATCCGAGACCATGCTTTGAATTGGGTGGACGACCGAAGTTATTCCATAATTTTTCAAAATGTTGTGATTGACCTTTTGTCCATTTTCGAGGTAAGAAACCACGTCGAATTAAATTTTGAACACGGGGAGAGTACCACTAAAAAGGTAATTCCATTAATTCTGATGAAGTGACATCTTCAAATTATATATTATTTTCAGTTTTGGAGGAAGGAGCACCACGGTAGAATTTGATTGGCTTTGCACCGCCGCTATGTACCTCTTTGACCAGCATACCCTCGACCTTATTAGAATGGATCGAGGTTAGGGTCATAGTACGTACATAGTGGTTAATCTTCTCGTACATTGATTTATATTCTTCATTCTTCTCATCTTCGAGAGAGATCTTGAATTGCGGCTTCTTCCGACTTATTGTCGCTGCTTCTTGTTTGATTTCTTTTTCTTCTTCAGAACTGTCTTCCCAACCAACATTGATGGCTGGCTTCCTCTGTCCAACTGTCCTAACGTCTCTACCACGACCTCGTCCCCGGCCTCGACCTCGGATGCGAGTCGTGGAGAAACCTTCACCATCTCGCCGTAAGGGAGTGGTGAGTGACTATTGTACTAGAACTTCAGGTTCTTCGTTGTCCCGAACTTTCTTTGCTTCACTTGTTATGGTATCTCTGGAGAAGATTGTTTTCTTCGGAGGTGCATAATAAGCTGCATCTTCATGGATTCCAATTTCGTGTACGGAGAATGGTTGTAAGTCACCTTTGATGCACTGTTCCCCTCCATCATAGTATTTGATGCACTGATGTAGAGATGATGGTATCATCCTGTTTTCATGTATCCATGGTCGGCCCAGTAGAGCATTGAACGACGTTTCTGAATCAATTATGTGAAATTTTGATGTTGTCTTTGCTAAGTCACCAGTCTTCATTAGTAGTGTTATCGATCCGAGGGCTCTTTCTCCTTTCTGGTTGAATCCTCTTAATAACATTTTGTCAGCTTCGAGCTCGCGAGCATCAATTTCCAAATATGCTAGTGTTCGAAGACTCATTATATTAATTGATGCTCCTGGATCCACCAATACTCTGGGAGTGTAAACTTCCCAATTGTAACTGAAATGTACAATGGTCGATTGTGGTCTGCTGTCCCAAGTAGTAGGTCATTGTCCGTGAAGGTAACACCTCGTTGTTCCTTTAACGAGCAAACCTCATCTAAGGAATCTCCCGGCCATTTGAGCCAAGCAAATTTCTGGATCAAGTAAGGCCTTGATCAAAGCTTCTCTCATCTCCTTTGATAAGATGAGAGCGTCGTAGATGCTCAGTTCGGCCGGTAGTTTCCTAAGATGGGCTAGCACGTTGTAGTCCACTTTATTTCCATGTGTCTTGATTTCTTCTCGAATGGGTATTTCTTCTGCCGGGGTGGTTCTTCTTGAACAACCACCTGCTTTCCTTTGTCCTTTGGACCCATTCTCGGAGGTAAAACTCTTCCACTTCTTAAGTTGACTTCTGTAATTTCTTCTGAATCTAGTGTTGAGTTTGCTAGTGTTTCCTCTTGAATCGGAATGACAGGTTCTTCTGGATTAGTTTCAGAGTCGGAAGGCTCTAACTCTATTGTGACTAGAGCTCCTCGAAACTCGCAAATAGATCCATTGCTCTTTGAACTCTCATAGCCTCCTTGGTGGATGTCTTCTTTGTCATTGCGATCGTCGAGATTGTGTATGATTTGAGAATTGTCATTTGTATCGAAATCGATGTCCGGTTTGTCGCTAGTTACGTAATCGTTAGAAACAGTCAAAACGTAGCCAACGCCATAACCCTTATCATTATAAGATCCCACCGGAGTGAGCGAGATAATCATACGAGTCGGAGGTTCGAGGGATTTCTCCCCCGAATCCGAAACAACTATCCTAGGATAAGCAGCCCCTAGTCTAGCCTTAGGAGCCTCGGTCTTCTCTTCTTCGTCGATTTTCTTCTTCTCTTCAATCATCTCTTGTTGAGGTGGTTCTTCTATCGCAAGTGACAGTGTCGGCTTAACAGGTTTCGAACTACGAATTGACGCTCGCACCGAGCGGTTTGGATGTGATCCAAAATCTTTTTGAAGACCTCGTCCAAGCGGTAGTCCATCCATCACCGGTTGTATAGGGATCTATCGAACGATGAGATCGGTCGAGACAACACCGACGGAACCTCCTTTACGGGGTTCCTTCATGTACTCCTTCGGGATTGTTATATTCCCTTTCCGAAGATTGTCGTTGAGCCAACTTTTGAAGGTAATACAATCTTCTATCTTGTGTCCAAGCATCCGGTGGTAAGGGCAAAAGTTGGGATCACCTTTCTTGTTGACTTCTTCGGTCTCTTAGGTTCTGGCAGTTGGAAATCTGGAGTCTTCATCAGACTGCGGAACATTTTCGGCACTGCCTCATTCTTGAACGGGTACTCCCTGCTCAGAAGCTCCCTTAACGTACGTTGCGGACGAGGCGGTTGTTCATACTGTGGAGATGACTGATAGCTGGGTCGGGGTTGTTGATAATTCTGTTGAGGTTGCTGCGGCCGTTCGGACGATATTTGTATCGGTTGCTTGCCTTTGTCTACTACTGCAATGATCCCGGATTTCTTTTCAAAAGTTTTCACAGGCTTTTGCTTGTCTGTCTTGTCGGCGAAACTTAATTGCTTCGCCTCCTCTTGCAAGCTCACGACCTTGCTTAACAACTTCTCGAAAGTCTTAATAGTAAATCCCTTGAGGAGAAGTGCTATCGGGCCATGAATGCTTTTAAGCAAGATGTCGATTGCATGTTGTTCTTGTAGTTGTGGTTCACACTTCATACTTAGGTTCCTCCATCGAAGTATGTAATCCACCAAAGTTTCGTTCGTCTTCTGCTTCTCTACCACTAAATCACCTATAGTGATGTGGTGCTGAGCTCCGACAAATCGCTTGATGAAGAGGTTTTCTAGTTCTGAGAATGTCTTAACCGAACCATTCGGTAATTACGCATACCAATCAAAGGCGATCCACGACGAGCTGGCGACGAATTGTCGGAAGAGTAATGCATCGCTCCCGCCGGCATTGCAACAACTGGCACGAAAGTGTGCAACATGTTGTCGGGGGTTCCCGGTTCCATCAAAGGTCTTGAACAGAGGTAGTACGAAGCCTTTTGTGTATTGGACAACATCAAATTCTTCAGGGTAAGGTCTACCCGTCCGAATGGATGCCCCACTCTTTGATTGTGCTAAGGCTTCTCGCACCTGCTGTTCCACCAAGCTCTTGATATCCTTTTCAGGAATCATGCTTTGTGTCGCATCTTTCTTTAGCTGATCATCCCCGTTGACGGACGTAATCTCCTTTCCTCCGTCTACGATGTGAATGACCTCTGGGGGTGTCTCTCTTTGGGGTTGCACTTGACTTTGGAGAGTGGCTAGGGCTACGACCATCTCTTCCATCCTCTTCGCCTTTTGGGCGATCGTATCGTCTTTCTCTTGAAGCTGCCTCCTTATTACTTCTGGCTCCTCTCTTTCGCGAGCTGCGGGAGCACCTTGTGAAGGCGACGAAGCTCGTGTTTCGACCACCTTGATTTCCGCATACTCATCATCCATGAATTCTGATGAATCAATCTCATCTCCGATTTTCTCTTCACTTTCTTTTGCTAATCGTCGAATATCAGTCCTCAACTTTTCCATAGCATCCTCTAGCGGTCCTTTCTGCGCATCCTTGCAGTTGTCGTGTGATGGCTGGCGGGTTCCTTTCTCACGAGTCCCCTTTACTGCAGTAGCACTTTCTTCGAATTCAAGTCTCCTGACGAGACTTTCCTTCTCGGGCTGTTGTTTCAATCTTAATCGTCCGAGTAGTTGGACGCCATACCATCCTTCTAGCGACGGAAGGTCTAGGACCGGATGGTTCATCGGCTAAATGTCTGGAAGGTGGTATCCTCCCTAATCATGTAATCCCGAAACAACGATAGGCGGACTAGCCTTCATCCTTTTATTTGGCTTTTCTGTAACGATGGCAGGTTCTACTCGGGGCCCAAGACGGGATTTGACTGGCACCCGCCCTATCCTTCTCAAAATTTCCGATACTGGGCATTTCTCTTTCTTCGCTAGCTTCTCGATCACAGTCTGTAGTCGGGCAAATGGTGTGATCCTAGCCCTTTTCTTTCTGCTGTCGTTGTAGTATGCTGGTCGAGGTAATGTAGAAACAATCCTGCGGACATTTTCCTCGTCAGCTGCGGCGGAAAGGGGGTGGAATCTACTTCCTTCCAAAAAAGTGTATCTTCGAGCAATGGTATGTATTCGGGTAGTGGTGTATACTCGGGGATTTCGGGATTTCCTCAGGAAAGCAACTTCGGCGGCTACGGCCTTCACGGAAATCTTCCTACTTCGTTCCTTCTTTGGGTCCGTGTTAGTGATGGAATTCTTGAGCTGGACCCGATTTCAAAACGAGAAGGTCTCGCGAGGAAGTCTGTACCCTCCACGGTAACGGGTTCACCATAGTTACGGATTTCCTTCCCCTTTAATTTGGCGAAGCCGGGGTAGGTGCGGAGACAACTGGACCGGTGGGGGTAGCAACAACGATCCTCCTGCGGACGGCGGTACTCCTCTCGGCTGGAATCTTTTGCGGGGGAGGAAACTCTTGAGTTGACCTGAGGTTGAACTCGATCAACGGCTTCTCGGCTTCGGATACTTTGTTTGTCGGTGCGAAAAGGGAAACGTCGGTGATCTTGACATTTGTGTTCTCGAATCCTTGTCCAAACCGGATGATCCCATTGTCGGGCGGCTCATCCTTGTAAACGGCGAAGTCGAGTCCATTGGTGAAGGAGAAAATCAGCTTTGGGGCTTCCATTTCTGCAGGGTAGATTCGATTGTCGGTCCCAAGTTATGCTTCTTCTCATCAGGACAAAAAGAAAGGAATCGAAAAGAGTCCGAACACATTCTTGTTCATATATTTATAAGGAGAAGTTATTTGTTAAAAGAGTCATTCATTAGAGGGTTTGTTTATTTAGAACGGAATATTCAAAGATTTAGAGAAGGTAATGAATCCGATTCAGAGTTGGAAAGGAAAAGAAAGTCTTTTGCAAGACTTCTCGACTCGGAGGATCACTCCTAAACTAACACCTATTGGGGGTCCACCCACCTCGGAAATGAGGTAAAAGGATCTCGGAACCTCTCTATTTAGGGGTGTCCAAACGGTGGCTCCTAAATCCGAGAGAATGTTGGCTATACTTGTTCAAGGTAGAAATGAACATAGCATTCCAACGGAAAGAAGGGTAGTTTGATTCACTTGGAATATGGATACACTACCGATTTTTGAAAGCAGAATTGTCTGATTAAAATGGAGAGAGGAATTGTCCTTATCGGAGTTGCCAGAAATATGTCAACATATTTTTAGGTTGTGTGTTTTATTTTGAAAAGGGGGTCGCCTAACAAAAATCGTCGGCGAATTTTTAATTTAATTTAAATAAATAATTTGAAAAGTAGTATTTGATTTTGAAAATGATTTTAAGTTTGAAAATTTTAAGATATGAAATCAAACTGATTTCACATCCCAAATAGTTTATATAAACGAGCACCGCACCACAAACCGTGTATCTATCCCTAAGGATAGACACACTGCTTGATGGTGGGGCTCTATTAAATAAACTAGAAGATTTGTGACATCAGTTTGGTCTGCGAACCAATTTTATAAGCCGACAAATTCCCCTGCTTAATATGAAAGCATTAAACAGGGTTTATATTACCTGGGTTCTTTAAAATTCCCTATAAGGGCAAGCCCCTATAGTTAATTACATCTTAAGTGACGGGAATCACCTAAGAAAACTCAATAATAATCAGTAATTCTGCTCTCAAGAATTTCAAAGTTTAAGGTTTTTAAGGGATTGAATTTTGGAATTTCAATAGGGAATGGATCAAGTTTGGAACATTTTGTTTCAAGAATCCAAGGAAGAAAAATAGGAGAAATTACAGATCCGAAGCGAACTTCGGTAATTTCTCAACTATCCTATTATTTGGCTTAGATTTAGGAAAGTCCTAATGTTTATTTAATGTTTCAATCTTGCCAATTTTAATTAATTTGTATGATAGAATCACACAAATAGCCTCGAAGATGTGAGGGTTTATATCGTATCGGACGACTACCTCGGAGTCCTAAGACCAGGTTAGGGCTTAATTTGCTATGCAAATGCCTAACGAAGAGTTGAGGATTTATGTTGCACTAGGCAAACTACCTCGAAATCCTATGGCTTGGTTATTTAATTCTAGGAGAGGTTCTGTGAAGTAGACTCGGGCTCTTGCGATGACGATGGCCGTGCTGCCCACCATGCTCCGAGCTCCTTGTTGTTGCAGAGGTTTAGTTATAGAAGTCATAAATCGGAAGATGAGAAAAGTGTTTTTGGTTTAGAGAAAATCTTAATTTCCAAGTGTTTTTATGTTTTAATTAAAACAAATCTTAAAGTTGATTATAACAACACCGGTTAAGATCCCGCGGTTCCATCCTTCCGGCATCGTTATTTTTATCGGATTCACTTAGTCCAGATGAATTTGCTAAACTCAACTGAATGAGTTCCACACTTTCATTTAGACCGTGGGAAATCCCGTTAGCAACACGTAGGTTACATCATCCAAGGTATTCCCGATCATCCAACAGGACGTTTTAATTTAGTTGTAATTGCAGTTTTGTGTTCTGTTTGTGATTAAATTTTGAGTTGTTTTATATTTTGAAATGTTGTGGCGGTGAATTTTATCTTGTAATGATTTTTAATTTAGTTTTAGTTTCAGTTTTAGGGGCTATCCTAAAGGTGTGGGTTTTCATGCAATAGTTGTTTATCATGCAAGAAAAGTAAGTGCGATGCGATAAAATAAATTGCAATAAGGTAAATTGCAATAAAATAAAAGCGTACCTGGAGGGTCTTCCCGTCATCCCAAGCTGCACTTAAACACAATTTAGAATATTTAAGCAAGTTCCTAGGTAAAGCTAAGGGAAGGGTTATGGTTTTCTACCAAATTCCTAATCCTATAGCTAGTCATTTCCTATGACGTTTATGTTCTTGTGTTTTGGTTTGAGGATGATTTTCTTCATCAAAGAACAATTAAATTCAATTGTTCTTATAAACATCCTATCATATTGAGGAAGTGCTTAAGACGAGTCTTAAACATCTTTTCAATACTGCTAGGATTGTTTTAAGTCCAAATGAATTTAATTATACAAATGAATTAATTGTCCGAGAATTCAAGTTTTATTATCTTGCTCAGTGAACTAGGATATTTTAATATCCTATAAGTGAAGTAACATTTCATTTAATGTTTTGTTTAGGAGTTATGATAACCAAAGTTTTCGAGGGCAGATTGGTGTTCAAGTGGTTTGTGATTTGGTTTAATTTCAGTTATCAGATTTAAATTTGGAATAATGTTCAAGTTGCTTTATATTTAATTTCTTTATGTCTTAGGTGATGTTATTTTTAATTCAATTTAATTTAACTTTAATTTAATGTAATTTGGTTTAGTTTTAATTTTAATTTAATTTTGATTTTTTAATTTTAATTTTAATTTTAATTTCATTTGATTTGATTTTATTTTATTTTAATTTAATTTAATTAAATTTAATTTAATTTAATTTAATATGTTTTAATTTAATTTAATTTAATTTAATTTAATTTAATTATTTATTTTTTTTAATTTAATCCTATTTAATTTAATTTAATTTATTTGATTTAATTTAATTTAATTTATTTAATTTGTTTGATTTAATTTAATCTTTAATTTAGTTTTTATTTTTAATTTTAGTTTAATTGAAAATTTAAAAAGAGTTTAATAATTTAACTTTTTAATTTAATTTTAATGATTAAGTCCTTTAAAATTTTAAAACTTAAATTTGAATTATCATTTTAATTAGGAATTAAATATTATTGAGATGATTAATTTAGGGATTTTTAAATTAAAGAATAAATCTCTTCCTAATAATATCCCTATTTTAATAATTCCAATTTTATTATTCTTCCAAATTTAATCAATTATTTAATTAAGGTTTATTTCAATTATTTTAAATTGTTTAGTAGGTTTCTACCCTTTAATTATTTAAATTTCAATCATCCAAATCAGATTAAGATCAAATATTCTACATGTTAATTTTATTAAACCTAAAGTTTTAATTAAGGGTTAAAATTTTAATTACCATTTTTGCCCTTCAAGCTTAATAATTTCATAACTCACTAAATTGAGCTTAAATGAACTTGAAATTTTTATGTGACTTCACGCATATGCCAATAAAGACATGAGAGGGGAAAATGTGATTTTTCTGTATTTAATTTATTTATGTAATTATTTTTTGTGGAAAATAGGAATTTCCAAGGAAAATTTAATAATATGACCAAGGGAAAGTTTCTGTCCTTAAGAAAATTATGAGACATTCCTAATGACCGAGAGGACCACTTGGACTAATTTTGGTGATTTTTTTAAATTATATTATTTTTATTATAATTATTTTAAGTTTGGGAGTATTAATTAATTTAAAAATAAAATAAAGGTTGAAAAATGAAATTTATATTTTTAAAAAATCTCTCTGATATCAAGAAAATCAGAGAATCAATTTTTGCAATTTTTTGATTTTTTTTGATTTATTATAATTATTTTAGTGAAAATGCTAGAAAATACATTTTTTTTAATTTTAAAATTATCCTAGGGCTTTAAAATTTAATATCTCATTAAATAGACCTAAGAAAAATATGGGATTTGTTCCTAAGTGATTAAAATTCAAAATGTGACATTTTGGTGAATTTTATTATTTTTATGATTTTTATTATTTTTTAATTATTAAAATATTAAAATAATGCAAAAAATTAATTTTTTTTTAGAAAATTGAAATTTTAATTTCCTTAAATTCCCCTGATATCAGAGAGGCTCTAAAACCAATTTGGTGAATTTTTTAAAGGTATTTTGGAAGTTATGAATTTTTAAAGTTTAAAATGGCTAAATGGCTTAATCAACCCATTTAGTAGGGCTAACAAGTCCAATTGACTTCAAATTTTTATGGTGGGTTCCTATGACCCTAAAGGTCAGTGGAGAATTGATTTCAAGTCAATTTGATGTATGGTTAGCTCTAACTAATTAAGGAGCTATTTTGTGTGTTTAAGCCAATTAGTGTTATTTTAAATGAACTAATTTAAAACCTATTTTTCCTAGGGTCCTCTGGTCATAAGAAACATCACCAAATTTTTCTAGAATTTATTGCACAACATGCTAATTATTAGATTTAAAATACTCAAAACAGTAACATGAATTTGAAAAATCAATAACTTCTCATAGGGATGGCCTCGACTTTGGAAAATTCGGGGAATGTTCCCAAATTCAGAGGCTTCAAAAGCCTTATGGTCTCATGCCATGGTGAATTTCCTATATGCATGGAGAATTAAAACAATGCAGAACTGAAATAAATCATTAAAAATAAAATACTTAATGAAATTAAATGATTTCTTTTCCACATTATTCTCCTCTGTTCACAGAGCAAGAGGGTATTTTTATTTTATTTTTCTGATTTTTCTACACAAAGTAATGGATTTTTGAAGTTTAGGGAATTAAATAAATAGAAAAATACCCTAATTTTCAACTTATCCACGCGGCGCCCTGTCATCCTCGGCATCTCCAAACGGCCACGCGGCGCGCCCCCATTCAACGCCGCATTCCGACTCGGCGCCACGCGGCCCACGGTTCACGTATCTTCTCCTGGTCTGATGCCATCTGAGCCGTCTGTCCGCGCGTGTATTGAATGAACGGCATCCGTTCATCGTCCCCAAGCCTCCTAGCCTGAGAACCGTCCATCTTCTAGGCCTAAGATCTCACTCGATACTTGACCAAATTTAACGTTCTTATGCTCTATGGATTCTTCTCGAGAAGACAAACACATCCATACGGTTTATGTGGCATGAAATTGACTCAATAAAAATGGAGAATATTCAGAAGCTCAGGAAGAAGAGTGAGGCCATACCTTTGCTCAGAGAAGTGTGGCTTCGATCTGAGGGTTGTGTCACCTTCGATTGCGTCCCGGCGAAGCTCCGGATGAAGTCTCCCGGTCCGGTGAATTTCCTAGCTATGAAAGTGACCACGGCCGATCAAAAAGCTTGGAGAGCTGGAGCAACTCGGGTGGCTTGGAGATGGGGCTTTCGGTGGGAAACTTCTCCTCTTGGTCCGAGTGAAGGTGTAGGACCGAGTCGATTTGAGGATTGGCTCACTATGGCAAAGTGTCCTGGTTTTGGGTGAAATTTCAGTTGAGAAATTGGATTTTGTTGGTGGGCATTAGGGCAAATTGACACTAGGGATCAACTGCTCTAAGGATGGAGAAGGGTTTGGAACAATTTTGGCAGAGTTTCGGCAAGGTTTGTGCAACTCTCTCCTCATGGCCGTGAGGGGGTCGGGTTTAAATAGAGGTGGGTCGGAGAGCCTCACGGGGATGGCCGAGGGCACGGATCGAGCTGCTCGGTCATGGGAAGAACGACCATGGTGGCCATTGGGCATGGGGCGGCTCGGCGAGGTGGAATTCCAAAGTTGGCTCACATGTGAGCTCTCGGGTGTGGTGTTTTCCGGCGACCCGGGCGGGCTGGCCGGCGGGCGTGGGTCTCCTCGGGGTCGGTGAGGTCGGAGCTTGATTCCTCCGAGTTCGATTGATGGTTTCCATGTGTAAAGGTGGTGAATTGAAATGGAATGGGAAAAGGGTGATTTTGGCTTGGTTTAGGTCAACCCAAGTATTTGTGCTTGGTTCACCATCCAAGGCTTGACCTTGGGCTGAGGGGGAATCATTTGGGCCAGCTAAATTGTGGTAATGAAGTCCCCATCCATGGTGAGGTGGCTAAACATGGTTTAGAGTGTATCATGCTTAAGGTAAAAATGGCTTAAAAAGGGTTTAAGAAAGAGACCCTCTCTCTTACCATTAATGGTTTGGTGAGGTGGAAAGTGAATTCCATGGCTCTTATGGCTCCTATGGGGCTCATGCATGGCTTCATGGCTTGTCTTTAGCTTGGGGAAAAGCTTGGTCAATTTCATGAAAATGGATCTTAGAAATTTTGGTAATTTGATGGGAATTTGTATGGGGCTCAATTTGGAATCATTTGATGATTGATTTAAACTTAGGGATGATTTTAATTAAGGGTATGATGAGAAGAATTTGTCATATGGGCTTTAGCATGAAATTTAGGCTTTTAGAAAGGTTTCATGTAAGTGGGCTTTTGGTTTAAAAATAGATTTATGGATCGAAATTTTGTGAAGGATTTGGCCAAAAAAATGTTGGGTTTAGCTCATGGATGTGTCATGAGTGATTTGAAACAAATTGGGAGTGATTTGGGTTTGAATTGGGTTGAATTTGGGCTTCTTTGGTGAATGGGCCAATATAGGTCAAATTGGGCTAACTTGGGCCAATGTTGGGCTAGGGTTGAAAGTGATGTAAAATGAATGTTGGGAAATGTTTATGGGAGTGTTTCAAAGAGGTTTTGGCTTTGTTTGGGCTTTGATTTTGGGGTTTGGGCTTATTTGGGTTAGGTTTGGGTTTAGGTCAAAATTGGTCTCATTGGTTTTGGGTTGAATTTAATTGGGGTTTGGGTCTAAATGTTGGGCAAATCATGTTAGTGTTTTGTTTTTAGGGATGTCAAGGAAGGTTTAGAAAAGATTTGGGGTTAATTGGAGTTGAATTGGGTGAGTTTGGGTTAGGTTTGGGTCATGGGTCTAAATTGGGCTTTAAGGCCAAAAGTGTAATTGGATCAAAATATGGATCAAATTGAACTTGGATTTGGTCTAGATTGGTGTTGGGAATGTTGAATTGAAGTTTAGAATTGAATTGGACCAGAATTTGGGTCAATTGGGTAGGTTTGGTTTGACATTGGGTTCACTTTGGGTTAAAATGGGTCAAATTGGAGGTTTTGACAAAAGTAGGGTAAATTGATAAAATTGACCCATGGTGTAGTTGAACAAAATGAAATTGTTAATATTTGGGATTTTCTGGAATTTTCTGGGAATTTTCTGAATTTTTGGATTTTTGGGTCATGAGGGGTATTTTGGGTATTTGGAGGGTATTGGGAGGTATTTTTTGAATTTTTGGTATTTTTGGGCATGGATGATCAATTTGATTGGTGAGGAAATGTTCAAGGTTAATTTTTGGGAATTTTGGGTGATTTGGAAATTTTGAAAATTTGGGTAATTTCAAGGGCTTTGGGTAGGCTAGGCGGGTGTAGGGTCCCGGGGGTCAAAAATTGAAAATTTGGAAAATTGAAGATTGGGTGAATGTAAGTGGAATGAAATCATTTTGGTTGAGCCTTGAAGCCATATCAAGCCCACATGAGCCATGAAGGGACTCATTTGAGGCATCCATTATGTTGTTCCTAACCCTCTTAGCCAAGGGCTTAGGGGTTAAGGACCATCCATGTGGATTATCTTTATGAGTCAGGAGTTCAAGTTAGGTATGGGTGTGTTTTTAGGATGTGTGTGAAAGTGTAGTGTATAGGTGTAGTGTGTGTGAAAATCAGCCCCTTTACCAGACCAGGCCACCCAGGACAGTCCTTAAGGTCAAAGAGTCCTACAGGAACTCATCCTTTAAACTTCCACATTTGATTTCAACCCTCTAGGTGATTAGGGGTCTACAGTCAAGTTTGTGGAGTTTGCAGGGAGTTAAGAAGTGGTTTGAATTTCTAAAAGGTGGGTCCCAATTATAATCCTCTAAGATAGTCAAAGGAAAAGCCTAAGGCTAGATCCTAAGTACTAAAGGGAAGAAGAGAAGACCTCATCAAAAATGAGGTCAACAGTATCATCTCCCGGTCTGATGCCATCTGAGCCGTCCATCCAATACACGCGCGAATGGACGACACCCATTCATCGTCCCCGATCGACTTCACCCGAGAGCCGTCCATCTTCTAGGCTTGATATGTCTTTCGATTCTTAACCGATTTCTACATTCTTATACTCTATGGATTCGTCTTGAAGAGACGAACACATCCATACGGTTTATGTGGCATGAAATTAATCCAATCAAAATAGAGAATGTTCAGAAGCTCGGGAAGAAGAGAGAGCTCATACCTCTGCTCGCGAGAAGTGTGGCTTCGATGCGAGAGTTGTGTCACCTTCGATTGAACCTAAGCAAGCTCCAGATGAAGGCTCTGGCCCTAGGGAATTGCCTAAACCTGATTTCCACCAGACCCGATTTCAACCTTTGGATGCTAGAACAAATGGGTGGTCGGAGAGGGGGCTTTCACTGGGGAACACCTTCTCTTGGTCTTGTGCAGGTGTCGGTGAGTTTAATTTGATTTTGGTGGAGGATTTGAGAGTGTCATGTTCTGGCCTGAGAATTGAGCTCCAAAATTGAGCTCAATCAGTTTGAGTTAGGGCAGGAGAACAGTGAGAATGGATTGCTCTTGGCTAGGGGAAGCTTTGTGAGGAGTTTGGAGGGATTCTGTGAAGGTTTGGTTCAGCCAACCTTTTGGTCGAGAGGGGTTGGCTGGCTTAAATAGCCATGGCCATGGCTTCCCAGGGGGAGTTAGGGGCTTGGATCAACTGCTCAGAGCAAGGGAAGAACAGCTGCAATGGCCATTGGGCATGGGGCAGCTCAGCAGGTGGGAATTCCAAACTTTGGCTCATCCCAAGGTTTCGGCCATGGCATTTTCCGGCGACTCAGGCGGCTGGCCGGCAAGGTCGAGTCACCTGTTGTCATCGGGGAGGTCAGTGCTTGAGGTTTGTGAGTTCAATTAGCAAGTGCCAAGTGTAAAGGAGTTGAATCAAAGTAGAAGGGGGGAGGGATCATTTTGGGTTTTATTTGGTCAACCCATTGTTTAGGGCTTGGTGCACCCTCCAAGGGACTTTAGGTGCTATGGGGAATCAGGTAAGTCAGCTGGTTTTAAGTGGAGAAGTCCCCATCCAAAAATATTTGGATTAATTTTGGGTTAAGGGTAATCATGGTTAAGGTTATGACCTTAAAGGAATCTAGAAAGAGCTTCCTCCATTTGCCAATGTGGTATGGTCACATGTCAAACCTTTCATGGCTCCACATGGGGCTTAAGGATGGCTTCATGGCTCTTATATGGCTTGGGAAAAGTTGAATTGGTTTCATGGAAGTAGGTTTTAGGAATTTTGGTATTTTGGTGTGAAATTTGGATGGTTTGTCATATGGCTTAGTTTAGAAAAGTTTGATTTTTGATTTAGAACTTAGGGATGATTTTAATTGAGTAAGGATGAGATGAGATTGTAATGTGGGCCTTAGGATGGGTTTGGGCTTTTAAAATTTGGTAAAGGTGGGCTTTTAAAATGGCTTAAGGGAATGGGCTTTTATGTTTCAAAATGGGCTTTTAGATAAAAAATTTTTCAAAGGGCCATGCTAAATAAATGTTGGGTTTGGTATAGGGATGTGTCATGAGTGATTTGAGACAAATTTGAGGTGATTTGGAATTGAATTGAGTCTAATTTGGGTCCCCTTGGTGATAGGGTCAAAATAGATCAAAATGTACTAACTTGGGCTGAGGTTGGGCTAATGTTGAAATTGATGTAAAGTCAATGTTTATAAATGTTTATGGGAGTGTAACAAAGAGTTTTCAACCTTGGTTGGGCTTTAATTTTGAGATTTGGGCCTATTTGGGTTCATGGTGGATTTAGGCCTATTTAGGGAATTTTGGGTTTGGGTTGAATTTGAGTAAGGTTTGGGTCCAAATTTTGGGCAAACTATGTTAGTGTTTTGTTTATGGAGATGTTAGGGAAGATTTAGAAAAGGTTTGGGGTTAATTGGAGTTGAATTGGGTTGGTTTGAGCTAAGTTTGGGTTATGGGTCAAAATTGGGCTTTAAGCTTAAAAATGAAATTGGATTCAAATTTCAATCAAATTGGGCTTGGATTTGGTCTAGATTGATATGGGGGATATTGAATTGAAGTTTAGAATTGAATTGGACCAAAATTGAGGTCAATCGGAAAGGTTTGGTTTGACATTGGGTTCATTTGGGTTTGACTTTTGGGCAAATTGGGGGTTTTGGCAAAAGTGGGGTAAATTGACAAAATTGGCCCATGGTGTAGTTGAACAAAATGAAATTGAGAATATTTGAGATTTTCTGGGATTTTCTGGAAATTTTTGGAATTTTTGAATTTTTGGGTCAAGAGGGGCTTTTTGGTAATTTGGAGGGTATTTGGGGTATTTTTTGTAACTTTGGTATTTTTGGTTATGGATGATCAATTTGAATGGTTGGGAATGTTTAAGGTTAATTTTGGGGAGTTTTGGGTGGGTTGGAAATTTCGGAGGTTTTGGGTAATTTCAAGGGTTTTTTTGGTAGACTAGGTGGGTCCGGGGCCCAGGGGTCAAAAATTGAAATTTTGAAAAAATGAAGGTTGATCAAATGTAAGTGAAATGAAATTATTTTGGTTGATCCATGAAGCCATGATAAGCTCATATGAGTCATGAAAGGACTCATTTGAGGTATTCACTATGTTGTTTCTAACCCTCTTAGCCAGAGGCTTAGGGGTTAAGGTCCATCCATGTGAATTACCTACATGAGTCAGGATATCAAGTTGGGTATAGGTGTGGTTTTTAGGATGTGTGTGTGAGGGTGTAGTGTATGTGTAAGTCAGCTCTCATCAGACCAGGCCACCCAGGGTGATCCTAAGGCCAAAGAGTCCTACATGGAACTCATCCTTTAAACTTCCACCTTTGATCTCAACCCTCTAGGTGATTAGGGGTTTACAATCAAGCTTGCGGGGTTTGCGGGGAGTTAAGAAGTAGTTTGAATTTCTAAGTGGTGGATTCCATTTCTAGTCCTCTAGGATAGTCAAAGGAAAAGCCTAAGGCTATATCCTAAGTACTAAAAGGAGAAGAGAAGACCTCATTAAAAATGAGGTCAACACGGCCGAGAAGGTGCCTTCGATGAGCCTTATGCAATTAAATTCCAGAGCTCTCGGGAAAAAACCGTCGTCGGCGGCATCAAGTGCGCCGTTGGCGCCTTAGGGAAATTTTTGCAAAAAAATGTCGTGGTCCAATACGTTCCAAATTTTCTCTATGGATTCAAATTCTATGATAATCAAAGGGTA
Source organism: Papilionanthe hookeriana x Papilionanthe teres (assembly GCA_022702705.1). NCBI lineage: Eukaryota > Viridiplantae > Streptophyta > Magnoliopsida > Asparagales > Orchidaceae > Papilionanthe > Papilionanthe hookeriana x Papilionanthe teres. The sequence goes on along the minus strand of CM040429.1, from coordinate 41,846,544 downwards.
AATATAAGTAGTAGGACTTACTATTACTACTAAATAATAATTTTAAACAAACACACAACTATTAAAGATAAATATGGGTTTCCTCTCATAAAGTGCTTGGTTTAACATCGTCAGCCCGACATATTCAGGTGTTATTCAGGTTGACTGAGCATTAAAACCTCTTTATAATTTGGTCTTTTACCCTCAAAATATGGTTTTAATCTATGTCCATTTACTTTAAATCTATTCCCAATCTTCTGATCTTCAATTTCAATAGCTCCATAAGTAAAAACTTGAATCACAGTAAAGGGTCCTAACCAACGTGACTTCAATTTCCCAGGAAATAATTTTAGCCTTGTATTGTAAAGTAAAACTTCTTGCCCTGGTTCGAAGTTCTTTCGGTTAATCTTCTGATCATGTCTTAACTTCAGTTTTTCCTTATAAATTCTATTGTTATTGTAAGATTCATTTCTTAATTCATCTAACCCATTCAATTGCATCATTCTTTTCTCACTAGCAATTTTCAAATTATAATTAAATTCTTTAATCGCCAAATATGCTTTATGCTCCAATTCTATTGGTACGTGACAAGTTTTTCCATATATAAGCCTTCAAGGAGTCATACCAATAGAAGTTTTATAAGCAGTCATGTATGCCCATAATGCAGTATCCAGTCTCATAGTCCAATCTACTTTATTAGGATTTACAGTCTTCTCTAAAATTTGTCTAATCTCACGATTAGAAACTTCAGCTAAACCACTGGTTTGAGGATGATAGGCAGTAGAGAATCTATGAACAATATTAAATTTTTCTGCCAATCTTCGAATGTATTTATTCCTAAAATGGGATCTTCCGTCAATGATAATCACTCTCGGCATTCCGTATCTTGTGAAAATGTTTTTCATTAAGAATTTTGAAACACTTTTAGCATCACAACGAGGTAAAGCTTGTGCTTAAATCCACTTTGACACATAATCAACTGCAATCAAAATATATAAGTTCCCAAATGAAGGAATAAATGGTCCCATGAAATCTAATCCCCAAACATAAAAAATTTCAACTTCTAATATGAAATTTAGAGGCATTTTGTTTCTTCTAGATATATTACCTACTCTTGGACATCTATCACAAGTTTTGATAAATCTGTAAACATCTCTAAAAAGAGTAGGCCAATAAAATCCAGCATTTAAAATTTTATATCCAGTTTTGTCAATGCCAAAATGTCCTCCAAAATCAGAATCATGACATTTTTGAATGATCTGTTCAATTTCTTCATAAGGAACACATCTCCTAATAATAAGGTCATTACTTTATTTATATAAATATGGTTCATCCCAAAATATGATTTTGAATCATGAACAAATTTTTTCTGTTGCTGCAATGTTAGCATAGGTGGCAAAATATTACTTACTAAATAATTTACTATATCAGCAAACTAAGGTATTTTCCACTCATTTATATTATAAAGTTGTTCATCTGGGAAACTTCCTATTATTTAATTGTCGGTGTTAGATAATTCATGATATTCTAATCTCGACAAATGATAAGCAATTTGATTTTCAGTTCCCTTTCTATCAATCACCACAAAATCGATTTCTTACATTAAAAGTACCCAGATAATTAATCTTGTTTTAGTATCCTTCTTTTGCATCAGATATTTAATAGCAGAATGATCAGTATGCACAAAACATTTAGTTCCAATTAAATATGATCTAAATTTATCAAAAGCATACACAATAGCTAGTAACTCTTTTTCAGTAACCATATAGTTAATTCGAGCATCATTAAGAGTTATAATAGCATAATATATAACCTTAAAAATTTTGTCATATCTTTGACCAAGAACAGCTCTAATAGCATAATCACTAGCATCACACATTAGTTCGAATGGTTTCTCCCAATCAGGTGAAACTATTACAGGTGTTGTGATTAGTTTTTCCTTTAATAACTCAAAGGTATTTGAGAAGTCTTCAGTAAATTCAAATTTCTTATCTTTCTCTAAAAGTTAGCATAGAGGTTTGGTAATTTTTGAAAATTATTTAATATAACACCTGTAGAAACCAGCATGTCCAAGAAAACTTCTTACCCCTCTCACTGTAGTAGGAGCTGGTAATTTAGCTATCACTTGAATTTTTGCAGGGTTTACTTCCATGTCATTTTCTAAAATTTTATGCCCTAATACAATTCCTCCTGTAACCATAAATTGACATTTCTTCCAATTTAGAACTAAATTAGTTTTTTCGCATAGCTCCAAAACTTTTTTAAGATTATTTAAGCATGCGTCAAATGATGTTCCAAACACAGAGAAAGCATCCATAAATACTTATATTCCATTTTCTATTAACTTACTAAAAATTGACATCATACATCTCTGGAATGTTACAGGTGCATTACATAGTCTAAAATGCATTCTTCGAAAAGCAAAAGTTCCATAAGGGCTAGTAAAAGTTGTTTTCTTTTGATCCTCAGGAGCAATAGGTATTTGATGGTAACCAGTATATCCATCTAAAAATTAGTAGTACTTGTGTCCAGCAAGTCTATCCAACATTTGGTCTAGGAAAGGAAGAGGAAAGTGATCTTTTCGAGTGGCGACATTTAATTTTCGATAGTCAATACAAATACACCATCCAGAAACTTGTCTAATAGGTATTAATTCATTATTTTCATTTGCTTCAACAGTTACTCCTCCTTTTTTGGGAACACAATGAATTGGACTTACCCAAGTACTATCTGAAATAGGATATATAATTCTAGCACCTAACCATTTTAAAATCTCTTTTTTAACTAATTCTTTCATAATAGGGATTAGTCTCATTTGAGGGTCAATTCTCGGTTTATGTTCTTCATTTAATAAAATTTTGTGCATACAAATCAAATGACTAATTCCTTTAATATCAGCTAAAGTCCAACCAAAAGCTCTCTTGTATTTTTTTAATGTATCCATTAATTTTTGTTCCTGAATTTTATCTAAGTATGAGGACACAATTACTGGTAATGTTGAAAAATCTCCTAAAAATGTATATTTCAAATGAATTGGAAGATTTTTTAATTCAAGTTCAGGGGGCTTTACAATAGATGGAATTAATTTTTCGTTTTCTGGTGCTATTGAATTGAGCTTTTCAAATTTTTCCTGAATATAATCAGCTTCTTCGCTATCAATTTCATCATAATTATCTTTTTCGATTTCTTCTTTTTCTTCATAATTTTATTTAAAATATTCTTTTCTTAGATAATCACATATATCCATTCTAAAACATTCATCATCTTTTTCTATTGATGGATATTTCATTGACTTAGAGATGTTAAAGGTTACCTCTTGATCATTTACTCTCATAGTCAATTGTCCTTTTTGAATGTCTATCATGGCTCTTTCTGTAGCTAGGAATTATAGCACTACACTCTTCACTGAGTGCAACAGTTTCATGATCTAGTAACTTCCTCTTTTGTTGAGTATATCCTTCATAAATTTAACATAATTAGACATTTGATTTAAAGATTCAACAAAAGGAATATTTATTGACAATTTTTTCAAAATTTCTAAGAATTTAGCAAATCTTTTTCCTTTAACTTGTTGCTTTAATCTTTAAGGAAATGGTGGAGATGATTTTTCAACAGTAATTTTCATAGGTTTCAGAGGAAAATCAGGATATAAACTTTCGTTTTCTCCTTCAGTTTCTTCTTTTTCCTTTTCAACTACAGTTTCTTTTTGAACTCTGTTTCCAACTCTTTTAGACTTCTTAATTAAATAGCTTTGATTTGTTCTTTTCCTTGATCTTTAGGACTTACTTCAATATTGCTAGGTAAAGTTCCAACAGGTCTATTGCTTAACGCAGAAATAATTTACCCTAATTGGTTTTCTATGTTTTTTATAACATTTCCTTGATTTTGTAATTGATTACCCATATTCAAAACTAATTCTTCCATAGACAACTTCTTCTCCTTGAATTGTGAATTATTATAAAAACCTGGTAGATTAGAAGTTCTATAATTGGAATTACCATGATTATTTATATTTCCTAATGGATTTACAGGATTGATCCCCCACTGAGGATTAACATTATTATTTTGGTTATTCCAATTAAAATTTGGATGATTCTTCCAACCTGGATTATAATAATTTGAATAAGGATTATTTTTTCTATTATTTATTACATTTATAGTTTCATATGAAGATTGAGCATCTACAATTTATTCTAATGAATTTTCTTCTAACACTGTAGGTGTTTGAGAATGATTCATTTCATATTGATCTATTTTTTTGAAAGAGTAGCAATTTGAGAAACTATCATAGTTAAAGCATGAGAATCATGAATACTGGTTACTCTCTTAGGATTTACTCTTTCAGCAGGCCATTGAAAATTATTGGTAGCCATTTCTTCTATTAACGCATAGGCTTCTTCAAAAGGTTTAGACATTAGTGATCCACCATTAGCAGCATCAATTATAGATCTAAGAGATCCTACTAATCCATTATAAAATGTTTGAATAATCAACCTATCTAGTAAAGCATGATGTGGACATTTCCTAAGAAGTTCTTTAAATCTTTCCTAATATTCATATATCGATTCTCCCTCATACTGACTGAAAGATGTGATATTGTTTCTAAGCTTAGCAGTCTTAGATGGTGGAAAATATTTCGATAAGAATTTTTGTGACAGTTCTCCCGAAGTTCTAATAGATCCAGGTGCTAATGAATTTAACCAAGCCTTAGCCTTATCCCTTAGCGAAAAAGGAGAGAGTCTAAATCTGACAGCATCATCAGACACTCTATCGTACTTATAAGTAGCACAAAGTTCTAAGAAACATGCAAGATGTAAATTGGGATCTTCATTTGAAGTTCCACTAAATTGATTGTTTTCTACCATTTGGATAATTGCAGGTTTAAGCTCAAATGAATTAGCGGCTACATCAGGGTTTTGGATAGTTAAGTGAATTTCATCTAATGTAGGGTTAGCGTAATCTCTTAATGGTCTAGATTGATGTTCATTTTCTATTCTTTGGTTATTTACTTTGATTTCCATTGTTTCAGAATTTATAGGTTCTTTTCTTAGTTTTCTAATTCTCCTAACAGTGCGTTCTAATTCCGAATCGTAGGGTATAAGATTTTCAGAACCAAATTTATGCATACAATCGAAATCAGTACACAGCAAAATAGTTAACTAAATAAGTTACAATTCTATTAAAAAGGTTTTGTAACAGTCCTAAATTCTCCGTTACTTTAATTATGTTATAAACTATTCTTATAACAAATAAAAATTTCACCAGCAACGGCGCCAAAAACTTGATCCGCTATTTTAAATATACATAAAAATATAAGTATTTGACATCACTACTAAAAGATATAAATCCTCAGCAACAACACCAAAAACTTGAATTGGAGCGTAATTTTAATTTTAGTAACAATTAAATATTATAATCTTTTGATCGTAGAGTTATCTTTAATAGTAAGTATACGTATCGCTCAAGTAATACAGGGCTCTAGTGGAGTCTTGGTTATCGATCCCACAGGGAAATATATTAAAGCCTATGGACTAGGATTATATAAACAAATTCAGAATCATAACTAAATTGGAATTGCCTCTCTGTCACTAATACACAATCGTTAATAATATGAAATTTATATATAAACTAGTTTTACTAACAATTTACTAATACTACTAAAGTTGCGTTCAAATATATAATAACAAGAATCTTTCTCCTTTGTTAAGATATTTTAAGTGAAGCAATAATTGAAATTAGTTTTATATGTGTTGTGCCAAATAGGAGCATACATATTCTTTACCCTTTGGTCCAGGCATAAAGAACATTGACTAATCCTATGCTTGCTTACTGAATCTGCGGCTAGACTAGGAGAATACCGGCTCTCACTTCAGAGCTCCCACATTCTCCTAACCTGAGGGCTAACAATCTACACATCAGCACCCAAACGATAGGACCGAATTGAGGATTTTAGCCTGTCACTCTAAAATCTCCAATTCTACGCCCGATTAATATTATTTCTCTATTTATTTGCACTTCTCCTTTCAAGGATTTACCCGTCTACCTTTCAAAGAGAAATGTGATACATACTAGTTAAGAATCCTTAGCCCATGGTCAGATCTTAAGAACTCTTCACAGATTTTAACAATACAAATTGCCAATTTGTATAGTAAAGAAAGTTTAGGTATAGTATCAACACAACTTCTTTATATTAGGTTTAATACACTAATTCATATAATCATTTCACAAAAAAACATCAAAACAAGGAGAAAGACAGAACAATTACTCATAATTCATGAAGATGATGCAATAAAACTTGAATTTCACATAAAAAAGTAATGTTCTACAAATTATAGTAAATAAACACAACTTATCTTAAATTCCTCCCCAAGCAAACTCCTTGAAGTTCCTCTGAATCTCTTCCTTTCTTTACAGTACGTGGAATTCTTCTTCGAAACTGCAATGCAGAAGAGATATCTCACTTTCCTTCCACTCCTACAATTCTTTGAAGAACTCCTCGCAAAATCTCTATTTGAACTCACTACCCACTAATTAACAACACTAAAATAACTATCTACTCACTAATATACACAATAGTTGACTCTTTTGGATACTTTGGACTCTCTAGTAAACACGAAGGAGACATTTTTTCAGCCTAAATTGGTTCTTTTTTATATTGTAGAAGAGTCTCTAAGGGTTTTGCAGACACCCCTTTGAAAATCGTTCACATTCGACGCATTTTTGGAAAGATTCGTCGATCCTGCCGTCGGCGGCCTCGAACTGCGTCGTCGACGGCCTTCTAGAAACAGTACTTTAAACAGGCCCCGCCATCAATGGCCTCGACCTTCCGTCGGCGGCTTTCCATGTAATTTATTCTGAACTCTTGGGAAAATCACGCCATCAGCGCCATCAACCTCGCCATCGGCGCCCTAGGTCAAATTTGCATAATTTGGTCATTTTTGCTCCAAATTCGCTCCTTTTTGCATATTTTCGCTCCTTTGTCCTTAAATCTTCATACCTGCAGAAAAACACCAAAAATACCCTTCTTTAAAATGCAATATCATCAAAATCAGTATAAAATAAGCATGAAAATCTTAACCTTTTTTCCTTGGGTCAGTTGTCAATTTAAATTTCATTCAACAAATTTTCTAGAAAAGCCCGTTCTTTCCATAACCAAATTGAGATTTTTTGAACTTATCTTGTCAAAGGCATGTTCTATATCAACCTTCAGGTCCATGATATAGAATTTAGAAGTGAGTGCTTGAATTTGTTGATAAATTATTGTGTTAGAAGATAATGGTTAGAGATAGATATTTCGAGCATAAAGGACAATTACTCCTCTAAGATGATGGATGGGAGGATACCATTGAGCTGGTGAATGAAAGCCTTAGTCCAAACCCTATGGATTATTTGGCAATGGCTAATAGGTCTAAACATTGAATGTGAGTTTGCATTTGAAATTTTAGATGATAGCACAGTCATGCTTTCCTTCCACCACTACAGGAGTCAAAATTAGCATGTGATTATTTTTGACCTAAATATTAGCATCAAATTAGCATTTGAAGTATGTCGAAACCTTATTTATGATATTTGTGTCAGATTTTGTGTCCACTCAGCATCCAATAATTCTACAAAAAATTTAAACCTCAATTGTTGAAACCTATAACTGACTTGCAATGGATATTAAATCAAATATATTCCTAATAATTCAGTGCAAAAATTTTGCTTAAAACTTTTACACATTACCCAGTGCAAAAAATGATGAAAATTCTCAACAAGCAACAATTCTCCACGTTTCCTTAATTTTTTCTAATGATCATGACACAAATTTGCCAGAAATCTAACGCAAAGGCCCTTTTATTCAAAACCCACGTGTTTAAACCTATTTTCTTCTCCAGCACCTCTCTCCTTCTCTACCTGAAACCCTCGGCTCCTCCCCTCTCTGCATGAAACCCTTGGCTCCTCTCCTCTCTCCATGAAACCCTCGCTTCCTCCACTCTCTACTTGAAACCCTAATTTCTCCCCTCTGTCCTAACCCTCGCCTCCCCCTTGCCTCCACCCCTCTTTGTCTGATACCCTTGTTCAAAGCCAACACTATCATTAATAAACCTTTGCAATACACTTATCATTAGTGAGCATAGAGGTAACTACCGGAGCACGGTATTACAGAGACCATCGAAACTCCCATTGAGGAAGGAAAGTCTATTCACATCATTCCTCCTCATTTTAAATTTTAAAAAGTGAAATGGGCTTTTTCATGCATAGGTAAGGTGATATTTATGTAAAAATTGAAATTTATGTGTCAGTTATGTATACACACATGAATTTGTTGAATTAAATTTGGTGGGTTAAAGTGGAGAAAAGTGTCAAGTCTATTGTTCAAAGTGATGATGATATAAATGAGGATGTTATTAGTAGAATTCAAGTTGTTTGGTTGAAGTGGAGGAATGTAATGGGTTTATTATTCAAAGTGTTTGTGATATAGATGGGGATTTTCTTTTCAAGTTAGTTGGTTGAAGTCCATAAGTGTGTTGGGCTTTTTGCGTGATACAAAAGTAGCACTTAGATAGGATGTAAACTTTTATAAGATGGTGTTGAGACCTACTGTGTACTATGATGTAGAATGTATGCCTAAGAGAGCATAAAATAAAATTAAGTGTTGATGAGATGAGAATGCTTATGTGGATGAGTGGCTTTACACTTAGAGAAAAAATGAGGAATGGATATATCTGTGATAGGGTTAGTATAGCTTGAGTGGAGGATAAGATTGAAGAGGGACGACTTCGTTTGTTTAGTCTCATTAAACATCAACCATCTAATGATCCTATGAAGAGAGTGGATGTTTTAAATTCGACTTGTGCTAAAAAAGACAAAGGTAGACATAAAACTAACTGGGCATATTGTATAAAAAATGATCTTAAGCTACTATTAAATGAAAATATAACATAGAACACAATAGAGAAAAACAATTTCTGTAGTTGACCACACTTAGTTGGCTACATAGCCTAGTATTACTCGACTTTAGATACATAACCCAATGTTGATTACTACATCATTACTCATATTGGAAAATTTGCCCAAATTGAGCATGTAAAATAACATTCAATTATCTAAGAAGATTAGGGAATCCTTTATTTTAGCCTTGCAATAACCTGAGATCAGCTTGACCAAGTAGTGTTGACTTCACTAGTTGAGGCTTGCTACTTCAAAAAGGTTCCTGGATTCATTTTCTTTGACAAGAATTAGCTCCTATGAACCATTGAGCATAATCATCCACTTCACATATTGATCAATATTGATTAACTTTTTAACTCTCTAGAGTGCTTGTTGATTCATGTGCCTTGATTAGTATTATGATCCTTGAGCATGCAATTTTTATTTTCTCTAATGATAATATTGATCTATAAAGCTACATCTTGTTGCAAATATATTTTTAAAATTCAAGATCTCAGACAAGGTCTTGATGCGATTGGTTTGAATACATGAATTCGACACCACTACTAGGAGATATAATTCTCCAGCAACAGCGCCGAAAACTTGATGCAACTAGACTTTACTTCTACAATTTTAAATGAAATATTTTGTTAACTTCAAATTTATATATTTATAATGATTTTGTAAATTCCAAGCATTCAACTCAAGTATACGTATCGTATCAAGTAATACAGGGCTCTAGTGGAGTCCTGGTTATCGATCCCACAGGGAGGTTTTAAGTAAAAGTTTTAACAAGTTAGAATAATGCATTAGAACTTTCTTCTAACACTACTACTATTATGCAGAAAATAGTAACAACCAACTAAACTAAAATTACTTCTAATAACTTTGAAAACAGAATTAACTAACAGACACACTAAACTAAGTATTTAAAAGGTTTTTTATATATGAGAAAAGTATCTTTCTTCTTGTAATGAGAATATTATCTGTGGATTGATATGGATTAATTATCTAATTTATTGTGCCAAATAGGAGCATAGATGATTATTTACCTTTAGAAGAGTACCCCCACCTCTAAATAAGAAAAGAACATTGACACATTCTAAGTTTAGTTACTAACTCTAGGGCAGGCTGGGAGGATACCGGCTCTCACTTCGGAGCTCCCACGCAGCCTTCACCCGAAGGCTAACCTTTGATATTAGTTACTAATCTTAGAACCAATCTGGGGATTTCGACCGTCACCCCGAAATCTCCACATTGAAGTCCTTCAGAACACATTTCCCTATTTATTTCAACGCAATTCTCATGAACTACGCAATTCATCCATGGAAATTGAATGGATCTTTCATTATTGTTGTAAGACATTATATTCTTTCAAACTTAATGTTCAACAACATATTTTAACATTTCAATTGGCCAGATTGAAAGTAAATTAAGTTCTAAATGAAAAACCATCACAATTTCTTCATCACATTAAACGAACATCAAATCCACTTCAAACCATCATCACATCTCTAAGCAAGAAGAAAGACAAAGGAGACTACTCAGAATTCATGGAGAAGATACAATAAAACATGGATTTTATATATAAAAGAAAAGTCATACAAACCAAAAAGGAAATACAACTTATCTCTTTCTCTTCCTCAATGAAAACTCCTTGAAGTTCCTTTGAATCCTCTTCTCTTCTTTACAACACTTGATTCTCTCTTTAGAATGGAAAGGAAGAAGTAATCTCTGACTTTACTCCTTCTCCTTCACTCCTTAAAGAAGAATCCCTCTCTTATACACTAAATCCTAACACTAAAAACTAAGAGAAAGTAATGGAATGCAAGAGAGCGCACTCTAAAACTCTCTAGAACTACTTTAGATGTCTCTTCCCTCGTCTAAATTCAATTATTTAAGAGTTAGGGACGAAATCTCAAGAGTTTCCATAGGCATCTCTTCAAAATTTCGCCAAAACTCTCAAAATATGAATTTTACTGACCTTGGGCACCGGTAGCGCCAGATTGGGTGTCGGCGGTGCTCTATCATCCATAATATTTCTGAGCTCTCTGAATTTGGGTGCCGGCGACGCCAGAGTACCTTTTTCACCATTTTTCTCCTTTTTGCTCCTTTTCGCTCGGAATTCGTTCCTTTTTTATTCTTTTCGCTCCAATCACCTAAAATCATCATACCTGCAATAAATCATGAAAATATCTTTCTTTAAAGTGCAATATCACCAAAAATAAATAAAATTAGATAGCATAAACTATATATATTTTTGGTGCATTAAATTCCCCCAAACTTAAACTATTACATGTCCTCAAGTAATCCTTTTACTACATAAAATATAACTCTAGGCAATGTACTTTTCAATTGTAAGACCCTAAAATTTTCATTCAGAAGAGTATAGTGGTTAGATTTTTAGAAAAAGTTTAGTAACTTAGGTCAAAATTACACGCATTAAAATATTCAGTAATCAAGTATAGGAGTTCTATTCTTCTATTTATTTCAAGATGAACCATAATTTGTCACATTAAGAGTGCCTTAAAAGATTATGTGAGAAAGGAGTTCATGCAAACTTTACTAGAATGTAGGCTAGTACTTTAAATATAAATTCAAAAGTGAAATCAAGTTTTCTCTTTAGGGTGATTCAAGTGAAGCCAATTTTTGATTAGGCATCTCCTCAAGCTTCTCCTCATAAATATTTTTCTTTTTTTTTTTCCTTTTCTTTTTCTTTTTCTTGTTGGGATTATTTTTCAATCCTTCTTTTCCTTTTTTTCTTTTCTTGAGGATTACTATATTTGCATAGCCTTTAATGATTTTGAACTTCACTCTCCTTTTTCTAAAGTTCAAACTTAAGTCACCTCCTTACTTTATAGTTAGGTACAGGCTTTATAATTTTTCATAAAGTTACAATCTCTTCTTAACACACAACACTTTAAGTCCCTTAACATTTCAAAAATACAGTTTTCTTTACTTTAAATAGTTAACTATAATCAAAACCTTTCATACCAAATATCTTACTTCTATAAAATCAACTTTTATTACAAAAAATTTTCATCTTATCCTTCCATAATATTCAACTGAAATAAAAAGTTTTAGTTATCTTACAATGAGGTTCAACTGCCTGAAGTTATGCTAATAACTTTTTAAAAATATAACAGTTGAGAACAAATAAAATTTTTGTATTTCTTTACCCTCCCCCAAACTTAAATTTTCAATGAATTTGAAACAGTTGAGAGTAAAAGAAAACTAACATTTCTGTGCTGGGACCTTGAAATCTTCAATAGTTATCTGGTATTAATCAACATTTATAACTAGCAGGCATGAACCAATTAGTAGCAGTGATATAAAATTTTTTGAATATTTGCATGGGTAAAGAGAAATTGATAGTAAACATCTAAACATCCAACAGAATACTACAACAAGAAACAAAAAATAACTTTACTATCAGTAAAACTAACAGTTTTTAATGTTTTAGTACAACGCAATAGTTCAACATGGAAAGTAAATAACACAACATCACACAGTACAACACAATAAGGGTACACTTCACATGAAAAGTAAATGTCCACTACATTACATCAATACAACACAACACAACAAGATCAGCAGAAATAACAAACAAACAAACTATCTACTAGTCTCCATTACCAGGACCAGCAGCAGGGTCATCAGCAGGGTCATCAGCAGGGTCAGGTCTATATGGTGTATAGTTGGGGCAAGTAGGAAATATTACATCGGACTCCCCCTTCATAAATCTAACCTGAGAATCATAATAAGAAATATCAAACTCCACTCTCCTCTGCAGATAATCTTCATTTACATCACTCCTCGCCTCAAATACATTCATCCGACCATAGAGTCTATCCATACTAGTACTCTGTAATCGCAGCTGCTCCATGATATCAGATAAAGTAGGCGGCTCAGAAGTAGATGGAACATCATAACTCGTACTAGGAATATCAGTACTCCTACGCTCAACTCTGGCTCCTACCAAAGAGTCATAAGTACAAATAATATTCTTTGTGATACATCTCAATGGCATAGCCACTTCCTTAGAACTACTGAACTCAACTCCAGACTGAACACAGAGGGCATGAACTAAAGCAGGATGTCCTAATCCTCCAGTCGTTTCACCTCTAGCAATCGTCTGAATATTCTTGTAAATAATGGATCCAATATCAATCCTTTTCATTTTCTGAGTTCGGGCGCTGGCGAATCTCAATAGGGCGCCAGCGACGCTCTATTTAAATAAATTAGCCAAACTCTCTGGATTTGGGCTCCGGCAACGCCAGTCCAAAATATTTTCTGGGTCCAAAAATATTTTCGTAAATTCGATCGTTTCGACGTCCACAATGATATTTATCACTTCAATAGGCTTTTACATCATCCCATAAGCAATAATTAACACATTTCAATACAAAAACAATAAACAACAATCTTATATATATAAAATCCAAGTTACATCAAACACACTAAATAAGTTCATTCAAACCAACAATTCTTAGATATTTAGTGCAGCAGGTACTCTACGATAAGCAAGCACTAATATCTAAGCACACACTAAAAGTAAACACATCCCAATCCAAGTTCAAATTGCAAAGCAAGTACTACTCAAACCAAACATAACTAAGCATAGCAAATCAAACACACAACATAATAGTAGGATCCATCCAAATTACTCCAGATCAGTATTAGAACTCTCCTATCCTTGAATATCTCTAATCGATTGCTGATGCACAAACAAGTTATAGAATGGATGAAATGGAAATTCGTCAGATGATTCTTCAGCAATCATCGCGTTCTTCTTCATCAAATTGACCTAGCCCATTTCCATTCGAGCAGTATGATCGAATTGTTCTTTCATTCTCCAATCTAGATGATCGAACAAATAAAAAATGTTGTTGATCTCATTCATAATATTTCGTACCTCTTTCTCCAATCGTTTAATCCTCTACAATATAATTCTGGAACCCTTAGGAAAGTAGGGTTGAATCGGCTGAGAAGTCTACATCGGTTGATCAGTAAGTAGATTCATATCATCCTCATCTCCAACTGTCTGGTAGTCGTATAGATTGATTGGATCAATAGTTCTCCATGGAAGAATAACCTTTTCCCAAATTTAATATGGTACATGTGACTGACTACATAACAAGAATATGGTGGACAGGTGTCCAAGCCTATATTTCGATCCATGAACAATTAATCCAAGTACTGATTTTACATTAAGATTGTCAATGTCATCCTGCCTTCCAGTTTGAATGCAGAAATTCAAAATGGCGCTTACCTTGGTCGCCTTACTTATCTTCAATGTCGCAAGCAATTTTGCCAGAATGAAGTAGTGTCACTGCTTCAATACTGGATTGAGAGATGTGGATGGGAAACTTATATATCCATTCTCCCCGATTTCCCATTCCTCACTTTCATCCATCAGATATCGATACACGTCACTCATATTATCTCAAGTGGCATTGAAATTTGAATAGTGGAAAATAGGAACATTTTTAATCATGAATAGATCATTGATCTGTGCTGGAGTGAATTACACGAATCTACCACACACGAACACAAATTCTTGGTTGATCCCGTGAAGATTTACAAAGAATTCTTTCACGACGGGAACAACAACGGGGCCAAAATGAAACAAAGGACTTCCCAACGTCTCTCCTTAATAATTTCTTCAGTTCTAGTTGAAGGATTTTCCATACCTCGATTAATGAAGCCCCGTTCCTTGATAATTTGACTTTTCACCATCACTGTGTTGAACAAACACTGGGCTTCAAAACTAATGAACTTCCTCCTATTGCAAATGCAAGATCGAGAGGTTTCAATGGCATAGGAATCCATAGGAACCGAATAGGTATTAGTGGTTTTTGTTTTTCAGAAGTTTAGAAGTCAAAAATGGAGTTTGGGGATTTTTAAGGATGAAAATCCCGCAAAAATCGCCAAAACTCGCATTTTGAAACTTAAAGACCGTCAGGCAGATTTTGGGCGCCGGCGACGCTTGATAGGGTACCAGCGGCGCTCAAACAGTCAAGTTCAGTTAGGTATAAACGATAGGGTGTCGGCGGCGCCAATGGTAAAAAACTACACCGAATTTCATTTGATCCAAAATATTCCAATATCTCGATTCAATCCATCACCAGTCAATTTTTTTAAGTATTTAGGAGTAATTTGGATTAGGAAACAACTATTTAAAAAGCACAACTACAACAAACAAACAAACTCACCACAAAGATACATAAGGGTTGCGTCCCATAAAGCACTTGGTTTAACGTCATCAGCCCGACAAACCATTTAGTTAATCGAGATGACTCACCATTAAAACCTCTTTGAAATCAAGTTGAAACCTGTCGGCATATTTTTAGGTTGAGTTGTATTTTTGAAAAGGAGGTCGCCTACAGAAATTGTCGGCGAAATTTAAATTTTGAATTTAATTTAAATATATATATAATTTAGAAAATAGTATTTGATTTTGAAAATAATTTTAAATTTTAAAATTTAAAGATATGAAATCAAACCGATCTCACATCCCAAATAGTTTATATAAACGAGCACCACATCACAAACCGTGTATCTACCCCGAAGAATAGACACACTGCTTGATGGTGGGGCTCGATTAAATAAACTAAAAGATTTGTGACATCCGTTTGGTCTGCGAACCAATTTTATAAGCCGACAAGTTCTCCTGCTTAATATAAATGAATTAAGCGAGGTTTATATTACTCAGGTTCTTAAAATTCCCTATAAGGGCAAGCCCTCTATAGTTAATTACATCTTAAGTGACGGGTATCACCTAAGAAAACTCTCGATAATAATCAATAATTTCGCTCTCAAGAATCTCAAAGTTTAAGTTTTCAAGGGATTGAATTTTGGAATTTCGGTAGAGGAATGAATCAAATTTGGAACATTTTATTTTGGGAATCCAAAGGAAGAAAGGTAGGAGAAATCACGGATTCAAAGCGAACTCCGTAATTTCCCGACTATCCTATTGTTTGGATTGAGCTTAGGAAAGTCCTGATATTTATTTAATGTTTTGATCTTGCCAATTTAAATTAATTAGGACTTATATTCGTATGACATGATCATACAAATAGCCTTGAAGATGTGAGGGTTTATGTCGTATCAGACGACTACCTCAGAATCCTGAGACCTGTTAGGGCTTAATTTGCAATGAAAATGCCTAACAAAAGGTTGAGGATTTATGTTGCACTAGGCAAACTACCTCGAAGTCCTATGGCTTAGTTATTTAATTCTTAAGAAAGTTTCTGTGAAGCGATTCAGGTTTTGCTGATGACGATGGTCGTGCCGCCTACCATGCTCCGAGCTCCTTGTTGTTGCAGAGGTTTAGTTTTAGAAGTCATAAATCAGGAGATGAGAAAAGTGTTTTAGTTTAGAGAAATTCTTAATTTCCAAGTGTTTTTTATCTTTTAATTAAAACAAATCTTAAAGTTGATTATAACAACACCGGTTAAGATCCCACGGTTCCATCCTTCCGGCATCGTTATTTTTATAGGATTCACTTAGTCCAGATGAATTTGCTAAACTCAACTAAATGAGTTCCACACTTTCATTTATACCGTGGGAAATCCCGTTAGCAACACGTAGGTTACATCATCCGAGGTATTCCCGATCATCCAACAAGACGTTTTAATTTTAGTTGTAGTTGTAGTTTTGTATTCTGTTTGTGATTAAATTTTGAGTTGTTTTATATTTTGAAATGTTGTGGCGGTGAATTTTATCTTGCAATGACTTTTAATTTAGTTTTGGTTTCAGTTTTAGGGACTATCCTAAAAGTGTGGGTTTTCATGCAATGATTGTTTATCATGCAAGAAAAGTAAGTGCGATGCGATTAAATAAATTGCAATAAGGTAAATTGCAATAAAATAAAAGCGTGCCTGGAGGGTCTTCCCGTCATCCCAAGCTGCACTTAAAACACGATTAGAATATTTAAGCATTTAAAGCAAGTCCCTAGGTAAAGCTAAGGGAAGGATTATGGTTTTCTACCAAGTTCCTAATCCTATAACTAGTCATTTCCTATGACGTCCAGGTTCTTGTGTTTTGATTTGAGGACGATTTTCTTCATCAAAGAACGATTAAGTTCAATTGTTCTTATAAACATTTCATCATATCGAGGAAGTGCTTAAGACGAGTCTTAAACATCTTTTCAATATTTCTAAGATTATTTTTAAGTCCAAGAGAATTTAATTATACAAATGAATTAATCGTCTGGAATTCAAGTTTTGTTGTTATCTTACTCAGTGAACTAGGACATTTGAATATCCTATGAGGGAAATAACATTTCACTTAACGTTCTATTTAGGAGTTATGACAACAAAAGCTTTTGAGGGCAAATTGATGTTCAAATGTTTTGTGATTTAATTTAATTTCAGTTAACGGGATTAAATTTGGAATAGTGTTCAAGTTGCTTTATATTTATTTTTGAATTTCTTTATGTCTTAGGTGATGTTATTTTTTTTAATTCAATTTAATTTAACTTTAATTTAATTTAATTTAATTTAATATGATTTAATTTAATTTAATTTGATTTAATTTAATTTAATTTAATTTAATTTGATTTAATTAAATTTAATTAAATTTAATTTAATTTAATTTAATTTTAATTTTAATTTATTTTTTTAATTTTAATTTAATATTTTATTTTTTTTATGTTTTAAAGATGATTTAATTTTAATTATTAAAGTTTTAATTTAATTGAAATTTTAAAAGTATTTAATTTAAATAATTTAACTTTAATTTAATTCAATGATTAAGTCTTTTAGCATTTTAAATCTTAAATTTGGATTATCATTTTAATTAGGAATTAAATATTATTGAGATGATTAATTTAGGGATTCTTAAATTAAAGAACAAATCTCTTCCTAATAATATACCTATTTTAATAATTCCAATTTTATTATTCTTCCAAATTTAATCAATTATTTAATTAAGGTTTATTTCAATTATTTTTAAATTGTTTAATAGGTTTCTACCCTTATTATTCAAATTTCAATCATCCAAATCAGATTAGGATCAAATACTTTACTCTTTAATTTTATTAAGCCTAGAGTTTTAATTAAAGGTTAAAATTTTAATTACCATTTTGCCCTTCAAGCTTAATAATTTCATAACTCACTAAATTGAGCTTAAATGAACTTGAAATTTTTTATGTGACTTCACTCATATGTCAATAAAGGCATGAGAGGAGAAAATGTGATTTTTCTGTATTTAATTTATTTAAGTAATTATTTTTGGTGGAAAATAGGGATTTCCAAGAAAAATTTAATAATATGACCAAGGGAAAGTTTCTATTCTTAAGAAAGTTATGGGACATTCCTAATGACCAGAGGATCACTTGGACCAATTTTGGTGATTTTTTGAATTATATTCTTTTTATCATAATTATTTTGAGTTTTGGAGTATTAATTAATTTAAAAAATAAAATAAAGGTTGAAAAATGAATTTTATATTTTTCAAAAATCTCTCTGATATCAAGGAAATCAGAGAATCAATTTTTATAATTTTCTGATTTCTCTTTGATTTGTTAGAATCATTTTAGTGGAAATACTAAAAATATACATTTTTTTAATTTTAAAATTACCTTAGGGTTTTAAAATTTAATATCTCATTATAGAGACTTAAGAAAAATATGGGGTTTGTTCCTAAGTGATTAAAATTCAAACTGTGACATTTTGGTGAATTTTATTATTTTTGTGATTTTTATTATTTTTAAATTATTAAAATATTAAAATAATGTAAGAAAATCAACTTTTTTGAAAAATTGCAATTTTATTTTTCTTAAATTCCCCTGATATCAGAGAGGCTCCAAAACTAATTTGGTGAATTTTTGAAAAGAATTTTGAAAGTTATGAATTTTTAAAGTTTAAATTAGCTAAATGGTTTAATCAACCCATTTGGTGGGGCTAACCAAGTCCAATTGACTTTAAATTTTTATGGTGGGTTCCTCTCGATCCTAAAGGTCAGTGGAGAATTGATTTCAGGTCAATTTGATGTATGATTAGCTCTAATTAATTAAGGACCTATTTTGGGTGTTTAAGCCAATTAGGGTTATTCCAAGTGGATTAATTCAAAACCTATTTTTCCTAGGTTTCTCTAGTCATAATAAACATCACCAAATTTTTCTAGAATTTATTTCACAATATGCTAATTATTGGAATTAAAATACTCAAACTAGCAACCTAGAGTTGAAAAATCAATAACTCTTCATAGGGATGGCCTCTGACTTTGGAAAATTCAGGGAATGTTCCCAAATTCGGAGGCTTCAAAAGCCCTATGGTCTCATGTCATGGTGAATTGTATACATGCATGGAGAATTGAAAATGTGCAGAGAGTAAATAAATTATTAAAAATCAAATACTCTATGAAATTAAATGATTTCTTTTCCACATTATTCTCCTCTGTTCACTGAGCAAGAGGTTATTTTTATTTTATTTTTATGATTTTTCTACACAAAGTTATACATTTTTCAAGTTCTCGTAATTAAATAAATAGGAAAATAGCATAATTTCCTACTTATCCACGCGGCGCCCTGTCATCCTCGGCATCTCCGAACGGCCACGCGGCGCGCTCCCATTCGACACTGCCTTCCGACTCAGCGCCACGCAGCCCGCGGTTCACGTATCATCTCCTGGTCCGACACCATCTGAGCCGTCCGTTAGCGCATGTATTGAATGAACGGCATTCGTTCATCATCCCCAAGCCTTCTAGCCCGAGAACCGTCCGTCTTCTAGGCCTAAGATCTCACTCTATACTTGACCAAATTGAACGTTCTTATGCTCTATGTATTCGTCTCGAGAAGACGAACACATCCATACGGTTTATGTGGCATGAAATTGACTCAATAAAAATGAAGAATGTTCAGAAGCTCGGGAAGAAGAGTGAGGCCATACCTTTTCTCGCAGAAGTGTGGCTTCGATCCGAGGGTTGTGTCACCTTCGCTCGCGTCCCAGCAAGCTCCGGATGAAGTCTCCCGGCCTCGTGAATTGTCTAGGTAGGATTTCGACCACGCCTCATTACAAAGCTTGGAGTCCGGAACGGATGGGTGGCCCGGAGAGGGGGCTTTGCTGCGTGGACTTCTTCCTCGGTCCGGTGAAGGTGTAGGATCAATCAATTTGGGGATTGGTCCACCGTGAAGCAAGTGTCCCGGTTTTATGCTCGAAGTTCGAACTCAAAATCGAGCTCGCGCTAGAGGAATCGGGGCTGGAATCCAGTGGGAATCAAGTGCTCTATGTGTAGAGAGCGGTCCGGAATGATTTTGGCGCAGTTTCCTTAAGGTTAGTTCAAGCACCTCTCCCATGGCCGAGAGAGGGGTGTTTAAATAGGAGAGGCTCGGAGGGCCTCCCGTGGGAGTTAGGGACCTGGGATCAGCCTACTCTTGGCAAGAGAAGAACAGCCGCAATGGCCACCGGGGATGGGGAAGCTCGGCAGTGGGAATTCCAAACTTCGGCTCCTCCCAAGGTCTCGGCCATGGTGTTTTCCGGCGACCTGTGCGGCTGGCCGGCAGGCATGGGTCACCCTCGAGTCCGGTGGGTCAGGGCTGGAGGTTTGTGCAGTCAATTGGCCATGGACATGTGTAAAGGGCTTGGATTAAAATGGTATGGGGAGTGGCTCATTTTGGGTTCAAATGGGTCAACCCACCATTTTGGGTTTGGTGCACCCTTCCAAGTTCTGGTTTTGGGCTGGGAGGATCATGTGAGTCAACCTACCAAAGGTAGTGAAGTCCACATCAAGGATTAGGTGGCAAAGTATGGTTTAGAGTGTATCATGTTTAAGGTAAAAAGGGTTTAAAAAGGTTTAAGAAAGAGATCCCCTCTCTTGCCATTAATGGTTTTGTGAGGTGGAAAGTGGATTCCATGGCTCTCATGGCTTTTATGGGGCTCATGCATGGCTTCATGGCTTGCCTATGGCTTGCACATAGCTTGGCTTACTTGTATGAAAATGGATTTTGACATTTTTGATAAATGTATGAGAGGTTAACATGAAGCTTGATTTAGAACAAATTCATATTTGATTGGAACTTTAGGGATGGTTTTAATTGAAGTCATGATGAAGAAGAGTGTCATGTGGGCTTTGTATGAATTTTGGGCCTTTAAAATTTAGTGAAGATGGGCTTTGGATTTCAAAAAAATTTTAGGTTGATAATTTTGTAAAGGATTGGATCCAATAAGTGTTGAATTTAATTTAGGAAGGTTTCATGAATAATTTAGAATAAATTTGAAGTGGTTTGGGCTTGAATTGGGTTGGATTTGGACCTCTTTGGTAAATGGGCCAAAGTAGGTCAAATTGGGCTAACTTGGGCCAATGTTGGGCTAGGGTTGAATTTGAGTGGGGTTTGGGTCTAAATTTTGGGTAAATTATGTTAGTGTTTTGTTTGTGGGGATGTTGAGGAAGGTTTAGAAAAGGTTTGGGGTTAATTGGAGTCGAATAGGGTTAGTTCGGGTTAGGTTTGGGTCATGGGTCCAAATTGGGCTTTAAGGCCAAAAGTGAAATTGGATTCAAATGTCAATCAAATTGACTTGGATTTGGTCCAGATTGGTGTTGGGAATGTTAAATTGAAGTTTAGAATCGAATTGGACTATTTTGGGTATTTGGAGGGTATTGGGAGGTATTTTTGGAAATTTTGGCTATGGATGATCAACTTGATTGGTGAGGAAATGTTCAAGGTTAATTTTGGGGAATTTTGGGTGATTTGGAAATTTTAAAAAATTTGGGTAATTTCAAGGGCTTTGGGTAGGCTGAGCGGGTGTAGGGTCCCGGGGTCAAAATCGAAAATTTGCAAAATCAAGATCGAGTAATTGTAAGTGGAATGAAATAATTTTGGTTGAGCCATGAAGCCATGTCAAGCCCACATGAGCCATGAAGGGACTCATTCGAGGCATCCATTATGTTGTTCCTAACCCTCTTACCAAGGGCTTAGGGGTTAAGGACCATCCATGTGAATCACCTTCATGAGTCAGGAGGTCAAGTTAGGAATGGGTGTGTTTTTAGGAGGTGTGTGAAAGTGTAGTGTATAAGTGTAGTGTGTGTCTAGGTCAGCCCTTCACCAAACCAGGCCACCTGTAGGCGTCTTAAGGCCAAAGAGTCCTATAAGAACTCATCCTTTAAACTTCCACATTCGATTTCAACCCTCTAGGTGATTAGGGGTCTACGATCAAGTTTGTGGAGTTTGCAGTGAGTTAAGAAGTGGTTTGAATTTCTAAGTGGTGGGTCCCAATTCTAACCCTCTAAGATAGTCAAAGGAAAAGCCTAAGGCTAGATCCTAAGTACTAAAAAGAAGAAGAGAAGACCTCATCAAAAATGAGGTCAACAAATGGACCCCCAATAGGTGTGGTGTGCTAACCAAGCACACCGCGCGTATTGGTGTTGACCGAAGCGATCAACAAAACCAACACAAACGTCCAAGTGACAAACTTAGGACAAAGTAGAAGAGTTTCCGCTGGGGAGTATCAGGTATATTTCCAAGACTGGAGATTCCTGAACTCTCGCTGGGGAATGGAAAAGGAGGTGAACTCCAAATCATAAGATCTGGGGAATTCGATTTAGATTTCAGTTTCATTTCATGTTCAAGTTTTGATGTGTAAGTTTAGATTTTGAGTTTTAATTTAGATTTAAGTTTGATTTAAAATCAATTTGATGAAATTTGGATTTGAAATGAGAATTGAAACCTAGGTTCCAACCTCGGGATTGCAAGGAAAACCGGAATTTAGGTACCGACTTCGGAGTGAGAATCGAGTTTAAGTGTCGACGGAAAAGGATGAGAATCAGAATTTAGGTACTGATCTCGAAAGGGATGAGAATTGAAATTTAAATATCAATCTCGAAAGAGAGTCGAAATTTAGGTATCGACCTCGAAAAGGATGAGAATCAGAATTTAGGTACTGATTTCGGAATGAGAACTGGAATTTAGGTACCAGTCTCAAAAATGAGAATTGAAATTTAGGTATCAATCTCGGAAGAGAGTCAAAATTTAGATATCGACCTCGAAAAGGATGAGAATCAGAATTTAGGTACTGATCTCGGAATGAGAACTAGAATTTAGGTACTAGTCTTGAAATGAGAGCTGGAATTTAGGTACCAGTCTCGGAAGTTTAGAATTGAAATTTAGGTATCAATTCGAAAGAGAATCGAAATTTAGGTATCGATCTCGAATGAGAGTCAGAATTTAGGTACATACCTCGAAGAAAGAGAACTGGAATTTAGGTACCAGTCTCGGAATTTAGAATTGAAATTTAGGTATCAATTCGAAAGAGAATCGAAATTTAGGTATCGATCTCGGATGAGAGTCGGATTTTAGGTACCGACCTCGAAGGAAGAGAACTGGAATTTAGGTACCAGTCTCGGAAATTTAGAATTGAAATTTAGGTATCAATTCGAAAGAGAATCGAAATTTAGGTATCGATCTCGAATGAGAGTCGAAATTTAGGTACCGACCTCAAAATGAGAACTGGAATTTAGGTACCAGTCTCGGAAATTTAGAATTTAAATTTAGGTATCAATTAGAAAGAGAATCGAAATTTAGGTATCGATCTCGAATGAGAGTCGGAATTTAGGTAACGACCTCGAAATGAGAACTGGAATTTAGATACCAGTCTCGGAAATTTTGAATTGAAATTTAGGTATCAATTCGGATGAGAATCGAAATTTAGGTATCGATCTCGGAATGAGAACTGGAATTTAAGTACCAGATCTCGAAATTTTGAATTGAAATTTAGGTATTAATTCGGATGAGAATCGAAATTTAGGTATCGATCTCGGAGTGAGAACTGGAATTTAGGTACCGACCTCGGAAATTTTGAATTGAAATTTAGGTATCAATTCGGATGAGAATTGAAATTTAGGTATCGATCTCGTAATGAGAACCGGAATTTAGGTACTGGTCTCGAAATTTTGAATTGAAATTTAGGTATCAATTCGGATGAGAATCGAAATTTAGGTATCGATCTCGGAATGAGAACTGGAATTTAGGTACTCAGCTCGAAAATTTTGAATTGAAATTTAGGTATCAATTCGGATGAGAATCGAAATTTAGGTATCGATCTCGGAGTGAGAACCGGAATTTAGGTACCGGCCTCGGAAATTTTGAATTGAAATTTAGGTATCAATTCGGATGAGAATCGAAATTTAGGTATCGATCTCGGAATGAGAACTTGAATTTAGGTACCAGCTCTCGGAAATTTTGAATTGAAATTTAGGTATCAATTCGGATGAGAATCGAAATTTAGGTATCGATCTCGAATGAGAACTGGAATTTAGGTACCAATCTCGAAAATTTTGAATTGAAATTTAAGTATCAATTCGGATGAGAATCGAAATTTAGGTATCGATCTCGGAATGAGAACTGGAATTTAGGTAACAGTCTCGGAAATTTTGAATTGAAATTTAGGTATTAATTCAGATGAGAATCGAAATTTAGGTATCGATCTCGGATGAGAGTCGGAATTTAGGTACCGACCTCGAAGGAAGAGAACCGGAATTTAGGTACCAGCCTCAGAAAGTTGTAATGTATGAAGAGGGACCCGGCCTCATGCCATCGTAACCAAATCGAACAAAGTTCGTGGCTCCGTGTCAATATAACTAGTCGATCCTCTAAGACACGAAGAAAGAGAAATGAAAGGAGCTGGTAAGTGTACCAAGCTGAAAAGACTTGACTTAGTAATAAGTCGAGGAAAATATTCAAATTTCAAAAGAGTTTCAAATAGATTTCGATTGAGAGAAGAACTGTAAGGTTCGAATCAGAGGATTCAGATCGGAATTTAATTTGAGATTTAGATTCATTTTGTTTTAGTGATTCAATTTCATTTTCTGTTTAATTAGAGCTCATGTTAATTTGGAGTTCTTTTTGACATTCAGATTTTAAAAGATTTTTCGTTCATTTTCTTTTCCATTTTCTTTTTCATTTTCTTTTCTCTTCTTCTTTCCTTTTTTTTATGTTCATTTTGTTTGTCTTTTAATGATTCAAATTTATTTTATCATTCATTTAATAGTGAGGTACATGGTCAATAACATCACCTTCCAAACCATCCTTGGCAAGGATGCCGTATGGATGTACGTTGGAGGTGTGATATTTTCCATGTAACTCACAGCTCGTAAGGCCGGAGGCTCTCCAGCTCCGGTCCATTTGGAAGTGGTAAGGTGCTTTCCTGTCATCCATCCTTCTGAAAGTAACTGAGATCTGCTTCATTGGTACTCCTAGTATTCAAAGGAACTCACCTGGGCCTGCTATCCGGAGGTCAGATTCGAACATGATATTACACTCGTTCAGAAAAGAAAGCGTGCGTAAAGGTCCGCCAAAGTCGTGGTGATCTATGTGCGGGGGTATGCGGTCACCCTCGCTTGTAAATGTTAATGATGCAACTGTTGGGTATGCAATCTGCCGGCAGTACCCTCCATGTTATCATTCTCTTTACCATCCTTTTGATGACTAATGGCATTGGATCTACCTTGCCAAGACGGAGTATTCCCAGTGGGTTTCTCTTCCTTTCTTCTGCGAAGTTGTAGCAGCATCCACATTGTATTGTAATTCTACCTTTCCCTGACATCCATCTCCGGGGTTCCGAGTAAGTGTTTTCTCTTAGGCGACCCGCTCGGCCCATTCTTTTCAAATCCCGGATGCGGTCCACGATTTGTTGTTGTTCGTATTCGAGAACACGTACGTATGTAGCTCGAGGCCTTCTAGTATATTGATCCTCCCGCCTCGATTCTCTCGAAGTATTCAAAAGTTTTCTTCTCGACATTACGCATTCTTTCTAGCTCGTATTCTGGAATAATCTGCAAATGTTGAGGCCTGGTGACGTATTGTGGGATATATGGCTCAATCCCTTCACGTTCTCCTGCATACCTCGGCTCCTCGGGGATGGTGTCCGTCGGGACATCCTCCGGGGTTGCTTATGCAACAAGGTTATGCATTACTGGTGGCTTTATCTGGTGGCGTTGTAGCCTTCCTTCTTCTGTTCTTCTTAAGATTTCCTTGGTCTCTTCTGTTATCCTCGGAGTTGGCCTCCTTCCTTTAGGTACCTGGTGAACTGGTGTCCTTGAAGTATATGTATCGCGGTAGCAAGCTTGCCTCGTCGCGCCGGTCCGTTGCTAGTTTAGTTAACATCTTGCGGATACGGTGATTTTTATTTCTTCGCTGAGTTCGTTGTGAGAGTAGCTCTTCGTACTTCCCGAATTTCGTGGGCGCGGTGGCGACAAGCTCGCCCTCTGTCTGTAGCGACTACGGACTTGATTCTCTTGTCTTCTTCGGTGCTTGTTTTCCTTTTCTTGCTTCGTCGGAGTGGTGGCTTGGGCCACCCACTTTCATTACTTGTCCGACCGGGCGAGTTCCTCTCGGTCAGTCGGGACCCGGTCACTTTCTTCGTATTGCGGGCCCGTCGGTGCGAAGTCCGAGTCAATCTCTATTATCACTCCATCTTTCACCCTCCTTTCGTCGAGTGCGAGGCTTACGCCATTTCTAAAGTTCGGGACCAATCGCCCGTTCGACATTTCCCTGCGAAAAGACAAGGAAAAGGATCGGGGGTCGTACTAAGAACAAGAACATTAAGAAAATGTTTATTAAAGACGAGCTTTTTTTTTATTATTCCTTTTATATTTTTAAATTCAACGAGGAATGAAGTGGGATAAGATCGGGAAAGAGATTTTGATATGGAAGAGAAAACAAGGAAAACTTTATTATCATGATTTTATTTATTTTAGCACATTTTTTATTATTTTTGGGTTCGGACCCGGTCATAAGTAACTACTTCACCGTGCTTCTAGGGATGAAAAATCCATTCCTTCGAAACATTAGGTAGCGTAATACTTTTTCAAGTATCGTCCATTGATCGGAAGCATATGTCGTTCTCCTTGGCAATTCACTAGGCGGTAGGAGCCTCCCGAGTAGACTGCCTCGACCACGAAACGGCCCTTCCCAAGTGTGTTCAAATTTTCCTCCTATCTTGCGGTGTGCAAAAATAGGTCTTTTGAGAACGAGAACTAAGTCACCAACTTTGAAGGTTCTTGGGGGGACCAATCTGTCATGAGCTTGAACCATCTTAGCTTGGTATAGTTCTAAATTCTGCTGTGCTGCAAGTCTTTTCCCTTCCAGGCTTTCCAATTCCTCTAGTCGTAATTTGGCATTCTCTTCTGTCGTGATTTTGTTTGCAACTGCAATCCTGAGTGAACGAAGCTGGACCTCTAAAGGTAACACTACCTCAGACCCATACACCAGAGCGTGAGGTGTAGCTTGAGTATGAGTTCTGAAGGTTGTCCGGTAGGCCCATAAGGCTTCTAATAACTTCTCGTGCCAATTTCTCTTATTATCGTCCAAGGTTTTCTTTAAGATTTGAACGAGAGTTTTATTAAAAGCCTCGACCGGGCCGTTTGCTCTTGGGTAGTAAATTGTTGAATATCGCCGATCGATTCCGTGTCTCCCGACAAAATTGTTGATTTGTGTGCTTCGAATGCTGACCCATTATCCGAGATGATCTGCGCGGCACTCCGAAATGGTAGACAACTTGGTTCTTGAAAAGCGCGTAGCACGTGGTGTGCTTTCACTTCTACGAGTGGAGCTGCCTCTGCCCACTTGGAAAAGTAATGCGTAGCCGCAAGAATGAAGCGATGTCCTTTTGAAGATGGAGGTTCTATTGGACCCACTATATCTGTGCCCCAACATTCAAATGGCCACGACGCAATTTTCGGATGTAGCACATTTGTAGGTTGGTGTAGAACCACTCCGTGCACTTGGCATTGGTGACAGCTCTTGGCGATTTTCATGCAGTCGGTCATTATCGAGGGCCAGTAGTACCCTAGTATTTTAATTTTCATTTTCATCTTCGGACCCGGTGGTGAGCGCCACGGAGTCTCGAATGCACCTCTTTAACAATTTCACGGGCCTCGGACCCGCTTAGGCACCTTAGCCACATTTGATCGAAAGACCTTACGTATAACGTGTTATTTATTAATGCGTAAGACGAGTTCTTTTCTTGATTCGATGGGCTAACGACCTATCGTCCGGAAGTTTTCTTGTTTGCGGGTAGTCTATTAATGGCTGTCGCCGATCTTCGTGTTTTACGTCACTTTGTTGCAGCCGATTCTTCTTTTTCGATTTGTGTATTGTGTCTATGTCGAGTCGTGATAGGACTCGACGTCCGTGAACCGACACTTCCATCGATTCATCTTGCAAGCGAGGCAAATTCTTTTGCGAGGCGGGCTAACGCATCTGGCTAAAGTGTTTTCTCTCTCGGGAATTTTGTAAATTGTCACATTCGGAATCTGTTCCAACAAGCCGTATGGCATACTTGGAAGTATTGCTCGAGTCTTAGCTTTAAAATTATGTACTTGTCCAGCGATCTGTTGAATGATTAACTGCGAATCCCCATAGATGTTGATGTCTGTTATCCCTATTTGAATAGTTAATTCCAGTCCTGTTATGAGGGCTTTGTATTCTACTTCGTTGTTTGTACACGGCTCTGTCAAGTGGTAGAAGTATCTTAACATCCCCCGCTCCGGTGTTATAAAGATTAATCCGATCCCTGCCTTACCGGGCACTATCACTTGCGATTCTTCGTCTTTGTGTGCTGAAGATGCTCCGTCGAAATATAATTCCCAACGTCGATCATTGGGGTCTTCTAAACTCATTATTTGTTCATCTGGCAAATCGTCATTGAGAGGAGATTCTGCCGACAAAGGGTGTGCTGCGAGGAAGTCTGCTAAGACTTGTCCCTTTACGGCACGAAGAGGCACGAAAGTTATATCGAATTGCGATAATATCATTGACCATCCGGCAAGTTCTGTCGGAAAGCGTTGGAAGAGTCATCAAGTATTGCAATGGATTAAATTTCGAGATTAGGTTGACCTTATGAGAAAGCATGTAGTGCTCGAGCTTTTGAGCGGCGAAGATCGGGGCCAAACAATGCTTTTCGATTGCGGGATATCTTATTTCCGTCGGAAGTAAACGACGGCTTAGGTAGTAAAGAGAATTTTCTTTACCCTCATCATTGACACAGGCTAACGGGGCTCCGAGAGAGTCGTCTAAAGCCGCGGTATAAAGTATCGGCGGTCTACTCGAGGCTAGGGTTCGCTAAGACGGGAGGTGTCATTAAGTATTGTTTAATGTCCTCGAAGGCCTTCGGCATTTCTCTTCCCGAATAAATTTGGCGTCCTTTTTAACTAATGCCGAGAAAGGCTGACACTTACCTGACAAGTTTGAGATAAAGCATCGAAGATATGCCAACTTCCCTTCAAAAGATCGTAGTTGTTTTAAGGTTTTGGGAGGCGGCATTTCTAAGATAGCTTTAATCTTTTCCGGGTCGATTTCGATTCCACGATGTCGGACGACGAATCCTAAGAATTTCCCGGAGGTGACGCCAAAGGCGCATTTTAAGGGATTCATCTTAAGGTTAAATTGTCTTAATCATTCGAAAACAATTCTCAAATCTTATAGGTGGTTGTCCTTTACTTTGCTTTTGATGACCACATCGTCCACGTAGCATTCGACTTGATTGTGGATGAGATCATCAAAAATTCTAGTCATCGCTCTCTGGTATGTTGCTCCTGCGTTCTTCAGTCCGAATGGCATCACCTTGTGTAGCAATATACTCCGATCGGCGTTACGAAAGCTATAAGTTTTTCATCTTCTGGAGCCATTTTTATCTGGTTGTATCACGAAGATCCATCCATGAATGAGAATATTTCATGTGTCGAAGCAATGTCGATCATTAATTACGGGATCGGTAGAGGGAATTCATCCTTTGGACATGCCTTGTTTAAATCTACGAAATCCACACAAATTCGATCCGACCATTCTTCTTCTAAGCGGTACCACATTGGCTAACCAAGTCGGGTATTGTTCTTCGAGGACAAATTTAGCATCTATTATCTTTTTAACTTCAGCTATGACTTGTTGTTCGATTTCCAGACGCATTCTTCTGGGACCTTGTCTGACTGGGACAGAAGTAGGATCCACTCCTAGCTTATGGACTGCGACCTCCGGAGCTAATCCGGCATCTCATCGTAGTTCCAAGAAAAACGAGTCTTTAAATTCCATTAATAACTTGATTATTTCTTCGGAGTCTTCTTTATTGAGTAAAGAGCTAACAAAGGTAGGTCCAGGCTCTTCGCTAGTACCTAAGTTAACTTCGTTAACTCATCTATTGTAGATTTGATCTCTTCTTCGAACTACGGTGGAGCGTTTCCAATTTGTAAATCTTCAAATTCTTCTGTAGTTTCCATGCAGTTTTCATTAGACTCGCAAGTGACAACCAAGCAAAATTCAGCATCGTCAACTGATCCTACTGTGCCGAATCCGAGACCATGTTTTGAATTGGGTGGACAACCGGAGTTATTCCATAATTTTTCAAAATGTTGTGATTGACCTTTTGTCCATTTTTGAGGTAAGAAACCACGCTAAATTAAATTTTGAACACGGGGAGAGTACCACTCGAAAGGTAATTCCATTAATTCTGATGAAGTGACATCTTCAAATTGTACATTATTTTCAGTTTTGGAGGAAGGAGCACCAAGGTAGAATTTGATTGGCTTTGCACCGCCGCTACGTACCTCTTTGACCACCATACCCTCGATCTTATTAGAATGGATCGGGGTCAGGGTCATAGTATGTACATAGTGGTTAATCTTCTCGTACATCGATTTATATTCTTCATTCTTTTCATCTTCGAGCGGGATCTGAATTGCGGCTTCTTCGAGCTTATTGTCGCTGCTTCTTGCTTGATTTCTTTTTCTTCTTCGAACTATCTTCCCAATCAACATTGATGGCTGGTTTCCTCTGTCCAATCGTCCTAACATCTCCGCCACGACCTCGTCTCCGGCCTCGACCTCGGATGCGAGTTGTGGAGAAACCTTCACCATCTCGCCGTAAGGGAGTGGTGAGTGACTGTTGGACTAGAACTTCAGGTTCTTTGTCGTCCCGAACTTCCTTTGCTTCATTCGTTATGGTATCTCTGGAGAAAATTGTTTTCTTCGGAGGTGCATAATAAATTGCATCTTCATGGATTCCAATTTCATGTACGGAGAATGGTTGTAAGTCACCTTTGATGCACTGTTCCCCTCCATCGTAGTATTTGATGCACTGGTGTAGGGATGATGGTACCATCCTGTTTTCATGTATCCATGGTCAGCCCAGTAGAGCGTTGAATGACGTTTCTGAATTAATTATGTGAAATTTCGCGGTTGTCTTTGCTAAGTCACTGGTCTTCATTAGCAGTGTTATTGATCCGATGGCTCTTTCACCTTTCTGGTTGAATCCTCTTAATAACATTTTGTCTGCTTCAAGCTCGCGAGCATCAATTTCCAAATATGCTAGCGTTCGAAGATTCATTATGTTGATTGATGCTCCTAGATCCACCAATACTCTGGAGAGTGTAAACTTCCCTATTGTAACTGAAATGTACAACGGTCGGTTGTGGTCTGCTGTCCTAAGTAGTAGGTCATTGTCCATGAAGGTGACACCTCGATGTTCCTTTAACGAGCAAACCTCATCTAAGGAATCTCCGGCCATTTGAGCTAAGCAAATTTCTGGATCAAGTAAGGCCTTAATCGAGCTTCTCTCATCTCCTTTGATAAGATGAGAGCGTCATAGATGCTCGGTTGGTCGTTAGTTTCCTAAGATGGGCTAGCACGTTG
This sequence comes from Papilionanthe hookeriana x Papilionanthe teres, assembly GCA_022702705.1. Taxonomy (NCBI): domain Eukaryota; kingdom Viridiplantae; phylum Streptophyta; class Magnoliopsida; order Asparagales; family Orchidaceae; genus Papilionanthe; species Papilionanthe hookeriana x Papilionanthe teres. Next base: position 41,815,029 of record CM040429.1, on the reverse strand, counting down.
TAGTCCACTTTATTTTCATGTGTCTCGGCTTCTTCTCGAATGGGTATTTCGCCTGCCGGGGTTGGTTCTTCCTGAACAACCACCTGCTTTCCTTTATCCTTTAGACCCATTCTCGGAGGTAGAACTCTTCCACTTCTTAAGTTAACTTCTGTAATTTCTTCTGAATCTAGTATTGAGTTTGTTGGTGTCTCCTCTTGAATCAGAATGACGGAGTTCTTGGATTAGCTTCAGAGTCTGAATGCTCTAACTCTATCGTGACTGGAGCTCCTTGAAACTCGCAAATAGATTCGTTGCTTGTTGAACTCTCGTAGCCTCTTTGGTGGATGTCTTCTTTGTATTGTGATTGTCGAGATTGTGTATGATTTGAGAATTGTCATTTGTATCGGAATCGATGTCCGGATTGTCGCTAGTTACGTAATCGTTAGAAACAGTCAAAACGTAGCCAACGCCATAACCCTTATTATTATAAGATCCCACCGGAGTGAGCAAATAATCATACAGAGTCGAGAGGTTAGAGAAATTTCTCCCCAGAATCGGAAACAACTATCCTAGGATAAGCGGCCCTAGTCTAGCCTTAAGAGCCTCGGTCTTCTCTTCTTCGTCGATTTTCTTCTTCTCTTCAATCGTCTCCTGTTGAGGTGGTTCTTCTATCGCAAGTGATAGTGCCGACTTGACGGGTTTCGAACTCTACGAGTTGATGCTTGCTACAGAAGCGATTTTGATGTGATCCAAAATCTTCTTCGCGGACTTTGTCCAAGAGGTAGTCCATCCATCATCGGTCGCATAGGGATCTATCGGAACAATGAGATCCGTCGAGATAACATTGACGGAACCTCCTTTACGGGGTTCCTTCATGTACTCCTTCGGGATCGTTATATTCCCTTTACGAAGATTGTCATTGAGCCGACTTGTGAAGGTAATACAATCTTCTATCTTATGCCCAAGCATCCGGTGGTAAGGGCAAAAGTTGGGATCACCTTTCTTGTCGACTTCTTCCGGTCTCTTAGGTTCGGTAGTTGGAAATCTGGAGTCTTCATCGAGCGCATAACATTTTCGGCCATTGCCTCATTCTTGAACGGATACTCCCCGCTCAAAAGCTCCTTTAGCGTACGTTGTGGACGAGGCGGTTGTTCATACTTGTTGGGATGGCCGATAGGCGGGTCGGGGTTCTTTGCGGCCGTTCGACGGTATTGTATCGGCCGCTTGCCTTTATCGACGAGCTGCGACGATCCCGGACTTCTTTTCAAAAGTTTTCACGGGCTTCGTTTGTCCGTTTTGTCGGTGAAACTTAATTGCTTCGCCTCCTCTTGCAAGCTTCCGGCCTTGCTTAACAACTTCTCAAAAGTCTTAATAGTAAATCCCTTGAGGAGAAGTGTTATCGGGCCATGAATGCTCTTAAGTAAAATGCTGACTGCATGCTGTTCATGTAGCTGTGGCTCACACTTCATACTTAGATTTCTCCATCAAAGTATGTAATCCACCAAAGTTTCGTTCGGCTTCTGCTTCTCTATCACTAAATCACCTATAGTGATGTGGTCTCGAGCTCCGACGAAATCGCTTGATGAAGAGGTTCTCTAATTCCGAAAATGTCTTCACCGAACCGTTCGGTAATTCCGCATACCAATCAAAGGCGATCCCTGACAGGCTGCTGACAAATTGTCGGAAGAGTAAAGCATCACTTTCGCCTGCATTGCAACAACTGGTACGAAAATGTGCAACATGCTGCCGAGGGTTTCCGGTTCCATCAAAGGTCTTGAACAGAGGTGGCACAAAGCCTTTCGGATATTGGACAGCGTTGAATTCTTCAGGGTAAGGTCTACCCGTCTGAATGGATGTCCCGCTCTTTGATTGTGCCAAGGCTTCTCGCACTCGTTGTTCCACCATGCTCTTAATATCCTTTTCCGGAATCATGCTTTGTGTTGCATCTTTCTTTAATTGATCATCCCAGTTGACGGACGTAATCTCCTTTCCTCCGTCTACGATGTGAATGACTTACGGGGGTGTTTCTCTTTGGGGTTGAACGACTCTAGAGAGTGGCTAGGGCTACTGACCATCTCTTCCATCCTTTTTGCCATTTGGGCGATCGTATCATCTTTCTCTTGAAGGCTGCCTCCTCATTACTTCGGCTCCTCTCTCTCTGCGCGTTGCGAGGCACCTTGTGAAGCTAACGAAGCTCGTGTTTCAACCATGTTAATTTCTGCATATTCATCATCTATGAACTACGACGAGTCAACTTCATCTCGAATTTCTCTTCTCTTTCCCTTGCTAATCGCCGAATATCGGTTCTTAGCTTTTCCATAGCATCTTCTAGTGGTCTTTTCTGTACATCCTTGTAGTTGTCATGTGATAATTGTCGGGTTTCCTTCTCATGAGTCCTTTTTACTGTGGTGGCACTTTCTTCAGACTCAAGTCTCCTGATGAGACTTTCCTTCCCAGGTTGTTGTTTTAATCTTAATTGCCCGGTTGTGGGACGCCATACCATCCTCCTAACGACAGAAGGTACGGGGACCGGATGGTCCGTCGGCCAAATGCTTGGAAGGTGGTATCATCCACTAATTTGTAGTCTCGAAACAACGACGGGCGGACTAGCTTTCATTCTCTTATTCGGCTTTTCGCGGCGATAGTAGGCTCTACTCGCGGCCCAAGACGAGATTGGCGCGCACCCGCCATATCCTTCTTAAAATTTCGATACGGGGCATTTTTCTTTCTTTGCTAACTTCTCTATCAAGGTTTTCGATCGAGCGAATGGTGTAATTCTAGCCCTTTTCTTACGGCTATCGTTGTAATATACGAGTTGAGACGATGCGGCGACAATCTTACGAATATTTTCCTCATCCTCTGCAGCGGAGAGGGGATGGAACCTGCTTCCTCCCAAAAGTAGTATGTATTCAGGAAGCAGTGTATACTCGGGCAGTTCTGGTATTTCTTCTAGGAAAACAACTTCAGCAGCTCTGGCTTCTCTAGCAATCCTTCTACTTCTGTTCCTTCTGCGAGTCCATGTCGGCGATGGAATTCTCGAGCCTGGACCCGATTTCGAAAACGAAGGTTTCACGGGAAGATCCGTACCCTCCACGGTAACGGGTTCATCACGGTTCGAATTTCCTTCTCCTATAGTACGGCGAAGTCGGGGTAGGCTGCAGAGACAACTAGACCGGTGGGGGTAGCAACAACGGTCCTTCTGCGAACAACAGTACTCCTTTCAAATGGAATCTTTTGCAGAGGAGAGAATTCATGAGTTGACTTGAGGTTAAACCCAATCAACGGCTTCTCAGTTTCTGGCACTTTGCTCGTGAGTGAAAAGAGATTGATGTCGGGGATTTTGATGTTGGTGTCCCCGAATCCTTGTCCGAATCTAATAATTCCATTGTCAGGCAGCTCGTCCTTGGACACGGCCAGGTCGAGTCCGTTGACGAAGGAGAAGATCAGTTTGGGGCTTCCATTTCGCGGGCGGATCTCGAGTGTTAATCTCCGAATCGTGCTTCTTTTTATCGTACAACTTATGACGACAAAGAAAAAGTCCGAACACATTTCGTTTACCTTAGTGTATTTGTGATATTAAAAGAAAATTATTTTTTCGAAAAGATTTGTTCGTTAGGAAGGAGAATTATTAAAAGAAGGAGAGTTGTAGGAAGAGTAAAAGGAATTGATTAGGAACTGCAAAGGAAGAGAAAGTCTTGTAGAAACTTCTCGACCTGCAAGACCGCTCCTAAATTAATACCTATTGGGGGTCCACCCCACCTCAGAAATGAGGTAAAAGGATCTCGGAACCTCTCTGTTTAGGGGTGTCTAAACAATGGTTCCTAAATCTGAGAGAATGTTGGCTATACTTGTTCAAAGTAGAAATGAACATAGTATTCCAACGGAAAGAAGGGTAGTTTGATCCACTAGGAACATGGATATGATTTTTGAAAGCAGAATTATCTGATTAAAATGGAGAGAGGAATTGTCCCCAGCGGAGTCGCCAGAAATTGTCGGCATATTTTTAGGTTGAGTTGTTGTATTTTTGAAAAGGAGGTCGCCTACAGAAATTGTCGGCGAAATTTAAATTTTAAATTTAATTTAAATATATATATATAATTTAGAAAATAGTATTTGATTTTGAAAATAATTTTAAATTTTAAAATTTTAAGATATGAAATCAAGCCGATCTCACATCCCAGAATAGTTTATATAAACGAGCACCGCATCACAGACCGTGTATCTACCCCAAAGAATAGACACCACTGCTCGATGGTGGGGCTCGATTAAATAAACTAAAAGATTTGTGACATCCAGTTTGGTACGCGAACCAATTTTATAAGCTTACTGAGTTCTCCCTGCTTAATATAAATGAATTAAGCGGGGTTTATATTACACAGGTTCTTAAAATTCCCTATAAGAGCAAGCCCCTATAGTTAATTACATCTTAAGTGACGGGGATCACCTAAGAAAACTCTCGATAATAATCAATAATTCTGCTCTTAAGAATCTCAAAGTTTAAGTTTTCAAGGGATTGAATTTTGGAATTTTAGTAGGGAATGAATCAAATTTGGAACATTTTATTTTGGGAATCCAAAGGAAGAAAGGTAGGAGAAATCACAAATTCAAAGCGAACTCCGGTAATTTCCCGACTATCCTATTGTTTGGATTGAATTTAGGAAAGTCCTGATATTTATTTAATGTTTTGATCTTGCCGATTTTAATTAATTTGGACTTATATTCGTATGACATGATCATACGAAATAGCCTCAAGATGTGAGGGTTTATGTCGTATCGGACGACTACCTCGGAATCCTAAGACCGGTTAGGGCTTAATTTGCAATGCAAATGCCTAACAAAAGGTTGAGGATTTATGTTGCACTGAGGAAAACTACCTCGAAGTCCTATGGCTTAGTTATTTAATTCTTAAGAAAGTTTTCTTTGAAGCGGATTCGGGTTTTCGCTGATGACGATGGTCGTCTTTGCCCACCATGCTCACGAGCTCCTTGTTGTTGCGAGAGGTTTAGTTTTAGAAGTCATAAATCGGGAGATGAGAAAAGTGTTTTGGTTTAGAGAAATTCTTAATTTCCAAGTGTTTTTTATATTTTAAGTAAAACAAATCTTCGAGTTGATTATAACAACACCGGTTAAGATCCCACGGTTCCATCCTTCGGCATCATTATTTTTATCGGATTCACTTAGTCCGGATGAGATTTGCTAAACTCAACTAAATGAGTTCCACACTTTCATTTAGGCCAGTGGGAAATGCCGTTAGCGACACGTAGGTTACATCATCAGAGGTATTCCCGATCATCCAACAAGACGTTTTAATTTTAGTTGTAGTTGTAGTTTTGTATTTTGTTTGTGATTAAATTTTGAGTTGTTTTATATTTTGAAATGTTGTGGCGGTGAATTTTATCTTGCAATGACTTTTAATTTAGTTTTGGTTTCGAGTTTTAGGGATCTATCCTAAAAGTTTGGGTTTTCATGCAACGAGTTGTTTATCATGCAAGAAAAGTAAGTGCGATGCGATTAAATAAATTGCAATAAGGTAAATTACAATAAAATAAAAGCGTACCTGGAGGGTCTTCCCGTCATCCCAATTGCACTTAAAACACAATTAGAATATTTAAGCATTTAAAGCAAGTCCCTAGGTAAAGCTAAGGGAAGGATTTTGGTTTTCTACCAAATTCCTAATCATATAACTAGTCATTTCCTATGACGTCTAGGTTCTTGTGTTTTGATTTGAGGAGGATTTTCTTCATCAAAGAATGATTAAGTTCAATTGTTCTTATAAACATTCCATCATATCGAGGAAGTGCTTAAGACAAGTCTTAAACATCTTTTCAATATTTCTAGGATTATTTTTAAGTCCAAGAGATTTTAATTATACAAATGAATTAATCGTCCGAAATTCGAAGTTTTGTTGTTATCTTACTCGGTGAACTAGGACATTTGAATATCCTATGAGGGAAATAACATTTCACTTAACGTTATATTTAGGAGTTATGACAACAAAAGCTTTTGAGAAGCAATTGATGTTCGAATGGTTTGTGATTTAATTTAATTTCAGTTAACGGGTTTAAATTTGGAATAGTGTTCAAGTTGCTTTATATTTATTTTTGAATTTCTTTATGTCTTAGGTGATGTTATTTTTTTAATTCAATTTAATTTAACTTTAATTTAATTTAATTTAATTTAATATGATTTAATTTAATTTAATTTGATTTAATTTGATTTAATTTAATTTAATTTGATTTAATTTAATTTAATTTGATTTAATTTAATTTAATTTAATTTAATTTAATTTAACTTAATTTTAATTTAATATTTTATTTTTTTATGTTTTAAAGATGATTTAATTTTAATTATTAAAGTATTAATTTAATTGAAATTTTAAAAGGATTTAATTTAAATAATTTAACTTTAATTTAATTCAATGATTAAGTCTTTTAGCATTTTAAATCTTAAATTTGGATTATCATTTTAATTAGGAATTAAATATTATTGAGATGATTAATTTAGGGATTCTTTAATTAAAGAACAAATCTCTTCCTAATAATATCCTTATTTTAATAATTTCAATTTTATTATTCTTCCAAATTTAATCAATTATTTAATTAAGATTTATTTCAATTATTTTTAAATTGTTTAATAGGTTTCTACCCTTATTATTCAAATTTCAATCATCCGAATCAAATTAGGATCAAATACTTTACTCTTTAATTTTATTAAGCACTAAAGTTTTAATTAAAGGTTAAAATTTTAATTGTCATTTTGCCCTTGAAGCTTAATAATTTCATAACTCACTAAATTGAGCTTAAATGAACTTGAAATTTTTTATGTGACTTCACTCATATGTCGATAAAGGCATGAGAGGAGAAAATGTGATTTTTACTGTATTTAATTTATTTATGTAATTATTTTTGGTGGAAAATAGGGATTTCCAAGGAAAATTTAATAATATGACCAAGGGAAAGTTTCTATCCTTAAGAAAGTTATGGGACATTTCTAATGACCAGAGGATCACTTGGACCAATTTTGGTGAATTTTTGAATTATATTCTTTTTATCATAATTATTTTGAGTTTTGGAGTATTAATTAATTTAAAAAATAAAATAAAGGTTGAAAAATGAATTTTATATTTTTTAAAAATCTCTCTGATATCAAGGAAATCAGATAATCAATTTTTATAATTTTCTGATTTCTCTTTGATTTGTTAGAATTATTTTAGTGGAAATACTAAAAATATACATTTTTTAATTTTAAAATTACCTTAGGGCTTTAAAATTTAATATCTCATTATAGAGACTTAAGAAAAATATGGGGTTTGTTCCTAAGTGATTAAAATTCAAAATTTAACATTTTCGTGAATTTTATTATTTTTTGTGATTTTTATTATTTTTTAATTATTAAAATATTAAAATAATGTAAGAAAATCAACTTTTTTGAAAAATTGCAATTTTATTTTTCTTAAATTCCCCGATATCGGAGAGGCTCCAAAACCGATTTGGTGAATTTTTGAAAAGTATTTTGAAAGTTATGAATTTTTAAAGTTTAAATTAGCTAAATGGTTTAATCAACCCATTTGGTGGGGCTAACCAAGTCAATTGACTTCGAATTTTTATGGTGGGTTCCTACTGATCCTAAAGGTCGAGTGGAGAATTGATTTCAGGTCAATTTGATGTATGATTAGCTCTAATTAATTAAGGACCTATTTTGGGTGTTTAAGCCAATTAGGGTTATTCCAAGTGGATTAATTCAAAACATATTTTTCCTAGGTTCCTCTGGTCATAATAAACATCACCAAATTTTTTTAGAATTTATTTCACAATATGCTAATTATTGGAATTAAAATACTCAAACTAGCAGCCTAGAGTTGAAAAATCAATAACTCTTCATAGGGATGGCCTCGACTTTGGAAAATTCGGGGAATGTTCCCGAATTCGGAAGGCTTCAAAGCCCGATGGTCTCGTGTCATGGTGAATTGTATACATGCATGGAGAATTGAAAATGTGCGAGAGAGTAAATAAATTATTAAAAATCAAATACTCGATGAAATTAAATGATTTCTTTTCCACATTATTTTCCTACGTTCACCTGAGCGAGAGGGTATTTTTATTTTATTTTTATGATTTTTCTACACAAAGTTATGCATTTTTCAAGTTCTGGTAATTAAATAAATAGGAAAATAACCTAATTTCCTACTTATCCACGCGGCGCCCTGTCATCCTCGGCATCTCCGAACGGCCATGCGGCGCGCTCCGATTCGACGCCGCCTTCCGACTCAGCGCCACGTGGCCCGCGGTTCACGTATCATCCTCTGCTCCGACGCCATCTGAGTCGTCCGTCCGCGTGTGTATTGAATGAACGGCATCCGTTCATCATCCCCAAGCCTCCTAGCCCGAGAACCGTCCGTGTTCTAGGCCTAAGATCTCACTCGATACTTGACCAAATTGAACGTTCTTATGCTCTATGTATTCGTCTCGAGAAGACGAACACATCCATACGGTTTATGTGGCATGAAATTGACTCGATAAAAATGGAGAATGTTCGGAAGCTCGGGAAGAAGAGTGAGGCCATACCTTTGCTCGGAGAAGTGTGGCTTTGATGCGAGGGTTGTGTCACCTTCGATTGCGTCCGCAGAAGCTCCGGATGAAGTCTCTTGGCACAGTGAATTGTGCAGGAAGGATTTCGACCACGGTCGTTTACAAAGCTTGGAGTACGGAACGGATGGGTGGCACTGGAGAGGGGGCTTTCTGTGGTGGACTTCTTCCCTTGGTACGGTGAAGGTGTAGGATCAATCGATTTGGGGATTGGTCCACTTGTGAAGAAGTGTCCTGGTTTTGTCTTGAAGTTTGAACTCGAAATTGAGTTCGACTAGAGGAATTGGGGCTGGAATCCGGTGGGAATCAAGTGCTGCATGTGTAGAGAGTGGTACGGAATGATTTTGGCGGAGTTTCCTTAAGGTTGGTTCGAGCACCTCTCCCATGGCCGAGAGAGGGGTGTTTAAATAGGAGAGGGTTTGGAGGGCCTCCGAGGGGAGTTAGGGCCGGGATCAGCTTGCTCTTGGCAAGAGAAGAACAGCTGCAATGGCCAGCGGGGATGGGGCGGCTCGGCGGGTGGGAATTCCGAACTTTGGCTCCTCCCAAGGTCTCGGCCATGGTGTTTTCCGGCGACCCGGGCGGCTAGCCGGCGGGCATGGGTCACCCTCGGGTCCGGGTGGGTCGGGGCTGGAGGTTTGTGCAGTCGATTGGCCATGGACATGTGTAAAGGGCTTGGATTAAAATGGTATGGGGAGAGGCTCATTTTGGGTCCAAATGGGTCAACCCACCATTTTGGATTTGGTGCACCCTTTCAAGTTCTGGTTTTTGGCTGGGAGGATCATGTGAGTCAACCTACCAAAGGTAGTGAAGTCCACATCAAGGATTATGTGGCAAAGCATGGTTTAGAGTGTATCATGTTTAAGGTAAAAAGGGTTTAAAAAAGGTTTAAGAAAGAGATCCCCTCTCTTGCCATTAATGGTTTGGTGAGGTGGAAAGTCGATTCCGTGGCTCTCATGGCTCCTATGGGGCTCATGCATGGCTTCATGGCTTGCTCTATGGCTTGCACATAGCTTGGCTTACTTGTATGAAAATGGATTTTGACATTTTTGATAAATGTATGAGAGGTTAACATGAAGCTTGATTTAGAACAAATTCATATTTGATTGGAACTTTAGGGATGGTTTTAATTGAAGTCATGATGAAGAAGAGTGTCATGTGGGCTTTGTATGAATTTTGGGCCTTTAAAATTTAGTGAAGATGGGCTTTTGGATTTCAAAACAAATTTTAGGTTGATAATTTTGTAAAGGATTGGATCCAATAAGTGTTGAATTTAATTTAGGAAGGTTTCATGAATGATTTAGAATAAATTTGAAGTGGTTTGGGCTTGAATTAGGTTGGATTTGGACCTCTTTGGTAAATGGGCCAATGTAGGTCAAATTGGGCTAACTTGGGCCAATGTTGGGCTAGGGTTGAATTTGAGTGGGGTTTGGGTCTAAATTTTAGGTAAATCATGTTAGTGTTTTGTTTGTGGGGATGTTGAGGAAGGTTTAGAAAAGGTTTGGGGTTAATTGGAGTTGAATTGGGTTAGTTTGGGTTAGGTTTGGGTCATGAGTCCAAATTGGGCTTTATGGCCAAAAGTGAAATTGGATTCAAATGTCAATCAAATTGGACTTGGATCTGGTCTAGATTGGTGTTGGGAATGTTAAATTGAAGTTTAGAATTGAATTGGACTATTTTGGGTATTTGGAGGGTATTGGGAGGTATTTTTGGAATTTTTGGCTATGGATGATCAACTTGATTGGTGAGGAAATGTTCAAGGTTAATTTTGGGGAATTTTGGGTGATTTGGAAATTTTGAAAAAATTGGGTAATTTCAAGGGCTTTGGGTAGGCTAGGCGGGTGTAGGGTCCCGGGGGTCAAAAATTGAAAATTTGCAAAATTGAAGATTGAGTAATTGTAAGTGGAATGAAATAATTTTGGTTGAGCCATGAAGCCATATCAAGCCCACATGAGCCATGAAGGGACTCATTTGAGGCATCCACTATGTTGTTCCTAACCCTCTTAGCCAAGGGCTTAGGGGTTAAGGACCATCCATGTGAATCACCTTCATGAGTCGGGAGGTCGAGTTAGGAATGGGTGTGTTTTTAGGAGGTGTGTGAAAGTGTAGTGTATAAGTGTAGTGTGTGTGTAGGTCGGCCCTTCACTGGACCGAGCCACCTGGGCGGTCCTAAGGCCAAAGAGTCCTATAGGAACTCATCCTTTAAACTTCCACATTTGATTTCAACCCTCTAGGTGATTAGGGGTCTACAGTCAAGTTTGTGGAGTTTGTAGGGAGTTAAGAAGTGGTTTGAATTTCTAAGTGGTAGGTCCCAATTCTAATCCTCTAAGATAGTCAAAGGAAAAGCCTAAGACTAGATCCTAAGTACTAAAAAGAAGAAGAGAAGACCTCATCAAAAATGAGGTCAATAAAACCCATCAAAGTAAGGCTTTAATCGATGCCCTTTAACCTTGAAAATCTTTCTAGTATTAGGATCTTTAATATCAACAGCTTCAAAAGAATGAACTTTTACAACTGTAAAAGGTCCTAACCATTTAGACTTGAGCTTTCCAGGAAATAACTTCAATCTTGTGTTGTATAATAAAAATTTTTGTCCAATTTCTAAGTTCTTTTTCAATATCTTCCGATCATGCCATAACTTCCTTTTCTCTTTATAAATCCTATCATTGTGATAAGATGCATTTCTAATCTCTTTCAATTCATTTAATTGCATAAATCTTTTCTCTCCAGTATTTTTCAAATTAAAATTTAACTCTTTTATCGCCCAATATGCTTTATGCTCCAATTCAACTGTTAAATGACAAGTCTTACTAAATACTAGTCTATAAGGAGACATTCCTACAGGGGTTTTAAAAGCAGTTCTATAAGCCCACAAAACAGTATCTAATCGAGCAGACAAATCTAACTTATGAATATCCACAGTTTTCTCCAAGATTCTTTTAATTTCACGATTAGATACTTCTGCTAAACCATTAGTTTGGGGATGATAAACAGTATAGATTCTTTGAATAATATTATATTTCTCAATTAATCTCTTAATTTGATTATTCCTGAAATGGGATCCACCATCAGTTATGATCACTCTCGGCATTCCATATCTTGTAAATATATTTTTCTTTAAAAATTTTGAAACACTCCGAGCATCACATCTTAGTAAAGCAATAGCTTCAATCCATTTCAAGACATAATGAACAACGACGAATATATATATATATATATATATATATTTCCAAATGAAGGAGCAAATGGTCCCATAAAATCTAATCCCCATACATCAAAAATTTCAACTTCCAAATTATAATTTAGAGGCATTTCATTTCTTCTAGATATATTACCTACTCTCTGACATCGAGCACATGATTTAATATATCTAGAAACAACTCTAAATAGAGTAGGCCAATAAAATCTAGATTGTAAAATTTTAAATGCAGTTTTATCAACACCAAAATGACCTTCAAATTCAGAATCATGACATTGTTGAATAATCAAATTTGTTTCTTCTTGTGGAACACATTTCCTAATAATCAAATCCTTACACTGTTTATATAGATAGGGCTCATCCCAAAAATAGAATTTTGCATCATATTTAAACTTTTTGAGTTGTTGTCTTGTTAAATCAGGTGGTACAATATCGCTTACAATATAATTCACAATATCAGCATACCAAGGCAAAATTTTTTCATTAATAATATAAAGTTGCTCATCAGGGAAAGTTTCTATAACTTCTTTTTCAAAGTCAGATAATTTATCATTTGTTATTCTGGATAAATGATCAGCTATTTGGTTATTAGTTCCCTTCCTATCAACTATCATAAAATCAAATTATTGCAGAAGAAGTATCCATCTAATGAGTCTAGGTTTTGCATCCTTCTTTTGCATTAAATATTTGATAAGTCGAATGGTCTCGTATGCACAATACTTTTAGTTCCAATTAAATAAGGTCTAAAATTTTCAAAAGCAAATACTATAGCTAATAATTCTCTTTCAGTTGTGGTATAATTAATTTGAGCCTCATTAAGAGATTTACTATCATAGTAAATAACTTTGAAAACTTTATCATACCTTTGCTCCAATGCTACTCCGATTGCATAATCACTAGCATCACACATCAGTTCAAATGGTTTCTCCCAGTCGGGTGAAACAATTATAGGTGCAGTGATTAACTTTTCTTTTAATAATTCAAAAGCTTTCAAATATTCAATATTAAAATCAAAATTTCTATCATTTTCTAAAATTTGGCACAAAGGTTTAGTAATTTTAAAGAAATCTTTAATATATCGCCTGTAAAATCCAGCGTGTCCTGAGAAACTCCTCACTTCCCTCACAGTAGTGGGTGACGACAATCTCTCAATCACTCTAATTTTAGCAGGATCGACCTCCATACCATGTTCAGAAATTTTATACCCAAGCACAATTCCTCCTGCAACCATAAATTGACATTCCTCACAATTTAAAACTAGATTTGTTCTCTCACAAAGCTCCAAAACTTTTGCTAAGTTTTCCAGAAAAATTTTAAATGAAGTCCCAAATACAGTGAAATCATCCATAAAAACTTTTATTCCATTATCTATGATACTACTGAAGATAGACATCATACATCTTTGAAATATTGCAGGCGCATTACATAGTCCAAAAGGCATTCTTGTAAAATCAAAGGTTCCATAAGGGCTAGTAAAAGTTGTCTTTTCTTGATCCTCAGGAGCAATAGGTGTTTGGTGGTAACCAATATATCCATCCAAAAAACAGTAGTACTTGTGTCCAGCAAATCTATCTAGCATTTGATCGAGAAAAGGAAGAGGAAAGTGATCTTTTCTGGTGGCGGCATTTAATTTTCTATAGTCAATACAAATTCGTCATCCATTAATTTGTCTCGTGGTTATATTTTCATTATTTTCATTCACTTCAACAGTCACTCCTCCCTTTTTCGGTACACAATGTATTGGACTTACCCAAGCACTATCCGAAATAGGATAAATAATTTCGGCATCCAACTATTTTAAAATCACTTTTTCACTACTTCTTTCATTATAGGATTCAGTCTCCTTTGTGGATCAACTCTCGGTTTATGTTCATCATCTAATAAAATTTTGTGCATACAAATCGAAGGACTAACTCCCTTAATATCTGCCAAAGTCCATCCAAAAGCTTTCTTGTATCTTTTAAAGCTTTCAATAGTTTTGTTCTTGATAATCATTTAACTCTGAAGATACTATAACTGGCAAGGTAGAAGATTCTCCTAAAAACATATACTTTAAATGATTAAGGAGAACTTTCATCTCAAGTTCAGGAGGTTTTATGATAGATGGAATTAAGCTTTTATTTCCACCTTCCATAGTGTCTAATATTTCGAATCTCTCCTGAACAAACTCCAATTCTTCATTCTTTTCATTATCTGAAGTTTCATCATCTTTAATTTATTCTTCAAATTTTTTTTTATATTCTTCTTCTTTTTCAAATATATTCTTGAAATGATCGTCTCTTAGATAATCACAGACCTCCATCCTAAAACAGTCATTATCTTTTTCCATTGAGGGATACTTCATAGATTTTAAAATATTAATGGTCACCTCTTGATCATTAACTCTCATAATTAATTCTTCTTTTTGAACATCAATTACTGCTCTTCCAGTAGCAAGAAATGGTCTTCCCAAAATGACTGGAATTTCTTTATCTTCCTCCAAATCAAGTACAATAAAGTCCACTGGAAAGATAAATTTATCCACTTTTACTAACACATTTTCCACCACTCCTTTAAGGTAAGTAATGGAACTGAAGAATCAAAGATGTAGGAGAGATTTCTCCTAGTCCCAACCTTTTGAAAGTTGATAAAGGCATAAGATTAATACTCGCTCCCAGATCACATAAAGCCTTTCCGAAAAATTTTTCACCTATAGCACACGAAATAGTGAAACTACCAGGATCTTTATGTTTTTCAGGAAGCTTTTTTTGTATTATTGCACTACACTCTCCACTAAGTGCAACAGTTTTATGATCTGTAAACTTTCTTTTCTTTCTCAAAATATCCTTCATAAACTTAGCATAGTCAGGCATCTGTTCTAATACTTCAATAAAATGAATATTTATCGTTAATTTCTTAAGGATCTCCAAAAATTTTCCAAATATGTATCCCTATTTTGTTTCTTTAATCTCTGAGGAAATGGAGGAGGTGGTTTTTCAGTAGTTATCTTCATTGGCTCAAGAGGATAATCCAAGTCTAGATAAATCTTGTTTGAACCTTTTTCAATCTCCACATTCTCATTTTCTACTTCAACTTCTTTTTGCACTCTAGTTTCCAATTCTTTACTACTCCTTAATTGAATAGTCTTAAGTTGTTCCTTGTTTTGATCTTTTGGATTGATCTCTATAAGTGTAATGAAAATATGTACTAATTGATTTTCAATATTTTTTATAGAAACACCTTGAGCTTGTAATTGATTTCCCATATTCAGATTCATTTCTTTAGTAAACAACCTCTTATCCTTAAATTGTGGGTTACTATTGAATCCAGGGGGATAAGATGGTCTAAAATTAGGATTTCCTTGATTGTTCTAATTCTAATTGGATTCATTGAATTGTTAGCTCAGTGCAGGTTAACATTAGCATTGTTATTATTCCAATTGAAATTTGGGTGATTCTTCCAACCAGGATTATAATAATTCGAATAAGGATTGTTAGGTCTATTAAGAGCATTTAAAGTCTTATAAGGCATTTGAAATTCTGTTATCTGTCTAAATGAATTTTTCTCCAACACTTGAGGTGGTTGAGAATAATTCATTCCATATTGATCTATTTTTTTAGAAAGGGCTGCAATTTGAGAAACTATTATAGTCATCATATCTGAATCATGAACACTAGCTACTCTCTTAGGATTTACCCATTTAGAGGGCCATTGAAAATTATTAATAGCCATTTCTTCAATTAATGTGTATGCTTCATCAAAAGGTTTTGACATTAATGATCCACCAGCAGCAGCATCTATAATAGATCTTAATGATCCCACTAATCCATTATAAAATGTTTGAATTATTAACCAATCTGGTAAAGCATGATGTGGGCACTTCCTAAGAAGATCTTTAAATTTCTCCCAAGCTTCATATACCAACTCTCCTTCAAACTGATAAAAAGATGTAATAACATTTCTTAACTTAGTAGTCTTTGATGGAGGGAAATATTTTGATAGAAACTCTTGAGATACTTCTCCTCAAGTTCTAATAGATCCAGGTGCTAACAAATTTAACCACGCCTTAGTTTTATCCCTTAATGAGAAAGGAAAAATTCTAAGTCTGACAACGTCACTAGACACTCTATCGTATTTAAAAGTAGCACAAAATTCTAAAAAACTAGCGAGATGTAAATTTGGATCCTCATTAGGTGTTCCAGCAAATTGATTATTTTGTACAATTTGGATAATAACAGGTTTAAGTTCAAATGAATTAGCATCAACATCAGAATTTTGAATAGTTATATGAATTTCATCTCTGTTGGGTTAACATAATCTCTTAAAGGTCTTGGCAAATTTCCAATATCATTTCTCTGATTATCTTGAATATTCGCCATTTCGCAATAATTTTTTATTTATTTTTGTTGTTTTCTAATTTTTCTGACAGTACGCTCTAACTCTGAATCGTAAGGCACTAAACCTATAGATCCACTACTACGAATATACAAACACACAAAGACTTTTTTTTTTACTTTGACTTCGTTACCTCCTCGACAACAGCGCCAAATACTTGATGTGATTGGTTTGAATACATGAATTCGACACCACTACTAGGAGATATAATTCTCCAGCAACAGCACCGAAAACGTGATGCAACTAGACTTTAGTTCTACAATTTTAAATACAATATTTTGTTAACTTTAAATTTATATATTTATAATGATTTTGTAAATTCCAAGCATTCAACGCAAGTATACATATCGTATCAAGTACTACAGGGCTCTAGTGGAGTCCTGGTTATCGATCCCACAGGGAGGTTTTAAGAAACAGTTTTAACAAGTTAGAATAAAGCACTAGAACTTTCTTCTAACAATACTACTACTATGCAGAAAATAGTAACAACCAACTAAACTACAATTACTTCTAACAACTTTGAAAACAGAATTAACTAACATACACACTAAACTAATTATTTAAAAGGTTTTTTATATATGAGAAAAGTATCTTTCTTCTTGCAATGAGAATATGATGTGTGGATTGATATGGATTAATTATCTAATTTATTGTGCCAAATAGGAGCATAGATGATTATTTACCTTTAGAAGAGTACCCCCTCCTCTAAATAAGAAAAGAACATTGACACATTCTAAGTTTAGTTACTAATTCTAGGGCTAGGCTGGGAGGATACATGCTCTCACTTTGTAGCTCCCACTCACCTTTCACCAGAAGGCTAACCTTTGAAAATATTTACTAGTCTTAGAACCAATCTGGGGATTTCAGCCTGTCACCTTGAAATCTCCACATTGAAGTCCTTCAGAACACATTTCCCTATTTATTTGCATGCAATTCCCATGAACTATTCAATTCATCCATGGAAATTGAATGGATCTTTCATTATTGTTGTAGGACATTAAATTATTTCAAACTTAATGTTCAACGACATATTTTAACATTTCAATTGGCCAGATCGAAAGTAAATTAAGTTCTAAATGAAAAACATCACAATTTCTTCATCACATTAAATGCACATCAAATCCTCTTCAAACCATCATCACATCTCTAAGCAAGAAGAAAGACAAAGAAGACTACTCAGAATTCATGAAAAAGATACAATAAAATATGGATTTTATATATAAAAGAAAAGTCATACAAACCACAAAAGGAAATACAACTTATCTCTTTCTCTTCCTCAATGCAAACTCCTTGAAGTTCCTTTGAATCATCTTCTCTTCTTTACAACACTTGATTCTCTCTTTAGAATGGAAATGAAGAAGCAATCTCTCACTTTACTCCTTCTCCTTCACTCCTTAGAGAAGAATCCCTCTCTTCTACACTAAACCCTAACACTAAAAAGTAAGAGAGAGTAATGGAATGCAAGAGAGCGCACTCTAAAACTCTCTAGAACTACTCTAGATGTCTCTTCCCTCGTCCAAATTCAGTTATTTAAGAGTTAGGGACATAATCCCAAGAGTTTCCATAGGTATCCCTTCAAAGTTTTGCCAAAACTCTCAAAATTTGTATTTTACCGACCTTGGGCACCGGTGGCACCACATAGGGCTCCAGCGGTGCTCTATCATCCATAATATTTCTGAGCTCTCTGGATTTGGGTGCCGGTGGCGCCAGAGTTCCTTTACCACCATTTTGCTCCTTTTTGCTCATTTTCACTCAGAATTTGTTTCTTTTTTATTCTTTTCGCTCCAATCACCTAAAATCATCACACCTGCAACAAATCATGAAAAATACCTTTCTTTAAAGTGCAATATCACAAAAAATAAGTAAAATTAGATAGCATAAACTATATATATTTTTGGTGCATCAGGACTCATTGATGAGTTCTTAAATAGTGTTAATGAATTTTTGTAGGTGGCATCACAACTGCTAATTTATTGTTCAATTTGATGACAGACCTGTGAGGAGATCTCGAATTCTTTTTTGAATTCGCTTCAAACTTATCTAGGTGACTCAAAAATTTCTCCAAACTTACAGCAATAAAACCATTAAAGAAAGGCTTCGAGGATCCTTAAAACACTTATCTCTAGCCTCTTCTTACATGATTTCTCTCTCCATTTCTTCAAAATCCTCTCTTATCTCCTCAGGAATGAAGTCTAAAGGTCGTAACTATGGTCGCTAGGGACTGGGGACGAAGACGGGTTGTTTATAAAGGGGAAAATGGTGTGAAAAACTCGAAAATTTTTGATTTTTACACGACCCAAGAATCGTGGCGCTAGGTTAAATCTGGCGCCTAGGCGCCGGACCCATCAATACACAGTCTACTCTGGCGCTTAGGTGCCAAATTTCGTCGCTCAGGCGCCGAACCATGTTCTACTCCGTTTCGCCTAACGTCAAATTTTAAAGTTTCGATTTAAAAAATAAAGTAAATGATAAGATCCATATAGACTTAATAATAAAAATTATCTCAAATAATAAACAATAACTATAATGAAGGTTAACTTGATCTCCTTTACTCACATACGAAATGGAGTGATCCAAAGTCCAAACTTTATATACCTCGAGATCATCTTTTTCTTAAGTCAATTAAGACTTGTTAGCATCCAATTTTCTACAGTTATATAATATTACCAAGACGAGGCATAACCTTACATTAAAAATGTAAGAACACACAAAAATAATTATGGGTTGCCTCCCACAAAGTCCGCTGCAGTGTTTAACGTCGCCGCCCGACCTAATTTACTTTTAATCAGTAGACTCAACTCGTAAGCCTCTTTATAAATCATTTTTATTTCTCCCAAATAAGGCTTCGCCTTAATCTGTTAACTTTAAATATTTTTCCCGTTTTGGGGTCTTTAATATCCACAAATTTCTTCATAATGATATATTTTCTCAATTATATATATTCCATCCATTTAGATCTTAATTTACCAGAAAAGTCTTAAACTATATTAAATAATAATACTTCTTGCCAAGCTCAAATATTTTTCCCTGGAATCTTTTTATCATGTAATATCTTCATTTTCTCTTTATAAATCTTTGCATTTTCATATGACTCTCATTTATTTCATCCATCTTATTTAATTGTAATAATCATTTTTCTCCTGGCGTATTCAAATCAAAATTAAACTCCTTTATCGCCCAATAAGCTTTATGTTGTAGTTCAATAGGTGTTTAATAATGCAGCTACCATAAACTAACTGGTAAGATGACATTCCGATCAAAAGTCTTATAAGCTGTTCTATAAGCCAATAATGCAAGTAATCAAGTCTATCAACTCAATCAGCTTCTTTTAGGATTAACAATTTTCCTCTAAAGTTCTTTAATTTCTCTGTTTGATACTTCAGCCATTCCACTTGTTTGTGGGTGATAAGCAGTCGCAATTCTGTGTTCGATTCCAAATTTTCCCGCAATGATCAATTCGTATATTTCGAAATGACTTTAACTATTTGTGATAATTACCTTTTGTGCATTCCAAATCTTGAAAAATCATTTTCTTTAAAAATTTCGAAACACTTTTGGAATCACAGTTAGGTAAAGCTACAACTTCAATCCACTTTAAAACATAATCAACCGTTAATAAAATATAAATCTTCCTGCATGATATAAATGGTCCCATAAAGTTTAAACCCCATATATCAAAAAATTTCAATTTCCAATATATAGTTTAAAGGCATTTCATCTTTCTTAGATATATTTCCCATCCTTTGACATCGATCACATGTTTTAACATAATGTCTCACATCTTTCAACAAGGTAAGCCAATAAAATCCTGAATTTAAAATTGTAAATGCGCTTATCTACTCCAAAGTGTTCTCTAAATTCAAATCACCATATTTTTCAATAACAGCAAAAGTTTCTTCATAAGGTACACATCTTCGAATTACGTAATCTTTTCCCATTTTAAATAAAATGAGGATCTTCCCAAATATAAGATTTAGCATCATTTTTAAATTTCTTAATATATTTGTTATTCAATCCATAAGGTAGAATATTGCTAACTAAATAGTTAACTATATCCGCATACCAAGGTGTTTGGCATCCTTGAATAACATATAACTGTTCATCATAAAATTTCTCATTTATATTTTATTAAATAATAATATCATTCTTAATTCTAGATAAATGATCATCAATTTGTTTATCAGCTCTTTTTTATCCACTATTTGAAAAATCAAATTCTTGCAACTTAAGTAAAACCCATCTTATCAGTCTAGGTTTAGCATCCTTTTTTGACATTAAATATTTAATAGCGGAATGATCAATAAGAATTCATGCATTTGGTACCAAGAAGATAAGGTCTAAATTCTATCAAAGGCATGTACTATAGCCTAAAAGCTCTTTTTCGCAAGAAGGTAATTTCTTTGAGTTTCAAGAAGAGTTTTACTAGCATAATATATAACTTTGAAAATTTTCTCATATTTTTGTCCCAATACAGCTCCAATTGCAAAATCACTTGCATCGCACATTAATTCAAATGGTTTATTCCAATTAGGTGCAATTACAATATGTGCGCTATTAATTTTTCTTTAAAATATTGAAAGCATTAACACAAGCCTTTATTAAATTCAAATTTAATTTCTTTTTTCCAATAAATGACTAAGAGGTTTAGCAATTTTAGAAAAATCCTTTATATATCTTTTATAAATCAAGTATGTCCCAGAAAACTTCTCAACAAGAATAAAGAGAAAGTGTCGCATTTCGTCAGAATAATTTTCAATTTCGTCGATCAACTTCCATCCTCAGAAATTTTGTGACCAAGTACAATGCCTTTTGTGGCCATAAACTGACATTTTTCCCAGTTAAGAACTAAGTTTGTTTCTTCACATCTTTTCAGAACTTTGGAAATATTTTCCTAAACAAGATTCAAAAGAAGTTCCAAAAACTCGAAAAAATCGTCCATAAATATTTCTATTCCTTTATCAATCAAATCACAAAATATTAACATCATACATCTTTGAAAAGTTGCAGGTGCATTACATAAACCGAAAGACATTCTTCTAAACGCAAATGTTCCATAAGGACTTGTAAATGTTGTTTTCTTCGGTCCTTGGGGATGACATGTAATCGATTACAACTTAATATCCATCTAGAAAATGTAAATATGAGTGTCCACTAATTTATCGTTTACATTTGATTCAAGAAAGGTAAAGGAAAATGATCCTTTCTAGTGGCGTTATATTTAATTTCCGATAATCAATGAAAATTCACCATCCAAGAATTTTTCGTAGGAATTGGCTCATTTTTATCATCGACAATGACAAGACTTTTCTTCTAACACAATGAATAAGACTCCACCTATCGACTATCCAAAATAGGATAAATAATTCCAGCATCTAACCATTTTAAAATTTCTTTTTTAACAATCTCTTTCATGATAGGATTTAATTTTCGAGCTTCAATAAGAGGGTTTAAAATCTTCTTCCATTAAAATCCTATGCATACAAATGGAAGGGCTTATTCCTCTTATATCGAAATAGTCCAACCAAAGCTTTCTTACAATTCTTTAACACTCCTATTAATTTTTCTTCTTGATCTAAGCTTAGTTTAGAAGAAAGAATAACAACAAAAATTTAATGAATCAAGAAAAGCATACTTTAAATGTGTACGTAGCATTTTTAATTCCAAATTTTTGTGGCTTTTTTAATCGAGGTAAAAGTATATAATTTTGAGTTATGTCTAAAATTTCCCAGTTATCTTTAATATAATGTGAGTTTCTTTAGATAATTCTTCTTCTTTTAGTTCTTCATTTTCGTCGTCAAAAATTCAATTTTTCTTCATAAATGACTTTACATTTTTCTTGATAATGTTTTTCAATTATATAATCAATAATATCCATACGATAGCATTTTTCTTTGTCAGGTACTTCATTGATTTAAGGACATTGAATTTAATCTCTTGATCAGCTAACTCTCATAGTTAATTCTCCTTTTGCACATCTATCATACCGTCCCAAGTAGCTTCTAAAAGGTCTCCCTAAAATAATAAAGTATTTCTTTATCTTCTTCCATATCTAGTACAATGAAATCCACAGGGAAAATAAATTTATCCACTTTAACAAGAACATCCTCTATAACTCCCTTTAGGGTAAGTGATAGATCTATTTTACGAACCGAAGGGTTAAAGTGTATGAGTAATCTCTCCTCAAATTCAACCTTTCGAAAATAGAAATGGCATGAGATTAATACTTGCCTTAAATCACATAAAGCTTTTCCACAAAATTTTTCTCCAATAGCACAAGGTATAGTGGAAACTTCTAGGATCTTTAAGTTTCGAGGTAATTTCTTTCAATTATCAAGACTACATTCTTAACTTAATGCAATGCTTTCCAAAGCTTCACCATATTTACTTAAAATATCCTTCATAAATTTTGCATATGTTGGCATCTGTTCCAAAAGCTTCAGCAAAGGTATGTTAATAGTAAGTTTCTTAAAAATTTCAAAGAACTTAGAAATTGAAGGATCAAGCTTCGATTGCTTTAATCTGGAGGGAAAGGTAGTGGTGGTTTTTCAACTTCCACATTAATAGGAATAACAGTCTGATCTTACTAGAGAAGGAGTTTCTTTTAGGTTTTTCAATCTCTTCAACTCGATCTCATTTTCAATTTCATTCTCAATTTTCTTTTAATTCCTTTTCCACTTCTAAGTTTGCATTAACTTTAACATGTTCATGTTCTTCTCAGCTTTCTTTTGATTGATTTCAACATTTCTTAGAAGTGTTCCTGGAGGTCTATAATTAATTAAATTAGCGATTTGTCCCATTTGATTCTTAATATTACGAATATGTGCTGTTTTGATTTCAGAATTCATTACTCGCCGTAAAATTAATTCTTCTATAGATAACTTTGCCGATTATTAAATCCAGGAGGTTTATAGTTTGAATTTACTTGATTGTTCCAATTTCCAGTTGGATGAGATTGATTATTACCCCATTATTGTTGTGAATTATTTCAAATAAAATTAGGAGATTTTTCCATCCATGATTATAATAATTTAATAAGGGTTATTTTTACTAAAGAATAAATAGAAAAGCCTGTCTGTTTGAGAATCTTCCATATTAGCAGAGTTGTTATGTGATACATTGATAGAAAAATTATCTAATTTCTTAGATATCAAGTAAACTTACTTGTGAAGCTAAGATAGAAAAGGCTTCGTTATCATGAATACTGCTGCATTCTTTAAGATTAACTCTCCTAAGGCCATCGAAAAATTATTGTTAGCCATTTCTTCAATTAAAGTATAAGCTTCTTCAAATGATTTAGCCATTAAAGAACCTCCAAGAAAGAAGATCAATAATTGATTTTAGTGATCCAATAAGTCCGTTATAAAATGTTTCGAATACTAACCAATCAAGTAAAACATGATTGACACTTTCTTAATAGTTCTTTAAATCTTTCTCAAGTTTCATAAATTGTCTCCCTCATGCCAAATTGACTAAATGAAGTAATGCCATTTCTTAATTTAGCAGTTTTAGAAGGAGGAAATTATTTAGCAAGGAATTTTTGTACATTTCACCCCCATGTTTTAATGTAACCTCGTCGCTAACCTAGCCTAACCACATCTTTGCTTTATCTCTTAAAGAGAAAGGAAAGAGACTAAGTCTAATAACATCACGTAAACATTGTTATATTTAAAGGTAGCACAAAGTTCTAAAAAACTAGCAAAGGAGTATCAGATCCTCACTGTGTTCCCCCAAATCGATTATTTTGAACCATCTAATAATAAAATTTTTGGCGAAGCTCAAAAGAATTAGCATCTACAGTAGGTATTTGAATACTATTATGAAGTTCATCAACTGTGGTTAGCATAATCCCTTAATTGCCAGGAACATTTTGTCATTAATTTCAATTTGATTCGTAAATTATTATGTAAATTAGCCATCTCGATATTTTTCAATTTTTTTTCCTTTTTTTATTCTTCTAATAGTTCTTTCTAATTTAGAGTCTAAAGGTAATAATCCTTCAAAACCAATTACGTATAAACGTAAATAAAAAGTAAAATAAAATAGCAAGAAATAAAATCTCTACTTACTTTTTTTATTTTTGTTAATTTTGTTTTTATAAATGTTTTTGTATTTTATATTTTTGTATTTTTACAATAAAAGAAATAAATAAAAATAAAAATAAAATAAATATTTAAAATTCAAAAATTTGCCCTCCCAAAGAACGGCGCCAAAAACTTCGACTCGATCCGCTGACAACGCAAATAATTTATGCTTTCAAAAATATGTTATGTACTCAATACTTTAACCAAAATAATAATAATGTAGGCTAGTGTATATAAATATAATTTTATGAAAATATTTTATACACTAGAGGTACTACGCAAGTATACGTATCGTTTCAAGTAATATTATTTTAAATAAAGACCCCAAACATCGATCCCACGCGGAGGTTTATAGATTTTTAAATATTTTAATTTTATTTTTATGTATTTCTTTTAAAAGTTATAATATTTAATTTACTAAAATGCGTAAATAAAGTAAATAATAAAATAATGAGTGATGTAAATAATAATAAGCAAACAACTTTCTTCCTTTCAATTAATCCAAGACTTTTTAGGGATAAGATAATATTCTATGAAAGAAAATAAATTAATGCATTGTACAATGTAAGTTACCATATTCTTTACCTTTGCTCGATAGTATAAAGAACATTGGCTAATCTATAGATCAGGTCTGAATGTATTGTTAGTAGAATGGTTAACGAGTTCACGCCACGTATGTCCAAGGGTATGGCTATTGGCCCTACCAGCGACATCGTCTCTTCTCTATAAACTAAATTACAAGAATTTAGTTTGTCACTCTAAAAAACTTATCAATTCTACGTCTCATTGAATAATATTTTCCTATTTATTTGCACTTCACCTTGAATAACCCGCACAAGGCCTTCGACTACCCAAGGATTCATGTGATATCTACTGCTTAAGAATTCTTCTCCTTCTAGGTCTCAAAATTCTTCAACAACATTTTTAACAATTTAAATGACCAATTTAAATAGTAAATTAAGTTCCGGTATGAATATCATCACATATTTAAACATATTTAGTTTTTAATTCTGCAACGAATTTAATATCTTATTTATCTTTTCGTACCGAAAGGAGAAAGTAAAGTAACTACTCGTAACACATTGAATTTAAATAACAAAATATATAATAAGAACTTTGAATCAAATTACAAATACTTATCTTAAGTGTTTCTCCAACTGAACCTCTGATTCCTTTCCCGACTCCAAAGCAAAATAAACTTCAAAAGCACCAACTCTTTCAAACTCTCAATACAAACTCTAAATAAATAAACTCACTAATTTATGAAGTGAAAGTAAACTAAAAAGTATGGCCCTAAAATTTCTCTCTAATTTTCTCTCTGATTTTTGGCTTCTTATTGGGTGTTTTTCTCTGTAGAAATTGCTTCCTATTTATAAGCTTTAATGGTCGTCGCTGTCTCTTCAAAATGTGTCTAAGTTTAATGAATCTTCTAAAGTGTGTTCTGCTTCTAGGCGTCGGAATCCGGCGCCTAGGCGCCGGACTCCGCGTCCAATTCTTTGCACCTCTTCACTTTGGATTGCACCTCTTCGCGATCCAAACCGTTTCCAAGCGTCTAGATACAATGTATCACATGTCCCGTAATCCAGAAGAACTGCCAATCTTCTCGGATGGTCCAATAACCGCTCTAACCGTCAAAATAACCGCCCAAAGTAGTTACAAAACCATCACATATTTGCTATCGAGCCGGCGCTGGCGCCGTATCTCGGCGCCTAAAGCGCTGTGCCCATTATTTTGGTAATTTTGCATTTTGGCTCCATTTTTTGCTCAAGCCATTTTTCATCCTTTTTCATCTTTTTTTTTCCTTTTTCAACATTTTACATCACTCCGCATCCAAAAACATAAAAATACCTTTCATTAAAGCATAATATCCTTAAAAATTTGATAAAAATCAAGGCATAAAAATAGGTATTGTTTTTCATGGATTAGCAAAGCACCTCACCATCACTCTAATTTTAGAGGATCGACCCTCCATACCATGTTCAGAAATTTTATGCTTAAGCACAATTCCTCCCGCAACAATAAATCGACATTTCTCCAAATTTAGAACTAGATTTGATTCCTCACAAAGCTCCAAAACTTTTGCTAAGTTTTCCAGAAAATTTCAAATGAAGTCCCGAATACACAGAGAAATCATCCATAAAAACTTCTATTTCATTATCTATCATACTACTGAAGATAGACATCATACACTTCGAAATGTCGCGTATGCATTACACAACAAAAGGCATTCTTCAAAAAGCAAACGTTCCATAAGGGCTAAGTAAATGTTATCTTTCTTGATCCCTCGTGAGCAATGTATTTGATGGTAACCAGTATATCCATCCGTAAAAGCAAGAGTACTTGTGCTGTCCGGGAAGAAGTCTATCTAGCATTTGATCGAAGAGAAAAGGAAGAGTAAAGTGATCTTTTCGGTGGCGTATTTAATTTCTTATCGTCAATACAAATTGGCCATCCATTAATTTGTCTCGGTAGGTATAATTTCCTCATTACATTCATTCATTTCCCCAATGCTCACTCCTCCCTTTTTTTGGTACGCAATGTATTGGACTCACTCAAGCACTATCCAAAATAGGATAAATAATTCAAAAGATCTACCATTTTAAAATCTCTTTCTTAACTACTTCTTCATTATAGGATTCAATCTCCTTTCACATCAACTCTCGGTTTACGTTCTTCATCTAATAAAATTCGCATACAAATCGAAGGACTATCTCCTTCGATATCTACCAAAGTCCATCCAAAAGCTTTCGTATCTTTTTAAAGTTTCCAACAACTTCTATTCCCGATATTCATTTAATTCTGAAAATACAATAACCTAAGGTGGCAGATGATTCTCCTAAAAACATATACTTCAAATGATTGTGGAGAATTTCATCTCAAGTTCAAAGAGGTTTTATTGCGTATGGAATTAAGCTTTTATTTCCAATTCTCCATAGTGTCTAATACTTCAAATCTCTCCTGAACATACTCTAAATCTTCATTCTTCTTACTATCTGAATTTTCTTCATCTTCAATTTCTTCTTCAAATATATTTTCATATTCCACTTCTTTTCAAATAAATTCTCAAAATGATCGTTTCTCAAATGTTCCGCGTACCTCCATCCTAAAACATTCATTATCTTTTTTCATTCAGGGATACTTCATAGATTTTAAAGTATTAAAGGTCACCTCTTGATCATTAACTCTCATGGTTAATTCTCCTTATCAACATCAATCATCGCTCTTCCAAACGCAGGTATGAATGGTTCTCCCAAAATGATCGGAATTTCTTTATCTTCCTCCATATAAAGTATAATAAAATCCATAGGAAAGATAAATTTATCCACTTTCACTTAACACATCTTCCACCACTCCTTTAGGGTAAGTAATGGAACGATCAGCCAATCAGGAGTCATAGATAGGAGAATTTCTCCTATTCCCAACTCGAAAGTCGATAAAGGCATAAGATTAATACTAGCTCCCGCATCACATAAGGCTTTTCCAAAATTTTTTCACCTATAGCACACGACATAGTGAAACTACCAGGATCTTTAAGTTTTTCCGAAGCTTCTTCTGAATAATTGCACTACACTCTCGCTAAGTGTAACCGTTTTATGATTCGTAAACTTTCTTTTCTTTTCTCAGATATCCTTCATAAACTTGGCATAGTCGTGCATCTATTCTAATGCTTCAACAAAATGAATATTTATCATTAATTTCTTATGATCTCCAAAAAATTTTCCAAATATGTTATCCCTATTTTGTTTCTTCAATCTTTGAGGAAATGGAGGTGGTGGTTTTTCAACAAGCATCTTCTTCGTCTTCAAGAGGATAATCCAAGTCTCGGATAAATCTTATTTTAACCTTTTTCAATTTCCACCTTTTCCTTTTCTCGTTTCAATTTCTTTTTGCACTGTAGTTTCCAATTCTTGTCCACTTCTTAATTGAATAGCCTAAGTTGTTCCTTGTTTTGATCTTTAGATTGATCTCAACATTACTTCGAAGTTTTCTAGAATTTTTATTATTAAGTGCATTTCGAAAATATGTCCGACCGATATTCAATATTTTTCATAGTAACACCTTGAGCTTGTAATCGATTTCCCATATTCAGAATCATTTTTTCAGTAGACAACTTCTTATTTTTAAATATACGGGTTACTATTAAATTAAGGAGGATAAGTTGGTCTAAAATTGGTATTTCGATTGCTCAATTTCTAATCGATTTATGTAACCGTTACCCCAATGCGGTTAACATTTACATTGCTATTATTCCAATTGAAGTTTGGGTGATTCTTCCAACCAGGATTATAATAATTTTGAATAAGGATTGTTAGGTCTATTAATAACATTTAAAGTCTCATAAGGTGTTTCCGAGATTCTCAAGAAGTCCGTCCAAATGAATCTCTTCCTCCAACACTTAAGGTGGTCGAGAATAATTCATTCCATATTGATCTATTTTCTTTGAAAGGGTTACAATTTGAGAAACTGCCATAGTCATCATATCTGAATCATGAACACTAGCGTTCTCTTAAGATTTACCCGTTTAGAGGCCAATAAAATTATTAACGTAGCCATTTCTTTAATTAATGCGCATGCTTCATCAAAAGGTTTTGACATTAACGATCCACCACCAACAAAGCATCTATAATAGATCTCAATGATCCCACTAATCCATTACAAAATGTTTAAATTATTAACCAATCCGGTAAAGCATGATGTGGGCACTTCCTAGCAAGCATCTTTAAATCTCTCCCAACCATATCGACTTCCTTCAAACTCGACAAAAAGGATGTAATATCATTTCTTTGTTTAGCGCTCTTGATGGAGGTAAATATTTCGATAGAAATTTCCAGATAATTCTCCCCAAGTTCTAATAGATCCAAAAGGCTAACGAGTTTAACCACGCCTTAGCTTTATCCCTTAATGAAAAAGAAAAAAGTCTAAGTCCGACAACCGTCACTAGACACTCCGTCATACTTAAAAGTAGCACACAGTTCTAGAAAACTAGCGAGATATAAATTTGGATCCTCATTAGGTGTTCATCCAAATTGATTATTTTGTACCATTTGATAATTGAGGTGTTTAAGTTCAAATGAATAGCAACATCGTATTTCAATAGTTATGTGAATTTCATATGCCGTTGGGTTAGCATAATCTCTTAAAGGTCTTGGCAATTTCCAATATCATTTCTCTGATTATCTTGATTATTCATAATTTCACAAGGATTTTCAATTTGTTTCGCTGTTTTTTAATTTTTCCGATAAGACGCTTTAACTTCGAATCGTAAGGCACTAAACCTATAGATCCACTACGATGCATATACAATCACACAAATACTTTTAAAAAGTAAACAAACACACAATTACACACTACAAAGTAAAGGTTTTCTCGTTATCATATTATCAATAAATACTGTTTATATTTCCTTCCTTAGTTAGTTACTCCATTACCTTCCCGACAACGGCGCCAAAACTTTCGACCGGCGGACTTTATATATGCAAGAATGTATGAACTCAAATTTATATATGTTTATAATAATTTTGTAAAGTCCGAACACTCAACGCAAGTAAACGTATCGTATCAAGTAACAGCTGCGGCTCTAATGCAGTCCCGGTTATCGATCCTACGAGAGGTACGAAGTGTAAGAAAGTGTTTCACAATATATATAATAGCAAAGACTGAAATCCGATACTCAAATTGCACTTAAAGTTTACTACTTCTACTACTACTATGCAGAAAACAGTAACAATTAATTAAAATACAATTACTTCTAACAACTTTGAAAACAAAATTAACTAAAGGCATACACTAAACTATGTATTTTGGAAGGCTTCGATAGTATGCGAGAAAAATATCTTTCCTCTGCAGAATGAGAATATGATGTTGTTATGTGTTTTGAAAAGGGGGTCACTTATAGAAATCGTCAAGTAATCTTGGATTTTAAATTTAATTTAAATATAAATACAATTTAAAAGTAAAGATTTGATTTTTGAAAATAATTTTAAGTTTCGAAAATTTTAAGATATGAAATTAAACCGATCTCACATTCCAAATAAGTTTATATAAACGAGCACCGCATCACAAACCGTGTATTTATCCCGAAGAATAGACACATCGCTTGATGATGGGGCTCGATTAAATAAACTAAAAGATTTGTGACATCCGTTTGGTCTCGCGAACCAATTTTATAAGCCGACAAGTTCCCCTCGCTTAATATGTTTAATTAAGCATGGTTTATATAACTCGGATTCTTAAAGTTCCTTATAAGGGCAAGCCCCTATAGTTAATTACATTTTAAATGACGAGAATCATTTAAGAAAACTCTATAATGAATTAGTGGTTTTGCTCTCAAGTATTTCAAATTTTTAGGTTTCAAACAAATCGATTTCTAAAATTTCCAAAGGGATTGAATTTCAAATTAGAACAGCTTTATTTTGAGAGTCCAAAGGAAGAAGGGATGTCACTAATTCGAAGTGAACTTCGGTTACTTCCCGACTATCCTATTGTTTGGCTTCAATTTGAGAGTTTATTTAATGTTCCACTCGCCAATTTTAGTCGTATTAAGACTTATATTTATATGACATAATCATACAAATAAAATTTCTGAAGATGTGAGGGTTTATGTCAATTAAACGACTACCTTGGAGTTCTAAAACCGGTTAGGGCTTAATTTGCATAACATGATTATGCAAATGCCTAATGAAAGGCCGAGGAATTATGCTGCACCAGGTAAACTACCTAGAATCCTATGGCTTTCATATTTAATCTGTGAAAGGTTTAGAATATGTAGTCACAAGTTTTAGTCGACGAAGATGCCCATGCCGCCCATCGTGCTCTAAGCTCCTTGTTGTTGTAGAGGTTT
Organism: Papilionanthe hookeriana x Papilionanthe teres; assembly: GCA_022702705.1. NCBI lineage: Eukaryota > Viridiplantae > Streptophyta > Magnoliopsida > Asparagales > Orchidaceae > Papilionanthe > Papilionanthe hookeriana x Papilionanthe teres. The sequence goes on along the minus strand of CM040429.1, from coordinate 41,783,973 downwards.
AGTTTTAGAAGGTGAAAATCAGGAGATGAGAGAAGTGTTTTGGCTTAGAGAGTCTTTAAGGTTCATATGTCTTAATGTTTTAATTAAAGAAATCTAAAGTTGACAAGCGAACCAATACATCCCACGGTTCCGTCATCCCGGCACCGCTATTTTCATCGATTCACTTATTCCAAATGAATTTACTAAACTCAACCGAATGAGTTCCACAATTTCATTTTGACCATGAGAAATCTCATTAAGAATACGCTGGTTACTTCATCCGAGGGATTCCCCGATCATCCAACGAGACGTTTTAATTTAATTGTAGTTGTAGTTTTGTCGTTTTATTTCAGGATTAAATTTTCGAGTTGTTTTATCTTTCAATGTTGTGGCGGTGAATTTTATCTTGTATCGATTTTTAATTTAGTTTTGGGTTTCATTGTGGCTATCCTAAAAGTTTCGGTTTTCATGCTGGGTGACATTCTTGTTTAACATGCAAATTTTACAAGAAAGAAAGTACGGTGTAGGTAAATAAATTGCAATAAAATAAAAGTGTACCCGACGGTCTTCTCGTCATTCTAGGCCGCACCTAAAACACACGTCGTGGCATTCAAATACTTACAAGAAATACTCAGTAAAGCTAAGGGAAGGTTCTCCAAGTTGTCTACTAAGATCCTAATCCTATTGCTAGTTAATTCCTATGACGTCTAGGTTCTTGTGTTTTCATATGATGATTTTTTCTTTCACCAAAGAACAATTAAGTTCAATTGTTCTTCTAAAACATCCCATCGGTATCAACAGAAAGTGTTTAGGATGAGCCCCGAACATCTTTTTAATACTTCTGAGATTATTTCAGTCAAAATGAGTTTTATCAGACAGTGAGTTAATCATCCAAGAATTTAGTTAAGTTTTGTTTCTTACCAAGAACTCGGGACATTTGATTATCCTGACATTAGTAAAGTGACATTTCACTTGACGCTTCATTTAAAGGTTATAAATGTGAGCATTTAGTAAGCAGATTAGTTTATCGAAGGATCTAACCATTAAAGCCTGTGTCGATGATTTAAAACTATTCGATTTGATACATGTTTCGCATTGATTCTTAAATGTTTTAAAATCATTTAGGTTGGAAGAGGTGTTTAAATCATTTAATTTCATTAAATTTTGACAATTTAATTTGAATTAATTATAGTACTTTAGGCTTGGGCTTTTAATCGGTTTAATTTTCACATTTTAATTATGAATTGTTTCTAGATTATTTAATGTTTCAAATTTGTTTTAAGTTTGTTCTTAAGTGTTTTCAAATTAGTTTTAAATTTTTAAAATTTATTTTAATTTGATTATTAAATCATTTAATGTTTTAAGCTTTAATTTAATTAGAGATTATTTCCTTTTTTAATTATTAATTTCAGTCATCATCATTTCAATTAATTAAGGATCAATACTACTCTATCATTTCAATTAGGGACTTTAAAATTAAAGAATTGGTATCTTCAGGTCATATCCCTAATCTTCATAATCCAAAATTTTAATTATTTCTTCCAAAATTTAAATGATTTAATTAATTAAAGTTTCATTTTGATATTTTCAAAGTGATTAATGGGTTTCTACCCTTTATTCCTAAATTTCAATCATCCAAGAGAAATTTAAAACAAATATTTTTACTCCTCCTCAATGTGTGCCTAAAATATTAATTAGGGTTAAAATCCCTTAATTACCTTTATGCCCTCTCTTAAGCACATTCACTTCATAACTCACTAAATCAGGCTCAAACGAACTTAAAATTTTTATATCACCTTACTCACATGTCAATTAAGACATTATAGGAGAAAATGTGATTTTTCCATTTTTAATTTAATTTATAATTATTTTAATGAAAATGGGGATTTTCAATGAAAATTCAATAACATGACCAAGGTAAGGTTTCGTCCTTAGTATTAGTGGTATTATTAATTATAAAATACAATTAAAGTCAAAATTAAGTTTTATATTTTTCAAAATCCTCTAAGGTCGTAGGAACTCCAAGAAAGTAAGTTTTATATTTTTCTGATTTTTGGTTGATTTATTGGAATTATTTTAGTGAAAAGTTAAGAAAAACCATTTTTTAAATATCAAAAACTACCCTAAGCCTTTAAAAAATTATTATCTTAACTTGTAGACTTAAAGAAAATTGCAGGAATGGTTCCTAAATGATTAGGAGACCAAATGTGACATTTTTATGATTTTAATATTTTTGTGATTTTTATAATTTTTTAACTATTAAAATATTCAAAAATGAGTTAAAAATAAAATTTTAAAAAATTTCAATTTTTAATTTTCTTAGACTTCTTTAATACCGTAGAGGCCTCAAATTGATTCGTGATATCGAGGTGTATTTTGGACTTTATGAATTTTTTAAATTTTAGAATAACTATGTCACTTAATTAATTCATTAATGGGTTAAATTAATTCCACCGGAATGAAATTTTATTTGAGGTTCTCTCGTATCCTAAGTGACAACCAAGAATTAATTTCATCTCGTTTTAATGTGTGGTTACTCCTAATTAATTAAAAATTCAGTTTTAAGTGTTTAGGCTAATTACGGTTATTTATGGAGTTAAATCAAACTCGTTATTTTCCTAGGGTCGTTCCTGGTCATAAGATACCTCCCCTAATTTTTCTAGATTTTTATAATCAATATAAAAATTATTGGAATTAAAATGCTAAAACAGAAAAAAAAATTTAGAAAATTGATAACTTGTCATAGAGATGGCCTCTGGTCTGGAAAATTCAGGGAATGCTCCCAAGGTCGTAGGCTACAAAAGCCCTATGGTCTCATGCCATGGTGAATTATGTAAGTAAATGGAGAATTAAAACATCATAGAGAGTATTTAAATCATTAAAAATCATAGTCTTAACAAATTAACTTAATTCTTTTTCCACATTACTTCCTCTGTTCAGTGAGCAAGAGGTATTTTTCTTTTATTTTTATGATTTTTCTATCCAAAGTTATGCATTTTTAAAGTTTGTCAATTAATTAAATGTAAAAATACCCTATTTTTCTAATTATCCAAATAACATGGCGCTGAGTCATCCTAGGCGGCCCGAAGTTGGACTCCGTCGCTCCGCCATTTGACGCCACCATCCGATCGGGATGCCACGTCGGCCCGCCGTTCCGCCTCCGTCTCCTCGTCCGCGCGATCCCGCCTCGTTCACCCGATAAACAAAGTTCATCCAACGCGTCCCGCCATCATTTACGACCGGTGTGTCCCGAGAGCCGTCCACCTTCTAACCCTAAGATCTCGTTCATTTCTAAATCAAATTACATGAATATTGATCCTATGCGTTCATCTAAACGAGAACTACAAATCCATATCAAGCACAAAGCCTTCAAATCAAGTAAAGCAAAAGAGGGAATTCGTCGGAAGCTCTCGTGCTAAGAAGAAGTCTCCATACCTTGGTCCTAGAGGTGAAGCCTCGATTGGATGTGCTTGTTGACCTCATTTTTGGTGAGGTCTTCTCTTCTTCTCTTTAGTACTTAGGATCTAGCCTGTGCTTTTCCTCTTCGACTATCCTGTGAGGATTGTGAATAGTGGACCCACCACTTAGAAATTCAAACCACTTCCTAATCCCTGCAAACTCCACAAACTTGATTGTAGACCCCTAATCACCTATAGAGGGTTGAAATCAAATGTAGTTTATAGGATGAGTTCCCATAGGACTCTGCCTTAGGACTGCCTCAGTGGCCTGTCCGGTGAAGGGGCTGACTTACACACACACTACACCTATACATCACACTACACTTTCACACACCTCTTAAAACCACACCCATACCCAATTTGACCTCCTAACTCATGAGGGTGATTCACATGGATGGTCCTAACCCCTAAGCCCCTTGCCAAGAGGGTTAGAACATACTGATGCCTCACCGAGTCCCTTCATGGCTCATGCGGGTTTGATGCGGCTTCATGGCTCAACCAAAATGATTTCATTCCACTTACATTCACCCACTTTTCAATTTTCCAAAAATCAATTTTTGACCCCCGGGACCCTACACCCGCTTAGCCTACCCAAAACCCTCAAACCACCCAAAATTCGCAAAATCACCCAAATTACCCAAAATTCTCCAAAATCAATCCTAAACATTTCCTCACCACTCAAATTGATCATCCACACCCAAAAATACCAAAAATTCCAAAAATACCTCCCAATACCCTCCAAATACCCAAAATGCCCTCTTAGCCAAAAATCCAAAATTTAAAAATTCCCTAAAAACTTAAAATCCCAAATATTCCCAATTTCATTTTATTCAACTACACCACGGGCCAATTTTGTCAATTTACCCCACTTTTGTCAAAATCCCTAATTTGACCCATTTTAGCCCAAAATGAACCCAATGTCAAACCAAACCAACCCAATTGACCCAAATTCTGGTCCAATTCAATTCTAAATTTCAATTCAACATCACCTTCAACACCAATCTGTACCTCAAATCCAAGTTCAATTTGATTGACATTTTGATCCAATTTCACTTTTGGCCTTAAAGCCCAATTTGGACCCATGACCCAAACTTAGCCCAAACTCATCCAATTCAACTCCAATTAACCCTAAATCTTTTCTAAACCTTCCTCAACATCCCCATAAACAAAACACTAACATGATTTCCGCCCCAAAATTTAATCTAAACCCCACTCAAATTCAATCCAAAATCAAAAGCCCAATTTTGACCTAAACCCAAACCTAACCCAAATAAACCCAAACCTCAAAATCAAAAACCCAACCAAAGCCAAAACCTCTTTGAAACACTCCCATAAACATTTCCCAACATTTATTTTACATCAATTTCAACCCTAGCCCAACATCTGCCCAAGTTAGCCCAATTTGACCTATATTGGCCCATTCACCAAAAAAGCCCAAATCCAACCCAATTCAAACCCAAACCACCCCAAATTTGCTCCAAATCACTCATGACCCATCCATGAGCTAAAACCAACATTTGTTCGGCCCAATTCTTCACAAAAATTCCCATCCATGAACTCATTCTTAAAACCTAAAGGCCCACTTCCTTAAACCACTTTAAAAAGTCCACCCAAGACCATTTACCAAAAGCCCAAGTTTTTAATCCAAAGCCCACATGACATTTACCCACATCATCCATTTAATCAAAATCACCCCTAAGTTTTAAAATCATCATTAAGCCATTCCAAATCAAGCTTCATGAAAATTCTCCACCAAAATACCAAAATTCCTAAATTCTATTTCCATGAAGTTGACTAAACTTTTTCCCAAGCGAAATGGAGCCATGAACAAGCCATTCTCAAGCCACATGAAGCCATGAGGGCTTTGACTTGTCATTGCACCATTTATGGCAAGAGATCTCTTTCTTAAACCCTTTTAAACCCTTTTTTTACCTTAATCATGTCACACACTAAACCATGCTTAGCCACCTCACCATGGATGGAGACTTCACCACTCCTTCTCAGCTGACCCAACTGATTCTCCCAAACAAAATCAGAGTTTGGAAGGGTGCACCAAGCCCAAAATGGTGGGTTGACCCAAACCAAGCCAAAGTGACCTTATCCCCATTCCATTCTAATCCAACACCTTTACACATGTCCAAGCCCAATTGCCTTCACCAACTTCAAGCCTTGACCCACCTGACCTTGAGGGTGACCTGACCCCTGCCGGCCACCACCACAAGCCATCGGAAACCACTGTGGCCGAGCTCACATGTGAGCCCAAACTTGGAATTCTCACCTCGCCGAGTCGCCCCATGCCTGCACGTCATCATGGCTGTTCTTCTCTTGCCAAGAGCAGCTGATCCCAAGCCTTAACTCCCCGGGAGAGCCTCCAGCCCATGCCTATTTAAACACCACCCCTTCTCGGCCATGGGAGGTGCCGAACCAAACCTTAAGGAAGCTCGTCAAAATCATTCCGCATCACTCTCCACACATAGAGCACTTCGATCCCCACCGAATTCCACCTAATTCCTCCAACCCGAGCTCAATTTCGAGCTCAAATTTTAGCCAAAAAACCAGGACACTTCTTCACGTAGATCAATCTTCAAATTGGATCGGTCCTACACCTTCACCAAACACCAAAAGGAGAAGTTTCCGACCGAAAGCCCCATCCCCAAAGCCACCCATTGTTCCAAACACTTTGTGATCGACTGTGGTCACTTTCATAGCTAGACAATTCACTGTGCCAAGGGACTTCATCCGGAGCTTACTGACCCAATCGAAGGTGACACAACTCGATCGAAGCTTCACTTCTCCGAGCAAAGCTCGGGATGACGCGGAAGACCCTCCAAAATGCACGCTTTTATTTTATCGTTAATTTACTCTATTGCAATTTATTTAATCGCATCGCACTTACTTTTCTTGCATGATAAACAACTCGTTGCATGAAAACCTACACCTTTAGGATAGTCCCTAAAACTCAAACCAAAACTAAATTAAAAGTCATTACAAGATAAAATTCACCGCCACAACATTTCAAAATATAAGACAACTCAAAATTTAATCACAAACGAACAACAAAACTACAACTACAACTAAATGAAAACGTCTTCGTTAGATGATCTAAGAACATTCTCGATGATGTAACCTACGTGTTGCTAACGGATTTCCCACTCGGCCTAAATGAAAGTGTGGAACTCATTCGCCGAGTTTAGCAAATTCATCTCGACTAAGTGAATTCGATAAAAATAACGATGCCGAAGGATGGAATCATGATCTAACCTAAGTGTTGTTATAATCAACTTTAAGATTTGTTTAATTAAAAATTTAAAAACACTCGGGATTTTAAGATTTTCTCTAAACCAAAACACCTTTCTCATCTCCTGATTTATGACTTCTAAAACTAAACCTCTGCAACAACAAGGAGCTTCCTGAGTACAGTGGGCAAGACGCCATCGTCATCAAGAAAACCCTCGAGTTCATCAAAGAAAACATTCCTAGAATTAAACAACAAAACCATAGGACTTCGAGGTAGTTTGCCTAGTGCAACATAAATCCTCAACCTTTTGTTGCATTTGCATCGCAAATTAAGCCCTAACCTATTTTGTGACTCCGAGGCATTTCGTTCGCACAACATAAACCCTCACATCTTTCGAGGCTATTCAGAGGTGATTTGTCATACAATATAAGTCCAAATTAATTAAAATCGCGCATCAAAATATTAAATAAACATTGTGACTTTCCTAAATTCAAACGTCATCAGATAATGAAATACCGAAGTTCGCTTCGGATCCGTGATTTCTCCTACCTTTCTTCCTCAATTCCCAAAATAAAATGTTCCAAATTTGATCCATTCCTATCGAAATTCCAAAATTCAACTCTCGAAAACTTAAACTTTCAAAATTTTCGAGAGCGTAACTACCGATTATTATCGAGAGTTTTCAGTGATTCCCGTCACTTAAGATGTAATTAACCATAGGCTCGTCTCTTATACGGAATTTTAAGAACCTTAAAAAATATAAAACCCCGTTTAATGCTTTCATATTAGACAGGGGAACTTTATTTGGCTTATAAAATTGGTTACACCAAATCGTATGTCACAAATCTTCTAGTTTATTTAATCGAGCCCAATCATCAGCAATGTGTTCAATTTTCTAGATGTATACATGGTTTGCGGTGCTAGTGCTCGTTTATACAAACTATTCTGGATGTGAGATCGTTTCGATTTCATATCTTAAAATTTTCAAATTTAAAATTATTTTCAAATCAAATATTAATTTTCAAAATTATTTATTTAAATTCAACCTAAAATAAGCCGCACAATTTCTGTAGGCTAATCTCTTTCAAACCAAAACACCAAAACCTAAAATAATGCCGACAATTTCGGCGACTACGTGGGGAAAATTCCTCTCTCCATTTTTAATCAAATAGTTCTCGTTTTCAAAATCGTGTATCCATGTCCCTAATGGATCAAACTACCCTTCTTTCCGTTTCGAATACCATGTTCATTTCTACCGAATGAGTATAGCCAACATTCTCTCTCGGATTTAGGAGCCACCGTTGTATTGACCCCTAAACAGAGGTTCCGAGATCCTTTTACCTCATTTCGAGGTGGGGTGGACCCCGAATAAAAAGTTAGTTTAGGGAGGATCCTTCGAGTCGAGAAGTATTGCATAAGACTTTCTTTTCCTTTCCACTCGAACTGGATCGTTGTCTTCTCTACACTCAACATTCCGTTCTAAATAAACAAACCCTCTAATGAATGACTCTTTTAACAAATATACATGAACAAGAATGTGTTCGACTCCCTCAATTCCTTTCTTTTCGTCCTGATGAGAAGAAGCATAACTCGGGACCGACAATCGAATCTACCTCAGAAATGGAAGCCCCAAATCGATTTTCTCCTTCACCAATGGACCGGACTGCTTACAAGGATGAGCCGCCCGGGACACGGGATCATCCGGTTCGACAAGGATTCCAGAACACAAATGTCAAGATAGCCTTGACGTTACCCTTTTCGCACCGATGGACAAAGTGCCGAAACCGAGAGGGGTCCCATGATCAGTTCAACTCAAGTCAACTCAAGAGTTTCCTCCTCTCGCAAAGGGTTCCCGGCCGAGAGGAGTACCGCCGTCCAACAAGAGGGACCGTTATCTCTACCCCCATCGGTCTAGTCGTTCCCCCGCACCGACCCCGGGCCTCCCGCCAACCGAAGGGGCGAGTTCAAATTTGTAACGAGCATGTTACCGTGGAGGGTGCGCGTATTTCCGTGCAAGACCTTCTCGTCTCAAATTGGGTCTCGCCTCAAGGGTTCCACCCCTAACACGGACTCGCAGGAGAAACAGAGTAAGGTGAAGACCGCGTAGCGTCGCAGCGTCGAAGTCACTTTCCTAGAAGAAATCCTGAGTACACACCACTACCTGAATACATACCATTGTCTCGAGTATACACCTCTTGGAAGGAAGATTCCATCCCCTTTCCGCCGTTGTACCGACGAGGAAAATGTCCGCAGGATTGCTTCTACATTACCTCAACCCGCATACTATAGCGACAACAGAAGAAAGGCTAGGGTTACACCACTGCTCCGACTACGACCGTGGATTTCGAGAAGTTAGGCAAAGAAAGAAAAATGCCCCGTATCGGAAATTTTAAGAAGGACAGACGGGTGCCGCCAAATCCCGTCTCGGGCCACGGTAGCAGAATCGCTATCGCTCGCATGAGCCTAATGCGAAGATGAAGGTTAGTCCACCTCCGTTGTTGTTTCGTGTTTGGCTGCATCGTGTGAGGATACCACCTTCCGCATTCGACTACGTACCATCCGTGGGCCTGGGGGCCTTCTACCGCGAAGGATGGTATGGCGTCCCACTACCTACTAATTAAGACCAAACAACAACGGAAAGGAAAGTTCACAGAGACTCGAGTCCGAGTGGTGCTACCGCAAGAAAGGGGACTCATGAGAAAGAAACTCGACAATTGTCACATGACAACCGCAAGGATGTGCATGTAAAAGACCACTCGAAGATGCTAGCGGAAAAGCTAAGAACTCGATATTCGACGACTAGCAAGGGAAAGAGAAGAAAAGTTCGGAGATGAAGTTGACTCGTCGTAGTTCACATGAAGAATATGCAATTAACATGGTTGAAACACGAGCCACAATACAAGGTGCTCGGCAGCTCGCGTAAAGAGAGGAGCCGTGTATAATGAGAAGGCAGTCAAGAGAAAGATGATACGATCGCTCAAATGGCAGCAAGGATGGAAGAGATGGCCGTAGCCCTAGCCACTCTCCCGCAGTCGTGTTCAACCCCAAAGAGAAAACACCCCGTGTTATTCACATCAAGAGACTAGAGGAAAGGAGATTACATCCGTCAACGGGGATGATCAATAAAGAAGATAAACACAAAGTATGATCTTAAAGGATATCAAGAGCTTGGTGGAACAGCAAAAGAGAAGCCTTGGCACAACTAAAGAAATGGGACATATTCGCACGGGTGAAATCTTACCTCAAGAATTCGACGCTGTCCAATATCCGAAAGACTTCACTCACCTCTCGTTCAAGACTCGATGGAACCGAAACCCTCAAGAAGATGTTGCACATTTTCGTGCCGCTTTATCAGAATGCTTCATGAAGTGATGTTTACTCTTCCGACAATTTGTCAGAAGGTACTGCCGTGATTGCCTTCGATTGGTATGCGGAATTACCAAACGGTTCGTGAAGACATTTTCGTAATTAGAGAACCCTTCATCAAGCGATTTGCTGAGGCCTTCAAGACTACATCACTATATGATTTAAGAGCAGCAATGGCTTCAATAAACCTGCAAGGGACGATACTGGCGAGAACCTATATGAAGGCACACAGCAGAACATCACAAATAAGATTACAAAAAACATCCATACAAATCTGAAAGGACTTCTCCGATGGACACACAGACTTTGAAGTGACATGCGCCTGGTGTTTGAAGAGGTGCAGCAATCTGCTCACCGAGACAAATGATGTTCAATTCAACTTTGAAAAGAAGTCCGGGATCGTCGCAAATAGCCGACAAAGGTACAACGATACAAATATAGTCGAACGACAACAACAACCTCAACAGAATTACCAGCAACCCCGACCCAGCTATCAACATCTCAACAAGATGAACAACCGCCTCGTCCACAACGTACGTTTGGTGGAGTCTGAAAGGTGGAGTATCCGTTCAAGAATGAGGCAAGGCCGAAAATGTTCCGCAGCCCGATGAAGACTCCGCATTTCCAACCGCGCAGCCTAAAAGACCAGAAGAAGTCGACAAGAAAGGTGATCCTAACTTTTGCCCTTACCAACGGGATGCGTTCGGGCACAAGATAGAAGATTGTATTACCTTCAAAAAGTTGCTCAACGACAATCTTCGGAAAGGGAATATAACGATCCCGAAAGAATACATGAAGGAACCCCAGAAAGGAGGTTCCGTCAATGTTATCTCGACGGATTTCATTGTTCCGATAGATCCCTATGCGACCGATGATGGATGGACTACCGCTTGGACAAAGTCTTTGAAGAAGGTTTTGGATCAGCATCCAAAACCGCTTTCGGTGCGAGCTTCAATTCGTAGTTCGAAAACCGTCAAGTCGGCGCTATCACTCGCGATAAGAACCACCTCAACAAGAGACAATCGAAGAAAAGAAGAAAATCGACAAAGAAGAGAAGACCGAGGCACCTAAAGCGACTAATGTGGGCTGCTTATCCTAGGATAGTTGTTTCCATTCGGGGGAGAAATCCTCGAACTCGACTCGTATGATTATCTCATTTACCCGGTGGGATCTTATAATGATGAGGGTTATGGCGTTGGCTACGTTTTCGATCGTTTCTAACGATTACGTAACTAGCGACAATCAACCTAATCCGGACGCTTTCATTCCGATACAAATGACAATTCTCAAATCATACACAATCTCGACGATCATAATGATGAAGAAGACATCCACTAGAGGGTACGAGAGTTCAACAAGCAATCTAATCTATTTGTGAATTTCGAGGGAGCTCCAATCACAATGTAGAGTTAGAGCTCAGACTCCGAAGCCAATCCCGAAGAACTTGTCATTCCAATTCAGTAGGAGACACTAGCAAACTCAATGCTAAACTTAGAAGAAATCACTATTTAAGTCAACTTAAGAAGTGGAAGAGTTTTACCTCCGAGAATGGGTCCAAAGGACAAAGGAAAGGTGTGGTTGCTCCAGAAGAAACCAACCCCCGAAGAAATACCCATCCGAGAAGAAAACTATGCACATGAAAACAAAAGTAATTACAACGTGCTAGCCCATCTTAGGAAATCACTGTACCAAACTCGAGCATCTATGACGCTCTCATCTTATCAAAGGAGATGAGAGAAGCTCGATCAAGGCCTTACTGGATCCAGAATTTGCTTAGCTCAAATGGAGATTCCTTAGATGAGGTTTGCTCGTTAAAGGAACAATGGGGTGTTACCTTCAGCGTACAATGACCTACTACTTGGGATAGTATCACAACCGACCGTTGTACATTTCAAATACAATTGGGAAGTTTACACTCTCCAGAAAAGGCCAGGATCCAGAGCATCAATCAATATAATGAATCTTCGAACGCCAGCATACTTTGAAATTCGATGCTCGCGAACTCGAAGCGGACAAAATGTTATTAAGAGGATTCAACTTCGTAAAGGAGAAAGAGCCCTGGACATCAATAACACTCGCTAATGAAGACCGGTGACTTAACAAAGAAAACCGCGAAATTTCACATAATTGATTCAAACATCGTTCAACGCTCTATCGGGCCGACCATGGATACATGAAAACCGGATGGTACCATCATCTCTACATCAATGCATTAAATACTACGATGGAGGGGAACAACAGGCTAAAGGTGACTTACAACCGTTCTCCGTACATGAAATCGTAATCCATGAAGATGCAACATTATGCACCTCGAAGAAAACAATCTTCTCCTGCAGATACCATAACAAATGAAGCAAAGGAAATTGGGACGACGAAGAACCTGAAATTCTAGTCCACCGCTCACTCACCACTCCCTTACGGCGAGATGGTGAAGGTTTCTCCACAACTCGCATCCGAGGTCGAGGGCTTGGGACGAGGTCAAGTGCAGATGTTAGGACGATCGATTGCAGGAAACCAGCCATCAATGCTGATTTGGGAAGATAGTTCTAAAGAAGAAAAAGAAATCAAACAAGAAGTAGCCACAATAAGTCGGAAGAAGCCGCAATTCGAATCCCTCTCAAAAAGATGAAAGAAACGAAGAATATAAATCGATGTACGAGAAGATTAACCACTATGTACATACTATGACCCTGACCCCGATCCATTCTAATAAGATCGAGGGCATGGAGGTCAAAGAGGTACGTATGCGGCAAAGCCCATCAACCCTACCGTGGTGCTCCTTCCTCCAAAAACTGAAAATAATGTACAATTTGAAGATGCTACTTCACTCGAATTAATGGAATTGCCTTTGGAGTGGTACTCTCCCCGTGTTCAAAATTCTAATTCAAATATGGAGCCACTCGACAATGGACAAAGGGTCGATCACAACATTTTGAAAATTTATGGAATAACTCCGGTCGTCCACCCAATTCAAAACATGGTCTCGGATTCGGCACAGAGGGATCACGGACGATAATTGACTTGCTTGGTCGTCACCTCGCGAGTCTAATGAAAACCGCATGGAACCACAGAAGAACTTAAGATTTACAAATCGAGATGTTCCAATTTGTTCAAGAAGAGATCAAATCTACAATATGAGTTAACGGAAGAATTCAGGTACTAGCGAAGAACCTAGACCTACCTTGTTAGTCTTTACCTTCAATAAAGAAGACTCCAAAGAAATAATCAAGTTATTAATGGAATTTAATCGTTTTGCTTGATACGATGAGATGCTGTGTTTACCCGAGGTTGCACCATAAGCTGTAGGATCCCGTCACCTACTTCGTACAAGGTCCTTAAGAATGCGTCTAGAAATTGAACAACAAGTCATAGCCACAAAGCTAATAGACGCTAACCGTCCATAAGAACAATAATTCCGACTGCTAGCCAACGTGGTACCGCCGGGGAAGAAGAATGGTCGATCGAATTTGTGTGGATTTCTAGATTTAAACAAGCAGCATGTCCAAAAGATGAATTTCCCTCTACCGATCCCGTGATTAATGATTGACATCGCTTCAAACACATGAAATATTCTCATTCATGGATGGATCTTCAGATACAACCACAAAAATGGCTCCGTAAGATGAAAACTGACATTCAACGCCGATCGGGAGTATATTGCTACACAGTTGATGCCATTCGGACCGAAGAACGCAGGAGCAACCTACCAGAGAGCGATGACAAGAATTTTTGATGATCTCATCCACAATCAAGTCGAATGCTACGTGGATGATGTGTCATCAAAAGCAAAGTAAAGGAAAACCACCCGTATAATTTGAGAATTGTTTTCGAACGATTAAGACAATGAATCTTAAGATGAATCCCTTAAAATGAGCTTCTTCGCGTCACCTCCGGGAAATTCTTAGATTCGTTGTCCGACATCGTGGAATCGAAATCGACCTCGAAAGATTAAAGTTATCTTAGAAATGCCGCCTCCCAAAACCTTAAAACAACTACGATTTTTCAAGGGAAGCCGGCATATCTTCGACGCTTTATCTCAAACTTGTCGTAGTAGTGTCACTTTTCTCGCACTAGTTAAAAAGGACGCTAAATTTATTCGGGGAAGAGATGCCGCAGGGCTCTCGAAGACATTAAACAATATTTAATGACACCTCCTCGTCTTATGTACTGGCCTTGTGTAGACCGCCGATACTTTATACCGCGGCTTAGACGACTTCTCTCGAGCTCCACTTGTGTCAATGATGAGGGTAAAGAAAATGCTCTTGCTACCTAAGCCGTCGTTACTCCGACGGAAATAAGGTATCCCGCAATTGAAAAGCATTGTTTGGCCCCCGATTCTCGCTCAAAAGCTCAGTGCATTACATGCTTTCATAAGGTCAACTCGATTTCAAAATTTAATCCATTGCAATACTCGATGACCTCGTCCAACGCTTTCCGTTAATTTGCCAGATGGTCAATGATATTATCACCCGATATAACTAGTGCCTCTTCGTGCCGTAAAAGGACAAGTCCTAGCAGACTTCCTCGCAGCACACCCTTTGCCTACAGCACTTCCTCTCAATGACGACTTGCCGCATGAACAAATAATGAACCTAGAAGACCCTCGATGATCGACGCAATTTGTATTTCACCTTTGAGCATCTCGCACATAAAGACGAAGAATCGCAAGTGATAAAGGTTCTGCATAAGGTGGATCGACTAATCTTTATAACACCGAGCTGGGGATGTTAAGATACTCCTACCACTACTGCAGCCGTGTACAAATAACAAAGCGTAATACGAAGCCCTCATAACAGATCGGGAATTAACTATTCAAATGGGTATAACACATGAACATCTACGACGATTCGCAAGCATCATTCATCGTATCGCCGAACAATACAATTTTAAAACTGTGACTCGAGCAATACTTCCAAGATGCCATACCTGTCGGAATGCATTCCGAATGTGACAATCTACAAAATTCCTGTGAAAGAAAACGCTTTGTGCGCATGCGTTAGGCCTCGCCGCAAAAGAATTCCGCCCCGTTTGCAAGATGAATCGTTGAAGTGTCGGCTCACCTGGACGTCAGTCCTATCACAACTCGACATAGACACAATACACAAATCGAAAAGGAAAAAGGATCAATCGTGTACAGCTGACAAACAAAACATTTAAGACGTTTGCATGCCCATTAATAGATTACCCGCAAATCAGAAAACTACCGTACGATAGTCATTACCTATCGTATCAAGAAAAGAACTCGTCCTACGCATTAATAAACAATACATTATACCGCAGGTCTTTTGATCGATGCGGTTAAGGTGCCTAAGCGGGTCCGAGCCCGTGAAATTGTTAAAGTGAGGTGCATTCAGGACTCGTGGCGCTCACCAAATACGGTCCAAAGATGAAAATGGAAAATTAAAAAGACTAGGGTACTACCGGCCCTCGATGATGACCGACCGCATGAAAATCGCCAAGAGCCGTCACCATACAAGTGCACGGAAAGTGGTTCTACACCAACCTCCAAATGTGCTACATCCGACAATTGCGTCGTGGCCATTTGAAT
The DNA here is from genome assembly GCA_022702705.1 of Papilionanthe hookeriana x Papilionanthe teres. NCBI lineage: Eukaryota > Viridiplantae > Streptophyta > Magnoliopsida > Asparagales > Orchidaceae > Papilionanthe > Papilionanthe hookeriana x Papilionanthe teres. Next base: position 41,768,384 of record CM040429.1, on the reverse strand, counting down.
GTTGGGGCACTGACATAGTGGGTCCAATAGAACCACCATCTTCAAAAGGACATCGCTTCATTCTCGCGGCTGCATCACTTCTTCTAACGTGCGCAGGCAGCTCCACTTAGAGAAGTAAAGCACACCACGTGCTACAATTTTTCAAGAATCAAGTTGTCTACCGTTTCGGAGTGCCGCGCAGATCATCTCGTATAACGGGTCGCGCATTCGAAGCACGCAAATCAACAATTTTGTCGTGAGACACTCGAATCGACTGGCCGTATTCAACAATTTACTACCCGAGAGCAAACGGCTCCGTCGAGGTTTTTGAATAAAACTCTCGTTCAAATTTTAAAGAACACCTCGGACGATAATAAGAGAAATTGGCACGAGAAATTGTTAGAAGCCTTATGGGCCTACCGTGACAACCTTCGTAACTCCTACTCAAGCTGCCACCTTACGCCTCCGGTGTATGGGTCCGAGGCATCCTGTTACCTTTAAGTCCAAACTCTTCCTTCACTTAGGATTGCAACGCTTGCAAACAAAATCACGACAGAATAGAATGCCAAATTACGACTAGAGGAATTGAAAGCCCGGAAGGAAAAGACTCGTTAGCCACAGCAGAATTTAGAACTATACCAAGCTAAGATGGTTCAAGCCCATGATAATCGGTCCGCCCAAGAACCTTCAAAGTTGGTGATTTGGCTTCTCGTTCAAAAGACCTATTCTTGCACACCGAAGATAGGAGGAAAATTTGAACCCCACTGGGAGAATCAAGCTTGTAGTCGAGGCAACACTGTGAGGCTCCTACCAGCCTAGTGAACTGCCAAGGAGAACGCATATGCTTCCGATCAATGGACGATACTAAAAAGTATTACGCTACTCCGATGTTTCGAAGGAATGAATTTTCCATCCCTAGAAGCATGGGTGAAGTAATTACTTATGACCGGGTCCGAACCCAAAAGAATAAAAAAAATGTGCTAAAATAAATAAAATCATGATAATAAAGTTTTCCTCGTTTCCTCTTCCATATCAAAATCTCTTTCCCCGATCTTTTCCCACTTCATTTCGAAGTAAATTGAAAAATATAAAAATAAAAAAAAAAATTGTCTTTGACAAACATTTTCTTAATGTTCTTGTTTTAGTACAGCCCCTGATCCTTTTCCTCTGTTCTTTTCATTAGGAAATGTCGAACTAAGGTTGGTCTCGAACTTTAGAAATGGCGTAAGCCTCGTACCTCGACGAAAAGAGGGTAGAAAGATGGAGTTACACAGAGATTGACTCGTACTCCTCGCACCACAGTTCGCAACACGAGGAAAGGATCGGGGTCCCAATTGACCGAGAAGAACCGCCCGCCGACAAGAATGAAAGTGGGTGGCCCAAGCCACCAATCCAGCAGCAAGCAAAGAAAAACAAACACCGAAGAAGACAGAATTGCAACTTCGTAGTCGCGCGCGAGGGCGGTGTTTGCCGCCGCGCCTACGTAAATTCGTGAAATACGAAGAGCTACTCTCACAAAGAACTCAACGAAGAAATAAAAATCTCACGTATCCTCAAGATGTTAACTAAATTAGCAAATGACCAGCGCGACGAGACAAATACCGCCTGTGCATATACTTCAAGGATACCGGTTCGCTGCAACTCGAAGGAAGGAGGCCACCTCCGAGGATAACAAGAAACCAGGGAAATCTCAAGAAGAACAAGAAAGAAGGCTACTAAGGCTACTACGCTCACCGATAAAGCCTTCTCCACCGCAATGCATGACCTTGTCGGGCAGGCTAACCCCGTGAGGATGTCCCGACGGACATCATCCCCGAGGAGCCGAGGTGATGCGAGAGAACGTGAAGGGTGTGATCGAGCCATATATCCTTGCCGCACGTCACCAGCTCTCGCCATTTGCAAATTATTCCAGAATACGAGCTAGAAAGAATACAGAATGTCGAGAAGAAAACTTTTGAATACTTCGAGAGAATCGCAGGCAGGAGGATCAATATACTAAGGCCTCGAGTTACATACGTACGTGTTCTCGAATACGAACAACAAATCGTGGACCGCATCCTGATTTGAAAAAGATGGGCCGAGCGGTGTCGCTTAAGAGAAACACTTACTCGAACCCCGGAGATGGATGCCAGCAGGGAGGACGGAAGGCACGTATACGTTACAACTTCTCGCGTAAGACAGAAGGGAACCCACCGGATACTCCGTCATGGCCAGTGGATCCAATGCCATTAGTCATTAAAAGGATGGTAAAAAGAATGATGTATGGAGGGTGCTGCCACAGATTGCATACCCAACAGTTGCATCATTAATATTTACAAGAAGGGTGACCGTATACCCCCGCACATGCATCACCACGACTTCGTCGCACCTTTCGCACGCTTTCTTTTCCGAATGAGTAATATCATGTTCGGACCGACCTCCGGACACAGGCCTGTGTGAGTTCCGAGGGCCAGTAAAGATACCATTACCGATAGGTTCCGTCATGATACCGAAGGGCAACGGAGCAGATGTCGCTAAACATTGCATACCGGAGTACCATGAAGCGGATCTCGCTTACTTTCGAAGGATGGATGACAGAAAGCACCTACCACTTCCAGCCGTACCCCGGGAGTTAGAGAGCCTCCGACCTTACGAGCTGTGAGCGCATGGAAAATATCACACCTCCAACGTACATCCATACGATCACTGCCAAGGATGGCTTGGAGCAGAAGGCACACCATGCACCTCACTGCTCGTACATGGATTTTTGACAAGACACCTTTGGATGGATCGACGAAGATCATACATAGTCCGTTTTGAGTCTTATATGGATTGTATGAGATGTATTCCGCATCGACCGTATGATATATTTTCAACATGATCGGAATGAAAGTGATGATGTCACATTTTTGGCCTTCACCCTTTTTGTGCAAATTGACTAGGAAACGCCATTAAAGTTAAACGAACTTCGAACAAAGAACAGAAAAGAAAATAAAAAATAATAATAAAAATAAAAATAAAAAAAAGAAAATAAAAATATAAATAATAATGAGAATTATTTTTCCTTAAAAATCCAAACATAAAATAACTTCAAAATCCACGCGAACGCTAAATAAAATTCACATGAACATTAAACACACGCCTAAAAATTTTGGAAAGTTAAAGGACAAACAGAATGAAAATGAATCTCAAATCGGATCCCACTCTAAATTCATCTTTTCAAACATTTCAAATCAACTCCAAATCGAACTTATCTCAAGAAGCTTTTTGAAATTCTCTCATTTTACAACTCTTTCCCTCACAAGAGACCCACACTTCAATTTCGTAACCCTAAACCTTTTTTCGTCACATCGAAATCATTTCGACTTTTTGTGGCCTACCTTTTCTTTCTCGTATGGAGATCGACTGTGCTCCATTGACACGGAGCAATGAGTTTGTCCGATTTGGTTCGATGGCATGAGATCGGGTCCCTCTTCACACAAATAAACTTCCGAGATTGGAATCCATTTCCAATTCTCATTAAACTTCCTAGATCGGAATCCATTTCCAATTATCATTAAACTTCTCGAGATTGGAATCCATTTCCAATTAAACTTCCGAGATTGGAACCTCGTCTAATCATTAACTTTCGAGATTGGAATCCATTTCCACTCATTAAACTTTCGAGATTGGAATCCATTTCCAATTCTCATTAAACCTTCGAGATCGGAACTCCATTTCCAATTCTCATTAATCTTTCTGGAGATTGAATCCATTTCCAATTCTCTTTTAGATTCCGAGATTGGAACCAACATTTCTTTAGACCTTTAGATTGGAACCAGTTTCCATTTCTCTTTAATTCCTTCGAGATCGGGAACCAGCTTCCAATATTAAACCTCGAGATCGGGAACTAGTTTCCACTCATTGGGCTCTTCGAGATCGGGAACCGCCCATTTCTCTTTAGACCTTCGAGATTGGAACCGCTTCCATTTCTCTTTAAACCTTGAGATCGGGAAAACCGCCTTCCATTTCTCTTTAGACCTTCTAGATTGGAACCAGCTTTCCATTTCTCTTGACCTTCGAGATTGGAACCGCTTTCCATTTCTCTTTAAACCTTCGAGATTGGAACCAGCTTTCCATTTCTCTTTAAACTCGAGACCGGAACCGGATTCAGTTCTCTTTAAACCTTCGAGACTAGAAACCGATTCCAGCTTCTCTTTAAACTTTCGAGATCAAGACGAAATCCCGATTCTCCTAACCCCTTCAATCAACACTTAAACTCCGATTCTCACTCCGAAGTCACATAAATTCTAGTTTTCCCGCAATCCCGAGGTCAAACTAGGTTTCAATTCTCATTTCAAATCCAAATTTTCTCAAATTGATTTTAAACCAAACTTCAATCTAAATTAAAACTCAAAATCTAAACTTACACATCATGACTCGAACATGAATGAAACAAAAATCTAAAGCGAAATTCCCGCATCATGTGATTTGGGACTCACCTCCTTTTCCCTTCCCGTAAAAGAGTTCAGAATTCCCGCCTTAGAGATATACTTGACACTCCCTGCCGGAAATTCTTCTACTTCGTCCTAAGTTTGTCACTTGGACATCTATGTTGGTTTTGTTGATCTTTTCGTCAACGCCAATACGCGCGGTGTGCTCGGGTTAGCACACCACACCTATCGGGGGTCCATTCGCTTTCGACCTCATTTTTTGGTGAGGTCTTCTCTTCTTCTTTAGTACTTAGATCTACTTTAGGCTTTTCCTTTTGACTATCCTAGAGGATTAGAATTGGGACCCACCACTTAGAAATTCAAACCACTTCCTAACTCCCCGCAAACTCCACAAACTCGATCGTAGACCCCTAATCACCTGTGAGGGTCAAATCAAATGTGGAAGTTTATGATGAGTTCCCATAGACTCTTCGCCTTAGGACTGCCCTGGGTGGCCTGGTCTGGTGAAGGGGCTGACTTACACACACACTACACCTATACACTACACTTTCACACACCTCTTAAAACCACACCCATACCCAAGTCGACCTCCTAACTCACAGGGTGATTCACATGGATGGCTCTAACCCCTAAGCCCTCGCTAAGAGGGTTAAAGAACAACATAAGGGATGCCTCAAATGAGTCCCTTCATGGCTCATGGGCTTGATGTGGCTTCATGGCTCAACCAAAATGATTTCATTCCACTTACATTCACTCATTCTTCTCAATTTTCCAAATTTTCAATTTTTGACCCCCGGACCCTACACCCGCTAAATTCTACCCAAAACCCTCGAAACCACCCAAAATTTGCAAAATCACCTAAATTACCCAAAATTCTCCAAAATCAATCCTAAACATTTCCTCCTCACCACTCAAATTGATCATCCACACCCAAAAATACCAAAAATTCCAAAAATACCTCCCAATACCCTCCAAATACCAAAAATGCCCCTACCAAAATCCAAAATTCAGAAAATTCCCAGAAAATTCCAGAAAATCCTAAATATTCCCAATTTCATTTTATTCAACTACACCATAGGCCAATTTTGTCAATTTACCCCACTTTTGTCAAAATCCCCACTCAATTCATTTTAACCCAAAATGAACCCAATGTCAACCAAACCAACCCAATTGACCCAAATTCTTGTCCAATTCAATTCTAAACTTCAATTCAACATCCCCAACACCAATCTAGACCAAATCCAAGTTCAATTTGATTGACATTTGGATCCACTCTTTACCTTTTGGCCTTAAAGCCCAATTTGGACCCATGACCCAAACTTAGCCCAAACTCATCCAATTCAACTCCAATTAACCCAAAATCTTTTCTAAACCTTCCTCAACATCCCCATAAACAAAAAACTAACATGATTTGCCCAAAATTTAGACCCAAAACCCCACTCAAATTCAACCCAAAAATCAAAAAGCCCAATTTTGACCTAAACCCAAACCTAACCCAAATAAACCCAAACCTCAAAATCAAAACCCAACTAAAGCCAAAACCTCTTTGAAACACTCCCATAAACATTTCCCAACATTTATTTTACATCAATTTCAACCCCTAGCCCAACATTGGCCCAAGTTAGCCCACTCACCTATATCAGCCCATTCACCAAAAAGCCCAAATCCAACCCAATTCAAACCCAAACCACCCCAAATTTGCTCCAAATCACTCATGACCCATCCATGAGCTAAAACCAACATTTGTTGGCCCAATCCTTCAAAGCAAAATTCTATCCATGAACCTATTCTTAAACCTAAAGGCACACTTCCTTAAACCACTTTAAAAGTCCACCCAAGACCATTTACCAAAAGCCCAAGTTTTTAATCCAAAGCCCACATGACATTTACCCACATCATCCATTTAATCAAAATCACCCCTAAGTTTTAAAATCATCATTAAGCCATTCCAAATCAAGCTTCATGAAAATTCTCCACCAAAATACCAAAATTCCTAAATTCTATTTCCATGAAGTTGACTAAACTTTTCCCAAGCGAAATGGAGCCATGAACAAGCCATTCTCAAGCCACATGAAGCCATGAGGGTTGACTTGTCATTAGTCCATTTATGGCAAGAGAGGGGATCTCTCTTTCTTAAACCCTTTTAACCCTTACCTTAATCATGTCACACACTAAACCATGCTTAGCCACCTCACCATGGATGGAGACTTCACCACTCCTTCTCAGCTGACCCCACTGATCCTCCCAGCCCAAAATCAGAGCTTGGAAGGGTGCACCAAGCCCAAAATGGTGGGTTGACCCAAACCAAGCCAAAGTGACCTTATCCCCATTCCATTCTAATCCAACACCTTTACACATGTCCAAGCCCACCAGCCTTCACCAACTTCAAGCCTTGACCCACCTGACCTTGAAGGTGACCCGACCCTGGCCGGCCAGCCACCACAGCCGCCGGAAACCACCAGCCGAGAGCTCACATGTGAGCCCAAACTTGGAATTCTCACTCAGCCGAGCCGCCCCATGCCCGCGTCATCGTGGTCGTTCTCTCTTCTCTTGCCAAGAGCAAGCTCTGATCCCAAGCCCTAACTCCCCCCCCGGGAGAGCCTCCAGCCATGCCTATTTAAACACCACCCCTTCTCGCCATGGGAGGTGCCGAACCAAAACCTTAAAGAAACTCGCCAAAATCATTTCGCATCACTCTCCACACATAGAGCACTTGATCCCCACCGAATTCCAGCCCCCCAATTCCCTCCACTCGAGCTCAATTTCGAGCTCAAATTTTAGCCCAAAAACCAGACACTTCTTCACAGTAGATCAATCTTCAAATTGACTGGTCCTACACCTTCACCAGACCAAGAGGGAGAAGTTTCCACCGAAAGCCCCATCCCTGTGCCACCCAAATAAGTTCCAAACCTCTCCAAGCTTTGTGACCTACCGTGGTCACTTTCATAGCTAGACACCTCACCAAAGCCAAGGGACTTCATCTGAGCTTACTTGGACCCAACTGAAGGTGACACAACTCTCAGATCGAAGCTTCACTTCTCTGAGCAAAGCTTGGGATGACGGGAAGACCTCCAGTACGTTTATTTTATTGCAATTTACTCTTATTGCAATTTATTTAATCGCAGCGCACTTACTTTTCTTGCATGATAAACAACTGTTGCATGAAAACCTACACCTTTAGGATAGTCCCTAAAACTGAAACCAAAACTAAATTAAAAGTCATTACAAGATAAAATCTGACGCCACAACATTTCAAAATATAAGACAACTCAAAATTTAATCACAAACAACAACAAAACTACAACTACAACTAAATGAAAACGTCTTGTTGGATGATCGGGAATACCTCGGATGATGTAACCTACGTGTTGCTAACGGGATTTCCCACGGTCTAAATGAAAGTGTGGAACTCATCTCGCCTGAGTTTAGCAAATTCATCCGGACTAAGTGGTCCGATAAAAATAACGACGTCGGAAGGATGGAACCGGGATCTTAACCGGTGTTGTTATAATCAACTTTAAGATTTGTTTAATTAAAATATTAAAAACACATGGATTTTAAGATTTTCTCTAAACCAAAAACCTTTCTCATCTCCCTGATTTATGACTTCTAAAACTAAACTCGCAACAACAAGGAGCTCGGGAGGCATTAAGGGGCAAAGACGGCCCATCGTCATAAGCAAACCTGAGTCTACTTCAGCAAAACATTCCGAGAATTAAACAACAAAACCATAGGACTTCGGAGGTAGTTTGCCTAGTGCAAACATAAATCCTCAACCTTTTGTTGTGCATTTGCATCAAGTAAATTAAGCCCTAATCGGTCTTAGACTCCGATATAGCCGGCTCGTACGACATAAACCCTCACATCTGAGGATATTTCTGTATGGGATTTTATCATACAAATATAAGTCCAAATTAATTAAAACGGCAAGATCAAAATATTAAATAAACATTAGGACTTTCCTAAATTCAAACCAAACAACAGGATAATCGGGAAATTACCGAAGTTCGCTTCGGATCCGTGATTTCTCCTACCTTTCTTTCCTTTGAATTCCTAAAATAAAATGTTCCAAATTTGATCCATTCCTATCAAATTCCAAAATTCAACTCTCGAAAACTTAAACTTCTGAATTTCGAGAGCAGAATCCATCGATTATTATCGAGAGTTCTCTTAGGTGATTCGTCACTTAAGATGTAATTAACTATAGTGGCTTGCCCTTATAGGGAATTTTAAGAACCTGTGTAATATAAACCCTGTTTAATGTTTTCATATTAGACAGGAACTTGTCGGCTTATAAAATTGGCTCATGGCATCAAACAGATATGTCACAAATTCTAGTTTATTTAATCGAGCCCCATCATCAAGCAATGTGTCTATTCTTCGGGATAGATACATGGTTTGTGGTGCGGTGCTCGTTTATACAAACTATTCGGGATGTGAGATCGCCTTTGTGGCCCCGTAACCACCAAACCTACCAAATACCCTCGAAATGACTCAAAATTCCTCAGTACCGCTAAATTACCCAAGGTCCCTCAAAATCAATCCTAAACACTTCCCACCACTCAAATCTGATCATCTTCGGGCCAAAAATACCAAACTTTCCAAAATACCCCTAACCCCCCCCAAAATTACCAAAATACCCTTTCGCCCCAAAAATCCAAAAATTTAGAAAATTCCCAAAAAAACTCCAGAAAATTCCAAATATTCCTAATGTCATTTTGTTCAACTACACCATAGGCCAATTTTGCCAATTTACCCCACTTTTACCAAACCCCCAATTCGACCCATTTTTAACCCAAGCGAACCCAATGTCAAACCAAACCACCCCAATTGGCCTCAATTTTGGTCCAATTCAATTCTAAACTTCAATTAAATATCCTCAATATCAATTTAGACCAAATACAAGTCCAATTTGATTGACTTGAGCCCAATTTCAATTTGAAGCCTAAGGCCCAATTTTCGCCCATGACCTAAACCTAGCTTAAACCAACCCAATTCAACTCAAATTGGCCCCAAATCTTTTCTAAAGCCTTCCTAACATCCCCATAAACAAAACACTAACTGATTTGCCCAAAATTTGAACCTAAACTCCACCCAAACCTAACCCAAAACCAAACCCCACCGATCTAAAACCCAAAACTAACCCAAATGGGCCCAAATCCCAAAATCAAAGCCCAACCAAAGTTGAAAACTCTTTGTGACACTCCCATAAACATTTCTCAACATTAATTTTACATCAAATCCAAGCTTACTCAACCTTAAACCAAGTTAGCCCAATTTAACCCACATTAAACCCAATTTACCCAAAATCACTTCAAATTTGTTCCAAATCACTCACGACACATCCTCAAACTAAATGCAACATTTATTTGGCATGGTCCTTCACAAAACTTTCATCCAAAAGCCCATTTTAAAATCTAAAAAGCCCACTTCCATAAAGCCTTTTAAAAGCCCATTTTCACCAAAATTCAAAAGGCCTAAAACCTATTTCAAAACCCATATGACATCTTCATTGGTCATCCATTTGATAAAATCCCCCCCTAAGTTTTATTTCATCATTTAAACAAACCAAATGTGGCCCCATGAAAATTTTCCATCAAAATGTCTAAAAATTCAAAAACCCTTTTTCATGCACTCGACCAAACTTTCGCTCAAGCCACGGAGCCATGCAGCCATGCATAAGCCATATGCAAGCCTGAAGCCACTTTCCACATCACCAAACCATTTATGGCTAGAGAGGGAACCCCTTTCCAAAATCCTTCTTAAGCCTTTTTAACCACTTTTATGTCACACTCTAACCCATGCTTAATCAAAAATTCCTTTGGGATGAGACTTCTCCACCTAAAGTCGTTCGAGCCAAATGAATCATTTCTGTACCTCAAATCAAACTCTTGGAGGGTGAACCCAATCCATTTCCATGGCTTGACCAAATTAAGCTCAAAATAACTCTTCCCCCTTACCACTTAAATCAAACTCCTTTACACATGTGAAGCCTCACCGACTGCACCACTGCCAACCCCCGACTCTTCCGAGCCGCATGGTGACCTAACCCACGGCCAAACGCGCTCCTGCCTAGAACGCTACGGGCCGAGAGCTCCATGTGAGCCAAATTTTCAATTCTTCCTTACCGAGTTGTCCTGGCCCAATTGAACACCACGGTCGTTTCTTCTCTTGCATGTGAGTACCGATCCTATGCATTAAACCCCCCGGGAAGCCCTCCACCATTGCCTATTTAAACCCACCACCCTCTCGCCAAATGAGGTGATGAAACAGACCTTAAGGAAACTCTGCCAAATTGCTCCCGAACCTTCTCCTAACCTGCAGCGCTGATCCCCAAGGTTCCTTCGCCCTAAACCCCATTAACGAGCTCACTTCTCGAGTCAAAATCCACCTCCAAAAACAGACACTTCACCACAAGAGCCAATCTTCAAATTGATTGACCCTACACCTTCACCAGACCAAGAGGAGAAGTTCCCCAGCAAAAGCCCCCTCACCAGGCCAGCCATTGATTCCAGCCTCCAAGCCATGGACGTGGCCTTGGTCACTTTCATACTTAGAAAATTCCCTGTAGCCAGAGACTTCATATGGAGCTTCGGTTGACTCAATCGAAGGTGACACAATCCTCAAATCGAAGCTTCACTTCTCTGAGCAAAGGTATGAACTCATTCTTCCTCCCGAGCTTCCAAAGAATTCTCCATTTTATTTCCGTTAATTTCATGCCTATAAACCGATTACGGATGCGTTTTGCCTTCAAGATGAATCGACAGAGTATAAGAACTCGAAAATCCATTGAGAATCGAGAAAGATATTAGGGTTTGAGTGTGGACGGTCACGGGTGCACACCAAGCCATAGACGATGACCAGAGCCGCCGTGATCACGCGTGTATCGAGCGGACGGTCAAGATCAAGCCGGACAATGGAATGTTAGCTGAACCGCGGGCCCTCGGAGCACTGAGTCGATGGCGGTGTCGAATCACGTGAGCGACGCGTGGGCTTTCGATCCACCGTAGGATGACGCGGCGCCGAGCTCCGACAGAAAATTGCATTTTTTGAATTATTTAAATATCGTAACTTCAAAAATTCATATCTTCGCATAGAAAAATCACAAAATAAAATAAAAATACCCTCTTGCTCAGTGAACAGAGTGGAGAATAATGTGGAAAAGAAATCAAGTTAATTGATGAGTATTTTATTTTTAATAATTTATTTACTATTTCCAATGCTTCGATTCTCTATTCGTGTTCACCATACGAGACCAGTGCTTGGAGTTTCCCGATCTGGAACATTCCCTAAATTCTTTGGGTTCGCAGGCCATCTCTGTGAAAAGTTATTGATTTTTCAAGTTCATGTCACTGTTTTAGGTATTTTAATTTCAATAATTAGCATGTTAAAATAAATTCTAGAAAATTCTAAGATATTTCTTAAAGACCAAAGGACCCTATGAAAACATATTTTGAGTTAATTCATTCATAATAATCCTAATTAAATTCTTAAACCCTTAAAATTGAATTTGAATTAATTAGGTTAACCACACATCAAATTGACTAAAACAATTCTCCATTACCTTTATAGTCGTATAACCTTACATAAAATTTAAATCAATCGAACTGACACCACCAAATGGATCGATTAAGCTTCATAAACAAAATGGAACTTTAATAATTCATAACTCCAAAAATACTTTTCAAAAATTCACAAAAGTGGTTTTGGAGCTTTTCTCATATTAAGGGAGTTCAGAAAATTAAAATCGAATTTTTCAAAAGTTGATTTTTCACAATATTTTAATATTTTAATAATTAAAAAATAATAAAAATCATAAAAATGTCAAATTTTGATTCCTAATAATTTAGGCAGAAACCAAATATTTTTCCTAAGTCCCTAGCAGATATTGAATTTTAAATGCTTAATGTAATTTTTAATATTAAAAAAAGAATTTTTAACCTCTTCACTAAAATAATTCTAATAAATCAAAGAAAAATCAGAAAAATTATAAAATTTGTTTCTCTGGACTCGAGGTCAAAAAAATTAAAAAAATATAAAATCTATTTTTTAACTTTTATTTTATTTTAAAATTAATTAATACTTTAAAACTCAAAATAATTATAAGCAAAATATAATTCAAAAATCACAAAAATTGGTCCAAGTGGTCCTCTAGTCATTAGAACATTCCATAATTTTCTTAAGGACAGACACTTCATCTGGTCATGCTGTTGAATTTTCTTTAAAACCCCTATTTTCTACTAAAAATAATTATATAAATAAATTAATTCAGAAAAATCACATTTTCTCCTCTAAAGTATTAATTGACATGTGAGTGAGGTGAGATAAAATTTTAAATTCTTTCAAGCTCAATTCTAGTGAGTTATGAAATAAATAAGCCTAAAAGGGCATAAAGGTAATTAAAAATTTTTAACCCTTAATTAAAACTTTGGTTTAATCAAAATAGAGGGTAAAATATTTGATTTTAACTTTCTCTTGGATGATTGAAACTTTACTGAAATTAAAAGGGTAGAAACCTATTAAACACTTTGAAAATATCAAAATGAAACTCTAATTAATTAAATAATTTATATTTTGGAAAGAATATATTTAAAATTCGATTATTAAAATAGTGGATATTATTAAGAGCATATTTATTCTTTAATTTAAAAATCCCTAAATAAGTCACTTTAACAATATTTAGTTCTTAATTAAAAATTAAAATAATAATCTAAATTAAATAAATTAAAATTAAAAGAAGATAACCTTTAAACAAAATTAAAGCTTAAAATGTTAAATGGTTTAATAATCAAAAATCAAATTTAAAATCTTGGAATTAAGTTAAATTGCATTAAATTGGGTTAAGTCGTTTAAATTAAATTAAATTAACACCTTAACAATTAAATTAAATTAAAATTAAATTGAAACTAAAATAAATTAAATTAAATTAAAATTAAATTAAAATTAAAATTAAACTAAAATTAAAATTAAATTAAAAATTAAATTAAATAATATTAAATTAAATTAAAATAAATTAAAATCAAATTGAATTAAATTAAATTAAAATCATTTAACAACAAACCTAAATGAAATCATTAAGAGTTAAATCAAAATATATCAATAATTTCAATATCTCCTTCTATCTAAGTAAATTTAAAAAAAATACGAATATCAATCAAATACTAAGATAAGTGAAAGTGTAAAGATTTAAATTAAATCTAAAATAATTTGAACACTATTCCAAACTTAAAATTATTAATTAAAACCTCATAATTAAATTAAATCACTTTAAATCATTAACTCAAAATTTTAAATTAAGGATGATTAAAATTTCAATAAACTCAACTCGCTCTCAGCGCTTTAATTATTATAACTCTTAAATAAACAGTATTAAGTGAGATGTCACTTCATTCATCAGGTAATCAAATACCCAAGTTCACCGAGCAAGAGACAAAGTTTAACTAAACTCCCGGATGATTAATTCATATGTGCAACTAAATTTACTGACTCAAAATAATCCCGTAAGTATCAAAAAGATGTTTAGGACTCAGCTTCCTAAGCACTTCCTCAATATGACAAGATGTTTTAGAAGAACAATTGAATTTAATTGTTCTTTGATGAAGAAAATCATCCTTAAACCAAACCAACAACCTAGACGTCATAGGAAATAACTAGTTATGTGGATTAGGAATTCCGTACAACCAAAACCCTTTCCCTTAAATTTCTTTACCGTATTTCGCAAAATATATTTAAATGCTCTAACATGTGTTTTAAGTGCAGCTTGGCATGACGGGAAGACCCTCCAGGTACGCTATTTTATTGCAATTTACTTTATTGAAATTTACTTACATGCATTGCGCTTTACTTTTTTCTTGCATTCTTGCATGGTAAATAAGACCTGCTGCATGAAAACCAAACCCAGATAGCCCCCGAATTGAAACCAAAACTAAATTAAAAGTCATTGCAAGATAAAATTCACCGCCACGACATTCTAAAATATAAAACAACTCAAAATTTAATCACAAACCGTAACGACAAAACTACAATTGTAACTAAATTAAAACGTCTCGTTGAATGATCCGGAATAATTCGATGACAACTCCATGGTTGCTAACGAGATTTCACGGTCTAAATGAAAGTGTGGAACTCATTCAGTCGAGTTTAGCAAATTCATCCGACTAAGTGAATTCGATGAAAATGGACCAAGTGCCGGGATGACTCGAACCGGATCTTTAAATCGGCTCATGAACAACTTTAAGATTGTTTTAATTAAAATATTAAAAATATTTGGACTTTAAGATTTCTAAACCAAAACACTTCTCTCATCTCCTAATTTATGACTTCTAATACTAAACCTCTCGCAACAACAAGTAGCTCGCAGCATGGTGGGTGCCTCTGCCATCGGGGCTATCAAGAAAACTCGGGTCTACTTCAAGAAACTTTCTTAGAATTAAATAACCAAGCCATAGGACTTCTAGGTAGTTTCGTCTAGTACAACATAAATCCTCAACCTTCGTTGTAGCATTCGTACGATCATGTCATGTAAATTAAGTCCTAACCGGCCTTAGATTCCGAGGTAGTCGTTTAGTACGACATAAACCTCATTTCTTCTGTGCCGTTTGTATGATCATGTCATACAAATATAAGTCCTAATTAAATAAAATCGGCAAGATTGTAACATCAAATAAACTCCCAAATCTAAGCCAAACAATAGGATATTTCTTTTGGGAAGTTGCCAAGACTTTTCTTGATCCTCGAAATCCCTTCTCCTACTTTCTTCTTCCTTTGAACTCCCGAAATTAATCGTTCCAAATTCGATCCATTCCCTATCAAATTCCAAAATCTAATCCTAAACTTCAAACTTCGAGAGCAAACCACCGATCATTATCGAGAGTTTTCTAAATGATCTCAGCCATTTAAGATGTACTAACTATGTGGCTTCGTCTTTATAAAGGAACTTTAAGAACCTGTGTAATATAAACCCCGCTTAATTCATTTATATGCTGCTGTGGAACTTGTCGGCTTATAAAATTGGTTCGCAGTAAATGATGTCACAAATCTCCTAGCGCATTTAATCGAGCCCTATCATCAAGCAAAGGCGTTCATTCTTCGATAGATACACGATTTGTGTTGTGGTGCTCGTTTATATAAACTATTTCCGGGATGTGAGATCTATTGATTTCATATCTTAAAATCTTCAAATTTAAAAATTATTTATTTAAAAAAATCAAATGCTACTTTCTAAATTATATATATTTAAATTAAATTTAAAATTTAAAATTCGCCGACAACTTCCGTAAATGACCGCTTTTCAAATTACAAACCTAAAAATATGCCGACAACATCTCAAGTACCCGCCGGGGAGTAGTTCCTCTCTCCATTTTTTGATTAGATGGTTTCACTTTCATAAATCGATAGTGAGTCCATATCCCTAAGGGACCAAACTACCATTCTTCCGTTGGAATACCCCGTTCATTTCTGCCTTGAACGAGTATAGCCAACTCCTCTCGGATTTAGGAGCCACCGTTTAGACACCTCTAACCGAGAGGTTTCGAGATCCTTTACCTCTTTTCTGAGGTGGGACCCCCACGTCAGGGTGTTAGTTTAGAGCGGTCCTTCGAGCTCAGAAGTCTTCGTATAAGACTTTCTCTTCCTTTCCAATTCTAAATCGGGCTCCCCTTACCTTTTCTATAACCTTTTTCCTTTAATCGTTTTGTTTCTAACAAACAAACCTGCTAATAAACAACCTCCTAATAAACAATATCTTTTAAAATTCCCAAATACACTAAGATAAACGAAAATGTGTTCGGACTTTTCTTTTTTCTTAAACTTTACGATGAAAAGAAGCATAATTCGAGACTGACATTCGGAATCCGCCTCGCGTAAAATGACTGCCCCAAGGGATCAGTTTGATTTCATATTTCAAAATTAAATTGATGTTTTCCTAATATATCTTTATAGAAATTAAAAACCCAGACACATTTCCGCTGCTGAAAATTTTCTGGCGACTCCACCGGGGAAAAGTTTCTCTCTTTATTAAGATCAGTAAATGTTATATTCACAGATCCGTAAAGAGTTCATACCTCTCATGAACCAGATTACCATTCTTCCGTTGATATACTTTATCCATTTCTTTCTTGGGAAAGTACAATTGAATTTCCTCGATTTCAGAACTTGCAGTTTGAATCATCTTTAAATAGAAGGGTTTAGGAATCTTTTAGGATTCTTCTTAATTTTTTGGGGTCAGACCCCCAATAGGTGTGTTAGAGAACAAGTTTTGCCATGGCAATTTGCGTCGTGAAGGAGATCCAGGACAGGGTCCAACACTTCACCTCCTCTTTGTGCCTCCCGGGTTTAGTTCTGCTGTCGGCAGATTGACCCATTCCTTCTTAAATCAAAATGTTATGTGATAAATTGTAATATATCCAAATTGATTACATTTATTAACTTCTATGTTTTTTAGATTGGTTGTCATTCAATTTCGAGCATAATTATGTTGAAATTTAATTGAAATACATCTATATTAAATTTCAATTATATTTTGGAGTTATATATATTATTCCTTAGCTTAAATTTATGAATTTGGAATATTAATTTAAAATATCATTAGGGTTAAATCAATTTGAGGTCAGAACTATGTGGGCCTAAATCATATAAAATATAAATTTTCATGAAAAATATTTTTGAGATTTAATCTATTTTTCTTTACCTTGGGAAAAAATGATAGCGACTGTCTTAAATAAGTATTTATAAGTAATTTCAATTTATTTACAAATTATAATCAGCTTAATAAGAAATCAGCCAATATATACACAAGTATATGTATCGCTCATGTAATACAGGGCTCTTGTGGAGTCTTGGTTATCGATCACACAACGAAGAAGCAAATCTTTAAAGCGTAGTCAAGAAATCCAATATTCAAATTACTATGCTCTTAAAGTAAATACTAAAGTTACTAAATTTTAAGGATACTAAAGATTCTAAGATCATTAAAGTATTTTCTATACTTCTTATTAAAGTTAAATATCACTACACTTAGTTTAGTATTAAGAGGTTCAAATTTGGAGAAAGATTCCTCCCCTTATAATAATGTTATGGTGAGTGAATGATAAAGATTAGTGAAAATTTTATATTGTCAAATAGAGGCATACATATTCTTTACCCCTCTTCTGATTGATATAAAGAGCATTTGTTAATCCTAGGTTTAGTCACCAAATCCGTCGTTAGACTGGGAGGATATTGACTCTTACTCCAGAGCTCCCACTTCCCATCGCTTAAAGGCTAACTCTCACTTTAGTTTCCAAACACTAGAACCAAATTGGGGATTTTAGTGAGTCACTCTAAAATGTCAAATTCTACACCCAATAGACCATGTTTCCCTATTTATTTGCACCCAACCCCCATGAACTACATCACTCATTCATGGACATTAAATGTAATCTTCACTTTTGTTGTAGAACGCATAGTCCTTCTGGATCGTGTGTTTCACAACATATTTTAACAATTCAATTAGCCAGATAAAAAAGTAAATGAAGCACGAAGTGCAAAATCATCACAATTTCTTAACATTCATATGGCACATCCAATCAAAATCATCACTTCACCATTTATCATTTCAAGGAGAAAGACAAAGAAATCTACTCAGAATTCATGAGGAAGATACGACAAAACAAAAATTATATATATAAAAGGAATGTCATATAAACAATAAGAAGTAAACACAACTTATTTAAATTTCTTGCCCAAGAAAATCCCTTGAAGTTCCTTTGAACCTCTTTCTCTCTTCACAAAAACACAAAATTCTCTCTTAGAATAGTAAGGAAGAAGCAATCTCTCACTTCCCTCTCCTTCTACATATCTTTGAGAAGAATCCCTTACAAAATAAAACTTTTACACGAAACCCAAGACTCCAAACTCTCTATAATTACAAAACTCTAACTTCTCCACATTCACACACTAATCTCATACACTCACACCCTTATCTACTCACTCATATATGTAGCCAAATTTATTTTAAAATAGCTTAGGGATGAATTCCCTAAAAAATGCCTCAAGAATTCCTCCAACAGTCGTTCAAATACATTAAATCTAGCCTCCACCGACATTAGGCGCTATTGGCGCCCTATTTGGGTGTCGTTCGGTGATGCACCAAAAAATATGTTAGATTTTTGCTATATAATTTGTACTACTTTTTGGTGATATTACACTTTAAAGGAAGCTATTCTTCATGTTTTATTATAGGTATGATGATTTTAGGTGATTGGAGCAAATGGAAGTGAAAAGGATCGAATTTGGAGAAAAAAGAGGCAAAATGAAGAATTCAGCTTACTGGCATCGCCGGTGCCCAAATACAAATAGTTCAGAATTTAAATGGCGTCCCAGCGCCACCAACGCCATATCCAGCATTGCTGGTGCTCTATATAGTTTTAAGTCAACTTTAATGTATTTGGATGATTTCTGAAGGGCTGCTTAGAAACTCTTGGAGAATTCATTTCTAAACTATTTCAAATAAATTTAAACGCCAATAAAGAGAGAGAGGAGAAAGAGAGAAGTCTTTTGGAGTGAGGAAAGTGTGTGGTAAGTGTGTAGAAATCTATTTTTGTGAGGGATTCTTCTCTAAAGAGTGTAGGAGAAGGAGGAAAGTGAGAGATTGCATCTTCCTTACTATTCTAAAGAGAGTCTTAAATGTTGTAGTGAAGGAAAAAAAATTATTCAAAGGAACTTCAAGGGGTTTCTCTCGGAGAAAAACTTGAGATAATTTATATTACTTTTGTGGTTTGTATGACTCTTTTTTTATATATAAAATCCATATATTGTTGTATCTTCCTCAAAAACTTTTAATTGATTTCTTTGTCTTTCATCTTGCAATGAGATGTGGTGAACTGTTGATGTAGATTTGATGTGCCATTTGAAATGCTAAGAAATTGTCAAATCAATAACCAGGACTCCACTAGATCAATCACTCATCATAGAATCATTGCAAGAGGAAAGATACTTTTCATATTCAAACCTTACAATACAAAAGTTAGTGTGTGTTAGTTAATCCTGTTTAGAAATTTAGAAAGTAATTTTAGTTAATTTAGCTTTAGCTGTCTTCGCACTAGCAACTAAAATAGTGCCTGAACTTCTATTGTAAATTGAGTATTGGATTTCAAATCTTTAGTATACTTTAAAAAGTTCCAACCTTCCTCGTGGGATCGATAACCAGGACTCCACTAGAGCCCTGTATTACTTGAACGATACATATACTTGAGCATACGAGTGACTGATCAACCTAAAATGTACTACTTTTTTGCATAATTTTGTAATGATATTGCACTTTAAAGGTATGTTTTCTTGTGTTTTTGGTTGTAGGTACATCAAATTAAAGAATTTGGAGTGATTGGAGCAAGAGGAACAAAAATAGACCGAAATGCAGCATACCGGAGCAAGAGCATACCAGAGCAAAGCGAGTCAAACCAAACACTTTTGTACATTTATCTAGTGCCTAAATGCCACCGTTGGTGCATACCCGCCAGGCAATGGTGCCTATGCGCCAGAAATCGGCGCATAGCCGCCAGCGACTATTTTTGGCATAACTTATAGTAGATACGTCGAATTTGGAAGATTTTTGAAGTGTTGCAAAGTGTGTCTCATAAGGAATTCATTGGTAATGATAAAATAAACTTTTTAGAAGAGTTTGGGTTGGTTAGAAGGAGTTATTATGGAAGAGATGTGTCTCTCGGAGTCTCTTGGAGTGAAAAGGCACTTAAGGCACCCTTTGAATGATTCATTAAATTTTGACTCTTTTTAAAGAGACACTTAATCATCCCTTGAGAAATTATAAACAGTCTTGAACTCTTGGAGAAGAAGATAATTAGGGGGATAATTAGGAGGAGAATATTAAAAGAGGAGAAGGAAACTTGGAGAAGAAGTGAAGGCTTGGGCGTGAGCTCAAGTGGGGCGACAAGGTGAAAGAAAAAGAGAGAGTGTGAGAGACTTTTTTTATTTTCTTTTCACTTGGTTCTTGGAGAGGATTGCAAGGAGATTGCTTTTTCTTTACAAGGAGAGTTTGATTTTCATCAGAGATAAATATTTTCATTTTATTTTGGTTTAAATTTGGTACTTTGTTTGTATGGATTCAAAGTGTTATTCAATAAAAAGTTATTGTTGTTTCTCCATGTGTAGTGATTAGTTTTCTTTACTCTTCCATCTTACAATAAATTAGTATGCATGTGTAGGATATATAATTGAGTAGAGTGAGAATATATTATGATGATTTTACTTTGATCTTCATTTACATGTAAAATTGATCAACTTGCATGTTAAAATCTATTGTGATAACATGTAAGAACAATTGCGATATTGTCTCAGTCAACTATTGGTAAAAATCACCTGAGATTATATGAGTGAGAATGTAGTCCATATGGTTGAGTGCAAATAAATAAGGAGATATACATGTTTAAGAGGTGTAGAAATTAGAGGACTTTAGGGTGACAGACTAAAGCCCCTAGTTTGGTTTGATGTGAAAAGTTTTGTTATAAGATGTTAGCCCCCAGGTGGAGAGAGAAGAGGGAACTCTAGAGTGAAAGCTAGTATCTTCCCTGCCTAACCCATCTACAAGATTTCAAAACATCAAATTAACCTATGTTCTTTATAGAACCAAGTAAGGGTAAAGAATATAATTGCTCCTATTTGTCACAATCTCTCTCACTACTTGTTTTATTTTTACACATGTCACTAATTTTATTGCATGAGGAAGAGTACTTTTAATATATTAAACTCCACTTTTTGATTTTCATTATGTATTTTATTTTAGGATTAGAAATAGTATTGTAGTGATAATTGTTAGATATAATTAAAACCAAACTTTTATCTACCTTCCAAGCTATTGCGTGTTATTGTAGACTAGAACTTCTCTTGAAAGCCACCGTGATTAACCACGATCTCTGTGGGATCTATATTTGGGTCTTAATCAGAAAACTCTATATTACTTGATAACGACACATATAGTTGCATAAAATCCCTACTAATACATAATTGACATCTTACTTTTCTTTAGAGTCAAGTTTTTGGCACGTTTGTAAAGGAAGAAATTTAAACAAGAAAATTAAAGGATTAAACTCTTGTATATTGTAATCGAGGATCAAGTTTTTGGCATCGTAACTGGGGATCACAATGGTTAATCTTGACTTTTTAGGAGGATTTTAGTTGAAGTATTTAGTCTTAGACTTAGAAAATTGTAGTGTCGTAAAAACTATTTTGTGTAAAAGAGTTTTTTTTTTATGAAAAAGTGTTGTGAAAAAACTGTTTGTGTGAAAAACAAGGTGTTTGTGAAAATGTTTTCTTGTGTTGATAAAATTTTTTGTTTAATAGTTAATGTATTGTATGTTGTGTTATGTATGTGAATTAAATGATCTGTAGGAGTTGTGCCTTATGATCTTGAGTTAGAGAAAAAGAAAAAAAATCAAAAAATAGAAAGGACTTGAAAAATTAGAAATGGAAATGTAAAACATTCCAAATAATAACTTGGAAAATCATCATAAATCATTGAGGGATTATGTAAATCCTACGATAGGTGAAATTCACTCAAGTATACAAATCCTTGTCGTAGAAGCTGACTCGTTTGAACTAAATCCAGAGATGATCCAACTGGTGCAGAACAACCATTTTGAGGGAACCCCTTCAGAGGATCCCTATTTACACTTATCATATTTTCTAGAACTTTGTGTAACATTTCGTTATAACGGCATGTCAGACGATGTTGTTAGACTAAGGCTTTTTCCTTTCTCAATAAGGGATAAAGCTAAAATTTGGTTATACTCATTAGCACCTGGCTCTATTAAAAATTGGGAGGAGTTAACTTAGAAATTTTTAGCTAAGTATTTTCCACCTTCAAGGAAAACAAAACTTAGAAACGATATTATTTCATTTTATCAGTATGAAGGGGAATCAATATACAAAACCTAAGACTGATTTAAGGGACTCCTAAGAAAGTGTCCACACCATGCTCTACCTAATTGGTTAATCATTCAAACGTTTATAATGGGTTAGTAGGATCCTTTAGGTCTATAATTGACGCTACTGCTAGTGGATCGTTAATGTCAAAACCATTTAATGAATCATATGTGTTAATTAAAGAAATAGATACAAATGAATTTCAATGGCCCTCTGTAAGGGTAAATCCTGACATGATAGCCAGTTTTCATTATAAAAATGCGATTTCAATTCTTTCATCTCAGGTTGTTGCAATATCAAGGAAGTTGGACCAATTGGAATGAACCAGCCTTAATTTATTCCAGTAAATGAAAGAAGTTTATTAGGGCATATGATTGATTCTAACTTATCATATAAGACTTTAAATACCATAAACAACCCGTATTCTAACTTTTACAACCCAGGTTGGAAGAACCATCCTAATTTTACTTGGAATCATACTATTGGGGTAGGAAACCAACAATGGGAAAATAATCATGCAAATCCTAATGGAAGTTGGAATAATCTGGGGAACACAAACTATAGACCTTCATATCCACTGTACTCTAACAATAATCAACAATTTGACGATAATAAGTGGTTTATAGAATAAGTGGTATTGCAAATGGGAAACCAGTTGCAAAGTCAAAATGCTGTGATTATAAACATAGAGAATCAACTTGGAGAAATTGCTTACTCACTTAACAATAGACCCCAAGGAATACTTCCTAGCAACATTGAGATCAATCCTAAAGAAAACAATAATGAACAAGTAGAATCTATCTAATTAAGAAATGGAAGAGAGATAGAGGGTGTGGTTAAGAATGAGAAAGAAGTTGTAAGATAAACAAAAGAAGAAACTAAAAGACCTGAAGAACATATTTCTAAGGATTTGGAAAAATTTATATATCTAACTAAAATCAATTTAGAAAAACCACCACCTCCATTTCCTCAAAGACTTAGATAGCATGAGTTGGAAAAACAATTTTCAAAATTCTTGAAAGTACTTAAGAAGTTATCGATAAACATTCCTTTTGCTGAAGCTTTGGAACAGATGCCAAGTTATGCAAAGTTTATGAAGGAGATATTAAAGTAGAAAAAGAAACTTGGGGATTACAAGACAATTGCACTAAGTGAGGAGTACAATGCTATACTTCTGAAAAAGCTTCCTCGGAAACTTAAAGATCATTGTAGCTTTACAATTCCTTATGCACTTGGAGAAAAATAATGTGGAAAGCTTTATGTGATTTAGGAGTGAACATTAATGTGATGTCTCTATCTATATTTAAAAGGTTAGGTTTAGCTGATATGTCTCCCACTACTGTAACCCTTCAACTAGTTGTTCAATCTATTACTTATCTAAAAGGGGATATAGAAGATATGCTTATTAAAGTGGATAAATTTATCTTTCATATGGACTTTATTGTATTAAATATGGAGGACGATAAAGATAATACAATTATTTTGGGGAGACTTTTCTTTGTTACTGGACAAGCTATGATAGATGTGTAAAAAGGAGCGTTGACTATGAATATTAATGACCAGGAAGTAACTTTTGATGTATTAAAGACTATGAAATATCCAACCAAGAGAAAAATATGATAATTGTTTTTGGATGGATGAAATTGATTATCTAAGTAAAGGCCATTTCCAAAAAAGTTTTGAGAGTAAGTTAACAGATGAGATCGAAATGGACTTTCATGATGTGTTGAAAACATTAATTAAAAAAGACTGTATGTATGTTCAGGAGATGTATGAAATGATGGACATTACCAAAATAGTAAACTTTTAATTTCATCTGTTGAAAAATCTCGTGAACTTAAGATGAATGTACCCAATACATATTTAAAGCCTACCTATATAAGGAATTCATCTACACCATTAGTCTATATATCTTTGGATTCGACTCAATCACAAGAAAAACCTGAACTGAATGATGAAATCAGTAAATGATCTCCTAAGAAAGAGTTATTTAAAATCACTAAATGGCATATTCCATGGTATACAGATAAAATGAATGAGATTCTGATGCTGAAGCAACTAGAGTGAACATTGGATACATCGGGTCATCAATGTTAGACCATGCGCTTCATGGGAGTAAATCCATGGTTATCTTTGTTATCTGTTTAGTCTAATTGGTGTTATTTTAGATTGAATAATAGTAAGATGTTGGACTTTGATCCTTGTTTGATGTGTAAGAGTGGTTTGGGTTAATGTTGTGAGGTTATGTCTTGGTCTTGACTAAATTTGTATATGACTTCTGGTAGTAGCAGACTGACGAGTCTGTTACGACTTAGTTCTCAACCAGAGCTGAGTATCACCTTGAATCATGTAGAGTTTGGAATTGAACCACTCCATGTCAACTCTATTACTTTTTTTATTTGACTTTGTCTTGACCAAGTAAGGTCATGAACTTACTTAGTGAACAACATCTAGATGAACTGCGCTACTTTTATTTACCAGATTGTGTATAACTTAGACTTAGAGTAAACCTGAAATTGGAAACACATGAGTTTTTATAATAGGCGGGGTCTAAGGGTGATAACTATATAATTTTTTTTATAATACACCCACGTTATTAATGTAGTTTCTACTGTTAGAAATTGAATGTAAGGAGAGGAAATGTGAGTAGAAGGGAGATCAATTTAACCGATGTTGTTTGTTTATAAAATATGTGAGTCTATGTATTAGAGTTTGTCTGTCTACGTTTGTGAGTCAAGTTAAATGAGTCATTGGAGATAACAAAACTTATCTTAATATTTTAAACTTGTTAGCATCCAACAATTCCTTTATAAAGTTTAAAATGTGTTTCTGTTTAATCTTCAGTTTGTACCTATTTTACAATTTAAAATACTTTTATTGTGTTATGTCAAGCATGTTTATGCTAGATTTACTTTCCACTGCAATATTATACTAAGTGCTATTTTTTGATATTTTTGTAGGATGTGTAGTAAATTGTAAAATTGATCTTTCCCTGCCGCATATTTTTGTACTTCATTGTTACACATGTTTGAGCTTAAGTTTGGGGGGGGGGGGAAAGAAAAATTTTTCAAATTTAAACCTTATTAGTTTTCAAAACTACTACAAATAAATTTAAATTTTGTTTCTAATGATTATTGTTATGTGGAGTCACCTTAAGGATGTTAGAATTTTAAGTATAGAAATGGAGTAGGAAAACTTAGTTAATATTTTTAGTAAAGGGTGAACCTAGATTTAAATATATTTAGTGGAGAACATCGGAAAATGAATAACTATCTTTAGTAGGAAGGAGTGTATTTTTTAAAAAACTAAGGATTCTTAGAATTTTTATTTCAAACATTTAAGTCCCTTTTATAAAGTATTTAAAAAAAATACATCTTTTCAAGTGAAGGAAAGTAATTAGTTTTAACATTAGAGGAGGACAGTGAAATTAAAAATCATTTAAGGAATTCTCTAGATATGGTAATCCTCACATAAAAAAAAGAAGAGCAGAAAAAAATGGATTAAAAAAATCCTAAAAAAATGTGGATAAAAAAGATCCTAAAAAAATGAAAAAAAAAATTTGTGAGGAGAAACTTGAGGAGAGGTCCTAATCAAAAATTGGTTTCAATTGAGTCTTTCTAGAGTAAGGAACTTAGAACAATCCTAAGCTTGCTTTTTATACTTATATTAGTAAAATTATTTTTGAGGGAGTTCTTAAATCTAGAAAGTAAACATCATAGGATCCAAAGTTTGAAAAATCTGCATAATTTTCTTGAATTAGAGAGGAAAACAAATTCCCAAGTTTGATGATAAATATTTTAGACCCCGGGCTAATCTAATTCACCAGAAGTTCTTCTAGGTTGAACTTTCCATTTGTATAACAAAATTTTTGCAATTCAAAAGGGTGACCCATTAACTCTAATCTACAAAATTTATTTTAAAAGTATAGTATTACTTGAGGTCATGTAATGTTTAAGTTTGGGGAATTTGATCAACCAAAAAATTTACTAATTTTTATGCTAAATTTTATAATGATATTGCACTATATTGGTATATTTTCTTATATTTTTTGTTGTAGGTACATTAAATTGAAGAATTTGGACTGATTGGAGCAAAATGAACAAAAATGGACCAAAATGGAGCATACCGGAGCAAAACGGGTTAAATCGGAGCATACCAGAGCAAAAGAGGTCAATTTAGATATTTTTATACATGTGTTTGGTGCCTGGGTGCCACCAGTTGGTGCATAGCCACCAGGCAGTGGCGCCTATGTGCCAGAAATCGGCGCATAGCCACCAGTGTTGATTTTTGGCATAACTTCTAATAGATATGTCGAATTTGGACGATTTTTGAAGCATTGCAAAGTGTGTCTCATAGGGAATCTAGTGGTAATGATAAAATAATATTTTTAGAAGAGTTTGGGTCAGTTAGAAAGAGTTATTATGGAAGAAATGTGTCTCTTGGAGTGAAAAGGCACTTAAGGCACCCTTTGGAAGATTCATTGAATGTGAACTCTTTTTGAAGAGGCACTTAGGCATCTCTTAGGAAATTATAATCACTTTTGAACTCCTAGAGAAGAGGATAATTAGGGGGGATAATTAATAGGAGAAGATTAGAAGAGGAGAAGGAGATTTGGAGAAGAAGTGAAGGCTTGGGCGTGATCCCAAGTGGGGCGATAAGTGAAAGAGAAAGAGAGTGTGTGAGAGACTTTTTCTTTTCTTTTCACTTTGTTATTGGAGAGGATTGCAAGGAGATAGCTTTTGCTATAAAAGGAGAGTTTCATTTCAATTAAAGATAAGTATTTTCATTGTATGTTGGTTTGAATTTGGTACTTTATTTGTATGGATTCAAAGTTTTGTTCAATGAAAAATTCTTGTTGTTTATCCATGTGTAGTGAGTAGTTTTCTTTACTCCTCCCTCTTGCATTGAATTAGCATGCATGTGTAGGATATAGAATTGAGTAGAGTGAGTATATTTTGTGATGATTTTACTTTGATCTTCATTTTCATGTAAACTTGATCAACTTGCATTTTAAAATCTATTATGAGAACATGTAAGAACCAATACGGTATTGTCTTAGTCAACTAGTGGTAAAAATCACATGAGATTATATGGGTGAGAACGTAGTTCATATGGTTGAGTGCAAATAAATAGGGAGATATGCATGTTTAAGAGGTCTAGAATTAGAGGAATTTTGGGTGACAGACTAAATCCCCTAATTTGGTTTGATGTGAAAAGTTTTGTTATAAGATGTTAGCCCCGAGATGGAGGGAGAAGAGGGAACTCTAGAGTGAGATTTTACACTTGTCACTAATATAATTGCTCCTATTTGTCACAATCTCTCTTACTACTTGTTTTATTTTACACTTGTCACTAATTTCATTGCAAGAGGAAGTGTACTTTTAATATATTAAACTCCAATTTCTAATTTTTGCTAAGTATTTTAGTTTAGGATTAGAAGTAGTATTTTAGAGCTAATTGTTAGACATAATCAAAACCAAACTTTTATCGACCTTCCAAGCTAGGGCGTGTTATTATAGACTAGAACTTCTCTTGAAAGCCACCGTGATTAATTGCGATCTCTGTGTGATCGATATTCGGGGCTTAATCAGAAAGCTCTATATTACTTGATAACGATACATATACATGCGTAAAATCTTATTATTTAAATACATAATTGAAATCTTACTTTGCTATAGAGTCAAGTTTTTGGCACTGTTATAAAGGAAGAAATTAAACAAGAAAATTAAAGGATTAAACTCTTCTATATTTAAATCGGGGATCAGTGACTCCCTAATTATTAAATTAATCTTATTGTGAAACTGAACTGAAACTATCTTTTGAATATTTACATTAGAGGCAGCGCACCGAGATTAAGTATTTGGTGCCGTTGCCGGGGAAGGTATAAAACAGTAACTGTTAAAATTGTAGTATTTGAAAACCTTTACTTTGTAGTTTGCATTTGTGTGTGCTTGCTTACTTCTTAATGTGTTTTGTGTGATTTTATATGCGTAGGATTAGATCCATAGGTTTAGTGCCTCACGATTCAGAATTACAGCGTATTGTTAGAAAAATTCAAAAACAACAAAAATAATATAAAGATCCTCATAAAATAGCAAACAACTTAGATAATCAAAGAAATGAAATTGTTAATTTACCAAGACCTTGTTGACCTTATTTTTTATGAGGTCTCTTCTCTTCTCTCTCATTAGTACTTAGGATCTAGCCTTAGGCTTTCCTTTTGACTATCTTAGAGGACTAGAAATGGAACCCACCACTTAGAAATTTAAACACCTCTTAAACTCCCTGCAAACCCCATAAGTTTGATTGTAAACCCCCAAGCCACTTGGAGGGTTAAAACCAACATGTGGAGGTTTAAAGGATGAGTTTCCTATAGGACTCTTTGACCTTAGGACTACCCTGAGTGGCCTGGTCTGGTGAGGATTGACTTGCACACAAATTACACTTTCACACACATTCCAATCCTAAAACCATTCATGTCTAGCTTCACTTCCTGACTCATGTAGGTAATTCATATGAATGGACCTTGACCCCTAGGCTCTTGGCTAAGAGGGTTAGGAACAACATAGTGAATGCCTCAAGTGAGTCCTCTCATGGCTCTTATGGGCTTGATATAGCTTCATGGCTTAACCAAAGTGATTCCATTTTACTCAAACTTCATCAATCTTCATTTTTCCAAAATTTCAAATTTTGACCCCCGGGGCCCTACACCTGCTAAACCTAACAAATACCCTCGAAATTGCCCAAATTTTGCAAAATTACCTAAATTACCCAAAATTCCTCAAAACCAATCCTAAACATTTCCCCCCTCTCAAATTGATCATCCTTAGCCAACTATACCAAAATTTCCAAAAATACCCCCCCAATACCCTCCAAATACCCAAAATGCCCTTCTTAACCAAAAATTCCATAAATTCCAAAAATTACCAGAAAATTTCAGAAAATCCCAAATATTCCTAATTTCATTTTGTTTAACTACACCATAAGCCAATTTTGTAAATTTAACCCACTTTTACCAAACCCCCAATTTGACCCATTCTTAACCCAAGTGGACCCAATGTCCCACTAAACCAACCCAATTGACCTCAATTTTGGTCCAATTCAATTCTAAACTTCCATTCAATATCCCTGACAATTTAGACCAAGTCTAAGAAAAATTTGATTGACATTTGGATCCAATTTCAATTTGAAGCTTAAAGCCCAATTTTGGCCCATGACTTAGACCAACCCAATTCAACTCTAATTAACCCCAAATCTTTTCTTAAACCTTCCTAATATCCACAAAAACAAAACACTAACAAGATTTTCCCCAAATTGGAACCTAAACTCCACCCAAGCCTAACCCAAATTCAAAATCCCCATTTTTTGCATAAACCCAAACCTAACCCAAATGGGCCCAAATCCCAAAAGCAAAGCCCAACCAAAGTTGAAAACTCTTTGTGACACACCCATAAATATTTCTCAACATTAATTTTACATCAAATCCAACCTTAGCCCAACCTTAAACCAAGTTAGCCCAATTTGACCCACTTTGGCCGCTTTACTAAAAAGACTCACATTAAACCCAATTCAATTCAAAATCACTTCAAATTTGTTCCAAATCACTCATGACACATCCCTAAACTAAACCCAACTTTTATTTGGCAAAATCTTTTACAAAACTTTCATCCACTAACTTGTTTTAAAACCTAAAAGCCCACCTTTTTTTTAAGACACTTTAAAAGCCCATCCAAAACAATTTCAAAGGCCCAAAACCTATTTCAAACCCATATGATATCTTCATTGGTCATCCATTTGATAAAATCACCCCCTAAGTTTTATTTCATCATTTAAGCAAACCAAATGTGGCCCCATGAAAATTTTCCATCAAAATGTCTAAAGTTCAAAACCCTTTTTCATGTAATTGACCAAGCCTTGCCCCAAGCCACATGGAGCCATGGAGCCATGCATAAGCCATATGCAAGCCTTGGAAGCCACTTTCCACATCACCAAACCTTTTATGGCTAGAGAGGGAACCCCTTTCCAAACTCCTACTTAAGCCTTTTTAACCCCTTTTATGTCACACTCTAACCCATGCTTAATCAAAATTCTTGGGATAGAGACCTCTCCACCTAAAGTCAGCTGAACAAAATGATTCATTTCAGCCCAAATCAAACTCTTGGTGGGTGAACCCAACCCATTTCCATGGCTTGACCAAATTAAGCTCAAAATGACCCTTCCCCCTTACCACTTAAATCAAACTCCTTTACACATGTCAAGCCTCAATTGAACTCACCAACTTCTACCCCTGACCCCACTGAGCTAGATGGTAACCTAACCCTGCCGGCCAGCCGCCTTGGTCGCCAGAAAACGCCATGGTCGTTCGGTACGACATAAACCCTCACATATTCGAGACAATTTGTGTGATTATATCATATAAATATAAGTCCTAATTAATTAAAATTGGCAAGATTGAAACATTAAATAATTTTCCCTAATTGAAGCCTAACAATAGGATAGTTTGGAAAGTTGCTAAGATCCTCAGCTTCTCCTACTTCTCTTCCTTTGGACTCCTAAAATTAATTGTTCCAAATTTGAGCTAATCCCTCTTGAAATTCCAAAATTTAATCCTTTGAAAACCTTAAACTTTGAAATTCTTGAGAGCAAAACCACTGACAATTATCTAGAGTTTTCTTAAATGATTCACATCATTTAAGATGTAATTAACTATAGGAGCTTGCCCTTATAGGGAAATTTAAGAACCCAGGTAATATAAACCTTGCTTAATTTTTTTGTATTAAGAAGGGGAACCTATCGGCTTATAAAATTGGTTCGTAGACTAAACAGATGTCACAAATCTTCTAGTTTATTTAATCGAGCCCCATCATCAAGCAGTGTGTCTATTCTTCGAGATAGATACACGGTTTGTGATGCGGTGCTCGTTTATATAAACTATTTGGGATGTAAGATCGGTTTGATTTCATATCGTAAAATTTTCAAACTTAAAATTATTTTTAAAATCAAATGTTACTTTCTAAATTATATATATATATATACATATTTAAATTAAATTTAAAATCTAAAATTAGCCGACAATTTCTGTAGGCGACCGCTTTTCAAAATACAACACTCAACCTAAAATATGCTGACAAGCTTCTGGCGACTCCGCTGGGGATCAGTTCCTCTCTCCATTTTAATTGGATGGTTTTGCTTTCAAAAATCGATAGTGAGTCCATATCCCTAGTGGACCAAAACTATCATTCTTCCGTTGGCATACTACGTTCATTTCTATCTTGAACGGGTATAGTTAACTTCTCTCAGATTTAGGAGCCACTGTTTAGACACCCATAAATAGAGTGGTTCTGAAATCCTTTCACCTCTTTTTCTGAGGTGGGGTGGACCCCCAATAGGTGTTAACTTAGGAGCGGTCCTTCGGGTTGAGAAGTTTTGCGAGACTTTCTCTTCCTTTCCAATTCTTAATCGAGTCGTTTACCTTTTCTATACCTTTAATCATTTCGTTCTTAACAAACAAATCTCCTAATAAACAACCCTTTAAACAAACTCTTTTAAATCATAAATACATTAAGATAAATGAAAATGTGTTCGAGCTCTTTCCTTTTTTCATCCTAAATTTTGGGACAAAAGGAAGCATAATTCGGGACTAATACTCAGAATCTACCTTGCAGAAAATGACTGCGCCAAAGTTAATTTTCTCCTTCACCAATGGAATGGACTTCGTCGTCTATAAGGATGAGCTGCCTGACAATGGGATCATCCGTTTTGGACAAGGATTCGACAACACAGATATCAAGTTCGCTGACATCACTCTCTTCGCACTAATGAACAAAGTGTCAGAAACTGAAGAGCCCGTAATTGAGTTCAACTTGAAGTCGGCTCAAGAATTCCCTCCCCTGCAAAGGGTTCCAGCTGAAAGAAGTATTGCTATTCGTAGGAGGACTGCTGTCTCTACCCCCACCGGTGTAGTCATCTCTGCACTTACCCCGGCTTCTGCCAAACTAAAGGGGAAGGAAATCCAAGTCTGTGGTGAGCCTGTCACCATGGAGGGTACAGATTTTGCTACAATACCATCTGTTTTCGAGGTCTAGTTCAAGAGTTGCACCCCTAACTCGAACTCAAAGGAGAAATAGAAGCAGAAAGATAGCTAGGATTGAGAAAGCCAAAGCCGCTGAAGTTGCTTTTCTAGAAGAAATTCCTGGGGAAAGAGAAGAACTGCCTGAGTATATACCTCTATTAGAAGGGAGTAGGTTTCACCCCCTCTCTGCTGCATTGGATGAGGAAGAAGTCTGAAAGATTAACACTACACTACACCAACCTGCATACTATAGTAACTACAAAAGGAAAAGGGTTAAGACTATGCCATTTGCTCGGCTACAAGCTGTGATAGAAAAATTGGCAAAGAAAGAAAGATGCCCCGTGTCAGAAATCCTAAGAAGAATGGGACGAGTGCCAGCTAGATCCTGCCTTGGACCGCGAGTAGAGCCTGTCACTGTCGTAGAGAAACCAAGGAAGAAGACTAGAGCTAGTTCACCTGTTGTTGTATCGGGCCATCATATTAGGGAGGACACCACCTACCAGCATATAGCCAACAGACCTTCCGGTCCTAGGCCTTCTGCTGCAAGAAGGATGGTGTGGTGACCTATTATTACCGAGCCGAGACCAACACAACGTCCTGAGAAGAAAAGACTAGTCAAAGAGCCTGAATCAGAAGAAAGTAGTGATGCAATAAAAGATATTCCCGAAAAAGAAGTTCAACAGTCATCACACGACAACCGCGAGATCGTGTGGAAGAGGCCCCTCGAGGATGCTATAGGAAAGCTATGGACGGATATCTGACGGTTGGCAAAAGAAAGAGGAGAAAAGTTGGAAAATGAAGTTGATTCATCAGAGTTCATGGATGCTGAGTATGCCGAGATCAATATGGATGAGACACGAGCATCGTCAGCTTCGCAGGGTGCTCCGGTAGCTGCGGAAAGAGATGAATCAGAAGTGATGAGAGCACAACTTTGGGAAAGAGATGACACAATTTCCCAAATGGCAAGGAGGATGGAAGAGATGGCTGCTGCCTTAGCCACTCTCCAGAGTCAATTACAACCTTAGAAAGAAACACCCCCAGAGATCATCCATATTGCAGATGGAGGAAAAGAGATCACATCCGTCAATGGAGACGAGCCACCAAAGAAGGATTTGCACAGAGCATGATTCCCGAAAAGGACATTAAAAACATGGTAGAACAGCAGGTGCGAGAAGCCTAGAACAATCTAAGAGTGGAGCATCTATTCAGACGGGTAGACCTTACCCCGAAGAGTTCAATGTAGTCCAATACCCGAAAGGCTTCGTACCACCTCTGTTTAAGACTTTTGATGGAATGGAAAACCTCTGGCAGCATGTCACACATTTCGTGCTAGTTGCTACAATACCGGTGGGAGTGACGCTTTACTCTTTTGACAATTTGTCAGCAGCTTGTCAGGGATTGCCTTCGACTGGTACGCAGAATTGCCAAATGGTTCAGTTAAGACCTTTGCAGAGTTAGAAAACCTTTTCGTTAAGCGGTTGCCGGGGCTCGGCACCACATCACCATCGGTGATCTAGTGGTAGAACACCAGAAACTGTACTAGACTTTAGTGGATTACATACTTCGATGGAGAAATTTAAGCATGAAGTGTGAACCCCAACTTTAGGAACAACATGCAGCTGACATCTTGCTTTAGAGTATCCATGGCCCGATAGCACTTCTCCTTAAAGGGTTTACAATCAAGACTTTCGAGAAGCTGCTTAGCAAGGCCGGGAGCTTGAAAGAGGAAGCAAAGCTGCTAAGTTTCATGGAGAAGAATGATAAGCAGAGGCCAGTGAAAACATTCAAAAAGAAGTCTGGAATCGTTGCGGTAGTCGATAAGGGCAAGCAGCCAGTGCAGATACAGCCAGAGCGGCCACAACCTAGCTATCAACTACCGCAACGTACTTAACAACAACCACAGCAGGGTTATCAACAACCTCGACCAAGCTATCAGTCGCATCAGCATTATGAGCAACCGCCTCGTCCACAACATACCCTGAAAGATTTTCTGAATAAGGAATATCCATTCAAAACTGATGCAGTAGCGAAAATGTTCTGCAGTTTAATGAAGACACCAGATTTTCAGCTACCAGAGCCCAAGAGGCCGTAAGAAGTCAATAAGAAAGATCATCCAAAATATTTCCCTTACCACCGGATGCTCGGGCACAAGATAGAGAATTGCATCACTTTCAAGATTTGGCTTGACGACAATCTCCGGAAAGGGAACATAACGATCCCAAAGGAATACATGAAGGAACCTTAAAAGGGAGGTTCCGTCAATGTTATTTCACCGGATCCTATTGTTCCGATATACCCTTACACGACCCATGATGGATGGAGTACCGTCTGGACAAAGTCTTCAAAGAAAATCTTAGATCACATCCAAATCGATTCGGTGTGTGCTTCAACTCGAAGTTTGAAACCTGCCGAGCTGGCACTATCGCTTGCAATTGAAGAACCGCCCCAGAAGGAAGAGAATATCGCAGAAGAG
This sequence comes from Papilionanthe hookeriana x Papilionanthe teres, assembly GCA_022702705.1. Lineage (NCBI taxonomy): Eukaryota > Viridiplantae > Streptophyta > Magnoliopsida > Asparagales > Orchidaceae > Papilionanthe > Papilionanthe hookeriana x Papilionanthe teres. The sequence goes on along the minus strand of CM040429.1, from coordinate 41,733,532 downwards.
AAAAAACTGAGGCTCCAAAGAGTAGACTAGGGGCTGCTTATCCTAGGATGGTTGTTTCCGATTCGGGGGAGAAATCCCTCGAACCTCTGACTCTGTATGATTATTTGCTTGCCCCGGCAGGGTCTTATAATGATAAGAGTTTTGGCGTTGGCTACGTTTTGACTGTTTCTAACGATTACGTAACTAACGAAAACCAACCTAATCCGGATCTCAATTCCAATACAAATAATGATTCTAAAATCATACTAAACCTCAATGACCACGACGAAGAAGAAGACGTTCACAAGGATGGCTATGAGAGCTCAACAAGCAACGAGTCTATTTGTGAATTTTGAGGAGCTCTGATTGCAAAGAATTAGAGTCATCAGATTCCGAAGCAACGCCGGAAGAGCCAGTCATTCCGATTCAAGGGGAGACACCGGCAGATTTAACACCAGATTTAGAAGAAATAACAGAAGTCAATGTAAGGAGCGGAAAATTTCTACCTTCGAGAGTGGGTCCAAAGGATAAAGGAAAGCAGGTGGTTGCTCAGGAAGAGCCAACCTCAGCAGAGGAATTGCCTATTTGGGAAGAAATCGAGGAACATGGTAATAAAGTAGACTACAACGTGCTAGCCCATCTTAGGAAGCTACCAGCCAAACTAAGGATATACGACGCTCTGATCCTGTCAAAGGAGATGAGAGAAACTCTGATCAAGGCTCTACTTGATCCAGAGATTTGTTTAGCTCAAATGGCCGGTAATTCCTTAGACGAGGTTTGCTTGTTAAAAGAACAACGAGGTGTTACCTTCACGGACAATGATTTACTACTCGGAACGGCTGATCACAATCGACCGTTGTACATCTCAGTCACTGTTGGAAAGTTTATGCTCTCCAGGATGTTAGTTGATCCGAGAGCATCAATCAACATAATGAGCCTCCGAATGTTAGCATATTTAAAAATTGATGCTCGCGACCTCGAAGAAGACAAGATGTTATTAAGAGGGTTCAATCAGAAAGGAGAAAGAGCTCTTGGATCGATAACACAACTAATGAAGACCGGTGACTTAGCAAAGACAACCTCAAAATTCCATATAATTGATTCTGAGACATCATTCAACGCTCTACTGGGTTGGCCATGGATTCATGAAAATCGGATGGTACCATCGTCTCTGCACCAATGCTTAAAGTATTACGAAGGAGGAGAACAGTGTATCAAAGGTGACTTGCAACCATTCTCCGTGCATGAGATCAGAATTCACGAAGATCCAGCCTACTACACGCATCCAAAGAAAACAATCTTTCCCAAAAATGTCATACCAAATGAAGCAAAAGAAGTGCAAGACGATAAAGAGCCAAAGATTCTAGTCCAACAGTTACTCACCACTCCCTTGTGGCGAGATGGTAAAGGTTTCTCCAGAACTCGCACCCGAGGTCGAGGCCGGGGACGAGGTCGTGGAAGAGACATTAGAACAGTTGAACAGAAGAAACCAGTCATCGACATTGATTGGGAGACCAGTTCTGAAGAAGAAGAAATTAAGAAAGAAGCATCAATAGTAAATCAAAAGCAACCCTAGTTCAAGATCTCCCTCGAAGATGAAAGAATGAAGAATACAAATCAATGTACAAGAAGATTAACCATTATGTACATACTATGACCCTAACCCTGATCCATTCTAATAAGATCGAGGGTATGGTGGTCAAGGAAGTACGTGGTGGTACTAAACCAATCAAGTTTTACCGTGGTGCTTCTTCTTCCAATTCTGAAAATGATGTACAATTTGAAGATGTTACTTCTTCTAATTTAATGGAATTGCTTTTTGAGTGGTACTCTCCCTGTGTTCAAAATTTAATTCAACATGGTTTCTTACCTCGACGATGGATAAAAGGTCAATCACAACACTTTGAAAAATTATGGAACAATGCCAGTCGGCCTCCCAATTCAAAACATGGTCTCGGATTCGACAAAGTAGGGTCTGTTGATGATTCGGGATTTTGCTTGGTTGTCACTTGCGAGCCTAATGAAGACTGCTTGGAAGCTTTAGAAGATCTCGAAGATGGAGATGCTCCGCCAGAATTCGAAGAAGAAATTAAATCTACAATAGATGAGTTAATGGAAGTTAACTTAGGTACTAACGGAGAGCCTAGGCCGACCTTTGTTAGCTCCATACTCAATAAAGAAGACTCTGAAGAGATAATCAAGCTATTGATGGAATTCAAGGACTGTTTTGCTTGGAGTTATGATGAAATGCCAGGATTAGCTCCAGAGGTCGCAGTTCACAAGTTAGGAGTGGATCCCACTGCCGTTCCAATCAGACAAGCTCCGAGAAGGATGTGTCTAGAGATCGAACAACAAGTAATAACAGAAGTTAAGAAGCTAATAGAAGCTAAATTTGTCCTTGAAGAACAATATCCAACTTGGTTAGCCAATGTGGTACCGGTTAGAAAGAAAAATGGTTAGATCAGAATCTGCATGGACTTCAGAGATTTAAATAAAGCATGTCCAAAGGACGAATTCCCTCTACCAATTCCAGAATTGATGATTGACATTGCTTCAACACATGAAGTCTTTTCTTTCATGGATGGATCTTCGGGATACAATTAGATAAAGATGGCACCAGAAGATGAAAAGCTTACAGCCTTCAGAACGCCGATCGGGGTATACTACTACACAGTTATGACGTTTGGATTAAAGAACGTAGGAGCAACCTATCAAAGAGCAATGACAAGGATTTTTGATGATCTCATTCACAACCAAGTCGAGTGCTATGTGGATGATGTAGTCATCAAGAGCAAATTAAAGGAAGATCACTTGCATGATTTGAGAATTGTTTTCGAGCGATTAAGACGATATAACCTTAAGATGAATCCCTTGAAATGCACCTTCGGCGTCACCTCTGGGAAATTCTTAGGATTTGTTATTCGACATTGTGGAATTGAAATCGATCCGGAGAAGATTAAAGCTATCTTAGAAATGCCGCCTCCTAAAACCTTAAAATGACTACGATCCTTTCAAGGAAAATTGGCATATCTTCGATGCTTTATCTCGAATTTGTCAGGAAGGTGTCAGCCTTTTTCTGCTTTGGTCAAGAAGGATGCCATGTTTACTTGGGACTCCAAATGTCAACATGCCTTCGATGACATCAAACAGTATTTAATGGCACCTCATGTCTTAGCAGCCCCAGTCTTGGGTAGACCTTTGATACTTTATACCGCAGCTCTAGACGACTCTCTCGGAGCCCAGCTAGCCCAGGTCAATGACGAGGGAAAAGAAAATGCTCTCTACTACTTAAGCCGTCGTCTAATTCCGACGAAAGTAAAGTATCCTCCTATTGAGAAGCATTGTTTGTCTCTGATCTTCGTCGCTCAAAAGCTCAGGCATTACATGCTTTCTCATAACGTCAACCTTATTTTGAAGTTTAATCCATTGCAATATTCGATGACCCGACCGACACTTTCCGGCAGACTTGCCAGGTGGTCAATGATACTATTGCAATTCGATATAACTTTCGTTCCTCTTCATGCCGTAAAGGGACAAGTCCTAGCGGATTTCCTCGTAGCACACCCTTTACAGGCAGAATCGCCTCTCAACGACTTGCCAGACAAGCAGATAATGAGCCTAGAAGTCCCCAATGATCAGCGTTGGGAACTGTGCTTTGATGGAGCATCCTCAGCGCAGGAAGACAAAGAATTGCAAATGATAGTGCCTGATAAGGCAGGAATCAGACTAATATTTATAACACCAGAGCGGGGGATGTTAAGGTATTCCTACCACTTAACAGAACCGTGTACAAATAACGAGGCACAATATGGAGCCCTCATAACCAGATTTGAATTAACCATTCAGATGGGGATAATGGATATCAACATCTATGGGGATTCTCAGTTGATCATTCAACAAGTCGCCGGATAATACATAATTCTAAAGCCAAGACTCAAGCAGTACTTCCAGTATGCCATGAGACTGTTGAAGCAGATTCCAAATGTAACAATCTATAAGATTCCTAGAAGAGAAAATGCTCTCGCAGATGAGTTAGCCCGCCTTGCAAAGGAATTTGCCTGCTTGCAGGATGAGTCAGTTGAAATGACAGTTCAAGGATGACAGATCCTATCACAGCTCGACATGGATACAATACACAAATCAGAAAAAGCAGAAGAAGCAATTGTAGCAGTGACAGAAAATACAGAAGATTGGTGGCAACCACTAATAGACTACTTGCAAACAGGAAACTTACCGGACGATAAGTCATTAGCCCATCAAATCAAGAAAAGAACTTTGTCTTACGCATTATTAAACAACACATTATTCAGATGGTCTTTTGATCAGATGTGGCTAAGATGCCTGAGCTGGTCTGTGGCTCGTGAAGTTGTCAAAGAAGTACACTCAGGACTTTGTGGCACTCATCATACAGGTCCGAAAATGAAAATGAAGATTAAAAGACTAGGGTACTATTGGCCCTCAATGATGACCGATTGCATGAAGATTGCCAAAAGTTGTCACCAGTGCTAAGTGCATGGAGTGGTTCTACATTAACCTCCAAATGTGCTACATCCGACAATCGCGTCGTGGCCATTTGAGTGTTAGGGCACAGATATCGTGGGTCCAATAGAGTCGCCTTCTTCAAGAGGACATCGCTTCATTCTTAGAGCTACAGATTACTTTTCTAAGTGGGCAGAAGCAGTACCGCTCAGAGAAGTGAAATCACATCATATACTGCAATTCTTCAAGAATCAAGTTGTCTACCTCTTTGGGGTACCGCAAAGAATTATCTCAGATAACGGGTCCGCATTCAAGAGTACGAAGATCAACAATTTTGTCAGAAAACATGGGATCGACTGGCGCTATTCGACAATCTGCTACCCAAGAGCGAACGTCCTGGTCGAGGCTTTTAATAAAACTCTCGTCCAAATCCTAAAGAAAACTTTGGACGACAACAAAATAAATTGGCACGAGAAGTTGTTAGAAGCCTTATGGGCCTACAGGACAACTTTAAAAACTCCCACCCAGTCTACTCCTTACGCCTTAGTGTACGGGTCCGAGGCCGTTCTACCCTTAGAGGTTCAACTTCCTTCTTTCAGAATTGTAGTTGCAAACAAAACCACAACAGAAGAAAAAGCCAGACTACGACTAGAAGAATTGGAAAGCTTAGAAGGGAAAAGACTTTCATCATAGCAGAATTTGGAACTGTATCAAGCCAAGATGATCCAGGCCCATGATAAATTGGTCCGTCCAAGGACATTCAAAGTCGGTGACTTGTTTCTAGTTCTCAGAAGACCTATTCTTGCACATCACAAGATAAGTGATAAATTTGAACCGACTTAGGAAGGGCCATTTGTGGTCGAGACAGTTTACTCAGGAGGTTCCTACTAGCTTATAAATTGTCATGGAGAGCGACCTATGCTTCCAATTAATGGACGATATCTAAAGAAGTATTACGCAACCTGATGTTTCGAAAGATGAATCCTCATTCCTAGAAACACGGGCACAGTAATTACTTATGACTGGGTCCGAACCCAAAAATATAAAAAAATGGATGATAAAGAAAATCATTAAAAAAATGTTAAAAAAGAAAACATGTTAAATCATGATAATAAAATCTTTATCCTCCCTTTTAAATCGAGTCTCACTCTTGATCTCTCTTGATCTTTTCCTACTCCTATTTAAATTTAAAATGAAAGAATAAAAGCTCGTCATTAATAAACATATTTTTCTACTGTTCTTGTTCTTAGTACAGCTTCTGATCCTTTCCTTGTTTTTCACTGGAAAATGTCAAACGGGCGGTTGGTTCTAAACTTTAAGAATGGCATGAATCTAGCACTTGATGAAAAGAGGGTGAGGGATGGAGCCGTGATCGAGATTGACTCTGACTTCACACCAGCTGGGATACAATATGAAGAAAATGATTGGACCCCGATCGATCGGGAAGAACTCCGCAGCCATATAGTAATGAAATTGGGTGGCTCAAATCAACCATCTACCATCAAAAAGAGAAAAGAAAACGCCACTCATGCAACAGGAGAAGAAAAGAAAGTTAAGTTCGTTGTTGCTACAGCAGAGGGCAGGCTTGTCAGTGCCGTGCCCACAGAAATCCAAAGGGCAAGGAGAGCTACTCTTAAAGCCACTCAGCAAAGGAACAAGAACTGTCGCATTCACAAGATGCTGAGTAAGCTGGCAGCAGATCAGCGTGAAGATAGAGTCGCTACCATCAGTACAAATGCTTTGAAGAGATTGGTTCGTCAGGAACCAGAAAGGAGGAAATCAATTCCAAGTACAACAAAAAGGATGAAAGAAATCCCGAGGAAAATATAAACGGAGATAGTACCACGACACAAAGTACATGCACCAGTTCTGAAGAGTCTTGTTGTGAAAGCAACCCCGGGGGATGTCCTGACAGAGACTATCCCCGAGGAGCCAAGGCATGCAGGAGAGCATGTCGGGGTGGAACCATACATTCCCCAGTATGTTACTAGACCTCACCGATTGCAGATAATTCCAGAGTATGAGTTAGAAAGAATGTAGAATGTCGAAAAGAGAACTTTTGAATACTTTGAGAGAATTGGAGGCACGAGGATCAATATCTTAGAAGGCCTCGAGCTGCATACAGATGTGTTCTCAGACTACGAGCAACAATAAATTGTAGACTGCATTCTTGAACTCTAGAAAATGGGTCGAGCTGGCTGCCTAAGGGAAAAGACTTATTCAGAACCCCAGAGATGGACGCCAGGGAAAGGAAGAGTTACAGTCCAGTGCGGATGTTGCTACAACTTCGCTGTAGACAGAAAAGGAAATCCACCAGGAATACTCTGTCGCAGTGAGGTGGATCCGATGCCGAATGTTATTAAAAGAATGGTAAAGAGGATGATAACACAGAGGGTATTGCCCGCAGATTGCATACCCAACAGCTGCATCATTAACATCTACAAGGTGGGCGACTGCATACCTCCACATATAGACCATCATGATTTTGTTAGAACCTTTTGCACAATGTCTTTTGTCAACCAGTGCAATATCATGTTCAGATCTGACTTCCGGATAGCAGGCCCCGGTGAGTTCCGAGGGCCAGTGGAGATACCACTACCGGTAGGTTCTATCATGGTATTAAAAGGGAATGGAGCGGACATCGCAAAACATTGCATTCCAGGAGTGCCTGTTGAGTGGATCTCTGTTACTTTCAGAAGGATGGAAAATAGAAAAATGCCTTTCCACTTCCAGCCAGATCCAGAGTTAGAGAGTCTCCGACCTTACGAGCTGTGAGTTACATGGGAGATAGCACACCTCCAATGCACATCCATACGACATTTCTGCCAAGGATGACTTGGAAGGTGATGTTATTGTCCATGTATCTCACTATTCAGACATGGATTTTGACAGCTGCTTTTAGAAGAAACTTGAAGGATCTTACGCAATCCATTTTGGATTTATATGGTTTGTATGAGATATTAAATTCTCAAAGAAAATATCATCATGTTTTGGATCAAGATGTATGATGTATTTTCAACAAGATTGAAAGTGACCATGTCATGTTTTGCCTTCACCTCTTTTTGTGCGAATTGACTGGGAAACACCATTAAATTAAAAGAACTTTGAGCAATGAACAAAGGGAAAATGAACGAGAACTCTTTTAAGAATCTAAATGTCAAAATGAATTCTAAACTGATATGAACTCCAAATATTTTTGAAGTTGAATCACCAAAAAGAACGAAATGAATTTAAATCTCAATCTGAATCCTTTGATCTGAATTCTCTGATCTAAATCCTTCAATTTGAATCTGAATCTGAATCCTTAAATCTGAATCCTTCGATATGAATCCTTCGATTATTCTTCAAAACGAAATCTGTTTGAAACTCTTTCGAAATTCAAATCTTTTCCTCGACTTGTCACCAGGTCGAGTCTTTTCAACTTGTTTCACTTACCAGTTCTTTTTAAATCTTTTCTCTGCATGTTAGAGGATCAACTAGTTCTATTGACACAGAGCCACGAACTTTGTTCGATTAGTTTCTGATGGCATGGGATTGGGTCACCCTTTATACAGATAAATCCACGAGATTGGAACAAGTTTCCAATTCTCATTAAATCCTCGAGATTGGAACCAGTTTCCAATTCTCATTAAATCCTCGAGATTGGAACCAGTTTCCAATTCTCATTAAATTCTCGAGATTGGAACCAGTTTCCAATTCTCATTAAGGGTCTGTTTGGCGCAGCTGCAGCTTCTCAGCATTTCAGCTGCCCCAGAAAGCTGCTGCGGGGAAGCAGCTGTGGGAAAGCTAGCTGTCTGTTTGGTGCAGCTGTGTGAAAATAGCTGTGGAACAGCTGTTTCTGAGAAAATGACCAATTTACCCTTGTTGAGTAAAACTGTTTAAAAAAAGACATTAAACGTCACATTCTCGTAACTTTAAAAGCAGAAATTCACTTCTAAACAAAACAAAATGTGCTAAAAATTATTTGTTTGGAATATTGGACATATGGAATACATTCTAATGTATTTACATTTTTAACACAAACTATATTTTTTAGAAAAATTTACATAATATTTAAAAGGACTTACATAAGAATTGAGTTTTTTAATTGTGATAAAGTAAATTGAAGTGTTAGATACATAAACAATTGGCTCAATTTATATGTAAATACATAAGAATTGATTATAATGGACTTAAAGTAAACATATTGATCATTTTAGATGCGTTATGAAATAAATTCAACTGCTAGAGAATATTGCAGTCAATTGCTTCTAACAAAAATTTTTTAACATAACAATCTTCATGTGAATGCTAAATTCCTGATGACGAATTTATCTTGAATGCTAAATTCTGATTCACTGTATTCAAGTTTACTGAAAATAAAATAATTTGTTCCCTTCATGGTATTGGTATTGCTAAATTTCGGTTCACTGCTACAATGGATGGGAAGGAATCTGTGGGATTAATTATGGATGACAAAAAGGCTATAAGTTGGTACCAGGTATGAATTTTCAGATTGATCGTAAGATTGAGAATTAAGGAGCTAAATTAGTTTTTTGTTTCACTCTTTGAGTTGAGAATACATGTTTACATACATAAGAAGATTTGTTGATTCCCCTAGAGCGAGAGACACCCCTCTACAATTATGAATTGTGAACCCATCGAAGCCACAATCAGATCCAGAAACATTCATTTTAATTACTTAAAGAGGAAGCTCGCCGGTATTCTTAGCAAAGAGCTCTTTGAAGAATAGATTGTTGCAGAAATTAGCAGATTTTTCCAAGGGAATGAGAGTGTCTGAGGCAGATAAATTAAAGGTCAACAGTAAGTGAAGATCAAAATCTAGCTTAAAAATGGGGACAAAGCCCTCAAGCATGACAAGAGACTGCGAGCCTCCAAATGCTTGAAGTGGAAACCATTCTACACCTCAAAGATTATTCCTTATCAAAATAGCTATGTATAACTGAAGAAAGTATTCTTTTGTTAATGAAGCTATTCATGTTTGAAGCACTAGATATAGATACAAAAAATAAATAACAGTTAATACATTTCCAGTTATAAAAAGCAGCTGATATGACTAATAAATAACACTTATACTACTGAAACCATATCAGCATTGATTCCATGAAAAGCTGAATTAACATACCAGGACATTCTTACAAATTTACAAATCTAAACTTTTTCATAGGAATAATTGTAGGCATACCACTTAATTCTTCACAAGATATGCCCAAACTAATGAAAGCAATATAAAACAATGATTTTCCCCAGAAAAGCCAAATTTCCATCAATGCAAAGCTGAAAGGGATGCATAGCTGAAAGCTGAATATTGCGTGAGAATCGGATAAGCTGTGGAGTAGGTGCTGTTTTCTTGTGCAAAATTTTTGGGTCCTGTGACAGCAGCTAAATAGTCCCCCCATGCAAGATTATCACTGATTTTAATATGCTTTCTTATGAGTTTACATATCTCACACCTAAACATTCATATTTACATACATAGCACTTTGGTATCAACAACTATATACATTAGAATTTGTGCTGTTGTAAGAAAGTATCAACAGCTTTAGAGAAGCAAATGGCAGATTTAATCATATTCATACACAAGCTAGATGCCATAAAGAAGTAATGTAAAGCAGAAGAGAAAAAGTTGCAGCTTCTCTAAGAACTAGAAGATCATCAGTATATATGAGAAGCTTAAACATACTATTCCCTTCAATACTTTTCAGTGAAGAGGAAAAAGTATCCATAACAATGGAAAATAAGGAGATAATGGGCAAACTGTCTAAGTCCACATTTAGAATGAAAGAGTCCCCTCATCACACTATTTATAAGAACTGAGAAATTAACCTCAAAGTTAAAAATCAAATCCAAAAATTAAGACAAATAAAAAAGCATTCGACTGGTCATGGCAGCAATGATTGTTAATAATAATTAGACCAGCCTAAGAACCCACATATAAATTTTATTTCTGGTCAGTTGCACACGATTGCGACCCTCCAAATCATCATACTGTTCCCATACATAATTGCCAAATTTCTCAGCATGAAGAACGGTTCCTACATAAAATTTTAAGTGCTATGCTTATGATCCCTCCAATTAAATAAAGTAATCTATATTTGCATATATACCACTACAGAAAAAAAATAAAATTGTATGTTTGTAGAAAATACTAGTTCAAGTAAAATTCCAAAAATATCATAGTTCAAATTAAATTAAAAAAACTAATCTTCCAGTACATCTTCAATTATACGCCCAATATCTCATCAGTGACTCTTTCCCTCAGCTCTGCCATCTCGCCTGCACCTTCATCGTCTACGGTACAGTTAGTGGAAGCCTCATTATCTTCTTGTGGCAAAGATTGACCTACAAGATACTCAAATACTTCTGCGGGCACATGTTCTTGATCCTCTTCCTCCAAACGGAAGTCGATATCACTACAAGAATTATGTCTCCTAATGTAATTGTGGAGAGCCATTGTAGCAAGTACAATCTACACCTGCTTCGAGAACCTGTAAGGAGGCATATCATGCAGTATCACCATTTTTTTTCCACACACCGAACGTCCTCTCAATGATACCACATAACAATGAATGACGTTTATTAAACATTTCCTTTCTGCCTTGTGTAACGTTGCTTGCACGTGCGAAGTCTGGAATGTGGTATCTTGTATCGGGAAATTGCTTTAAATACCCTCGCTGCAATTGATAACCAGCATCGACCAAGTAGTATTTCCATGATGAAAAGAACAATTACTATTGAGGTTCGTTTTACGGATACAATGATGTCAATCCCAAGTGTACATGCAGGTGGATGTGGAAAGTTCTTATCAGGATCCCGCGTCGCAGATTTAAAAACTCGACTGTCATGTGCGCTGCCTTCCCAACCAGCCATAACAAAAGTAAAGCACATGTTAAAGTCACAGACGACCATTACATTTTGGGTAGGGCTTCCACAACGACCGATAAATGCGACCTTGTCATTATTTGAGATACGTGCGTCAACATGTGTTCCATCAATTGCACCGATACAGTCCTGGTTGAGTTAATGTTAGATTTGACTATAAATAAATTAACTATATCACATCCAAGAAAAATACCTTGAAAAAGGGCATATATCGCGCATCCTGTGATATCTCAGTGGGTGTCCGCTCGAACCTATAATCCGAGGGTCTGATGATGTGAGAGGATAGACTAACAAGTGTGCTCAATCCAATTGAGAAGTATCTGTTTATTGTTTTGGAGGAGTGCTGAAATCGCTCCATCACTCCTCGCATAGACTGATTTTGGGATAATATGAACAGTGTTATTGTGAGCACCTCCCGTGCAGAGGTTCTCAAAGATCCATTAAGTCCATGAGCTCGTACAAGTAATTCCAGAAGATCGATAAATACTGTCTGCCTCATCCGAAACATATAACTGAATCTTGTAGGGTTCCCCGCAAGTAACTCTCCAACCCATTTGTCGCCAAAATAGGAAGAAGTCATGCATGGCGATCGATCAATGTATGAGTTGTAGTACTCGTACATTGTACACATTACAGTTAAAAACATCCATCTGCGCTTTCTTCTGCTTGAATACATTTAGACCGCTATCTGTCTTCTTCTATTTGCATCCATGGTGACTGGCACTAGTTCCAAGAGAGTTTTAGACTTCAAATTAGAAAGGCACAACAAAATTTGCATGAAATTAAAAAAGTCAAAGTTTGCATGAAATTAGAAAGGTATTACCAAGTTTGCAAGAAATTAGAAAAGGAGAAGACTACATGAAATTTGAAAGGTACAATGTAGTTTGCATGAAATTAGAATAGGAGAAGAGTACATGAAATTTGAAAGGTACAATGTAGTTTGCATGAAATTTGAAAGGTACAATGTAGTTCACACATACAACTCTAGGGATGAAAAAGAAAAGTAGTTCAGCATAAATGTTGTTGTCACAAAAACTATAAAACATCTCAAATATTCAATCGATCGTAAAAACACCGAATATATCCCACTCTGTAAGAAGCCGGCATCTTAACAAAAAGATCTCTATGAACCGGATCCTCAATTAGTTCTATTGCAATCAGGTATAAATCTTCACCCATATAAATTTCGGCCGTAGTGTTTAGAATTTGAAGTGCCTCCTCAATAGGGGTTGTATTCAAAGTTTGACATTCAGCTTTGAAACAAGAAATCGCCTCGGATAACTCTTTTATGAGTAAAGAAGCACCAGAATTTCATTTACCAACCCTCAGACGTTTCGAACAGAAAGTGGTTTCAAATTCGTTCTGATTCGGGCTAGGGACGTCGATGGAATCAACTGAATCACCAGGGGTTCCCAAATTTAAGGCATTGCCAGCGAACCCTGGCTCGCTCGGGCTGCATGCAAAGTTTCCCGTTGCAACCACCCCCTCGTACATGCGGTCAAGTTTCTCCTCGAATTCAGGCTCAATTCCAGATAGCTTAAACTTCTTTGCAGCGGGCACCACCTACATTGAAATTGATAAACATTTAATTAAGAATAAACTATATATTGAAAGAACAACTAAATTAAATGGCAATGCTCACCGCAAGTCTTTCAGTCCACCATTCCTCAGGTGCAGCAACTGTTCGTTTCGCTGGATCCCAACCGAGACCCGTAAATCCCTTTTTCAGGTCCTTCCAAATTTTCCAATCCTTCTTCAGTTGGTCCCACTTGTTTTTCAGTTGCAACCTCTCATAATTTCTGCCAGTGTTTTTTTGAAATTTCTGACAATATTTTCCCAACCTTCCTTACTGAAATAGGACGTAGGCCTATTTCGCTGATCAATTTCTTTAATGCAGATATCACAAAATATTATTTTGATATCTTTTTCCCACAATGCAGGTGTAGCAACCTCTCTAGGTTTAGTGTTCATGTTAATACTATCACAAAACAAAGTCAACAAACACAACACTAAATACAATTAGACATTAGAAAGATGATAGAATAAATAACATCGGGAACATAAATATGAAGTTTATGCATTAAAAGAAAACCTTGAGAGCATCATATGAAACCATATTTATTTACGAAGCCTGATATAGTTTCTAATAGAGCTTTACTATGCAAGAAACTGTATAAAAATGAAAACAAAAATCTGCAAGAAATTTTTTTTAAAAAAAAGTTGGATGATTAGTAAGTTGTGTCAACTCAAGCTTTCGGTCCTGATACTACGGCCAACATTAACCATTAACACTATCTACTAAATTAAGATGAATGGCTCATGGAGTTTGTGCCCAATCGGGATCTAGAGTTAGTTTAACTCATCTATGATTAAAATATAGTAATTAGAGTTACTAAGTGGCACAACAATAGAAAGTTCAAATTAAGCTTTTTAATTCTGATGATTATAACAAAAACCCAAGTGGATAAAGATGAGTAAGATTTTATAAAATAAATTGCAATTTGAAACCTGATCAACTCACAAATTTTGGAATGGAATGCAAGTGTAATAAAAAAATATATGAAGAAATGAATAAGATACTAATGAGTAAGAGAGTGTGAGTATAGAAACTAGGGAACAAAAAAAAGAAGTTTTATATAGTTTAGCGCCAATTATCTACATCTAACGCCTATGCACATCTTACTTTGGATTTTCCTTGCCATAAGCTAATGATAACTTTTATATGCATTCCCTCATTTACTTCCTAAACTTGAGGAAATTATATCACCTCATTTATACACAATATCATCCCTTCAAAATCCTTGATCAGAACCAAACAAAGGAAATTATTGAGCAAGGAAACCTTTATAGTGAGTTTAGCACAATACTTAAACTCAATGGTTTGAACTCTGATGAATGGAATTTGAAAATTCAAAAACATGAATGATTTTGCCTCTTGCATAAGGTTTTCGAGGTGAAACGCCACTAAATAAGATATTTTATGGGGTTCTTGTAGTGTTTTGGATGTTTGTATTGATTGATTATGTTTAAGTGAAAGATTAAGCATTTCGATGAAGTTGGTTAAATAAGAGAAAATGGGAGATACAGCAATAGCAAAATAGAACCATAATTATAAAGATCTCATAAGAAAAACCTTACTTGAATGAAAAGGCCATCAACTAAGGCACACAAAAATCTTTGATGCTCTTACTGAAAAATTTGAAGTTGCTTAACACTTATATATATATATATATATATATATATATATATATATATATATATATATATATATATTTAACTACGAAGCAACATTCAAAACGTTTGAAACTAAGCACTAATAATTTATTTATCTTTAATTATTGATTATTGAAGTTGCTTAGCACCTATATATATATATATATCTATATATGTATAGGTAATAATGGATGACCAACTAATACATAAAAGAACTTCTAAAATAATCCACTACATAATATTTGTCTTGAGTTATTTTGAGCGTTCAATCATAACCAATTTAGAATTAATGGTATTCATACTAAAATTCATTATGAATTCCAATGCCTAAGGCAAGTCTAATATGACAAGAAAGTGATACAAAAATATGAGCATATGATAATTCAAAAAATGAGAGGGATGCTCAAACATGTTTGAACTTATTTAAAGCTTGCTTTGATTGACATTAATCATCAAAAACATGTCATTTGAGAAAGGAGATATAAGCAAATGTATGAAATCCAACCCTCTATCATATCAGCATGCTTGAATACATTCATTCCTCACATTCATGGTATTTTACCACTTCATGTGTTATATCAGCCCTGCTACACCTAAGGACTCCACTCTACAGTTAAAATCTTTATAGTCATAGACGCAGCTAGCACTAAACTGCTTAATCAACAGTGACCAAATATATTTTTATTAAGAGAGACCTGAGCTGAGTTAAATGAACATAGACAGGGTGCTGCGAGTTGCTTTTTTTTTTATCATTTCAAGTAACAACACGGTTCAAGGCATCACCATAGAGAGATTGGGGACGGAGAGAATCTCAGAGAACGCGAACAACAAAGAATGCGAGTTTTTGTAGCGCTTTACCTTTTAGCGAGGTGGAAGAAGGAGCGCCGGGTTGAGGAGGCTTCGCGAGACGATCGGTAACAGGGGACCGGCAAGGAAGCGAGATGAGACGCTAGGGCGTCGCACAGGAAGAGAATGAGGGAAGTAGACAACGCGGGAAGTAAAGGCTCCAGGGGCAATTTCGCGCATATCAGATGTGAAAGCTGGCACCTCGGGATAAATCTTGCGGTCCGCTTTTTCCCCGCTTCTCCATCGTTCTGCCGCGAAGTCGCGCACCAAACACCTGATTTTCGCGCTCCAGGGCCGCGCTACGCGAAATAAGTCGAGCCAAACGATGCTTAAATCTTCGAGATTGGAACCAGTTTCCAATTCTCATTAAATCTTCGAGGTTTCCAATTCTCATTAAATCTTCGAGATTGGAACCAGTTTCCAATTCTCATTAAATCTTCGGGATTGGAACCAATTTTCATTTCTCATTAAATCTTTGAGACTGGAACCAGATTCCAGTTCTCTTTAGACTTTCGAGGCTGGAACCCGATTCCAGTTCTGTTTAAACTTTCGAGATCAGTACCTAAATTTTGACTCTCATCCTTTTCAATCGATTCTTAAACTCCAATTCTCACTCCGAGGCTGGTACCTAAATTCCAGTTCTCTTCACAGTCTCGAGGTTGGAACCTAGGTTCCAATTCTTATTTCAAATCCAGATTTCCTTAAATTGATTTTTAAATTAAACCTCAATCGAAATTGAAACTCAGAACAAATCGGAATCTAAACTCACACATTAAAACTTAAAACAGAAAATGAAATGAAATTTAAATCAAATTTCCCCAAATCTTGTGATCTGGAATCCACCTCCTTTTATTTTCCCCAACGAGAGGTCAGGGATCTCCAGTCTTGGAGATATACTTGATACTCCCCAGCAAAAATTTGTTTCTACTCTGTTCTAAGTGTGTCACTTAGACGTCTGTGTTGGTTTCGTTGATCTCTTCAGTCAACACCAATACGCGCGGTGTGCTTAGTTAGCACACCACACCTATTGGGGCTCCATTTGTTGACCTCATTTTTTATGAGGTCTCTTCTCTTCCCTCTCCTTAGTACTTATGATCTAGCCTTAGGCTTTCCCTTTGACTATCTTAGAGGACTAGAAATGGAACCCACCACTTAGAAATTTAAACACCTCTTAAACTCCCTGCAAACCCCATAAGTTTGATTGTAAACCCCCAAGCCACTTGGAGGGTTAAAACCAACTTGTGGAGGTTTAAAGGATGAGTTTCCTATAAAACTCTTTGGCCTTAGGACAACCCTGAGTGGCCTGGTCTGGTGAGGGTTGACATGCAAACACATTAAACTTTCACACACAATCCAATCATAAAACCATTCATGCCTAGCTTCACTTCCTGACTCATGTGGGTAATTCATATGGATGGACCTTGACCCCTAGGCTCTTGGCTAAGAGGGTTCGGAACAACATAGTGAATGCCTTAAGTGAGTCCTCTCATGGCTCTTATGGGCATGATATGGCTTCATGGCTCAACCAAAGTGATTCCATTTTACTCAAACTTGATCAATCTTCATTTTTCTAAAATTTCAAATTTTGACCCCCGGGGCCCTACACCCGCTAAACCTAACAAATACCCTCGAAATTGCCCAAATTTTGCAAAATTACCTAAATTACCCAAAATTCCTCAAAACCAATCCTAAACATTTCCCCCACTCAAATTGATCATCCTTAGCCAACTATACCAAAAATTCCAAAAATACCCCCCAATACCCTCCAAATACCCAAAATGCCCTTCTTAACCAAAAATTCCATAAATTCCATAAATTCCCAGAAAATTTTAGACAATACCAAATATTCCCAATTTCATTTTGTTCAACTACACCATAAGCCAATTTTGTTAATTTAACCCACTTTTACCAAAACCCCTAATTTGACCCATTCTTAACCTAAGTGGACCCAATGTCCCACTAAACCAACCCAATTGACCTCAATTTTGGTCCAATTCAATTCTAAACTTCCATTCAGTATCCCTAATGACAATTTAGACCAAGTCCAAGAAAAATTTGATTGACATTTGGATCCAATTTCAATTTGAAGCTTAAAGCCCAATTTTGGCCCATGACCTAAACCTAGCCTAAACCAACCCAATTCAACTCTAATTTACCCCAAATCTTTTCCTAAACCTTTCTAATATCCCCAAAAACAAAACACTAACAAGATTTTCCCCAAATTTGAACCTAAACTCCACCCAAGCCTAACCCAAATTCAAAATCCCCTTTTTTGGCCTAAACCCAAACCTAACCCAAATGGGCCCAAATCCCAAAATCAAAGCCCAACCAAAGTTGAAAACTCTTTGTGACACTCCCATAAATATTTCTTAACATTAATTTTACATCAAATCCAACCTTAGCCCAACCTTAAACCAAGTTAGCCCAATTTGACCCACTTTGGCCCCTTTACTAAAAAGACCCACATTAAACCCAATTCAATTCAAAATCACTTCAAATTTGTTCCAAATCACTCATGACACATCCCTAAACTAAACCCAGATTTTATTTGGCATAATCTTTTACAAAACTTTCATCCACTAACTTGTTTTAAAACCTAAAAGCCCACCTTTTTTTTAAGACACTTTAAAAGCCCATCCAAAACAATTTCAAAGGCCCAAAACCTATTTCAAACCCATATGACATCTTCATTGGTCATCCATTTGATAAAATCACCCCCTAAGTTTTATTTCATCATTTAAACAAACCAAATGTGGCCCCATGAAAATTTTCCATCAAAATGTCTAAAGTTCAAAACCCTTTTTCATGTAATTGACCAAGCTTTGCCCCAAGCCACATGGAGCCATGGAGCCATGCATAAGCCATATGCAAGCCTTGGAAGCCACTTTCCACATCACCAAACCATTTATGGCTAGAGAGGGAACCCCTTTCCAAACTCTTTCCTAAGCCTTTTTAACCCCTTTTATGTCACACTCTAACCCATGCTTAATCAAAATTCTTGGGATAGAGACTTCTCCACTTAAAGTCAGCTGAACCAAATGTTTCATTTCAGCCCAAATCAAACTCTTGGAGGGAGAACCCAACCCATTTACATGGCTTGACCAAATTAAGCTCGAAATGACCCTTCCCCCTTACCACTTAAATCAAACTCCTTTACACATGTCAAGCCTCAATTGAACTCACCAACTTCCATTCTGACCCCACTGAGCCAGATGGTGACCTAACCCTGCCGGCCAGCCTCCTGGGTCGCCGGAAAACACCATGGCCGAGAGCTCAATGTGAGCCAAAATTTTCAATTCTTCCTGGGTGAGTTCTCTCAGTCCTATTGAACACCATGGCTGTTCTTCTCTTGCATAGAGCAGCTGATCCCAAGCCTCAAACCCCCCTGGGAGGCCCTCCAGCCATGTCTATTTAAACCCACCATCCTCTCGGCCAAAGAAGGTGATGAACCAGACCTAAACAAAACTCTGCCAAAATTGCTCCAGGACCTTCTCTTCACCTAGAGCAATTGATCCCCACTGCTCTCCTGCCTAAACCCCATTGATTGAGCTCAATTCTCAGCCCAGAACCAGGACATCTCTAAAACCTCCACCGAATCCAAATTAAACTCACCCACACCTGCACAGGATCAAGAGAAGGAGTTCCCCAGTGAAAGCCCCTCTCCAGGCCACCCATTTTCTCCAGTCTCCAAGCTTTGAAATCAGCTGTGGACACTTTCATACCTAGAAAATTCCCCAGAGCTAGAGACTTCATCTGGAGCTTCCTTGGGTGCAATCGAAGGTGACACAACTCTCTGATTGAAGCTACACTTCTCAGAGCAAAGGTATGGATCATTCCTTCCTCCCGAGCTTCCAGTGATTCCCCATTTTGTTTTACTTAATTTCATAACACGTAAACTGTATGGATGTGTTCGTCTCTTCAAGAAAAATCCATTGAGCATAAGAACACAAAAATCCGTTGAGAAATGAGAGAGTTCTTAGGGTTTTAGTGTGGACGGTCATGGGTGCATACCAGTCGTAGACGATGACCAGGCGCTGTCCAATCAAGCGTGTATCGAGTGGATGGTCCAGATTGCGCCAGACCAGAGAACGTTACATGAACCGCGGGCGCCGAGTCAGATGGTGGCGGTGAATGGGAGCGCGACGCGTGGGCTTTTGGAGCTGCTCAGGTTGACGCGGCGCCGCGTGGATAAGTAGAAAAATATGAATTTTTTTTAATTTATTTAAATACCCAGAACTTAGAAAATCTATATCTTTGTGTAGAAAAATCATAAAAATAAACTAAAAATACCCTCTTGCTCAATGAACAGAGGAGAATAATGTGGAAAAGAAATGAAGTTCTTTTGATAAGTATTTTATTTTTAATTAATTATTTACTTATTTCAGTGATTTGATTCTTCATTTGCATAGACAATTCACCATGGTATGAGACAATAGGGCTTTTGAAGCCTCTGATCTTGGGAACATTCCCTGAATTTTTTAAGGTCAGAGGCCATCTCTATGGAAAGTTATGTATTTTTCAAGTTTATGTCACTGTTTTTGGTATTTTGATTCCAATAATTACCTTATTGTCCAATAAATTCTAGGAAAATTTGGGAAAGTTTTTTAGGACCAGAGAACCTTAGGATAGTTATATTTTGAGTTAACTCATTAAGAATAACCCTAATTGACTTAATTACTCAAAACTTAACTTTAATTAATTAGGGTTAACCACACATTAAAATAACTTGAAATCAATTGTCCATTGATCTTTAGGATACAGAGAACCTTGCATAAAAATTTGAAGTCAATTGGAAATGATTAGCCCCACTAAATGAATTAATTAAGCCACATGATTAAAATTAAACTTTAAAAATTCATAACTCCAAAAATATATTTAAAAAATTCATCAAATTGGTTTTGTGGGCTCTCTAGTATCAGAGAAGTCTATAAAAATTAAAATTGGAATTTTCTAAATTTTTTTATTTTTAATCATATTTTAGTATTTTAAATAATTAAAGAATAATAAAAATCATAAAAATATTAAAAATCATAAAAATGTCATATTTTGACTCCTAATCACTTAGGAACAAACCAAATATTTTTCCCAAGTCTCAAAGTAAAGATATTGAATTTTAAATGCTTAAAACAATTTTTAATACTAAAGAAATGTATTTTTCCAACCTTTTCACTAAATTAATTCCAATAAATCAAAGAAAAATAAAAAAATTTTAAAAATTGTTTCTCTGAAGTCCTTGAGGTTAGAGAGATTAAGAAAAATATAAAATTCATTTTTCAACTTTAATTTTATTTTATAATTAATTAATACTCCAAAAATCAAAATAATTATAATAAATAAAATATAATTCAAAAAATCACCAAAATTGTTCCAAGTGGTCCTCTTGTCATTAGGAACATCCCATAATTTTCTTAATGGTAGAAACCTTTCCTTGGTCATGTTGTTGAATTTCCATTGAAAATCTATATTTTTCATTAAAAATAATTATATAAATAAATTAAATTAAGAAAAATCATTTTTTCTCCCCTAATGTCTTAATTGACATATGAACGAAGTGTCATAAAAATTTCAAGTTCATTTGAACTCAATTTAGTGAGTTATGAAATAAATAAGCCTAAAAGGGCATAAAGGTAATTAAAGAATTTAAACCACTTTATTAAAATTTTAGGTTTAATTAAAATGGAGGGTAAAATATTTGATCTTATCTTTCTTGGATGATTGAAACTTTGGGAAATTAAAAGGGTAGGAACCCATTAATCACTCTTAATAAACCAAAAAAATGAAACATTAATTATTTAAACAATTTAAATTTTGGAAGATTAATGAAAATTTGAATTATTAAAAATAGGGATATAATTTTAAAGGATATTAATTCTTTAATAAAAAAATCCCTAAATAAATCACTTCGATAATATTTAACTCTTAATTAAGATTAAAATGATGATCCAAACTAAGTAAATTGAAATTAAAAAAACTAAAAAATAATAAAAACACTTAAATTAAAGAAAAGTTAAAAATATTAAATAATTTGATAATTAAATTAAATAAAATTAAATTAAATTGAACTAAGTAAAAGTAAATTAAAATTAAAAATAAATTAAATTAACATTTTAACAATTAAGTTAAGTTAAATTAAAAAATATTTAAATTAAATTAAATTAAATTAAATTAAAATCAAATTTAAATTAAATTAAAGTTAACATCATTCAATAATAAAAGTAAAACAAATTTAAAATATTAAGATCACTTAAAGTATAAAGATTTAAACCAAAAATAATTTGAACACTATTCCAAACTTAAAATTATTAAAACCTCATAATTAAACTAAATCACTTTAAACCTTTAACTCAAACTTCAAATTAAGAATGACTAAAATTCTCAACAAACCAACTTGCCCCTAAAGGCTTTAATTATTATAACTCTTAAATAGAGTATTAAGTGAGATGTCACTTCATTCACTAGGTAATCAAATGCCTAAGTTCACTGAGCAAGAGACAAAGCTTAACAAAACTCTTGGATAATTAATTCATCTGTGCAATTAAACTCACTTGGACTCAAAATAATCATGGAAATATTGAAAAGATGTTTAGGACTTGTCCTAAGCACTTTCTCAATATGATGGGATATTTTAGAAGAACAATTGAATTTAATTGTTCTTTGATGAATAAAATCATCCTTAAACAAAACACAAGAACCTAGACATCATAGAAGATGACTAGTTATAGGATTAGGACTTTAGTAGACAACCAAAACCTTCCCTTAGCTTTACCTAGGTACTTGTTATAAATATTTAAATGCCTTAATATATGTTTTAAGTGCAGCTTGGGATGACGGGAAGACCCTCCAGTTATGCTTTTATTTTATTGCAATTTACTTTATTGCAAATTAGGAACTGTACTTTACTTTTTCTTACATGTTAAACAAGACTGTTGCATGAAAACCAAAACCTTTAGGATAGTCTCTAAACTGAAACCAAAACTAAATTAAAAGTCATCACAAGATAAAATTCACCGCCACAACATTCCAAAATATAAGACAACTCAAAATTTAATCAAAAAATAGAACAATAAAACTACAATTGCAACTAAATTAAAACGCCTCATTGAATGATCGGGAATACCTCAGATGATGTAACCCACTTGTTGCTAACAGGATTTCCCACGGTCTAAATGAAAGTGTGGAACTCATTCAGTTGAGTTTAGAAAATTCATCTTGACTAAGTGAATTCGATGAAAATAACGGTGCTAGCATGACTGAACCGTGGGATCTTAATCGGTTCCGTTTAAACAACTTTAAGATATGTTTTAATTAAAATATTGAAAATATTTGGACTTTAAGATTTCTCTAAACCAAAATACTTCTCTCATCTCTTGATTATCATTTTCTAAAACTAAACCTCTGCGACAACGACAAGGAGCTTGGAGCACGGTGGGCAGCACGACCATCTTCTTCAGCAAAACTCGGGTCTATTTCAGCAAAACCACTCTTAGAATTAAATAACCAAGCCACAGGATTTTGCGGTAGTTTGCCTAGTGCAACATAAATCCTCAACCTTTTCGTTAGACACTTGCATAATCATTTTATGCAAATTAAGTCCGAACTGGTCTTAGGATTCTGAGGTAGTCGTTCGGTAAGACTTAAACTCTCACATCTTCGATGCTATTTGTGTGATTATATTGTATAAATATAAGTCCTAATTAATTAAAATTGGCAAGATTGAAACATTAAATAATTTTCCCTAATTGAAGCCAAACAATAGGATAGTTTGGGAAATTGCCAAGATCCTCAACTTCTCCTACTTCTCTTCCTTTGGACTCCTAAAATTAATTGTTCCAAATTTGAGCTAATCCCTCTTGAAATTCAAAAATTTAATTCTTTGAAAACCTTAAACTTTAAAATTCTTGAGAGCAAAACTACTTATCATTGTCGAGAGTTTTCTTAAATGATTCCCGTCATTTAAGATGTAATTAACTATAGGGGCTTGCCCATATAGGGAACTTTAAGAACCTAGATAATATAAACCCTGCTTAATTTGTTTGTATTAAGCAGGAGAACTTGTCGGCTTATAAAATTTGTTCGCAGACCAAACGGATGTCACAAATCTTCTAGTTTATTTAATCGAGCCACATCATCAAGCAAAGGTGTCTATTCTTCGGGATAGATACACGACTTGTGATGTGGTGCTCGTTTATATAAACTATTTGGGATGTGAGATCAGTTTGATTTCATATCTTAAAATTTTCAAACTTAAAATTATTTTTAAAATCAAATGTTACTTTATAAATTATATATATATATATATATATTTAAATTAAATTTAAAATCTAAAATCCACCGACAATTTCTGCAGGCGACTCCTTTTAAAAATACAACACTCAACCTAAAAATATACCGACTGACCTTTAACAGATTATGCTAACCTAATAGAAGATGAAATTCACTTAACTATCCAAAATCCTGATGTTCATGCTAATTCATTTGAGCTTAAACCTACTATTATTCAAATGGTACAAAATAATTAATTTGGAGGAACACCTAATAAAGAAACTAATTTACATCTCGCTAGTTTTTTAGAAATGTGTGCTACTTTTAAATATGATAGAGTGTCGAATGATGTGTCAGACTTAGACTTTTTTTTCATTAAGGAATAAAGCCAAGGAGTGGTTAAATTCATTAGCACTTGGATCTATCAGAACTTGGGGAGAAGTTTCACAAAAATTTCTATCAAAATAATTCCCTCCATGAAAAACTGTTAAGCTAAGAAATGATATTACATCTTTTGGTTAGTTTGAAGGGGAATCAATATATGAAGCTTGAGAAAGATTTAAAGATCTCCTTAGGAAGTGTCTACGTCATGCTCTGCCAAATTGGTTAATAATTCAAATATTTTATAATGGATTAGGGGGATCTCTTAGATTTATTATAGATGCTGCTGCTGGTGGATCATTAATGTCAAAACCTTTTGATGAAGCATATTCGTTAATAGAGAGATGGCTACTAACAATTTTCAATGGCCATCTGAATGGATAAATCCTAAGAGAGTAGCTATTATTCATGATTCTGATGCTATAACAATGATAGTCTCTCAAATTGCTGCCCTTACGAAGAAATTAGATTAGTACGGAATGAGTTATTCTCAAACACCCCCAATGCCAGAGGAAAGTTATTAGGACAGATAATAGAATCTCAAACACCCTATGAGACCTTAAATTCTATAATCTTGGTTGGAAGAATCACCCGAATTTTAACTGGAGTAATAATAACAATGCTACTTTTAACCCGCAATTGGGAAACAATTCTGTGAACCCAGTAGGAAATTTGAACAACTATGGACACAAACTATAGACCTTCTTATCCTTTAAGCTTTAATAGTAACCCACAATTTAAGAAAAAGAAGTTGTTTACAGAAGAATTAATTTTAAATATAGGTAATCATTCACAAACTCAGGGTGTTCCGATTAAGAACATTGAGAATCAATTAGGACATATCTTCACTGCGCTTAATAATAGACCTTCAGGAACTCTTCCCAGTAATGTTAAGATCAATCCAAAAGATCAAAATAAAGAGAAAATTAAGTTTATTCAATTAAGGAGTGGAAAAGAATAAGAAATGAGAGTGCAAAAAGAAGTTGAAACTGAGAAAGAGAAGGTGAAAATTGAAAAACGGACTAATAAAATATATTCAGACTTAGAATATCTACTTAAACTAATGAAAATTATTGTAGAAAAACCACCAAATCCGTTTTCTCAAAGATTGAAAAATTAAAATAGGGATAACCGATTTATAATTTTTTTAGAAATCCTTAAGAAATTAACGGTAACTATTCCCTTTATTGAAGCATTAAAACAGATGTCTGATTATGTGAAATTTATGAAGGATATTCTTAAAAGGAAAATAAAGTTCATAGATCATGAGACTGTTGCACTTAGCAGAGAGTGTAGTGCAATTATTCAGAAAAATCATCCCGAAAAACTTAAAGACCCTGGTAGTTTCACTATCCCTTGTGCTATAGGTGAAAAATTTTTTAGAAGAGCTTTATGTGATTCACCCAAGGAAAAAATGTTAAGATTTTCATGCATATTTTATACTAATTTTGATGATATTGTACTTTAAAGAAGGGTATTTTTGGTGTTTTTCTGCAGGTATAAAGATTTAAGGATGATGGAGCAAAAATATGTAAAAAGGAGCGAATTTGGAGCAAAAATGACTAAATTATGAAAAATTGACCTACGGCGCCGACGGTGAGGTCGATGGCGCCGACGGGGTAATTTTCCTGAGAGTTCAAAATATATTTCAAGGGAGGCCACTGACGACAGAGGTCGAGGCCGCCGACAGCGAAGTCAGTTTAAGGCACTGTTTCTAGAAAGCCGCCGATGGCAATGCTCGAGGCCGCCGATGGCGGGATCGACGGTTCTTTCACAAAGTACATCGAATGTGGACGATTTTTGAAGGGATGCTTGCAAAACCCTTGGAGACTTTTCAAAAACATTAAAAAGAATCTTTTTAGGCCTAAAAAATGTCCATTTGGAGTCCTCTAAAAGTCACTAAGAGTGTGTAAAAGTACTATTAGAGTCTTCTAATAGTTACTTAGTGTCCAATAGAGAGTCCACTAGTGTCCAATATTATTAGTGAATGCTAAATAGAGAGTTAAAATAGAGATATTGAGAGAAATTCTTCGATGGATTGTAAGAGTGGAAGGGAAGTGAGAGATCTCTTCTGCATTGCTGTTTCGAAGGAGAATTTTGTGTACTGTTAAGAATGGAAGAGATTCAGAGGAACTTCAAGGAATTTACTTGGGGAGTAATTTAAGATAAGTTGTGTTTATTTACTTTAGTTTGTAGAACTTTACTTTTATATATGAAATCCAAGTTTTATTGCATCCTCTCCATGAATTCTGAGTGGTTGTTCTGTCTTTATCCTAGTTTTCATATTTTTTGTGGAATGATAAATAGAATTAGTGTGTCATAAAAGTTTAAAAAAGTTTTGATAATCATTTACTTAGATCTTAATTTACTTTCAATCTAGCCAATTGAATAGTTAAAATATGTTGAGTTTAACAACTATAGTAAATATTACATCTGAGATTTAGGGAGGTCAAAGTCTTTGGAAGAAAGGTGCAAATAAATAGGGAAATAATATTTATTGAGCGTAGAATTGGAGATTTTAGAGAGACAGGATAAAATCCTCAATTAAGTCCTATTATTTGGGTGCTGAAGTGTAGATGTTAGCCCTCAAATGAGGGGAATGAGGGAGCTCTGAAGTGAAAGCCAGTATCCTCCCAGCCTAGCCGCAGATTCAGTAACCAAGCATAGGATTAGTCAATGCTCTTTATGCCTGGATCAAAGGGTAAAGAATACGTATGCTCCTATTTAGCACAACACAGTTTAAAACTAATTCTAATTATCTATTCACTTAAATATCTTAACAAAGGAGAAAGATTCTTGCTTATATATTTGAACTTCACTTTAGTAGACTTAGTTAATTGTTAGTAGAACTAGTTTAATTTAAACTTCATATTATTGTCGATTGCGTATTAGTGACATATAGGCAATTTCGATTTAGTTGTGATTCTGAATTGATTTCTATAATCCTAGTTTGTAGTCTCTAAAATATTCCCTATGGGATCAATATCCAGGACTCCACTAGACCCCTGTATTACTTGAGCGATTTGTATACTTGCATTTAAAGGTAACTCTGCGATTAAAGATTATAATATATAATTGTTACAAAAATTAAAATTACGCTCCAAGTCATATTGGCGCTATTGCTGAGGATTTAGATCTTCTAGTAGTGGTGTCAAATTCTCATATTTTTAAGTATATAAAAAATCGCTGTCAAGTTTTTGGCGCCGTTGCCGGGAATATAAAATAATTAGAGTAACAAACAATTTAGGACTGTTAGAAAACATTTTAATAGAATTGCAACTTATTTAGTTAACTATTTTGTTGTGTACCGATTTCGACTGTATGCGTAAATTTGGTTCTGAAAATCTTATACCCTACGATTCGGAATTAGATTGCACGGTTAGGAGAATTAGAAAACTAAGAAAAGAACCTATAAATTCTAAAATAATGAAAAGCAACGTACACAACCAAAGAATAGAAAATGAACATCAATATAGACCACTAAGAGATTACGCTAACCCTACATTAGATGAAATTCACTTAACTATCCAAAATCCTGATGTAGCTGCTAATTCATTTGTGTTTAAACCTGCAATTATCCAAATGGTACAAAAAAATCAATTTGGTGGACTTCACATGAAGATCCTAATTTACATCTTACAAGTTTCTTAGAAGTTTGTGCTGCTTTTAAGTACGACAGAGTGTCTGATGATGCTGTCAGACTTAAACTTTTTCCTTTTTCACTAAGGGATAAGGCTAAGGCTTGGTTAAATTCGTTAGCACTTGGATCTATTAGAACTTGGGGAGAACTTTCGAAAAAATTCTTATAGAAATATTTTCCACCATCTAAGACTGCTAAGCTTAGAAATGATATCACATCTTTCAGTTAGTATAAGGGAGAATCGATATATGAATCTTGGGAAAGATTTAAAGAACTTCTTAGGAAATTCCACATCATGCTTTGCTAGATTGGTTAATTATTCAAAAATTTTATAATTGATTAGTAGGATCTCTTAGATCTATTATTGACGATGCTGCTGGTGCATCACTAATGTCTAAACCTTTTGAAGAAGCCTATACGTTAATAGAAGAAATGACTACCAATAATTTTCAACGGCCTGATAAAAGGGTAAATCCTAGGAGAGTAGCCAGTATTCATGATTCTGATGCTTTAACTATGATAGTTTCTTAAATTGCTGCTCTTTCAAAGAAAATAGATCAATATGAAATGAATCGTTCTCAAACACCTCCTGTGTTAAAAGAAAATTCATTAGGACAAATTGTAGATGCTCAATCATCATATGAAACTATAAATTTAATAAATAATAGACAAAATAACCCTTATTCAAACTATTATAATCCAGGTTGGAAAAATCATCCAAACTTTATTTGGATTAACCAAGGTAATGCAAATATTGTTAATCCTCAGTGGGGGAATAATCCTGTAAACCCAATAGGAAATAAAAACAACCAGGGTAATTCTAATTATAGACCTTCTAATCCACCAGGTTTTTATAATAATTCACAATTTAAGGAGAAGAAGTTGTCTATGAAAGAATTAGTTTTGAATATGGGTAATCAATTACAAAGTCAAGGAGCTGCTATTAAAAACATAGAAAGCCAAATGGGGCAAGTTGCTACTGCATTAAGCAATAGACCTATTAGAACTTTACCTATAAATGTTGAAGTAAATCCTAAAAATCAAGGAAAAGAGCAAATTAAGGCTATTCAATTAAGAAGTGGAAAAGAGTTGGAAAAAAGAGTTCAAAAAGAAAATGTTGTTGAAAAGGAAAAAGAAGAAACTAAAAGAAAAAAAATGAAAGTTTATATCCTAATTTTCCTCCAAAACCTATGAAAATTACTGTTGAAAAACCTTCGCCACCATTTCTTCAAAGACTAAAGCAACAAGATAAAGGAAAAAGATTTGCTAAATTCTTAGACATTTTGAAAAAATTATCAATAAATATTCCTTTTGTTAAAGCTTTGGAACAAATGCCTGATTAAGTTAAATTTATGAAGGATATACTCAACAAAAAGAAGAAGTTACTAGATCATGAGACTATTGCACTTAGTGAAGAGTGTAGTGCAATAATTTAAAGAAAGCTTCCTGAAAAACTTAAAGATTATGGTAGTTTCACTATCCTGTGTGCTATTGGTGAAAAATTTTATGGGCGAGCATTATGTGATTTGGGAGCTAGCATAAATTTTATGCCTCTATCAACTTTTAAAAGGTTGGGAATTGGACAGCTTTCACCAACTTCTGTAACTCTATAATTAGCTGATCAATCTATTACACATCGTAAGGGAGTTGTAGAAGATGTTCTAGTCAAGATTGATAAGTTTATCTTTATTGTGGACTTTATCATTTTAGATATAGAAGAAAATAAAGAAATAACAATAATTTTAGGAAGACCATTCCTAGCTACAGGAAGAGCCATCATAGATGTTCGAAAAGGAGAATTAACAATGAGAGTAAATGATCAAGAAGTAACCTCTAACATCTAAAAGTCAATGAAATATCCTTCAACAGAAAAAGATGATGAATGTTTTAGAATAGATATATGTGATTATCTGAAAAGAGATTATTTTAGGAAAATTATGAAGAAAAAGAAGATATAGAAAATTATAATTATGATGAAATTGATAGCGAAGAAGCTGATTATATTCAGGAGAAATTTGAAACACTCAATTCAACAGAACCAAAAAATGAAACATTAATTCCATTTGTTGTAAAACCCCCTAAACTTGAATTAAAGAATCTTCCAAATCATTTGAAGTATGTATTTTTAGGAGATTTTTCAACTTTACCAGTAATTGTATCCTCAGAATTTAATGAAATTCAAGAACAAAAATTAATGGATACATTAAAAAATTATAAAAAAGCTTTTGGTTGGACTTTAGCTGATATTAAAGGAACTAGTCCTTTGATTTGTATGTACAGAATTTTATTAAATGGAGAACATAAACCAAGAATTGATCCACAAAGGAGACTGAACCCAATTATTAAATATGTAGTTAAAAAAGAGATTTTAAAATGGTTAGATGCTGGAATTATATATCCTATTTCGGATAGTACTTAGGTAAGTCCAATTCATTGTGTTCCTAAGAAAGGAGGAGTAACTGTTGAAGTAAATGAAAATAATGAATTAATAACTATCAGGCAAACTTCTGGATGGCATATTTGTATTGACAATCAAAAATTAAATTCCGTCACCCAAAAAGATCACTTTCCTCTTCCTTTTATAGATCAAATGTTAGATAGACTTGCTGGACACAAATACTACTGCTTTCTAGATGTATATACCGGTTACCATCAAATACCTATTGCTCCTGAGGATCAAGAGAAAACAACATTTACTAGTCCTTATGGAACTTTTGCTTTTCAAAGAATGCCTTTCAGACTATGTAATGCACCTGCAACATTCCAGAGATGTATGATGTCTATCTTTAGTAAGTTAATTGAAAATAGATAAGAAATATTTATGGATGATTTCTCTGTGTTTGGAATATCATTTGACGCATGTTTAAATCATCTTGAAAAAGTATTGGAGCTATGCAAAAGAACTAACTTAGTTCTGAATTGGGAGAAATGTCAATTTATGGTTGTAGGAGGAATTGTATTAGGGCATAAAATTTCAGAAAATGGCATGGAAGTAGTCCCTACAAAAATTCAAGTAATAACTAAATTACCACCTGCTACTACAGTGAGACGGGTAAGAAGTTTTCTTGGACATGCTGGTTTCTACAGGCGCTATATTAAAGATTTTTCAAAAATTACCAAACCTCTATGCCAACTTTAAGAAAAAGGCAAGAAATTTTAATTTACCGAAGACTGCTTAAATGCCTTTTAATTATTAAAGGAAAAACTAATCACAACACCGGTAATAGTTTCACCTGATTGGGAGAAACCATTTGAATTAATGTGTGATGTTAGTGATTATGCTATTGGAGCTGTTCTTGGTCAAAGATATGATAAAATTTTTAAGGTTATATACTACGCTAGTAGAATTCATAATGATGTTCAAATTAACTACGCAGTTACTGAAAAAGAGTTACTAGCTATTGTGTCTGCTTTTGATAAATTTAGATCATATTTAGTTGGAACTAAATGTATTGTGCATACTGATCACTCTGCTATTAAATATCTGATGCAAATGAAGGATACTAAACCAGGATTAATTAGATGGGTACTTTTAATGCAAGAATTTGATTTTATTGTGATTGATAGAAAAAGAACTGATAATCAAATTGCTGATCATTTGTCGAGACTAAAAAATCATAAATCATCTGATACCGATAATGAAATTACAGACAATTTCCCTGATGACAAACTTTATAATATAAATGAGTGAAAAATACCTTGGTATGCTGATATTGTTAACTATATAGTAAGCGATATTTTGGCACCTATGCTAACTCTGTAGCAACAAAAAAAAATTATTCATGATGCTAAAACATATTTTTGGGATGAACCATATTTATATAAGCAATGTAACGATCTTATTATTAGGAGATGTGTGCCTTATAAAGAAACTGAACATATTATTAAAAAATGTCACGATTTTGAATTTGGAGGACATTTTGGCATTGACAAAACTGCGCATAAAATTTTGCAAGCTGGATTTTATTGGCCTACTCTTTTTAGAGATGTTTACAGATATATCAAAACTTGTGAAGATGCCAGCGAGTAGGTAATATATCCAGAAGAAATTAAATACCTCTGAATTTCATGTTAGATGTGGCAATTTTTTGATGTTTGGGGATTAGAATTCATGGTACCATTTATTCCTTTATTTAGGAACTTATATATTTTAATTGTTGTTGATTATGTATCAAAGTGGATTGAAGCACAAGCTTTACCTCGTTGTGATGCTAAAAGTGTTTCTAGATTCTTAATGAAAAATATTTTCACAGGATACATAATGCCGAGAGTGATTATCACTGACGGAGGATCCCATTTTAGGAATAAATACATTCAAAGATTGGCAGAAAAATTAAATATTGTTCATAGATTCTCAACTGCCTATCATCCTCAAACCATTGGTTTAGCTGAAGTTTCTAATTGTGAGATCGAAAAAATTTTAGAAAAAATGTAAATCATAGTAGAGTAAATTGGTCTACGAGACTAGATTCTACATTATGGGCGTACAAAACTGCTTATAAAACTCCTATTGGTATGACTCCTTATAGACTTATATATGGAAAACTTATAAGTTACCAGTAGAATTGGAGCATAAAGCATATTGGACAATTAAAGAATTCAACTATAATTTGAAAAATGCTGGTGAGAAGAGATTGTTGCAATTGAATGAATTAGAAGAATTAAGAAATGAATCTTACGATAACAACATAATTTATAAGGAAAATCTGAAGTTAATGTATGATCGAAAGCTTAACCAGAAGAACTTTGAACCAGGATAAGAAGTTTTGCTTTACAATACAATGTTGAAATTATTTCCTGAGGAATTAAAGTCTTGTTGGTTAGGACCCTTTACTATGACTCAGGTTTACACTTATGGAGCTGTTGAAATTGAAGATCAGAAGACTGTGAATAGATTTAAAGTAAATGGACATAGATTAAAACCATATTTGAGGGTAAAAGACCAAATTTTAAAGAGGTTTTAATGCTCAGTCAACCTGAATAACACTTGAAAAAGTCAGGCTGATAACGTTAAACCAAACTCTTTATGGGAGGCAGCCCATAATTATCTTTATTTGTTGTGTGTTTGTTTGAATTTTTTGTTAGTTTGTAATATTGAATTCTACTACTTGTATTTACCCTTTAATTATAAAGAATTTGGTTCCATAGAGAAAATTTGGAACGTATTTGACCATGACGTAAATGTGCAAATTTTTGCCTAGGGCACTGACAGTATACTCGAAGCCGCCGACGGTGGGTTTTTTCCAAGAGCCTTGGAATTAATTGTATAAGGCTCGCCGAAGGTACCATCAAGGCCGCTGACAGCGAGATCGGTGAGTGGGCAGTTTTTCCAGTTCAAAATGTCAGATTTTGGAGGTGTTTAGCGAATTCGTCCCTTATAAACTCCCATGGACGTTTCCTAAACACTTCAAATCCAAAAAACGAATGGAAACCACTTTCAATTCCTCTCTAATAGCCTCCAATTCAGTTAATTACCCTAGATTTCAAGTTTATAATCAGAGAAAGTTCGTCAGTTCCAAGGCGCAATGACTTTTCAATAAGGTGATGTCCAAGAGAAGGCTAATCATGGAAAGAGGATTCATCAATAGAGGATTAAGCAATTCTTCATCACCAATTAAAGCAATGATTGTGAGGCGAAGATAGAAAGTGTTTTGCTACACTACTGCTGCAGTAGTCATTCCAGTGGTTAATGAATTCTACGCCAATTTACATGGAATCAACCAAGGTAGCGTCTATGTGAGAGTAGGTGGATAACATTTAATTCTGGAAGAATTAATGAGTTATATATTCTTGAGAATGTTCCTATCTTCCATTATTCAAATTTTGTGCCGATGAGAGACAATATGAATGAAATATACCAATACATGATGGACGAAACTGATGACTGGGAAGTTAGAGAAAACGGGTACGTTAATTTTTCTACAACACTTTCAAATCTCGTTTCAAAAAATTGGCACCTTTTCATATCTGTGAAGTTATTGCCAATAATGAAAATAAGCAAAGTCACTAAAGAAAGTGCAATTTTGAACTACTGCATTCAAATGAGATGGCCCATTGATATTAGATCAAATATTGTGAAGTCTGTGTTTAGCCTGATCGTTCAAGGATCATCTCAAGGGCTTGTACATACTTCCACAATTTTCTCAATATGCAGTTTGTTTCAAGTTTCGTATGAGATTTTGGAGAAATTACTGCTACCTTGGAAACCTTTAGACCCAACTCGTATGTTCCCATCCATTGATGAGGAGAATGACATGGGCGTGATCATGGATCGGGCATCACAGAATTTTGTTCCTATTCAACCTCTAGTAGCAGACAAGACATCGATGATCTTACACTAAATCAAGAATCTGGAGAAGCAGGTACAAAATTTAATGAGTACAGTTAACAATATGTCTGATTTCTTTGATCATATCGATTGGAGGATGAAAGAACATTTTGATCATACTGGGCAATTTAAAGCGAGTCTAATACACTTAAGGAAGAAGATGAGATGGATTGATGATAATTCAATTGAAGAATTCCCATTCGACCTTTTATAACCTGTTTATCCATGTTCAAGCAATGGGGATATCAGAGGTGAAACAAGTACATAATTTGAAAAGTAGCAGAATTGATTTGCTTATTTGTTTCATTATGTTGTGTTTGATTTAAACTTTATTTGTGTGTTTGTTTTCTTAGTTTGCTTTTTAATTTCAGTATAGTAGAGATAATGATTGAAATGTTTGTTTTCAGTGTTTTGAATGTTGTGGTCTAGATTGCGACGCTGATTAGATGGATTTAGGTTGAGAAAATACCTGTTTATGTGTGTTATGTATTGTGGATTGTGAACACTTTGATTTAATATAAAATGTGAAGTTTTGTTGTGTGTATGTTTATTTGTGTTAATACATCAGTTAATCACTTAAAATATATGATTAAAATGATTGAACGGATGACGAAGAGGCTTAAAATTGATTGAAATTACAAAAATTTGAAAAATCATCGATTTTTGAAAATCTCGCAGACGGCGTGATTTTCCCGTGGGTATTGGAATATAATTAAATAGACCCTGCCGACGGTGAGAATGACCCCGCCGACGGAGAGATCGTGAATATTACCTTTTAGCCGTGATTTTGACCCTATTCATCGTCTTCTTCTCTGATGTACCAAAAATTTCGACCTAGGGTTTGATAGATCTCGAATTTGGAGCAATTTTAAGAAATTCTAACACCAGATTTCATCTTCCTTTGGTAAGAGCTTCAATCTTATGTAAAAATTTTTGATTTTCACCATGAATTTCTTCCACATTAAGCAATTTTTGGAAATTTAAAAATGTGGAAAAAAGACTTGGAAGGAATTCATGGAAGTTGATATATTGCTTTAAACCCCCTTTAGAAGCCATTGTATTATTATTTTGGAGATTAGTTTGGATTTTTGTGATTTTGATAGATCAAATAATGGCTCCATGACAAAAGAGAAGACTCGAATACGACGAGACTCGATTTATTAACGCAAAAGCACAATCGAGGTACACCTCAATCCTTCAAAGTAAGAAGTGCATCCAAGATCGAGTTTTCGAAAATCTTGGAGGAGAGGTAGAACAAGTTATCAAAGAGAGAGGATGGGAGAACTTCTGTTATACAACAAACAAAGCTGCTATCAAAGTTGTTAGAGAGTTCTACTCTAATCTGACTCAACTTGAGGACAAACCTGTCCAAGTAAGGGGATTTTCTGTCGACTTTAATGCTAATCACATTAACTCTTTTTACGAGCTTCATGACTATTGACTGCGACTACGCCAACCCGGCTTTTACTTATGTAAGAATTTATGAATTTATATTTAAATATTTATATTAATTATTATAAAAGTCACAATTTTAAACGCAAGTATACGTATCGTTTTGAGTAATACAGGGCTCTATTTGAGTCCTGGTTATCGATCCCACAGGGAAGATTATGAGAAAATTAAGAAATATTTTAGATATTTCAAATTAAAAGTAATTATTATTTTTATTTCTTTTCAGAATCCAGATTTTAAGTTTAATAAAATTTTTACTAAATGTAAGTAAGCAGTAAATAAATAAAGATTAATGCAGGTATAAATAAAACAACTCTCTCCTTTTCAGGTAATCCAAGATTTTTAGAATAATTATCATTTGTGGAGAACTTAGATTATGTTATTGTGCCAAATAGAAGCATTCCTATTCTTTACCTTCCCTCGATAGTATAAAGAACATTGGTTAATCTATAGATCGGTTCAGGATGTTTTATTAGTAGAATGGGTTAATATCGGCTCACACTTCTAGATGTCCAAGGGTAGTTATGGTCGGCCCTACCAGTAATCTGTTCCCTTTATAAAGACCAAATTGTTAGATTTTAGTCTGTCACTCTAAAAACTAATTAATTCTACACCCAATAAATAATATCTTCCTATTTATGTGTACTTCACCTTGAATAATCCACATAAAGCCTTCAATTACCCAAGGATCTACTAGTTAAGAACTCATCTCCGGATAGGTCTCAGAATTTTTCAACAGGTTTTAATAATTTAAAAGGCCAGTTTAAAAAATAAATTAAGATTAGGTATTAATATCATCACAATTTTTATAAATATTTTATGTTAAACTCGCCAACAAAATTCAATTATCTTATTATCTTTTCATAGTTGAAAGGAGAAATAAAACTAACTACTCAAAACACATTGAATTCACAAAACAAAACATATTTATAAAACTTTGAACCTAGTTACAAATACTTAATTGGAATGTTCCTTCAAGTGATCCGCTGACTCTTACTAACTCCAATGCAAGGTACAAAACTTGAACAACAACAATGCTAGAAGTCTCACACTCACTATTTAAGGAATTGAATAGTAATACTCTAAATAAACTCACTAAATGCAAAAGAAAGTGGCTCCCTAAAATGATTGGATGCTTGAGGGGGGTATATGGTTATAGGGTGCTAAAAGGGGGTAATAGGGGTACTTTTCTCTGTAGAATTGACTCCTATTTATAAAGCTCCCAATTTGATCATGGGTTGCTTAAGACACCTCTTCAAAATTCGTCCAAATACAATGTATCTTCTAGAAGGTAACTGTCGCGCCTAGGCACCGGGATCTGGCGCCTAGGCGCCGGAGTCCGTGACCAGGTATTCGCACCTCTTCACTTTGGATCGCACCTCTTCGCAATTAAAACTGTTTTCCTGTGTCTAGATGCATTGTATCACATGTCCTATATATATTAAGAGTAACTTCCAATCTTCTAGAAGGTCTGATAATGGCTTAACACCGTCAAAATAACTGCTCAAAGTCGTTAAAAATATTATTTGTTTATGTATCAAACTGGCGCTCAGGCGCCAGACCTATACTTTCGATATCTTTGCTCTTTAAGCTCCATTTTTTCTCCTTTTTGCTCCTTTTTCCTTCTTGAACTCTTTTTTTCATCACCTACATCCAAAAACATAAAAATACCTTTCATTAAAGCATAATATCCTTAAGAATTTAATCGTAAATAAGGCATAAAAATAGATATTTTTTAAGTGGATCAAATTCCCACAAACTTAAATGTTACTTGTGCTCAAGTAACTCTTTTTAATTACATAAAATTTATAACATTTGGAATGAAGTTTAAACATTTAAGATTCCTTGTAATTTTTGGTTTTATAAAAGCTTTAGCAAATCATCAACTAAATTTTTCTAATTAAGGTTAATTTTAAGAATTTAAAGAATACTTAACTACCAAATCATAAGACTTCCAATTTTTCATTTATTTCAAGGATAATTGTAATATATCGTATTAAGGTCAAGAAAAAGATTTTCATGAAATATTTTTCTAGTAAAAATAATTGTACATAAAAATTAAATTAAAAATGTAATTAGTTTTCTTTCTATAAGATAATTCAAGTGAAGCCAATTTTTGATTAGGAATTTCCTAAAGCTTCTCCTCACATTTCTTTTTTTCTGCTTTTTTTTATTTTCTTTTCTTTTCTTTTTTTCCTTTTTTTAAAGATATTTTTCAATCCTCCAATTTTTTTATTTGTGAGGATTACTATTTTTGTATAGCCTTTTAATGATTTTGAACTTCACTGTCCTTAACCTATATTTAAAAACTTATACATTTTTTTACTTAATAAATATGACATTCTTAATAAGTATTTTTAAAAAATTATTTCAATCTGATTCTTTTTCATGTAATAATCTTGATTTTTTAGTATTTCTAAAATACAATTCTCTTTACTATAAATAGAAAAATTTTTAATCTTATTATTCTTTAAGTTAAATAATTATATTCTTAAAATCAATCAAAATTATTGAAATTTTAGTTAAGTTTACTAAATTATTTATAAATTCAAAAATTTAAGTAATCTTAAACAGATTATTCATTCCTTATGTTATGTTGACATTTTTAAAGAAAATATTAGTTCATTAAGGACAAAAATGTTTTCCCTTCCCCCAAACTTCAGCTTTAGTATAAAAATTAATCCTAAAATTTTCTAAAGCATGAGAGAAAAAAATAAACAGGAATTTATCTAGGTAGAATGATGATGTAATAAGGAAAAACTCATTTCTACTTCTACACATGCTTTAATATGTATATAATAGAATTGATTAAGCATATATAGAAAAGTTTACAGAGCAGGAGTTAATTTCTACAAAGAAAAATTTTTACAATTTTATATTATAATTATTCTCTTTTTTTATATTAAAATAAGTAAAATTACTAACTATTCAAGAATACTAAATAGTAGGCTGAAACAGAAATAAACATTTATCATAGAAAATAAAAATTCATCCATATTTCAGTCTTTCATACATAACACATCAGATGATCTAAAACAGTCTCAACATCAAATTCCACAGAAATTTAATTAAACAAATCAACACTAACAAACAACTATAAAATAAGATTAATGAGTACTAACAACTAGAAATAAACAGAATCAACACACCTTAAGAGGTAAATTAAGCTACTAATTACTATTTGTAGCCTCTTCATCGTCGTCACCAAAAGAAAATTTCACATCCTTCGGATCAACATACCGTGAAAATCTAGGACAGGTAGGGAACTGAACATAATGATCACCCTTCAGGAATCTAACTAAAGACTCAGAATACTCAACATCATAATCACTCTTCCTTTGGGTGTACTCAGAAAGATGATCAATCTTCTTATCGATCGTATCTACTCTACAATGAGTTAGAAATAACTCATTCTGCTGCTCCATAAAATTATCATGCATGGATTCCTAGAAACTAGATGGTGGCTCAGCAGCAGAAATAGAAGGTCTAGACTTAGAAGCTCTACCAGAAGTAGGTAATGAACTAGAAGGTGCAGAAGAACTCTTACCTCGAAGTCGATCATAGATACTGCCACTTTCACTTCCTATAGGCTTTGTAGACTTTAGCATTTCCTTAGAAAGCTCAACAACTACTCTAAAACTTTCACACAGAGAATATATCAAAGATGGAAATCTAAGTCCAACAGAATTGCTAGAACTAGAAGTGGCCTCTATAAAATCATAAATGATACTCCCTACATCAATCGGCTTCCTCTCTTGTACACAGAAGTTGAGGATAGCTTTGTCCTTGGTAACCTCGCTCAAATGATTGGATGGAAGGGGGCAAGTAGAAATAAAGTAATGCCATGCCTTTGAAACACCATTAAGCTTAGAAGATGAAAAATTTACCCTTTTTCCGTTCTGGATCTTCCAAGCTCTAGCACCATCAGTCAGGTACGCAATAATCATCTCTAAATCTCCCTCATATGGAGATAATCCAGAGTAATAGCACTCGATGTTCGGTGGCAGGCCGTACAAAATGTTGATATGCTCTGGAGTGAATCCTACTCCAACTCCTCTTACAAAAATCTTGTACTCTTCAGCATCCACAAAATTGGCATAAAACTCCCTCACGACAGGGATAACAACGACATTAGTGAAATAACAGAATCGTTGCAAGTTAAGTGCAACAATCGTATCTTCAATTCTTCCTCCCGGATTGTAAAAACTTAGTTTCGAGGTAACTTCCTGGTCGTAGCAAAATTGTTGTACCAAAAATGTGCAGCAGCAGTGACAAAATTGCTATGATCAAAATTTTCTTGTTCCTTTCCTCGCTTAGATTTGGGTGCCATCTAAACCTGAAATAAAAATGCAAAATAAATTCATAGGATCAAAGGAAATAAACTAATTTAAGTTTTTCAAACTTGAAAGAGCTTAAAAATCCACGAATTTAACTCTAAAAATCAATTTTTTTCTTAAAAATTCAGTTTTCTTCAAAGAGAGCAAAATCCATTGTAAAAATTGAAAATAATTGGTTTAGAATGTAGATCTGACCTTGGGATGAAGAAATAGAGTGATTTCAAGCTCAAAAATTTGAAAATCCAGCCTCAAATGGGATCTCTAGGGTCTATTTTCTCAAAAACATGAGAAAAGGGAAGCTTAGGTGTCAAAAATGGTGTGGGGGTGTTTAAGAAGATGATGTTTCAGGTTTTGGCCGAACCGGCGCCTAGGTGCCGAATTCTGGTGCCAGACTCGCCTTTCCAAAAATTCAATTTAAATATTATTTTTTTCACCAAAACTTATCAAATTCGACTCCTAATTACTCATATGAGAGTATTAATCCAATTCATATCCTCCAAACATTTCCAAAATCAATTTAAAATGATAACGTAGATCCACATTTCAAACACAAAATATAAGTAAATTCTTCAATTCCAATTCATAATTTTCATTCCAAACACAATAAATTCTAGAACAAGACTATAACAAGGTTCATCATTCTATAAACAACACAAACAACATAAATTCAAAGAAAATTTTCAATCCAACAACACACATTGAACAATTAAGCAAACACACAAACTCGATATTCGACACACTAGAACTTGACTCAATCACACCTAGAACACAAAAAAGATCTATTCAACACCGATCTTCAATTTCCATCTCTTTCGCAATGAAGTTCTCTAGGACTGCTGAGATAGAAAACTAATGCCCTTGGAAATTCCAAAGCCATCTTTTCATCGATCCACTTGTTCTTCGCATACATTGCTACTTGAGCGTCTTGATAGGCTACCATATGATCAAATTGAAGTTTCATTTGCCATTCCATATGCTCAATTTGATGATACATATTGTGCAGATGATTCCCAATGCTTTGAAGTTCTGCTTCAATCTTTTCCAAACAACTAAATAACCTCTCCATACTAATTGCAATAAAATCATTAAAATAAGGTTGAGGATCTTTGGGGGATTTATCTCTTACCTCATTTCCATGATTTCCTCTTTCCATTGCTTCCAAACTCCTCTTAACTACTCCAAAATGGATTGCTTTAAACCTGATTGGGGATGAAGATTCGGCAATATATAAGGAGATTTCGTGTGAAAACTAAAGATTTTTAGTTTTTACACGATCTGTAACTGTGGCACTTAGGCGCAGGAATCTGGCGCCTAGGCATCAGACTATCAATACGCATAAGTTATCCTGGCGCTTAGGCGCTGACTTTTAACTCCTAGGTGTCAGAACCACAATCGACTCTGATTCACCTATTGTCAAGATTTACAAAGTTTCGGTCTTAAAAATAGGTCTAATAAAAGGGTGTGATCCACATACAAACAACGATTAAGATAAATTCAAATCACAAACAATCACAATGATAAAAAATAGGTTGCCTCCCACAGAGCACTTGGTTTAACGTCGTCAGCCCAACTTAATTAATTGAATTAATCGGGTAGACTCAGTTCGTAAGCCTCTTTGTAATTTGGTTTCATTTCTCCCATATAAGGCTTCAGTCTTAATCCGTTAACTTTAAATGCTTTTCCAGCTTTGGGATTTTTCCCCAACTCCATAAGGGTATACTTTCTCAATTATAAATGGTCCCATCCATTTAGATCTTAATTTTCTAGGAAAAAGTTTTAAACGAGCATTAAATAATAACACTTCTTGTCCAGGCTCAAATATTTTCCTTGAAATCTTTTTATCATGCAATTTCTTCATTCTTTCCTTATAAATGTTTGCATTTTCATAGGATTCATTTCTTATCTCTTCCATTTTGTTTCTCTCCTGCAGTATTCAAATCATAATTGAACTCCTTTATCACACAGTAAGCTTTATGTTCCAGTTCAACAGGTAAGTGACAATGTTTACCATAAATTAACAAATAAGGTGACATTCCAATAGGTGTCTTATAAGCTGTTCTATAAGCCCATAATGCAGATTCAAGTCTATCAACCCAGTCAGTTCTTTTAGGATTAATAGTCTTATCTAATATTCTTTTAATTTCTCTGTTTGATACTTCAGCTATTCCACTTGTTTGCTGGTGATAAGCAGTTGCAATTCTATGTTTAATTTTGAATTTTTCTAGTAATGATTGAATTCTTATATTTCTGAAATGACTTCCCTCATCTGTGATAATTACCCTTGGCATTCCAAATCTTATAAAAATCTTCTTTAAAAGTTTCGAAACACTTTTGGAATCACAGTTAGGTAAAGCTACAGCTTCTATCTACTTTGAAACATAATCAACTGCTAATAAAATATAAATCTTTTCAGATGATGGTACAAAAGGTCTCATAAAGTCTAAACCCCATACATCAAAAATTTCAATTTCTAATATATAGTTTAGAGGCATTTCATCTTTTCTGGATATATTTCCCATTCTTTGACATCGATCACAAGTTTTCACATAATGTCCAACATCTTTAAATAATGTAGGCCAATAGAATCCAGAATTTAAAATTTTAAACGCAGTTTTATCCACTCCAAAGTGTCCTCCAAATTCAGAATCATGACATTTTTGAATAATTGAAAAAGTTTCTTCATAAGGTACAAATCTTCGAATCACAGAATCTCATCCTATTTTAAATAAATGAGGAACTTCCCAAATATATGATTTACAATCATTCTTGAATTTCTTAATATATTTGTTATTCAACCCATATGGTAAAATATTTCTAACAAAATAGTTAACTACATCAGCATAAAAAGGCATTTGTAATCCTTAAATAACATATAATTGTTCATCAGGGAATTTCTCATTTATATTTTCTTCATAAATCTTCTCACTATTATTTTTTATTCTTGATAATTGATCAGCATTTTGGTTGCCAGTACCTTTTCTGTCCACAATTTGAAAATCAAATTCTTGTAAAAGTAAAATCCATCTGACCAATCTAGTTTTAGCATCCTTTTTAGACATTAAATACTTAATAGCAGAATGATCAGTATGTACGATACATTTCGTCTCAAGAAGATATGGTCTAAATTTATCAAAGGCATATACTATTGTTAAAAGCTATTTTTCAGTAGTTGTGTAATTTATTTGAGTTTCATTTAGAGTTTTGCTAGCATAATATATAACATTTAATTTTTTCTCATATTTTTGTGCCAATACAGCTCCAATTGCATAATCACTTGCTAGCAAAAGGTTTACTCTAATCAGGAGAAACAATAACAGGTGCAGTGATTAATTTTTCTTTTAAAATATTGAACGCATTCAGACAATCTTCATTGAATTCTAATTTAGCTTGTTTTTCTAATAAATGGCAAAGAGGTTTAGTAATTTTAGAAAAATTCTTTATATATCTCCTATAAAGTCCAGCATGACCCAGCAAACTTCTCACATCAGTAACGGTAGTAGGTGGTTGAAGTTCAGCAATAATTTTCACTTTTGCGTGATCAACTTTCATACCTACTTGTGAAATTTTATGTCCAAGTGCAATTCCATCAGTGACCATATATTGATGTTTTTCCTAATTTAGAACCAAATTTGTTTCTTCACATCTTTCAAAACTTTTATTATATTTTTCAAGTAAGATTCAAAAGAAGTTCCAAAAACTGAAAAATTGTCCATAAATACTTCAATTCCTTTATCAATTAAATCACAAAATATTGACATCATACATCTTTGAAAAGTTGCAGGTGCATTACATAAACCTAAAGGCATTCTTCTAAAGGTAAATGTTCCATAAGGACTTGTAATTGTTGTTTTCTCTTGGTCCTCTGGAGCAATGAGTAATTGATGATATCTAGAATATTCATCCAGAAAATAGAAATATGAGTGTCCAGCTAATTTATCCAACATCTGATCCAAGAAAGGTAAAGGAAAATGATCATTTCTAGTGGCTTTATTTAATTTCCGGTAATAAATGCAAATTCACCATCCAATAACTTGTCTTGCAGGGATTAATTCATTTTTTTCATTAACAATGACAGTTACTCCTCCTTCGTTTGTAACACAATGAATAAGACTTACCCATTGACTATCCGAAATAGGATAAATAATTTCAACATCTAAACATTTGAAAATGTCTTTATTTACAACCTCTTTCATAATTGGGTTCAATCTTCTTTGAGGTTCAATAGTGGGTTTATAATTTTCTTCCATTAAAATCTTATGCATACAGATTGAAGGGCTTATTCCTTTTATATCTGCAATAGTACAACCAAAAGCTTTCTTATAATTCTTCAGAACTCCTATTAATTTTTCTTCTTGATTTTTGCTTAGTTCTGAAGATATAATTATAGGTAAAGTTAATGAATTTCCAAGAAATGCATACTTTAAATGTGCAGGTAACATTTTTAATTCTAGTTCAGGGGCTTTTTCAATTGAGGGTAAAAGTGTATCATTTTTAGTTATGTCTAAAATTTCTCAATTTTCATGAATATAATGAGTTTCTTCAGATAAATTTTCTTCACTTACTTCTTCAA
The DNA here is from genome assembly GCA_022702705.1 of Papilionanthe hookeriana x Papilionanthe teres. Lineage (NCBI taxonomy): Eukaryota > Viridiplantae > Streptophyta > Magnoliopsida > Asparagales > Orchidaceae > Papilionanthe > Papilionanthe hookeriana x Papilionanthe teres. Next base: position 41,689,163 of record CM040429.1, on the reverse strand, counting down.
TTTCTTCAATTAATGACTCATTATATATCACAGATTCATCATCTTTTTCTTCAGAAATGACCTTACATTTTTCTTGATAATGCTTTTCAATTATATAATCAAAAATATCCATCTGATAGCATTTTTCTTTATCAGGATACCTCATTAATTTCAGAACATTAAATATTATCTCTTGATCATTAACTCTCATCATTAATTCTCCTTTTTGCACGTCAATCATAACACGTCCGGGAGCTAGAAAAGGTCTCCTTGAAATAATAGGTATTTCTTTATCTTCTTCCGTATCTAGTACAATGAAATCCACAGGAAAGATAAATTTATCTACCTTCACAAGAACATCCTCTATAACTCCTTTAGGATAAGTGATAGATCGATCAGCTAACTTAAGGGTTACATTGGTGAGAGAAATCTTTCCTAAATCTAACCTTCGAAAAATTGAAAATGGCATGAGATTAATACTTGGTCCTAAATCACATAAGGCTTTTCCACAAAATTTTTCTCCAATAGCACATGGTATAGTGAAATTTCTAGGATCTTTAAGTTTCTGAGATAATTTCTTCTTAATTATTGCACTACATTCTTCACTTAATGCAACAGTTTCATAAGTTTCAAATTTCCTTTTATTACTTAAATTATCCTTCATAAATTCTAAATTTTCTCTTTTAATTCCTTCATAAAATGTTTGAATAATTAACCAATCTGGTAAAACATGATGAGGGCATTTTCTTAATAGTTCTTTAATTCTTTCCCATGCTTCATAAATTGTTTCTCCATCAAATTGCATAAATGAAGTAATATCATTTCTTAATTTAGCAATTTTAGGAGGAAAATATTTAGCAAGGAATTTTTGTGTCATATCTGCCCAATTTTTAATAGAACAAGTTGGTAATGAATTAAGCCATATCTTTGCTTTATCTTTTAAAGAAAAAAGAAAGAGTCTAAGCCTAATATCATCATCGAAAACATTGTTATATTTAAAGGTAGCACAAAGTTCTAAGAAACTAGCAAGGTGTAAATTTGGATCCTCTTTTGGTGTTTCTCCAAATTGGTTATTTTGAACCATTTGAATAATATAAGGTTTAAGCTCAAAACAATTAGCATCTACAGCTGGCATTTGAATATTAATATGAAGTTCATCAGCTGAAGGGTTTGCAAAATCCCTTAATGGTTTATAAACATTTTGTTCATTAATTTCTATTGGATTTTGATTATTGTTATGTAAGTTAGCCATTTCCTGATATTTTTGAATTTGTTTTCCTTTTCTAATTCTTTTAACTATTCTTTCTAATTCAGAATCAGAAGGTAATAATCCTTCAGATCCAGAACTACGCATAAAAATAAATTAAAATCTTTTGGGTATTTTTTTATATATTTTTTATTTTATATATATATATATATATATATTAAGGAAATAAAAGTGTATAATTTATATTTAATTTAAGAAAATGTAAAAATTTGTCTTTTTAACTTTCTTCCTTATCTTCCCCAGCAACGGCGCCAAAAAATTGATGCGACTACGTCAACCCGGCTTTTACTTATGTAAGAATTTATGAAAATATTTATATTAATTATTGTAAAGATCACAATTTCAAATGCAAGTATACGTATCGTTTCAAGTTATACAGGGCTCTATTGGAGTCCTGGTTATCGATCCCACATGGAAGATTATGAAAAAATTAAGAAATATTTTAGAATTTAAAATTAAAAGTAGTTATTATTTTCATTTCTTTTCAAAATTCAGATTTTAAATTTAATAAAATTTTTACTAAATGTAAGTAAGTAGTAATTAAATAAAGATTAATGCAGGTATAAATAAAAATAACTTTCTCCTTTTCATGTAATCCAAGATTTTTAGAATAATTATCATTTGTGGAGAACTTAGATTATGTTATTGTGCCAAATAGAAGCATTCCTATTCTTTACCTTCGCTCGATAGTATAAAGAATATTGACTTATCTATAGATCGGTTCAGGATGTTTTATTAGTAGAATGGGTTAATCTAGGCTCACACTTCTAGATGTCCAAGGGTGGCTAAGGTCGGCCCTACTAGGGACCCGTTCCCTTTCTATATACTAAATTATTAGAATTTAGTCTGTCACTCTAAAAACTAAGTAATTCTACGCCCAATAAATAATACCTTCCTATTTATTTGCACTTCACCTTGAATAATCCGTATAAAGCCTTCGATTACCCAAGGATTCATGTGATATCTACTAGTTAAGAACTCATCTCCGGATAGGTCTCTGAATTCTTTAATAGGTTTTAACAATTTAAATGGCCAGTTTAAAAAGTAAATTAAGATTAGGTATTAATATCATGACAATTTTTATAAAAATTTTAAGTTAAATTCTCCAACAAAATTCAATTAACTTGTTATCTTTTCATAGTTGAAAAGAGAAAGAAAACTAACTACTCAGAACACAATGAATTCACACAACCAAACATATTTATAAAACTTTGAACCAAGTTACAAATACTTATCTAAAATGTTCCTTCAAGTGATCCGCTGACTCTTACTGAATCCAATGCAAGGTACAAAACTTCAAAAACAACAATAATTGAAAACTCACACTCACTACTCAAGGAATTGAGTAGTAATACTCTAAATAAACTCACTAAATACAAAAGAAAGTGGCTCCCTAAAATGATTGGATGCTAGAGGGGGTATATGGCTATAGGGTGCTAAAAGGGGGTAATAGGGGCGCTTTTCTCTGTAAAATTGACTCATATTTATAGAGCTCCCAATTTGACCAGGGGTTGCTTAAGGAACCTCTTCAAAATTCATCCAAATACAATGTATCTTCTAGAAGGTAACTGTCGTGCCTAGGCTCTGGGATCTGACCCATGGGCGCCAGAGTCCGTGACCAGGTCCTCGCACCTCTTTACTTTGGATCGCACCTTTTGGAGATTAAAATAGTTTTCCTGTGTCCAGATGCATTGTATCACATGTCCTATATATTAGGATTAACTTCCAGTCTTTTAGAAGGTCTGATAACCGCTTAACACCATCAAAATAATTGCCTAAAGTCGCTAAAAATATTATCTGTTTCTGTATCGAACTGGCGCTTAGGCGCCAGATTCTGCTTAGGCGCCAGATTCTGGCGCCTAGGCGCCAGACCTATAATTTCGATATCTTTGCTCTTTAAGCTCCATTTTTGCTCCTTTTGGCTCCTTTTTCCTTCTTGAACTCTTCTTTTATCACCTACATCCAAAAATATAAAAATACCTTTCATTAAAGCATATATCTTTAAGAATTGAATTGTAAATAAGGCATAAAAATAGGTATTTTTTTAAGTGTATCAACTATTTTTTTAGTAAGTATGAAACATTTGGAACAATGGAGGGTCCGTTGAACGATGTTATTGACTTTCTCACTGATGGGAAAGGTATTTGGAAAATTAAAAATCGTGAATAGAATAACTTTCCATTGTCAATGATGAATGTCACTACTAAGGCATGACATTATTTCATTTGTCCGACTCTGCTTCCCACCTACCATCACAATGAAGTCTCGAGAGACAGAGCTGTTCTAAATTTCTATATTCAAAATAATAGAAGCATTAATGTGGGGAGAATAATTTATAAGAATATTATGGCCACTACGAACAGTGAGACAGGTGGATATTTAGGGCATCCTGGCCTAATTTTTGAAATTTGTCAATTATATGGAGTTGAAGAAAGAGATGATGAGGAATGGGTGTATCTGATGAAACCCATTAGTAAAGCAAATATAGAGACTTATGAATCCCATGAGGAATGGAGATCAGGGAGTATGAGCAAAGCACCTTCTACTAGTAGAGACATTTCTTCTACTAGCTATAACCCTCCTACCTCTAGTCCCCCTACCTTATATGATTTGATGAATGCCATGACCCTGCAGAGGAAAAGTTTTGAGCAGTTGGATGAATAATTAGAAATAATTGATCACAGGATTGAAGGATTAGAGATAAGACATCATCATGATAGTGATTATCTTCAGAGGCACTCTGATTTTGAGATGGTTTATTATGATGCTTAGGCTAGGTACTAGAGAGGAGAGCCTGATGTGATTTTTCCAGAATACCCCCGGTATACTCAGTATCAGCCCAATCCTCCTGCTGACCAGGGTGATGAAGACATTGCATGGGATTTTGATGATTGATATTTGTGGTTGTGATGTGATGTGATATATTTGTTTGTTTTAATTTTTTTGTAGTACTTTGATTTTTAATTGTATTCTTGTGAACTATGCTTTGTTTCTGGGATATGTGTTTAGTTTTGCAGTTTACATTTTCATTTCTGGATATTTGTGCTAGTAATTGTAATTATGGACTGAATAGTCTAAAATAGTAAACTGCTTGTTCTATGTTGTGAAATGCATATGTCCTGTGTAGTTAGTTGTTGTTGTTTAATGTTCAGTTTTATAAATTTGTTTTAAAGTTTCATTACCACAATAAATTCTCTAAACTGTTATATGTGTAGAAAAGTTTTTAATTATTACAGGTCAGTTGAAGTTAGAAATTTTGAGAAGAACCTGCAAATTTCAAAAAAAAAAGATAAAAATGCCTAAAGGGCAATAGTATGAATTTTATATTTAGAATTTTTCTTTCCACCCTGTATTATTTCTATTATAGAAAATTTTAAGTTTGGGGGAGGAGAGAAAAATATTAACTATTATATGATCTCAAATAACATATTTTCAAAAATTATAATATGATTTTTGTGATCGAATTTATTTCAGTTAACTATGTTTAGATTTTATCTAAATATTATAGAAAATTTAAAGAATTATTTTTGGTAATGAAAATTAATTTTGTAGGTTAAGATATTTAGTTTAAGAGGATAAGAATATAGTTAATTATTTAAAGTAAAGAAAACTATATTTTGAAATATTAAGAATCTTAGGAATTTAGTTGAGAAAGAAAATATTGGAATTCAATGATGTAAAAACTATGAAGTACATATAAGGTAAAGAATATTTGAAAGTTTCAAATTTAAGAAAGAAGAGTGAAGTTCAAAATTATTAACAGGCTATCCAGATATAGTAATCCTCACTTGAAAAAGAAAAAGAAAGAAAAAGAGAAGGATTGAGAAATAATCCCTGAAAAGAAAAGAAAAATATATAGGAAAGTAAAGTAAAGAAAGAAAAGTAAGTGAGGAGAAGCTTGAGGAGATGTCATATCAAAAATTGGCTTCACTTGGATTAACCTAAAGAAAAAACTAAAAGCATTTCTGAACATATATTTATGACTAGTTTCTTTACTTAATAGTATCATCATAAAGTTCCTATCATCTGAATATTTTAAGTGAATTGATATTGAAACATATATTCATTCTTGAAATGAATAGAAGATTAGAACTTTTAGACTTGATGACTAGATTGTCTTATACCTGCAGAATTAATCTATTTACTTGAAAATTTTTCTACGAATTCTTGATATAATATTTATTTAAATCAAAATTATAGTATTTCTGAATTGAAACTTTACCACAATAAATCATAACTTTTATGTAGTACTAAAGATTACTTGAGGACAAGTAATTGTTAAGTTTGGGGGATTTTGACCCAAGGAAAAAATGTTAAGATTTTCATGCTTATTTTATACTGATTTTGATGATATTGCACTTTAAAGAAGGGTATTTTTGGTGTTTTTCTGCAGGTATAAAGATTTAAGGAGGATGGAGCGAAATAATGTAAAAAGGAGAGAATTTGGATCAAAAAGGACTAAATTATGAAAAATTGACCTAGGGTGCCGACAGTGAGGTCGATGGCGCCGACGGCGTGATTTTCCTGAGAGTTCAGAATATAATTCAAGGGAGACCACCAACGGCAGAGGTCGAGGTCGTCGACAGTATGGTCAGTTTATAGCACTGTTTCTAGATGGTTGCCGACGGGAGGATCAACTGTTCTTTCACAAAATACATCGAATGTGGATGATTTTTGAAGAGATCCTTGCAAAACCCTTGGAGACTCTTCAACAACTTTAAAAAGAACCATTTTAAGCTGAAAAAAATGTCATTTTGGAGTCCTCTAAAGGTCATTAAGAGTCTGTAAAAAGTACTATTAGAATCTTCTAATAGTTACTTAGTGTCCAATAGAGAGTCCATTAGTGTCCATTGTTATTAGTGAGTGTTAAATAGTGAGTTCAAATAGAGATATTGAGAGGAATTCTTCGAAGGATTGTAAGAGTGGAAGGGAAGTGAGAGATCTCTTCTGCATTGTCGTTTCGAAGGAGAATTTCCTGTACTGTTAAGAAAGGAAGAGATTCAGAGGAACTTAAAGGAGTTTGCTTGGGGAGGAATTTAAGATAAGTTGTGTTTATTTACTTTAGTTTGTAGAACTTTAATTTTATATTTGTAATCCAAGTTTTATTGCATCCTCTCCATGAATTCTGAGTAGTTGTTCTGTTAGTTTTGATATTTTTGTGGAATGATAAATAGAATTAGTGTGCCATAAAAATTTAAAGAAGTTGTGATAATCTTTTACTTAGATTTTAATTTACTTTCAATCTGGCCAATTGAATTGTTAAAATATGTTGAGTTTAACAACTATAGTAAAGATTACATCTGAGATTCAGGGAGGTCAAAGTCCTTGGAAGAAGGGTGCAAATAAATAGGGAAATAATATTTATCGGTCATAAAATTGGAGATTTTAGAGTGATAGGCTAAAATCCTCAATTCGGTCCTATCGTTTCTGTGCTGAAGTGTAGATGTTAGCCCTCATGCGAGGGGAACGTGGGAGCTCTGAAGTGAGAGGTGGTATCCTCCCAGCCTAGCCGCAGATTTAGTAACCAAGCATAGGATTAGTCATTGTTCTTTATGCCTCGACCAAAGGGTAAACAATAGGTACGCTCCTATTTGGCACAACAAAGTTTAAAACTAATTCTAATTATCTATTTACATAAATATCTTAACAAAGGAGAAAGATTCTTGCTTATATATTTGAACATCACTTTAGTAGACTTAGTTAATTGTTAGTAGAACTACTTTAATTTAAACTTCATTTTATTTTCGATTGCGTATTAGTGAAAAATAGGCAATTTCGATTTAGTTGTGATTGTAAATTGATTTCCATAATCCTAGTCTGTAGCCTCTTAAATATTCCCTATGGGATCAATATCCAGAACTCCATTAGAGTCCTGTATTACTTGAGCGATACGTATACTTGCGTTTAAAGGTAACTCTATGATTAAAGATTATAATTTATAATTGTTACAAAAATTAAAATTACGCTCCAAGTTAATTTGGCGCTATTATTAAGGATTTAGATCTTCTAGTAGTGGTGTCGAATTCTCAAATTTTTAAGTATATTAAAAATCACTGTTAGTGATCTAGGAGCTAGTATTAACCTTATGCTTTATCAACTTTCAAAAGATTGGGAATAAGAGAAAATTCACCTACTTCTATAACTCTTTAGTTAGCTGATCGTTCCATTACTTAACCTAAAGGAGTTGTGAAAGATGTATTAGTTAAGTTGGAAAAATTTATCTGTCCTGTGGATTTTATTGTATTAGTTATGGAGGAAAATAAAAAAATTTCAATTATCTTGGGAAGACCATTTCTTGCTGCTGGAAGAGTTATGAAAAGTTTAAAAATGAGAATTAATTATGAGAGTTAATGATCAAGAGGTGACATTTAATATTCTAAAATCTATGAAATATCCCTCAACAAAAAAAGATGATGAATGCTTTCAAATGGAAATCTGTGATTATTTGAGAGATGATTATTTTAAAGAAATGTTGGAAGAGAAAATAGCATGTGAAACTTTGAAAAGTGAGCATGATAGTGAAATTGAAGTTAATTTTGATGATATGAAGAATGAAGATTTAGATTATGTTCAGAAAAATTTTGAAATGTTGGATATTATGAAAATTGATGATAAAAGTTTAATTCCATCTATCATAAAACCTCCTGAACTTAAAATCAAAATTCTTCCTAATCATTTGGAATATATGTTTTTAGGAGAATCATCTACCTTACCAATTATTGTATCTTCAGATTTGAATGAATATCAAGAAGAAAAATTATTGGATACTTTTAAAAGATACAAAAAGGCTTTTGGTTCAACCTTAGCTTATATTAAAGGAATCAGTCCTTCGATCTGTATGCTTAGAATTTTTTTAGAAGAACAATATAAACCTAGAGCTGATCAGCAAAGGAGATTAAATCCAATGATGAAATAACTAGTTAATAAGGAAATTTTAAAATGACTTGATGCTGGAATTATTTATCTAATTTCGGATAGTGCTTGGGTAAGTCCAATTTATTGTGTCCCTAACAAAAGAGGAGTGATTGTTGATGTGAATGAACGGAATAAAATTATACCAACAAGATACGTTAATGGCTGGCAAATTTTTATCGATTATAGAAAATTAAATGTCGACACTAGGAGAGATTACTTTACTCTTCCTTTTCTAGATCAAATGTTGGATAGACTTGCCAGACACAATTACTATTACTTTTTGAATGGATATACTGGTTCTCATCAAATACCTATTGCTCCTGAGGATCAAGAAAAGACTACATCTACTAGCCCTTATAGAACTTTTTCTTTTAGAAGAATGTCTTCTGAATTATGTTTTGCACCTACAACGTTTCAAAGATGTATGATGTCAATTTTTAGTAACATGATGAATAATGGAATAGAAATATTTTTGGATGATTTTTATGTATTTGGAACTTCATTTGACATATGTTTGAATAACTTAGAAAAAATTATGAAGCTTTGGGAGAGAACAAATTTAGTTCTAAATTGGGAAAAATGTCAATTTATGGTTGCAGTAGGAATTTTAATTGTCCATAAAATTTCTTAATTTTGTATGGATGTTGGCCCTGCAAAAATTGAGGTTATGGAGAAATTACCACCTTCCTACTACAGTGAGAGAGTTAAGGAGTTTCTTAGGACATGCTGGATTTTACAGGCATTATATTAATAATTTTTCAAAAATTACTAAACCTCTGTGCTAACATTTTAAAAAAATAAGAATTTTGATTTGAATGAAGAATGTTTGAATGCCTTTGAACTATTAAAAGAAAAACTAATCATTGCCTCTACAATTGTTTCAACTGATTGGGAGAAACCATTTGAACTCATGTGTGATGCCAGTGATTTTGCGATTGAAGTTGCTTTAGGGCAAAGGTATGATAAATTGTTCAATGTTATTTTCTATGCTAGTAAAACTCTTAATTAAGCTCAGATTAATTATACCACTAGGGAAAGAGAAGTATTAGCTATTGTGTATGGTTTTGAAAAGTATAGATCTTATCTGATTGGAACTAAATGTATAGTGCATACAAACCATTCAGATATCAAATATTTAATGCAAAAGAAGGATGTAAAACAAAGATTAATTAGATGGATACTTCTAATGCAGGAATTTGACTTTGTGATAGTTGATAGAAAAGGAATTGATATCAAATTGCTGACCATTTGTCTAGACTAGAGAATTCTAAACTATCTGAATTTGATAAAGAAATTACAGAAACTTTCCCTGATGAGCAAATTTACAATATTAAGGAAAGAAATTTGTCTTGGTATGCTGATATTGTGAATTATATAGTAAGTGATATTTTGCCACCTGATTTAACAAGACAACAACAAAAGAAAATTAGATGTGATTCTAAATTTTATTTTTGGGATGAGCCCTTCTTATATAAACATTGTAAGGATCTTCTTATTAGAAGATGTGTTATATGAAGAAATTGAACCAATTATTCAGAGTTATCATGATTCAGAATTTAGAGGACATTTTGGTACTAATAAAACTTCTTATAAGATTTACAATCTGGATTTTATTGGCGTACACTTTTTAGGGATGTATACATATATATAGAATCATGTGATCGATGTTAGAGTGTAGGTAATATTTCTAGAAAAAATGAAATGACTCTAAATTTTACATTAGAAGTTGAGATCTTTGATGTATGGGGATTGGATTTTATTGGACCATTTACTCCTTCGTTTGGAAATGTATGTATATTGGTCATTGTTGATTATATCTCAAAATGGATCGAAGTAATTGCTTTACCTAAATGTGATGCTCGGAGTGTTTCAAAGTTTTTAATGAAAATTATTTTTACAAGATATGGAATGCAGTGAGCAATCATAACTGATTGTAGATTTAATTTTAGGAATAATCGAATTCAGAGTTTGGTTGGAAAATACAATATTATTCATGGAATCTCTACTGCTTATCATCCCCAAACTAGTGGTTTAACAGAAGTGTCTAATGTTGAAATTAAAAGAATTTTGGAGAAAACTTTGGATCTTCACAAATTAGACTCGTTTGTGAGATTAGATACCGCATTATGGGTATATAGGACTGCTTGTAAGACCCTAAATGAAATGTCTCCTTATAGCCTAGTATTTGGAAAGACTTGCCACTTACCTGTAGAATTGGAGCATAAAGCATATTGGGTGATAAAAGAGTTGAATTTTAACTTAAAGAACGCAGGTGAGAAGAGATTTTTGTAATTGAATGAACTGGAAGAAATTAGAAATGAATCTTATCATAATGACAAAATTTATAAGGAGAAAATGAAATTATGGTATGATCGGAAGATATTAAGAAAGAAATTTGAACCTGGACAGAAAGTTTTGCTATATAATACAAGATTGAAATTATTTCCCTGAAAACTAAAGTCTAGGTGGATAAGACTTCTTACTGTTATTAAAGTTTCTTCTTTTGGAGCTTTTGATTTTGAGGATCCTAAAACTGAAAAAACATTTAAAGTTAATGAGCATATATTAAAATCATATTTTGAAGGGTATCGACCAGGTGTTAAAGAGGTTTTAATGTTAAGTCATCAGGTATTAAAGAGGTTTTAATGTTAAGTCATCCTAAATAACTGAATGTTTGTCGGGCTGACAACGTTAAACCAAGCGCTTTGTGGGAGGCAACCCATATTTATCTTTATTATTTTTGTTTGTTTGTTTTTAGTAGTTGTGCTTATAGTTAGTAATATTTGAGTTCTACTCATTCGTAAATATCATAAAAGATTTGAAATTGTTGGATCATATCAAAAAATTAGAATATTTCGAACCAAAATGAAGTTTGGTGCATTATTTTAAAGCTGGCACCGCCGGTGCCCAATTCCAGAGAGATGCGCCTAATTTCGGGGTTTGGGTGCCACCGGTGCCTTATCTAGCACCGCCGGTGCAGAAGTTCTTGAGACGGTTCCTAGAATTTCAAAATACAAATTTTGACGGTTTTAGGTGGGAATTCGTTCTAATAACTCCCCAAAATGTGTTTTTACCTGAAAAGTTAAAGTATTCATTCCAAATTTGCATCCAATGGATTCCAACTCAGTAGAAGCCCTGAGATTTTGGAGTTTTCAACTGACAAAAATTCATTAGTTTCGAGGCGCAGTGATTATTCAACAAGGTGATGATGAAGAGGAAGATTATCAACGAAAGAGGCTTTGTAAATCGAGGTATGGATACTCCAAATACTCGTGTAGAAGAAATTATTATGCAGAGGCGTTGGAAAGTGTTTTGCTACACTACTGTCGCTGTAGTCATTTTGATTGTGAAAGAGTTTTATGCAAATCTTCATGGAGTTAACCAAGGATTCGTTTATGTGCAAGGCAGGTTTGTACCATTCACTCCTTATAAGATTAATGATTTATTTATAATTGAGAACATGCATATCTGCCATTATCTGAATTTTGATGTGACGAGAAACAATATGAATAAAATTTATCACTATTTGAAGGATGAAAGTGAAGATTGTGAAATAAGAGACAACATATTTGTAAGTTTTTCTATTGCATATTTAAATCCGGTGTCGAAGAAATGACATTACTTTATTTCTACAAAGCTACTTCCTACTATGAAAATTAGTAAAGTGGCAAAGGAAAGTGCTATTTTAAATTACTGTATTCAAATTGGAAAGCCGATAAATATTGGTTCTATAATTATGAAATCTGTATTGGGATTGATTGTTCATGGATCTAAATATGGGCTTAGACATCCTTCCACCATATTTCTTCTTTGTAGCCAGTCACGGGTTCCATATGAAAGTTGGGAAAAGTGCTTCTTCCTTAGAGGCCTATAGACCCAACTAATCTTTATGACTGTCAGGCAATAAGAGATGAGAATGATATGAGCCTCATTGCAGATCAACCATCTCAGAATTCATAACCTATTTAGCCTTACTTTCCTGAAAGTTCCTAAGTGATTTTGAAGAAGATCAAGAAGTTAGAAAAAGAGGTACAAAATCTTATGAATGATATTAATAATATCTCTGATTTATTTGATCACTTGGATTGGAGAATGAAAGAACAACACACTAGTCGAATTGAAGATAGTTTGGTAAATGTGATGAAAAGGAATGCTGTGATTGTTGAGGATTTTAATGATGAATTCCCTTATCATCTCTTCTACAATTTTTTTGTGCATCGTCAATCTTTTGGAGATATCAGAGGAAAAATTAGTACTGAGACTGACGACGAGTAGTGACTCTACTTTATATTTAGTATCTGGTATTGTTATTACGCTTTGGTGTGCTTAATGTTGGCTTGATTGACTTTGTAGTATGTTTTTGGACTTATTATGCTTGGATTCTGTTTTTGTGTTTAGTTTTCAGCATTAGATATCATAGTGTGTTTGCAACGCTGAAGTTATATGGATTGATGAATTTATATGTGAATGCTTAAGTTTGGATATTTGTAATGTGAGTTTTATATATTGAAGTGATGTTTTGTGTTTTTTGTGTAGATTTGTTATTAGTTAGTTGCTTAATTGATGAAATAGATGCTTAAAGAGGCTAATTATGTGATGTAGTAACATTGAAACGATCGAAATTGCAAAAATTTTACGGACCCAAAAAGTTTAACTGGTGCCGCCGGCACCAGATGGGGCACCGCCGGCGCCCAAATTCAGAGAGTTTAGGATTTAATTTAAAGAGAGCGCCGCTGGGGCCCTATCTATTAGCGCAGACGCCCAAATGCAGAAAGAGCTGAAACCCTCTTTGTTTCACGATTTTTGCCCTGGGACCAGCCATTTGCGCCATTTTTCATCGTCTTCTACCACTAGCCAATGCATTTTTGAGATCTAGGGTTTTTTAGATCATGGATTTAAAGCAATTTCAAGGCTTAAAAAGTGTGGATCTTGTCTTCTCTTAGTAAGAGCTTCACCCTAAACTAAAAATTTTTTATTTTTACCATGGAAATTTCTGACATTGCTTAGATTCGAGATTTGGAAAATTTGATGAAGTTTTAAGAATTTCCATAGTGATTAAAGCTCTTGTTACGTTGATTTGCTCTAGGAGTTTCCTACATTGTGATTTTAAAATTTATTGGATTTTTTTTGCAATTTTTTTGAAAATTTTACATGGCTCCTAAATAAGTAAAGGCAAAAGAAAATTGGATTTTGATGAAGAAAGATTTATTAATGTGAAAGCACAATACCATTTCAATTCATTCTTATATAACAAAAAGTGTATTCAAGACCGGGCTTTTGAAAATCCGGGCGGATCTATAGGGCAGTTGATTTCTGATTGAATTTGGGAATCCTTTTGTTATTTTACAGCTAATACTATTATGGGTACTGTACGAGAAGTTTATACAAATCTGCATTGGACTGAAATGGAATATGTGCTTGTTTTGAGGAAAAATGATAGAATTCACTTCTCAGTGGATTAATGTTTTTTATCAGTTAAAAGGGATGAGATTCTGTGAATATGAAAATTTTGATATGAAAGAACCTAATATGAAAAAAGTGAAAACAAAGCAAAAACATATGATTAATTTTCCTGCTTCCAATTTAAATGTATCTTCCAAAGCATGGCACTTATTCATCTCTACAAGATTACTATCTTCTAATCATCACAGTGAAGTCACTAGAGATAGAGTAATTCTATATTATTGTATTCAGACTATGAATAGATTAATATTGGATCGATTATTTTCAAGAATATTAGACTACTTCTAGAGGAGAAACCACTGGTGGATTGAGACATACTGCCTTGATTCATACATTATGTGCATAGTCTGGAGTTAAGTTTGATAGTTCTGAGGAGTTAGTCCATCTACTGAGGCCTATTACTAAGACCATTATTTGTACTTATGAGTCTCATGTGGTTGGGAGAGGAGAAAGTAGCAGTACTAATATTCCTACTACCAGTCAGGATATTCCATCTACTTCTGAGCCACCAACATTATCTGATGTTAAGGAGCAATTGAAGATTTAGAGTGCTAGTATAGATAGACTCCGTAGCAGGATGGATGACTTTGAGGCTAGGAGTGATGTGAATGAAGATTACATAAGGAGGAGAGTTGAATCTGATATTGCTTACCATGATGCTCAGATCATATTCATGAGGGTAGACTCTAGAGTGATATTTCCTACCTGCCTCAGTTATGTTCCTTACCAACCTGATCATGCAGAAGAAGCTGAGGAAGCTGGTGATGATGATTGTGTAATTTTGTAATTTCTATTTTTATTTATGAGTTTTAGTACTTTGTTGTGTTTGTTATTAGTTTTTCTGTGAGTAGTGTAGTTTACAGATGTATTTGTGAAAAAAAATGATGAAAAAATGAAAATGTGATGAACTCTGTGATAGTTTTTTTATTAATTTGTATTGAGATTGTGATGTTATGTTGGTTGTTTAATGTTTAAGTGTTTAATATTTCTTCACCATTGGAAAATTTTAATATTATATATATCACTGTTTCTAAATGTTTCATGCTTGCTAGCTTAATTGTTGATTAATACCAGCATAGTTTCAAAAGATTTCAAAATCCCAACACAAAAATGATAGTTTTCTTTTACTCTCTACCTTTGCAAATTTATATGTAATGGAAAGCTTAAGTTTGGGGGAGGGTAAAATATTAACTATTATTTGATCTCAATTAATATAATTCCAAAAATTATTAGCATGACTTTTAGTGGCTGAACCTAACTTTAGATAACAAAATTTTTTTATTTCATTTAAATATTATGGTAGATCTGAATTAAAGTTTTATAATAAATGTTAATTTTATAAGGTTAAGATGTTTAGTATGAGAGGATTGGACTATAGTTGACTATTTAAAGTAAAGAATACTGTATTTTTTAAATGTTAAGAGACTTAAAGAACTGTGTGAAGAAAGGATTTTGACTTTATGATGAATTATAAAGCTGATATATGTTTATAAAGTAAGGAGGTGTTTCAAGTTTTAACTTTAGAAAGAGGAGGGTGAAGTTCAAAACTATTAAAGGCTATCTAGATATAGTAATCCTCATAAGAAAGAAAGAAAAAGGAAAGAAAATAAAAAGAAAATGAAAAAAAAAATTAAAAAAAAAGATAGAAAAAGATAGAAAATATATGTGAGAAAAAGCTTGAGGAGATGCCTAATAAAAAATTGGCTTCACTTGAATCAACCTAAAAGGAGAATTTTGTTACGTTTCTGAATTTATATTTAAAGTATTAGCCTACTTTCTAATAGAGTTTGCATGAACTTCTTTTCAATATAGTCTTTCAAAGCACCCTTAATGTGACAAATTATGGTTCATCTTAAAATAAAGAGAAAACTAGAACTCTTAGACTTAACTACTAAATGTTCTTATACCTGTAGTTTTAGCCTGATTTACTGAACTTCTTTCTAAGAATCTTACTATTATATTCATTTAAATAAAAAATAATAGTATTCTATAAGTGAAGAGTTCACTACTTTGAATTATATTTTTATATAGTAAAAGGATTACTTGAGGACATGTAATATTTAAGTTTGGGGGATTTTGATGCACTAAAAATATTTTAGATTTTTGTTATATAATATGTACTCATTTTTTGTGATATTGCACTTTAAAGGAAGGTATTCTTCATGTTTTACTGCAGGTATGAAGATTTTAGGTGATTGGAGCAAAAGGAAGTGAAAAGAAACAAATTTGGAGCAAAAAGAGGCAAATAGAGAAAACAGCCTTCTGTGCCGTCGGCGCCCAATTCCAGAGAGATTATAATTAAAAAGCAGCCCAGCGCCACCGACATCCTATGCAGCGCCATCAGCACCTAATGTCGGTGGAAATCAAAATTCATTGTATTTGGACACTTTTTGAAGGGGTGCTTAAGGAAACCCTTAGGGAATTTCTTTTCTAAATTTTTATAGGCAGTTATGGATACCTTTTAGAGTGGGGGAGAAGAGAAAAAGTGTGGGAGAGAAGTGAAAAGAGTGTGTTAGGGTTTGTAGAGAGAGTGTGTTAAGTGTTTTTTTGTGAGGGATTCTTCTCTAAGGAGTGTAGGAGAAGGGGGAAAGTGAGAGTTTACTTCTTCCTTATTATTCTAAAGAGAGAATTGAGTGTTAAAGAGAAGAGAGAAAAGGATTCAAAGGAACTTCAAGGGATTTGCTTTGGAAGAGATTGAGATAAGTTGTATTTACTTTTTGGTTTGTATGACTTTGATTTTATATAGATAATCCATGTTTTTTTGTATCTTCCTCATGAATTCTGAGTAGATTTCTTTATCTTTCTTCTTGCAATGTGATGTGGTGAAGTGTTGATTTAGATTTGATGTGCCATAAAAATGTTAAAAATTTGTGATGGCTTTTCACTTTGAACTTCATTTTATTTTCGATTTGGCCAATTAAATTATTAAAACTTATTGTGAAACATTCAATCCGAAAGGACTAAGTATTCTACAACAATAGTGGAGAATTCATTCAATGTCTATGAACGAGTTGCGTAGTTCATGGGAATTAAGTGCAAATAAATAAGGAAATATTGTTTGATGGGCGTCGAATTGGAGATTTTAGAGTGACGGGCTGAAATTCCCAATTTGATCCTAAAGTTTGGTAACTAAAGCATGGGTTAGCCTTCAGGAAAAAAACAAGTGGGAGCTCTGAAGTGAGAGCCAGTTTCCTCCCAGCCTAACCTTAGATTTAGTGACTAAGCCTAGGATTTTCCAATATTCTTTTCATACGTGGAAGAAGGGGTACTCTGACAAGGGTAAAAAATATAATTGCTCTTATCTAGCACAATATAAATCTATTATCAATCTATATTAATCACTCATCACAGAATCACTGCAAGAGGAAAGATACCTTTCCATATTATAACATTTCAATACAAAACTTAGTGTGTGTTAGTTAATCTTGCTTGGAAATTTAGAAAGTAATTGTAGTTAACTTAGCCTTAGTAATATTTGCACCAGAAATTTAAATAGTACTTGAACTTGCATTGTAAATTGAGTATTGGATTTCAAATCTTTGCTATATTTTGATAAAGTTCCTACCTTCCTCATGGGATCGATAACTAGGACCCCACTAGAGCCCTGTATTACTTGAACGATACATATATTAGCATATATAAGCGCCTGCCTAATTATTAAATTGATCTCATTATGAAACTGAATTGAAATTATCCTTTAAATATTTACATTATAGGTAGAGCACCCGAAAACCCCGATTCAGCTGCTCACTCCATCAGCAGTTCGCTTATCCATGTGCTATCTGACTTGGTCTCCGCTATTCATTCGATACATGCATGAATGGAAGGCATTCATTCATCGTCCGTGAATGCTTGTAATTTGTGAACCGTTCGTGCTCTAACCCTAAGATCTCGCTCGATATTAAATCAAATTAAGTGATGTTTGTTCCTATACCTTCATCTGAGTGAGATGAACACATCTAAATGGCTAGATAGCATGAAATGTAAGTTTCATTCACGAAGGTCCAAACCAAGGAAAAAATTGGAAGTTTTGGGTTATACCTTTGCCCAAGAGATGCGGCATCTATTGGGTTGGTTGAGAAGCTTCACCTTGCATCCAAGTAATGATTTGAGCTGCTGATGGGCCTATGTATGTTTTAGACCAAATGGTATCTAGGGTGTGGTCATGGAATATGCTAAGGAGCTCGGGAATGACGGCTTTTGATCAGGAAAGTGATTTTGAGGTGATGTTATGCTTTTGGGATGGTCCATTTGAGGTTTTGTAGAGTTTGGTGGAATGTCTGAATAAGCTTTGAATTTCAGTGATGAAATTAAGGTTTCTTAGTGAGGAATAAGGGCTAAAAGGATTGGGATGAGTTTTGTGTGAGTACATTGAAAGTTTGGAATAATTTTGGCAGAGTTTCACCACGGTTTTTGTCGGTCTCCACCTTTGGCTATGAGGTGGTGGTGTATTTATAGGCAAATAATTAAGGCTCAATTGGCCAAGCCAGTGTGTGGAAAAGGTTGCTTAGATTGAGGGAGGAAGAAGGCTAATGTCCAATCGGATTGAGCCAAGTAAGGGGGTTCAAATTTTGGGTTTTAGTCATGGGTGGCCTCTTGATTTTGGTTTTTTTTGGTAGCCAAGGTGCCCGGTCAACCATGGGGAAGTTACCAAGTTGCTTGATGCGGCTTCGGCATGTGTTATTTTTCTACTTGTTTTATGTTCGTACGTATGTGCACACACTAGAGCTTCTACGCAAGTATGTGTATCGTTCAATTAATATATGGCTCTAGTGGAGTCCCATTTATCAATCCAACAGGGAAGTGAGGTAAGAGGTCCTTAATCAAATTCTTGTCTACTACTATCATGCCTTAGATTGGAATGTCGATTAAAATGGTGTTTTATCTAGCCACTACTCCTAAATGCAGATGATTTTAAGTAAGTATAACAACTATTCCTAAATGCAAATATTATTTCTAAAGATAACCCTTTCTGGATTAATTGGTTTGGTGAATTTTGAGATAATGAAATCTACTATTCTTATGTATTGAATTGGATAATCTAAGGGAATGAGATGCATTAAATATTGTATGCACCAAATAAAAGCAATCTTAATCTTTACCCTCTTCCTAGTGCATAAAGAACATTGTCTAATCCTAGATTTAGTCCTTAAATATGTGGTTAGGCTAGGAGGATACAGGCTCTCACTCTAGAGCTCCCACTTCCCTTCGCCTGAAGGCTAACTCTCGCTTTAGTTTCCAAACACTAGGATAAAATTGGGAATTTTAGTCTGTCACCCTAAAATCTCCAATTCTACACACATCAAAGTATATTTCCTATTTATTTGCACTCAATCCCCAATGATATTCACCATCCATGGAATTTGAATGTGGTTCCACTCTGTTGAGAATTACACTGCCCTCTCGGGTCAATACAATTACAACGAATTTTAACAATACAACGGGCACTTATTGTAATGTAAATGAAGTGTAAGTAAAAACCATCAAATTTATAATTAAAACTTCTTCTAGCATGCATCCCAATATCCTAAACTTGAATTCTACTCATTGCAAAAAAAAAGTAGAATGAAAACAATGACATAATCTTCTTATACCAATATTTTCAAATAAGAAGAAAGAGTAAGAGAAAGACATCTCAAAGCACGAAGAAAACATAACGAAAAACTTCATATCAAAGTAAATCCACAAAATAAGTGTTTACAAAATCATAAGATAATTAAAAAAAACAATACTTAGCTTTTTTTCCTTTGAAAGACAGATGAAAATCATTCCCACAAAGTCTCCCGCTGATCCATGAAATGCTAGTGAAATCTCTTACAAATACTCTTAAAATCCCCTCACCAATCTCTTTAGAAAAGTATAAATCTACATTTATACTCCTATTATAATAACTCTAAGCATTCTCCACATTTTTCGTAACTTTCCTATCACTTTTTCTGCCATAAAATTGTTTTAATATAGTATAGGAATAAATTTCTCAAGAGGTGCTTCAACAAACTTTCAAAAAAGCATCCAGATTCGATGTAAAAGGCCAATAACCACCCAAAATTGATTCCAAACTATCTTGGGCATTGACAGATCTGGATAGGGCACCGATGACGCCATATTCATGTTCTTCTCTAGACTCAGGTGCCGGTTTGGCCACCCCCTGTGCCGGTTCTGCACATCTCCACCGTTTTGCTCCATTTAGCCCCGTTTTAGCTCCGTTTCGCCTCATTTCAGTTGCTTTGTATTCCTAACAGATATCCCTACAAAATAAGCATAAAAAAACATTTCTTTAAAGTATAATCTCATTCAAAAATATGCAAGAGGTGTTAAAGAGATTAAGCAAAGAAAGATTTATAGAAATTTGCGAGGCCAGAATTTTCTTTCTTGCTTGTTTTTGCTCCAAATTGCACCATTTTTTCTTCTTTTCCTCTAAAAGTCCATTTCTTGTACCTATGACCAAAAACATGTAAAATACCTTCCTTTAAAGTGCAATATTATTAATATAATGCATAAAATATATATGTAAAATGAAGCATTTTTTAGCCTTATCAACTCCCCCAAACTTAATTGTTACTTGTCCTCAAATAACACTATAACTTTAAAAACCAAATATGTTGACTTGTGGTTGGAATTTCAATAGAGTTTCCTATAATTTTATCTTAGAAATATTATAGTGTAACATAGTAGAAATTCTAGCAAATCAACCTAAGACTAGAGTGTAAGAGTATCTCATATTCAACTTAGGAATCATGATTCTCTATTTACTTTAAAAGTTATTGAAACTTATCAAACTAAAGATTCAAAGAAAGTATAATAATATAATTTAAGCACATTATCTATACCAATTTAAACAATACCTTTTGAAATAAGAATAAGCTTAGTATTGTTTTTAAGTCTTTTCATTTTAAAGGATTCAAGTGAAACCAATTTTTTATTAAGCTTCTCCTCAAGCTTCTTCTCACATATTTTCTTTTCAATTTTTTTCTTTTTCATTTTCTCTTTTTTTCTTTTTCTTTTCTTTATTTCAGGATTATTTTCAATCCCCCCTTTTTTCTTTTTTTTATGTGAGGATTACTATATCTTTATAGGCCTTTAATAATTTTGAATTTCACTTTCCCCTTTCTAAAGTCCAAAACTCAAAACATTCCCTCACTTTTAAAAGTGTAAGAATTAGTTTGAAAATGATTTTAATAAAGGCCCAATTCTCAATAAGTATAAATCTAAGAATCCTGGTTTTTCAAATATTCAACTCCTTCCTACCATAAATAGTAAAATCATTTTGCCAATGTTTTCTACAAAATATCTTAACTCTAGAACAATTTCATCACATAGGATTTCAACTAAATTTTTTTCTAGCATTCCTAATATCAAAATTATAGTAACTTAAAGATAACACCACATGCCACAAGTCTTTTTAAAAGTGATATTAAATTAATATAGGCTACTGAGGACAAAAAAATTACTTTTTTTGAAATTTTCTACCCCCCAAACCTGAATTTTAAAATATTTTGCAATTATATCCATAAAATGTTGCAAGAAGAATAAGTAATTATTAAATCTACTAACTAGTACAATATCCTATCAATTTATATACATGCATAATCAGGATAGAATGATTGGAGTAAAGCATGCTTGCAATAATATTACACTAAAAGGAAGTATACTCACTTTAAAATAAATTTTTCTTCCTACCCCTAAACTTAATTTTTAGCATATATAACATTTAGTACATAAATACAAGCAGGAAGAAAAACAGTTTAGAAAATCTATCTACCATAAATGTCTATAAAAAACATCTACATTTATTAATCAAGCAGAACAATATGCAGCAGAAAGTAAATCTAAACTAATCATGCTAGAATGAAACTCACAAAATAAAAGTTTAAATAGCATAACATGTATCAGTATGGGAATATAAAAATGTTCTTCAAGTCTAATATAAAGTTGTAACACAAACACATATGATAAATTAGGTTAATTCTTTCATTAACTCATCACATCTCACAACCTTACTTCCAAATTTTAACAGAATCACTACACTAAAAAATTAGGTACATTTTAAATGATTTTAAAGATTATAATGTCAAAGATAAGATTAACCATGATATATTGGCTCCTAGGCACCAATCTCATGCATCATCTAATCCCTTTAACTAAGCATCTCTAACAGTTATAATTTGTTGTGTAAATCATCCACATGTTACTCATCAAATAGGTTTGCGACTCCTATCAAATGAAAACTAAGTCAGAGAAAGGAGGTAACAAAATTGAGTTGGATTTTTCATAGTTCAAATTCATAAAATCTCTTGTAAAACTCAGGTCTGGGTTAGACCCGAGTCATAGTGGACTTGTTAATCCAACTACTACAAGAGAACATACAAGGCTATCCATAATAAGAAGTTAAAGATTACCTCTCTCATTACAAACAAAGATAAAATCAAATCCTTAAAAATCCAAACATCTACTAATCAACAATCAAACTAATCAATCCACATTAAACAAAACACAATACAACACTAAAAATCACGACTCTCAGGCATACCAAATCAAAGCAAACTGATAACTATAGGTTGCCTCCCATAAAGCTCTTGGTTTAACGTCGCCAGCCCGACAAATGATTCCTCCTGTATCAAAATTTCATTTAAGTAATCCTCGATCAATCACTCCATAATTTTCAAATCCAGGGATTCCTACAAAATCCTTAAATTATAATTTTTTTTCAGCTCTTCCTTTTTATATTAATTCATATCAATGTTCTTTATATTTCTTTCTAGATCCAATATTATTTTATTAATTTTCTCAATTTTCATATTAATATCTTCCTTAAAATTTATAAGAAATGGATCCTTATATGATACTTCAAGCTCTCCTAAATTTTAGATCAGGTTCTCTCTAAATAATTCAGATTCTAATCAAAATCTTCTATGTTTCTCTTATGTTTAAAGTTATCTTCTAATTCTTCCCTTTTCTACTGAGTAAATGATGGAAGTGGTCTTTCTATATTTATCTTAGTTGAGGAAATAGGTTTTCTAATTCCATAGGAATTTCTTCCAATGGTCAATCAATCTCCTTATCCTCTTTTCTCAACAAAGTTCTTTTGAAATATATCTTCAAATTCTCTTCCAAGTCTTAGTTCAATAAGATTATCTTGTTCATCATTCAATTCAGGTTTTTCTTATGATTGAGTCAAATCTGAAAATATAAAGACTGGTGATGTAGATGAATTCCCTAAATATGTAAGCTTTAAAATTGTATGGGGTACAACCATCGTAGGTTCATGAGATTTTTCAACAGATGGAATTAAAATATCACTATTTTTGGAAGCGTTCATAATTTCACACCTCTTTTGAACATACATACAATATTCTTTAGACAACATTTTCAACTCATCATGAAAGTCCATTTCGATCTCATCTGTTAACTTACATTCAAAACTTTTTTGGAAATGGTCTTTACTTAGATAATCAATTTCATCCATACAAAAACAATCATTATCTTTTCTCTCAACTGGATCATTATTGTTCTCTTTAGGTTTGATCTCAGTATTGCTAGGAAGTGTTCCATGGGGTCTATTGCTAAGTGAATTAGCAATTTGTCCCAGTTGATTCTCTATGTTTCTAATCGTGGCATTTTGACTTTACAACTGGTTTCCCATTTACAATACCACTTTGTCTATAAACATCTTCTTATCCTTAAATTATTGATCATTGTTAGAGTCCAGTGGATATGAAGGTCTATAGCTTGTGTTCCCTTAATTATTCCAACTCCATTAGGATTTGCATGATTATTTTCCCATTTTTGGTTTCTACCCTCAATAGTATGATTCCAGTTAAAATTAGGATGATTCTTTCAACCTGGGTTGTAAAAGTTAGAATACGAGATGTTTATGGTATTTAAAGTCTCATATAATAAGTTAAAATCAATCATATGCCCTAATGAACTTTCCTTACTTACAGGAGTAAATTGAGGCTGGTTTATTCCAAATTGGTTCAACTTCCTTGATATTGCAGCAATCACATCTGTATCATGAACACTAGCTACTTTTTTAGGATTTACCCTTGCAGAGGGCCATTAAAATTCATTTGTAGCCATTTGACATTAATGAACCACCAGTAGTAGCATCAATAATTGACTTAAGGGATCCCGATAATCAATTATAAAAAGTTTGAATGATTAACCAATCTGGTGGAGCATGATGTGGGCACTTTCGTAGGAGTTCCTTAAATCTTTCCCAGGCTTCGTATATTGATTCCCCTTCATACTGAAAAAATGAGATAATATCGTTTCTAAGTTTAGTAGTCCTTGAAGGTGGAAAATACTTATCTAAGAATTTCTGAGTTAACTCCTCATAATTTTTAATAAAGCGAAGTGCTAATGAGTATAACCACATTTTATCCTAATCCCTTAATGAGAAAGGAAAATGCCTTAGTCTAACATCATCATTTGACATTCCATTATAACGAAATGTAGCATAAAGTTCTAGAAAACTAGATAAGTGTAAATACGGATCCTTCGAACGAGTTCCCCCAAACTGATTATTCTCTACTAGTTGGACAATCGCTAGATTTAGTTTAAATGAGTCAGCTTCTACAACAGGGTTTTGAAAACTTGAGTGAATTTCATTTGTCGTAGGATTTACATAATCCCTCAATGATTTATGATGATTTTTCAAGTTATAATTTTGAATGTTTTCCATTTCCAATTCTAGTTTTTCAAGTCCATTCTTTTTTTTTTCTATTTTTCAAACTCGGGACCATAAGGAACAAGTCCTACAGATACTTTAGTTTGCACACATAACACAACAAACACTACATTAACAATAAAACAAATAAAACAAAAAATATATTCAACACAACAAAATATTTTCACAAACACCTTGTTTTTCACACAAACAGTTTTTTTTTCACAACACTTTTTCATACAACAAAACACTTTTAACACAAAAATAATTTTATGAAACTAAACTTTTCCAATTCTAAGATTAATTAATTTAACTAAAATTCTTCTAAAGTTCTTATCGAAGCTTCCTCTGCAATGGCACCAAAAACTCGATGCGGCTCCGACGTGTGCTATTTTTAAGCTTGTTTTATGTTCGTATGTATGTGCACACACTAGAGCTTCTACACAAGTATATGTATCGATCAAGTAAAATAGGGCTCTAGTGAAGTCCCGTTTATCGACCCCACAGGGAAGTAAGGTAAGAGGTCCTTAGTCAAATTCTAGTCTACTACTATCAGGCCTTATTTTGGAATGTCGATTAAAATGGTTTTTTATCTTGCAACTACTCCTAAATGCAAATGATTATAATTAAGGATAATAATTATTCCTAAATGCAAATATTACTTCTAAAGATAACCCTTTCTGGATTAATTGGTTTGGTAAATTTTGAGATAATAAAATCTTCTATTCTTGTGTAATGAATTGGATAATGTAAAGGAATGAGATGCATTAAATATTATATGTGCTAAATAAGAGCAATCCTATTCTTTACCCTCTTTCGAGTGCATAAAGAACATTAACTAATCCTATGTTTAGTCCCTAAGATTGTGGTTAGGTTGGGAGGATACTGGCTCTCACTCCAAAGCTCCCACTTCCCTTCGTTTGAAGGCTAACTCTCGCTTTAGTTTCCAAACACTAGGACCGAATTGGGGATTTTAGTATGTCACCCTAAAATCTCCAATTATATGCCCATCAAAGTATATTTCCCTATTTATTTGCACTCAACCCCCATGAACTTCACCAACCATGGATTTTGAATGTGGTTCCACTTTGTTGAGAATTACACTGCTCTCTAGGATCCATGCAATTACAACGAATTTTAACAATATAATGAGCCCTTATTGTAATGTAAATGAAGTACAAGTAAAAACCATCACATTTATAAATAAAACTTCTTATAGCATGCATCCCAATATCCTAAACATGAATTCTACTCATTGCAAAAGAAAAGTAGAATGAAAACAATGACATAATCTTCTTATTCCACTATTTCCAAATAAGAAGAAAGAGTAAGAGAAAGACATCTCAAAGCACGAAGAAAACACAACAAAAAAATTCATATCAAAGCAAATCCACAAATTAAATATTTAAAAAATCATAAGATAATGAAGAACACAATACTTAGCTTTTTTTCTTTTGAAAGACAGATGAAAATCTCTCCCACAAAGTCTCCCGCAAATCCATGCAATGCTAGTGTAATCCTTTACAAATTCTCTCAAAATCCCCTCACCAATCTCTCCAGAAAAGTAGAAATCTACATTTCATCTCATATTCTAATATCTCTAAGCATTCTCCAACTTTTTTTTAACTTTTCTATCACTTTTTTTGACATAAAATCATTGTAATATAGTATAAGGATGAATTTCCGTATAGGTGCCTCAACAAACATTCCGAAAAGCGTCCATATTCAATTTATATGGCCAATAACCATCCAAACTCGAGTCCAAACTGTCTTAGGCGCCGGTGGCACTGGATAGGGCGTCGATGGCGTCGTATCACGTTCTTCTCTGGATTCAGGTGTAGGTGGCACCGGTTTGGGCGCCCCCGGCTCTGGTTATGCACTACTCCACCATTTTTCTCCATTTTGCCTGATTTTAGCTCCCCCGTTTCAGTTACATTGCGTTCTTAACAATAGCCATACAAAATAAGTATAAGAATAACCTTTCTTTACAAAATAAGTATAATAAAAACCTTTCTTTAAAGGTTAATCTAATTAAAAAATATTCAAGAAGTGTAAAAGAGATTAAGCATAGAAAGATTTGTCGAAATGTACCAGGCCAAAATTTGCCTTCTTGCTCATTTTGCTCCAAATTGCACTGTTTTTTGTTCTTTTTCTCCAAAAGTCCATTTCTTGTACCTAACACAAAAAATGAAAAATAACTTCCTTTAAAGTGTAATATCATTAAAATAAAACATAAAATGTATATATAAAATCAAGCATTTTTTAGCCTTATCATTTCTCAGGGAGGTCATGTGTGGGCAATTGTAAAGTGAATTGAATTGTACCATGTGTAAAAGATTTTTAATTAAAATGGAAAGGATTTTGGGTTTGGTTGGGTTTAACTTAGGTTAGGTTCATAGAAATAGGTTTGGATCACTCCGAAGGTGATTAAGGCTAATAAGGGATCAACTGGATTAGTGGGTTCAAGATCCCATCTAGGTCTTAAGTGAGTTATGAGAGTGGTTAATCACTTTTAAGATAATCATTAAAGGGGTTCCTGCGTTTGCCAATTTAGGAACATTGACATGGCATGAATCTCATGGCTCACATGTGACTTGGGGAAGGCTCCATGGCTTGCATGTGGCTTGGCTAAATTGCATGGAAATAGAATTTGGAAATTTTGTCATTTTTGTGGGAGTTATCTTGAAGCAAAATTTGGTTGATTTAAATCATTAATACCTTCGGGGTATAGTTTGGTTTGATTAAATGGATGATGGGAATTTTTTTCTTGGTGGAATGGGCCATGATTTTCACTTGAATTTGAATTTTGGGCTTGGAATTTGGGTTTTTGAAATTAGATATGGGAAATTGATATTGGACATGAAATTGGGATTAAATTTGGGCCAGGAAATTAACCATGATAAACTCCATGAGATCATGAGTCATCATGATGAAATTTAAATCTTAGGCTTAACATTAGAATCAAATTTTGGTGGATTTTAGATTTTGGGGAATTTGGATTGATTTGAATTTGATCTTGGATAGGTGTGGATTTGGGTTTGCATTTTGGTGGAATTCGATTTGGATTTGTCATTTGGCGGATTTGAAATGTATTTGGTGGAAATTAGGGTCAACTTGGGTCTTTTTAGGATTTTTGGGAAATTTTGAAGAAATTGGATATTTTAGAGCAGTTAAGAGTGATGTTGGTAGGAAAGTAAGTATTTGGGCAATTTTAGTGAATTTGGATAATTTAAGGGTATTTTGGTCATTTTTGGGGAATTCAGAAATTTGTAGAATTATGGGCAAAATTTGGGTAAATTAGATGGTTAGGATTAATTTTAGTGGAATTTTGAGTAAGATTAAGGACTTTAGAAATTATGGGTATTTTTAGAAATTTAGGATTATTTTAGAAATTTTACGATGTTTTGGGCAAGTCTTGATTTTAGGGTGGATTTTTGGTTGATTGGATGATGTGAGCATGCAATCCATAGGATGCCTTTCTAAAGTCATATAAGCCTTATGAGAACTCATCTTTAAGCCTGCACATGTTGATCCTAGCCATCCTAACCAAATGCTAAGGGCTTAGGATCACCCACATGAGTGTTCAAGAGAGTTAAGGAGTATTTATAGGCTTCAAGGGAAAGATAGATCAATTTGGGTAAATGGATGGGTTTGGAAGTGTGTGAGAACTAGTTGTGAGTTTAAGTGTGTGTGTGTGCAAGGCCAAGCCACCCAGGGTTGCCCTAATGTCCATTGATCCAATGGAGTTTATTTTTGAGACTTCACATGCTGGTCTTATCAATCTCAAGTGACAAATGAGGGGTTGTGACCACCCATGTGGGACTCCACAAGAAGTGTCAAGAAATGTTTATAATTTCTATGTGAGGTGGGTGTCATCACTAGTCCTCTAGGATAGTCAACAGAAAAATCATGCGTCTAAATCCTGAGCATCTAAAAAGGAGAATTAAACTTCATAAAAAATGAGGTCAACAGGCACCTCTTCTACTAGGTTAGACAAATCTGACATATGACTAATTTCATTCACACTGTATGGAGTCTTATCCCTAGAGAGGGTAATAAATGTGCTAATTGGTTGGCAAAGTATGGCTCTCTCTCTACTACTCCCCTGATCAGTAATGCTCCTACTTCAATGTTAAAGAACCTTTTAATTAGAGATGAATTATCCCTGCCTTATGTCAGATGCAAAACCTACTAATTTTCTAAGGGGGCACTCTTTAAGTCCTATTGGCTCACTAGCTTCATGTGTTACTGCAGAGGTATCATGGTGTTAGCAAAGGGTTATCTCGGTCTTATTTTGTCCCTGGTCATATTACGGGTGGTAGTCTGGGATTATCAGTGGTCCGCGTGCTTCATTGGCTTCTAAATCATTCAACATCTATACTGCAGGTGTTATTGACAGTGTCATTATAGTGGTATCTTGATGTTATGCGAGCACTGTGTTATCCATGGTTGTTTTCTTGGCATATTCGGACTTTACATTACGTTGTATTGCCGGTGATATTATGGGGTCATTGGTGATACAAGAACTCCACTTTTTTCCATTTAGTTGGACTCCGTATCGCATGTGTTACTCTTAGTGTTATGCATGTGATACTCCAAAGTTATCCGAGCACTGTTGTATCCTTTGCAATACTGCGGGTGGTAAATTGATGTTATTTTGTTTTGGTGGTACCGCGGGTGGTGCACTCATGTCATTTTATGTTGAATTTGACCATTGTGGCTTCTTAACACTTCCCAGGGCATATTCTTGGTGTTATTACTAAACCAACGTTGTTATTACTACGCGTGTGGTACGGTGGTATCTTATCTGAGTTATTGGGAGCTATTGGATACCCCTTATCTGGCTTATGGAGGTTATTAAGTGGTGTTATTCGATGAGGCCATAGATGCTTTTTGGTGTTATTTGGCCTTCTAAAGAGGGATTTTTTCACTTTCTTCCCATCTTCTCTTCTGGTGTTATTAGGCTTCCTCAACATGAGATTTCAGTGTTATTTTTAGAATTATCTCAATTTTTTGGGAGATTCACTACCTTACTTTTAGATTACTGAACTACTTTAAAAAGTGCCTATTTTTAGTGTGCATTTCATTCCCACTTTATGGACATTTTTTTTAAGATATTATACTATAAAGGAAGGAATTTCGCATATTTTTGTCTTCATGTATAAAAATATGATTTTAGAGAAAATCAAGCAGAAACTATGCAATTTTGAGCCAAAATAAGCAAGAAAGAAACTTCTGACTTAGCACATATCAATATGTCTTTCTATGCTTAGTATCTTTCATATTTCTCACATATTTTTGGATGAAATTATACTTTTGAGAAAGGTTATTTTTATGTTTTTCTTGTAGGTGAAGATGTTAGGAACGCAACGCAACTGAAATGGGGCGAAACGGAATTGAAACGAAGTCAAACGGAGCAAAACCGTAGAGCTGCTCACAGGGTGGTGCCTAGGCTCCAAAACCCAGTGCCTAGGCGCCAGAATCATTCAGAAACGATTATTGGACGGGATTTTGACGAATTTGGGAGTTATATTGACGGTGTCAAGTAGTTTCTAGACCTTCTAGAAGCCTGGAAGTTATTCTTAATATATAGGACATGTGATACAATGAATCTAGACACATTGGAGCGGTTTTAATCGCGAAGAGGTGTGAGCCAAAGTGAAAATGTGAGAAGAACTGGACGCGGTGTCCGACACCTAGGCACCAGATTCCGGCGCCTAGGCTCCAGGCACACCTTCTAGAAGATTCATTGAATTTGGACACATTTTCAAGAGGTGACTCAAGGCAACCCTTGGAGCCTATAAATAGGAGTCCACTCCTTCAGAGAAAATCGCACCCTATTGTCTCTTTCTTCCCCCTTAGTCATTTTAGTCATTTAGAGTTATGAAGATGTAGATTTTTACATCTTATCGAGAGATTGGTGAGGGATTTTGAGATATTTATGTAAGGAATGTACGAGCAGCGCATGGTTCAATAGGAGACTTTGGTGAAGAGACCTTCTTCTTTCCTTCAAAGGGAAAAAGCTAAGTATTGTGTTCTTCATTCTCTTGTAATTATTGTAAACACTTTCTAATAAATTTTCTTTGTTTTAAACCAAGTTTTTTGTCGTGAATTATCCATGTTTTGTAAGTGATTTCCTTTACTCTTTCTTTTAATATGAAGTAGTGGCATGTGTAGCAAAATCATTTTTATGATAGAATTATCTATTAGAAGCTTCTAGGTGACAAATAGTTGCATAAATATAATAGAGTACTAATGAAATAAGTTCCTTTTTGGCACTTAATTTATTATATAGTTCTATCAATTCTTTTACTTCTTATGTCATTATTTTCATTTACTTTTATTTTGTAATGAAATAGATGCATGTTTAGGAATTAAGATTTGCTTAGATATTCTCTTATTAAATTATGGTGATGATATTCATACCGGATCTTCATTTACTTTACAAATTGATCACTTGTATTGTTAAAATCGATTAAAAGAATTCTGAGACCTAGAAGGAGATGAATTCTTAACAAGTAGATATCACATGAATCCTTGGGTAGTCGAAGGCCTTGTGTGGGTTATTCAAGGTGAAGTGCAAATAAATAGGGAGATATTGTTTTTTAGCACAAAATTGATTAGTTTTTAGAGTGACAAACTAAATTCTAATTATTTGATCTATAGAATGGGAACGGGTCACTGGTAGGGCCGACCATAGCCACCCTTGGACATCTAGTAGTGTGAGCCTAGATTACCCATTCTACTAATAAAACATCCTGAACCGATCTATAGATTAGCCAATGTTCTTTATACCTGGATCAAAGGGTAAAGAATAGGAATGCTTCTATTTGGCACTACTACATTAATTCTAAGCATATCTTTCTTACACATTATCTATGTAATTGCAAGAGAAAGGTAATTTTTAATATCTCGAATTTCTCCAAACCAATTTATCCATAAGTTATCTTTTTATTTAAGAATTTAATTTTGGATTAGTTATTAGAAAACTCATTTTAATCGACATTCCAAATTTAGGCCTTATAGAAATAGACTGGAATTAGCCTAAAGGATTTCTTACCTCGCTTCTCAGTGGGATCGATACTGGGGTTATAAAAGAAAACCCTATATTACTTGAAACGATACGTATACTTGCGTAGTACCCCTAGTGTGTAAAATATTTTCTAAAATTTTACAACATTTTGATTTTATACACTAGCCGCTATTTATAAATTGGGTCAAGTTTTTTGCCATCTTTTGGAAGCGAATATTACTGCGTTGTTGCGGGTCGGGTCAAGTTTTTACCGTCGTTGCCGGGGAAGCTTCGCTAAGAACTTTAGGAGAATTTTAGTTTAAATAATTAGGTTTAGACTTAGAAAATTTTAGTGTCGTGAAAACTGTTTGTGTGAAAAATATAGTGTTCGTGAAAATGTTTTGTTGTGTTGAATATATTTTATCTATTATTTGTTTAATTGTTAATATATTGTTTGTTGTGCTCTGTATGCAAAACAAAGGATCTGCAGGACTTGTTCCTTATGATCCCGAGTTTGAAAAAAAAAAACATAAAGGACTCGAAAAACTAGAAATGAAAATGGAAAACTTTCAAGATAATAACTTGAAAAATCATCATACTTCATTGAAGGATTACATAAATCCAACGACAGATGAAATTCACTCAAGTATACATAACCCTGTCATAGAAGCTGACTCATTTGAAATAAATCCTGAGATTATCCAACTTGTGCAGAACAACCAGTTTGGGGGAACTCCTTTGGAGGATCCCTATTTACACTTATCTAGTTTTCTGGAACTTTGTGCTACATTTCTTTATAACGGTATGCCAGACGATGCTGTTAGACTAAGGCTTCTTCCTTTCTCACTAAAGTTTAAGGCTAAAATATGGTTATACTCATTAGCACCTGGCTCTATTAAAAATTGGGAGGAGTTAACTCAGAAATTCCTAGCTAAGTATTTTCCACCTTCAAGGACTATTAAACTTAGAAATGATAATATCTCATTTTATCAATATGATGAAGAATCAATATACGAAGCCTGGGAAAGATTTA
Organism: Papilionanthe hookeriana x Papilionanthe teres; assembly: GCA_022702705.1. Classification (NCBI taxonomy): domain Eukaryota; kingdom Viridiplantae; phylum Streptophyta; class Magnoliopsida; order Asparagales; family Orchidaceae; genus Papilionanthe; species Papilionanthe hookeriana x Papilionanthe teres. The sequence continues at coordinate 41,656,825 of CM040429.1, read as the reverse complement.
AGGAACTCCTAAGAAAGTGTCCACATCATGCTCTGCCCAATTGGTTAATCATTCAAACTTTTTATAATGGGTTAGTAGGATCCCTTAGGTCTATAATTGATGATGTTGCTGGTGGAACATTAATGTCAAAACCATTTGATGAAGTGTATGTAATAATTGAAAAAATGGCTACAAATGAATTTCAATGGCCCTCTGCAAGGGTAAATCCTAAAAAGGTAGCCAGTGTTCATGATATGGATGTGATTGCAATTCTTGCATCTCAGGTTGTTGAAATATCAAGGAAGTTGGACCAAATTGGAATGAACCAACCTCAATTTACTCCAGTAAGTGAGGAAAGTTCATTAGGGAATATGATTGATTCTAACTTATCATATGAAACTTTAAATACCACAAACAACCTATATTCTAACTTTTACAACCCAGGTTGGGAGAATCATCCTAAATTTAACTGGAATCATACTACTGATGGTGGAAACAAAAAATGGGAAAATAATCATGCAAATCCTAATGGAAGTTGGAATAATCAGGGGAACACAAACTATAGACCTTCATATCCACCAGACTAACAATGATCAACAATTTGAGGATAAGAAGATGTCTATGGAAGAAGTGGTATTGAAAGTGAGAAACCAGTTGCAAAGTCAAAATGCTACAATTATAAACATAGAGAATCAATTGGGACAAATTGTTAATTCACAAAGCAATAGACCCCAAGGAACACTTCTTAACAACATTGAGATCAACCCTAAAGAGAACAGTAATGAACAAGTAGAAGCTGTCCAATTAAAAAGTGACAGAGAGATAGAGGATGTGGTTAGCAAAGAGAAAGAAGTTGTGAGAGACACAAAGGAAACCAAAAGACCTGAAAAACATGTTTCTAAGGATCTGGAAAAATTAATTTCTCCAACTAAAATCAGTATGGAAAGACCACCACCTCCATTTCCTCAAAGACTTAGACAGCATGAGTTGGATAAGAAATTTTCAAAGTTCATTAAAGTACTTAAGAAGTTAACGATAAATATTCCTTTCACTGAAGCTTTGGAACATATGTGAAGTTATGCAAAGTTTATGAAGGACATATTGAACAAGAAAAAGAAATTTGGGGATTACGAGACAGTTGCACTAAGTAAGGAGTGCAGCACTATACTTCAGAAAACTTTTCCTCAGAAATTTAAAGATCCTTATAGCTTTACAATTCCTTGTGCAATTGGAAAAGGATTATGTGGAAAAGTTTTATGTGATTTCCGAGTAAGCATTAATGTGATGCCTCTATCTATATTTAGAAGGATAGGTTTAGTCGATATTTCTCCCACTACTGTAACCCTTATGTTAGCTGATCAATCTATCATTTATCCAAAAGGAGTTAAAGAAGACGTGCTTGTTAAAGTGGATAAGTTTATCTTTCCTGTGGACTTTATTGTATTAGATATGGAGGAAGATAAAGAAATTCCAATTATTTTAGGGAGACCTTTCCTTGTTACTGGACAAGCTATGATAGATGTGAAAAAAGGAAAGTTGACTATGAATATTAATGATTAGGAAGTAACTTTTGATGTATTAAAGACTATGAAACATCCAGCTGAGAAAATTGATGATTGTTTTTGGATGGATGAAATTGATTATCTAAATAAAAACCATTTCCAAGAAAGTTTTGATAGTAAGATAACAGATGAGGTTGGAATGGATTTTCATGATGATTTAAAAATGTTATTAAAAGAAGACTGTATGTATGTTTAGGAGAGGTGTGAAATGATGGACGTCACCGAAAATAGTAAACTTTTAATTCCATCTGTTGAAAAATCTCATGAACTTAAGATGGATGTACCCCATACAATTTTAAAGCCTACCTATTTAGGGAATTCATCTACACAACCAGTCTTTATATCTTTGGATTTGACTCAATCGCAAGAAAAACCTGAATTAACTGATTAACATGATAAAATTATTGAACTAAGACTTGAAAGAGAATTTGAGGATATATTTCAAAAGAACTTTGAGTTGAGAAAAGAGGATAAGGATATTGGAAGATCATTGGAAGAAATTCCTATGGAATTAGAAAAAATTATTTCCTCAACTATGATAGATCCTCCATCATTTAATAATTATAAAGGGGAAGAATTGGAAGATAATTTGAAATAGAAGAGTAATATAAAAGAATTTAATCCTGAATCTGAATTATCTAAAGAGAATCCAATCCAAAATTTGGGAGATATTGAAGTATCTTATAAAGATCCATTTCTTATAAATTTTAAAGATGATATTAATATGCAAATTCATCAAATCAATAGAAGAATATTGGATTTAGAAAGAAATATGAGGAACAATTATATAAATCAAACTGAATATGAAGAGCTAAGAGAAAAATTAAAATTTGAGGATTTTATAGAAATCCCTGGATCTGGAAATGATTGGGCGATTGACCGAGGATTACTTAATTGGAATTTTGATCCAGATGGAATCATTTGTCGGGCCCGCGACGTTAAAACCAAGCGCTTTGTGGGAGGCAACCCATAGTTATCAGTGTGCTTTAATTTAGAGTGCTTGCAAGTCATGATTGTTTATGTCTTGTTTTGTGTTTTCTTTTGTGCAGAATAGATTAATGTTGTGAGGTTATGCCTTAGTCTTGATTAAATTTTTATTCTTGTGGTAGTAGGCTGACGAGTCTATTATAACTCAGTTCTCAACTGAAGCTGAGAATTACCTTAAAGCATGTAGAGTTTATACTTGGACCACTCCATGTCAACTTTATTACTTCCATTAACTGACTTTGTTTTCACTGAGTAAGGTCGCGAACTTATTTAGTAAACAAAATATAGATGAACTGCACTACTTTTATTAATACACCCACGTTACTAGTGTAGTTTCTTCTGATATAAATTGAAAGTAAGGAGGGAAAATGTGAGTAGAAAAGGAGATCAAATTAATCACAATTGATATTTGTGTGTGAATCTGCGAGTCTAGATATTTTAGTTTGTGTGCTTGTATTTGTGTTTGTGTTACAACAATTTAAAGATTTGAAGAACACTTAAATATATTTTCCCATGCCGATTTTTGTCATGCTCATTTAACCTTTCTTTAATTTAATTTTATTCTAGCATGTTTAGTTTAGATTTACTTTCTATTGCTAATTGTTATGTCCTAATGAATATATGTAGATGTTTTTGACAAACATTTGTGGTAGATAGAATTTCTAAACTATTTTTCTTCCTGCTTATATTTTCTGTGCTGAATGCTATACATGTTCAAATTCAAGTTTGGGGGTAGGAAGAAAAATATATTTTAAAGTTAGTATACTTTCTTTTTAGTTCATGTTTTAGGCTAGATTTATCTTCTCCTGCAATCATTCTATCCTGATTATGCATGTTTTTAAATTTGATAGGATGTTGTAGTGGTTAATAGATTTAACTTTTATTTTTCTTCCTCCAACATTTTATGGAATTAATTGCAAAATATTTTTAAAAAAAAATTCATATTTAGGGGGAATGAAAAACAATTTTCAAAAACTTAAATTTTATTTGTTCTCAAAACTGGTATAAATAAATTTGATTTTGATTGAAAAATAATTATGTGTATGAAGTTATATTAGGGAAATAAAATTTTGAATATAGAAATGAGTAAGAGAATTTTGTTAAAATTTATAGTAGTGATGAAAAATTTAAAGTTAATTTTTCTTAGTGAAGAAATGATAAAAATTGTGTAACCATCTTTAGTAAAAAAAATTGTATTTTTAGAAAAATAGAAGGACTAGGCTTTTGTTTTCAATATTTAAATTTCTTTTATTGAAAAATAATTCTCAAAACTGTTATTATTTTTCTAAGTAAAAGATATATATCTATTTTATGCTTTAGGAAAGGAAGGGTGGAATTCAAAATTATTAAAGGTCTATCCAGATATAGTAATCATTGCCTAAAAAAAGAAAAAAAAGAAAAAAAAAAGAAAGAAAGAAAAGGAAAAGAAAAAGAAGAAAAAAGAAAAAAAAGAGTATATTATGTAAAAAAGGAAGGAGAAGCTTTAGGATTAAAAGGCCTAATCAAAAATTGGTTCCACACCTGAGCTTTTTAAAGTATAATATTTGAGAAAATCTTAAGCTTTAAAATATAATATAGTTAGTATAATTATTTTTAATAAAGATTTTTAAGTAAAGAAAATAAAATGCCTAACCCCTATATTTTGAAAAATTTATAAGCATTTCTGAATTAGATAGCAACACATATTTTCATACTCTTTCATCTAAGTGATTTTTAAACTTTAAATTGGTCTCATTTACTAAATTTTTTTCTAAATTGGACTACTATATTTATAAAATAAAATTTTAGAAACTCCTAAAGAAACTCATACACATGATTTGCTTATGTGGTTTTTTATGATTATAGTGTTACTTGAGGACAAGTAACGTTTAAGTTTGGGGGAATTTGATCCACTTTAAAAAGTACCTATTTTTAGTGTGCATTTCATGCCCACTTTATGCACATTTTTTTAAGATATTATACTATAAAGGAAGGAATTTTGCATATTTTTGTCGTCAAGTATAAAAATATGATTTTAGAGAAAATTAAGCAGAAACTATACAATTTTGAACCAAAATAAAAAAGAAAGAAACTTCTGACTTAGCACATATCAATATGTCTTTCTATGCTTACTATCTTTCAAATTCTCACATATTTTTTGATGAAATTATACTTTTAAGAAAGGTTGTTTTTATGTCTATCTTGTAGATGAAGATGTTAGGAATGCAACGCAACTGAAATGGGGCGAAACGGAGTTGAAACGAAGCCAAACGGAGCAAAACCGTAGAGCTGCGCACAGGATGGCGCCTAGGCGCCAAAACCCAGCGCCTAAGCGTAAGAATCATTCAGAAACGGTTATTGGACAGGATTTTGACGAATTTGGGAGTTATTTTGACGGTGTTAAGTAGTTTCTAGACCTTCTAGAAGCCTGGAAGTTATTCCTAATATATAGGACATGTGATACAATGAATCTAGACACATTGGAGCGGTTTTAATCGCGAAGAGGTGCGAGCCAAAGTGAAAAGGCGCCTAGGTGCCAGACACACCTTCTAGAAGATTCATTGAATTTGGACACATTTTGAAGAGGTGCCTCAAAGCAACCCTTGAAGCCTATAAATAGGAGTCCACTCCTTCAGAGAAAATCGCACCCTATAGTCTCTTTCTTCCCCTTTAGTCATTTTAGTCATTTAGAGTTACGAAGATGTAGATTTTTACATCTTATGGAGAGATTGGTGAGAGATTTTGAGATATTTATCTAAGGAATGTACGAGCGGCGCATGGTTCGATGGTAGACTTTGGTGGAGAGATCTTCTTCTTTCGTTCAGTGGGAAAAAAGCTAAGTATTGTGTTCTTCATTCTCTTGTAATTGTTGTAAACACTTTCTAGTGGATTCTCTTTGTTTTAAACCAAGTTTTCTGTCGTGAATTATCCATGTTTTGTAAGTGATTTCCTTTACTCTTTCTTTTAATATGAAGTAGTGGCATGCGTAGGAAAATCATTTTTATGATAGAATTATCTATTAGATGCTTTTAGGTGACATATAGTTGCATAAATATAATAGAATACTAATGAAATAAGTTCTTTGTTGGCACTTAATTTATTATATAGTTCAATCATTTCTTTTACTTTTTATGTCATTATTTTCATTTACTTTTATTTTGTAATGAAATAGATGCATGTTTAGGAATTAAGATTTGCTTAGATATTCTCTTATTAAATTATGGTGATGATATTCATACCGAATCTTCATTTACTTTACAAATTGATCACTTGTATTGTTAAAACCTGTTGAAAGAATTCTGAGACCTAGAAGAAGATGAATTCTTAACTAGTAGATATCACATGAATCCTTGGGTAGTCGAAGGCCTTGTGCTGGTTATTCAAGGTGAAGTGCAAATAAATAGGGAGATATTGTTTATTGGGTGCAGAATTGATTAGTTTTGAGAGTGACAGACTAAATTCTAATAATTTGATCTATATAAAGGGAACGGGTCACTGGTAAGGCCGACCATAGCCACCCTTGGACATCTAGTAGTGTGAGCCTAGATTAACCCATTTTACTAATAAAACATCCTGAACCGATCTATAGATTAGCCAATGTTCTGTATGCCTGAACTAAAGGGTAAAGAATAGGAATTCTTCTATTTGGCACTACTACATTAATTCTAAGCATATCTTTCTTACACATTATTTATGTAATTACAAGAGAAAGCTAATTTTTAATATCTCGAATTTCTCCAAACCAATTTATCCATAAGTTATCTTTTTATTTAAGAATTTAATTTAGGATTAGTTATTAGAGAACTCATTTTAATCGACATTTCAAATTTAGGCCTTATAGAAATAGACTGGAATTAGCCTAAAGGATTTCTTACCTCGCTTCTCTGTGGGATCGATACTGGGTTTATAAAAGAAAACCCTATATTACTTGAAACGATACGTATACTTGCGTAGTACTCCTAGAGTGTAAAATATTTTCTAAAATTTTACAAAATTTTGATTTTATACACTAGCTGCTATTTATAAATTGGGTCAAGTTTTTTGCCATCTTTTGGAAGCGAACATTACTGCGTTATTGCGGGTCGGGTCAATTGCATTTATTTATTTGGGTTTTTTTCTTCTTTTAGCTTGTTTGTTGATGCAACTTTTTTATATGTCAGAATTTATGACCTCGAATTTATATATTTATAATGATTTTGTAAATTCACAATTTCAAACGCAAGTATACGTATAGTATCAAGCAATATAGGGCTCTAACAGAGTCCCGTTTATCTATCCCACTGGGAAGCGAGGTAAGAAATTCTTAGTCAAATTCTAATCTAAAATTATCAGACTTTAGATTCGAAGGACGATATAAGTGGTTTTTCTAACAAGTACTCCTAAAGGTAGATGATTATATGTAAGAATAATAACTACTCCTAAATACAAATATTACTTCTAAAGATAACCCTTTTAGATAAATTGGTTTGGTGAATTTTATGATAATGAAATCTAATATTCTTATGTAATGAATTGGATAAAGTTTAGGAATGAGATGCATTAAATATTATATGTGCCAAATAGGAGCAATCCTATTCTTTATCCTCTTCTGATTACCCCCTCTTCAGAGTGCTATAAAGAATATTGACATATCCTAAGTACAATCACCAAATTTAAGGCTAGGCTGGGAGGATACCAACTGTCACTACGGAGCTCCCACTCACACTTCACCTGAAAGCTAACTTTCGACTTTAGTTACCAATCTTAGGATCAAATTGGGGATCTCAGCCTGTCACCCTTAAACCTCCAATTTGACGCCCATGAAACCATATTTTCCTATTTATTTGCACTCAATCCCCATGAATTATGTATCTTATTCATGGACATTGAATGAGGTTCCACTTTGTTGAGAATTACACAGCATTTTCTGGACAATGCAATTACAACAAATTTTAACAATACAACGGGCCCTTTTGTAATGTAAATGAAGCGCAAGTAAAAACCATCACATTTATAATTAAAAGATCTTTTAGCAAGCATCCCAATATCCTAAACACGAATCCTACTCATTGCAAAAGAAAAGTAAAGTGAAAAAAATGGCATAAACTTCTTATGCCACTATTTTGAAATAAGAAGAAAGAGTAAGAGAAAGACATCACAAAGAACGAAGAAAGCACAACGAAAAATTTCATTTCAAAAAAAATCTACAAAATAAGTGTTTACAAAATCATAATTTAATGAAGAACACAATACATAGATTTTTCTCCTTGAAAGAAAGATAAAAATCTCTCCCACAAAGTCTCTCATGGATCCATGCAATGCTAGAACATTTCCTTACAAATTCTCTCAAAATCCCCTCACCAATCTCTCCAAAAAGATAGAAATCTACATTTCTACTCCTTTTCTAAGATCTCTCAACATTCTCCACATTTTTCCTAACTTCTCTTCTTCATTTTTGGCTTCAAATTTGGTTTAAAATATAGTAGGGACGAATTTCCCAAGAAGTGCATGAAGAAACCCTCTAAAAAGCGTCCAGATTCGATGTATTTATCCAAAAACTGCCTAATATCGCATCCAGGCCGTCTCGAGTGCCGCCGGTACTGAATAGGGCGTTACCGGCGCCCTATTTTTCATGTTCTTGGGCTTCTGGCGCCGTCGGGGCCAGTTTGAGTGCCCCCGGCCCCCTTCCTGCACAGGTCTATCATTTTGCTCCATTTGGCTCCATTTCAGCTCTGATTCGCCCCGTTTCAGTTGCGTTGCTTTCCTAACAGATAGCCCTACAAAAAAGCATAAAAATAACCTTTCCTTAAAGTGTAATCTTATTCAAAAGTATGCAAGAAGTGTAAATAAAATTAAACATAGAAAGACTTATCGAAATGTGTCAAGCCAAAATTTGCTTTCTTGCTCGTCTTTGCTCCAAATTGCACCGTTTTTCCTTCTTTTTTCTCCAATCAAATTTATTGTACCTAAAATAAAAAACATACAGAATACCTTCCTTTTAAAGTGTAATATCATCAAAAATGAGGAAAACTATATAACAAAAAGCGTATATATTTTTGGTGCATCAAAATCCCCCAAATTTAACTATTACTTGTCCTCAAGTAACACTATAACTTTAAAAATAAAATATGTTGACTTGTGGTTATGGGTTTCAATAGAATTTCCTATAATTTCATCTCAAAAATATTATAGTATAATATAGGAGAAATTCTAGCAAATCAACCTAGGACTATAGCGTAAGAATATCTCATATTCAACTTAGGAATCCTAATTTTCTATTTACTTCAAATGTTATTGAAACTTGTCAAACTAAAGATTCAAAGAAAGTATAAAAAAAGAATTTAAGCACCTTATCTTTACCAATTTAACCAATACTTTTTGAAATAAGAATAAGTTTAGGATTGTTTTTAAGTCTTTTCATTTAAAAAGATTCAAGTGAAACTAATTTTTGATTAGGCTTCTCCTTAAGCTTCTCCTCACTTATTTTCTTTTCTTCTTTTTTCTTTTTTTTCTTTCGAGATCATTTTCAATCCCTTTTTTTCACTCTTTTTTTATGCGAGAATTACTATATCTGGATAAGCCTTTAATAATTTTAAATTTCATTATCCTCTCTCTAAAATCCAAAACTCAAAACTTTCCCTCACTTTTTATAAGTGTAAGTATTAGTTCGAAAAAGGTTTCAAATAAAGGCTCAATTCTCATTAAGTATAAATCTAAGAATTTTAGCTTTTCAAATATTCAACTCCTTTCTACCATAAATAGAAAAACATTTTCCCAATGTTTCCTACAAAATATCTTAACTCTAGAACAGTTTCTTCACATAGGATTTCAACTAAGATATTTTTCTAACATTTCTAAAATTAAAATTATAGTAACCTGAAGATAACACCACATACCACAAGTCATTTTAAAAATGATATCAAATTAAATACAGGCTACTGAGGACAAATAAAGTTAGATTTTAAAAATTTTTCTTCCCCCTAAACTTAAATTTTAAAATATTTTGTAATTAATTCTATAAAATGTAGACGGAAGAAAAAGTAAAGGTTTAATCTACTTACTACAACAACATCCTATTAAACTCATATACATGCATAATTAGGATAGAATGACTGTAGGAGAAAGTAAATATAACCTAAAGCATACTTGTAATAAAACTACACTAAAAGGAAGTATTTTCACATTAAAATTTAATTTTTCTTCCTACCCCCAAAATTAATTTTTAATATATATAGCATTCAGTACAGAAAATATAAGCAGAAAGAAAAACAATTTAGAAATTCTATCTACCACAAATGTCTATAAAAAATATTTACAAGTATTCATTAGGATAGAACAATATGCAGCAAAAAGTAAATCTAAACTAATCATGTCAGAATGAAATTCACTAAATAAAAGTTTAACTAGCATAGCATGTATCAGTAAGGGAATATAAAAAATGTTCTTCAAGACCTAAATAAAGTTGTAACACAAACATAAACACACATATGATAAATGAGTTCAATTCTTCCATTAACTCATCACATCACACTAATTTACTTCCAATTTCTAATGGAATCACTACACTAATAAATTAGGTACATTTTAAAATGATTTTATAGATTATAATCCCAAAGATAAGATTATCCCTGATAAATTGGTTCCTAGGCACCAATCTGAGGTATCATGTAATCCCTATAATTAAGCACCTCTAATTGTTATAGAATCATAGTATAAGATCATTGATTCACTTAAAAAGTAACTATTTTTATGTCTTATTTATGATTCAATTTTTAAGGATATTATGCTTGAATAAAGGTATTTTTATGTTTTTTGATGTAGGTAATGAAAAAAGAGTTTAAGAAGGAAAAAAGAGCAAAAAGAAGCAAAAATATAGCTAAAAAGCAAAGTTGCTGAAATTATAGTTCTGGCGCCTAGGCGCCAGAATCTGGCGCCTAAGCGCCAGTTCGATACTGAAGCAGATAAGATTTTTGACAACTTTGGGCAGTTATTTTGATGGTGTTAAGCGGTTATCAGACCTTCTAGAAGACTAGAAGTTACTCCTAATATATAGGACATGTAATACAATGCATCTAGACACATGAAAATGGTTTTAATCATGAAGAGGTGTGATCCAAAGTGAAGAGGTTCGAAGACTTAGTCACGGACTCCAACACCTTGGTGCCAGATCCCAACGCCTAGGCACCACAGTTACTTTCTAAAAAATTCATTTAATTTGGATGAATTTTGAAGAGGTGCCTTAAGCAACCCATGGCGATTTTCAGAGCTCTATAAATAGGAGACATTTCTACAGAAAAATGGCTCTCTCTCTCCATCCATCTACCCCCCTAGATCTCCAAAATCTGGAGATATATTTAGAGAGCCACCATATTTCCTTCTTGAGTATTTAGTGAGTTTATCTACTCAATTTCTTGAGTAGTAAGAGTGAGTTTATAAGTGTTGTTACTGTTGAAGTCTTGTACCTTGCATTGGAGTCAGTAGGAGTCAAAGGATCACTTGAAGGAACGTTCCAGATAAGTATTTATAACTTGGTTCAAAGTTTTATAAATATTTTTTGTTATGTGAATTAAATGTTAATTTATTTATCTTCATCCCCAATCCATAAGCAAACCTATTTTCAACCAGAACACTTCATTTTGGAGGAGAAAAGAGAGTTTGGAGGCAATGGTGAGAGGAGATCAAGGCAACACAATAAGAGATAAGTCTTCTAAAGATCCTCAACCTTATTTCAATGGATTTATTGATGTATGTTTGGAAAAATTGTTTAGTCGTTTAGATAAGATTGAGGCGGAATTACTAAACTTTGGAAATCGTCTGCATGAGATGTATCATTAAATTGATCATTTCGAATGGTAGATGAAACTTCAATTCGACCGCATGTCAGCCTATCAAGATGCTCAAGTAGCGATTTATGTGAAGAACAAGTGGATTGATGGGAAGACAGCTTTGGAATTTCCAAGGGCGTTGGTTTTCTATCCATGCTAGCCTAGCGAGCTTCATTGCGAGAGGGATGGAAATTAAAAGTCGGTGATGAATATATTTTTAATGTGTTTTAAGTGTGATTGAGTCATGTTCTAGTGTGTTGAATATCTAGTTTGTGTGTTTGCTTTTTTTGTTCAAAGTGTGTGTTAGATTGATAATTTGCTTTGAATATGTGTTGTTTGTGTTATTTACAGAATGATGAACCTTGTTATAGTACGTTTTTATAATTTCTTGAGCTTGGAATGAAAAATAAGAAATGGAATTGAAGAGTTTGATTATATCTTATGTTTGAATTATGGATCTAATTTATCATTTTAATTGATTGTGGAAATCTTTGGGAGTTAGAAATTGGAGTAATACTCTTATATGGGTAATTAGAAGTTGAATTTGATAAGTTTTGCTTGACTATAAAATTTTTAAATTGATTTTTTGAAAGACGAGTCTGGCGCCTAGGTGCCAGAACTCGGCGCCTAGGAGCCAGAACTCATCGCCTAAGCATCGGTTGGGCCTGAACCTGAGAATCAGGATTTTAACCCTACCAACACCATTTTTAGCGCTCGAGCTTCTTCTTCCTCCATTTTTTGCGAGAAATATACCTAGGGATCCTATTTGAGGCTGATTGTTTGAGTTTTTGAGCTTGGAATCACTCAATTTCTTCACCTCGAGGTTAGATCTACCTTCTAAACCATTTATTTTCAAATTTCACCATCGTTTTTGGTCTCTTTGAAGAGAACCAAAATTTTGAGAAAAATTTGATTTTTAGAGTTTAATACATGGATTTTTAAGCTTTATTTAAGTTTTAATAAGCTTAAATAAGCTTATTCTTTTGATCCTTTAATTTATTTTGCATTTTCTTTCTCTTACATTTAGATGGCTCCAAAATCTAAGTGAGGGAAGGAACAAGAAAATTTTTATCGTAGCAAGTTTGCCACTGCTGCAGTACATTTTCATTACAATGATTTTGCTACGACAAGAAAGTTTATCTCAGAGAGGATTTTTTACAATCCTGGTGGAAGGATTGAAGATACGATCGTTGCACTGAATTGGCAATGATTCTGTTACTTCACTGTTGTTACTGTTATCCCTGTCATCAGGGAGTTTTATGCAAATTTCTTGGATGTCGAAGATTTTGAGATCTTCATGAGAGGAGTTGGAGTAGGATTTACTCCATAGAGAATCAACATTTTCTACGGCCTGCCACCGAACATCGAGTGCTATTATTCTGGATTACCTCCATATGAGGGATATTTAGAGATGATTATTGCGTACTTGACAGATGGTACTGGAGCTTGGAAGATCTGGAATGAAAAACAGCTAAATTTTTCATCTTCTAAGCTAAATGGTGTTTCTAAGGCATGGCATTACTTTATTTCTGCTCGCCTCCTTCCATCAATTCATTTGAGAGAGGTTACCAAGGACAAAGCTATCCTCAACTACTGCATACAAGAGAGGAAGCCGATTGATGTTGGGAGTATTATTTATGATTCTGTAGAGGCCACTGCTTGTTTTATCACTTCTATGGGACTGGGATTCCCATCTTTGATTTATTCTCTGTGTGAGAATGCTGGAGTTGTTGTTGAACTTTTGAAGGAAAAGCTCAAGTCTACAAAACCCATTGGATGAGAAAGTGTCAGTATTTATGATTGAATCCGAGGAAAGAGTTCTACCGCACCATCTAGTTAATTACCTACTTCTGGTAGACCTTCTACTTCTACTACTGAGCCACCATCTAGTTTTTGGGAGAATATGTATGAGAAATTTATTGAGCAGCAGAATACGTTACTTTTGACCCAGTGTAGAGTCGATACTATAGATTTGAATTTGGATCATCTTTCTGAGTACACCCAAAGGAAGAGTGATTATGATGATGAGTATTCTAAGTCTCTTGTTAGATTCCTCAAGGGTGACCATTTAGTCCAGTTCCTGACCTACCATAGATTCTCACCATTTGATATTCAGAACAAGAATGTAGACTTTTCCTTTGATGATGATAGGGATGAGGAGACTGCTAGTGATGATTAGATTTTTAGGATTGTGTATTTGTGTTGTTTATGTTATGTTTTGTGTTAGTTTTGCATGTGTGTGATGATTTGTTTATTTTTATGTTTGATACACTGTTCTGAGACACTTACTAATGATTGTTCGATTGCTGAAGTTTATTTCTGTTATGAGATGTTTTTTTTTCTGTGTTAGTATAGTGATCATAACACCTGTTTAGTTTAGTTATTTTTGTTTAAAATTATTATAAAAAAAAAATAAATAAAAATATATGATTTTTGTAGAAATTGATCCTGCTTATTAAAATTTTTCTATATATGCTTAAACATTACTTTATATTCATAAATAGCATGTGTAGAAATTAAATTTTCCTTTCTTAATTATTTTTCATATACCTAGAAAAATTCCTGGTAAAAAATATATATATGCTATTCTTTCTCTCATACTTTAGAAATTTTCATAATTCATGCTTGTACCAAAACTGAAGTTTGGGGGAAGGGAAAATTCTTTAAAATTTAAATATTATTTGTCCTTAATGTACTAATATTTTCTTTAAAAATATTAACATAACATAAGGAATGAAAAGTTAATTTAACATTATTTAAATTTTTGAATTTATAAATAGTTTAGTAAAGGTAACTAAAATTTCAATAATTTTGATTGATTTTAAAAATAGAATTATTTAACTTAAAGAATAATAAGATTAAATTTTTTTTCTATTTATAGTAAAGAGAATTGTGTTTCTGAAATATTAAGGAATCAAGATTATTACTTGAAAATGAAAAGATTGAAATAATTTTTGAAAAATACTTATTAAGAATGTCATATTTTTTAAGTAAAAATGTTTAAGTTTTTAAATATAAGTTAAGGATTGTGAAGTTCAAAATCAGTAACAAACTATCCAGATATAATAATCCTCACAAATTTTAAAAAAAAATAGAGGATTGAAAAATATCCTTAAAAAGAAGAAAAAGAAAAAAAAAGAAAGAAAATAAAAGAAAAAAAAAGCAAAAAAAAAAAAGAAATGTGAGGAGAAGCTTGAGGAAAGTCTAATAAAAAATTGGCTTCACTTGAATTATCTTATAGGAAGAAAACTAATTAGATTTTTAACTTAATTTTTATGTACAAATATTTTTACTAGAAAAATTTTCATGAAAGTCTTTTCTTGTAAATTATCTATGTGACCTTAATATGATAAATTACAATTATTCTTGAAACAAATGAAAAATTGAAAGTCTTATGATTTGGTAGTTAAATATTCTTTAAATTCTTAAAAGTAACCTTAATTAGTGAAATTTGGTTAATGATTTGCTAAAGCATTTATAAAACCAAAAATTACAAAGAATCTTAAATATTTAAACTTCATTCCAGATGTTATACATTTTATGTAATAAAAAGGTTTACTTGAGGACAAGTAACGTTTAAGTTTGGGAGAATTTGATCCACTTAAAAAGTACCTATTTTTATGTCTTATTTATGATTCAATTTTTAAGGATATTATGCTTTAATGAAAGGTATTTTTATGTTTTTGGATGTAGGTAATAAAAAAAAGTGTTTAAGAAGGAAAAAAAAGTAAAAAGGAGCAAAAATAGAGCTAAAAAGCAAAATTGTCGAAATTAAAGGTCTGGCACCTAGGCACCAGAATCCGGCGCCTAAGTGCCAGATCGGTACTGAAGCAGATAAGATTTTTGACAACTTTGAGCAGTTATTTTGACGGTGTTAAGCGATTATCAGGCCTTCTAGAAGACTGGAAGTTACTCCTAATATATAGGACATGTGATACAATGCATCTGGACACAGAAAAACAGTTTTAATCGCGAAGAGGTGCGAAGACATGGTCACGGACTCCGGCGCCTAGGCACCACAGTTACTTTCTAGAAGATTCATTGAATTTGGATGAATTTTGAAGAGATGCCTTAAGCAACCCCTGGTCATTTTCAGAGCTCTATAAATAGGAGACATTTCTACAGAAAAAGGGCTCTCTCTCTCTCTCTCCATCCATTTACCCCCTAGATCTCCAACATCTGGAGATAGATTTAGAGAGCCACCATATTTTCTTCTTGAGTATTTAGTGAGTTTATCTACTCAATTCCTTGAGTAGTAAGTGTGAGTTTATAAGTGTTGTTGCTGTTGAAGTCTTGTACCTTGCATTGGAGTCAGTAGGAGTCAAATAATCACTTGAAGAAACATTCCAGATAAGTATTTGTAACTTGGTTCAATGTTTTATAAATATGTTTTGTTATTTGAATTCAATGTGTTCTAAGTAGTTACTTTTCTTTCTCCTTTCAACTATGAAAAGATAATAAGATAATTTAATATTGTTGGAGAACTTAACATAAAATATTTAAAATTATTGTGATGATATTAAACCTGATCTTAATTTACTTTTTAAACTGGTCATTTGAGTTGTTAAAACCTGTTGAAGAATTCTGAAACCTATCCAGAGATGAGTTCTTAACTAATAGATATCACATGAATCCTTGGGTAATCGAAGGCCTTAAGCGGGTTATTCAAGGTGAAGTGCAAATAAATATGGAGATATTGTTTATTGGGCGTAGAATTGATTAATTTTAGAGTGACAGACTAAATTCTAATAATTTAGTTTATAGAAAGGGAACGGGTCACTAGTAGGGCCGACCATAGCCACCCTTGGACATCTAGAAGTGTGAGCCTAGATTAACCCATTCTACTAATAATAAATCATGAACCGATCTATAGATTAGCCAATGTTCTTTATACTATCGAGCGATGGTAAAGAATAGGAATGCTTCTATTTGGCATAATACCATAATCTAAGTTCTCTCAAATAATAATTATTCTAAAAAATCTTGGATTAGTTGAAAATGAGGAAGTTGTTTTTGTTATACTTGCATTAACCTTTACTTTATTGCTGCTTACTTACATTTAGTAGAAATTTTATTAAACTTAAAATATGAATTCTAAAAAGAAATAAAAATTATAATTATTTTTAATTTGAAAATTTAATAAATTTCTTCAATTCATTTTCTATTAATCTTCCCTGTGGGATCGATAACCAGGACTCCAATAGAGCCTTGTATTACTTGAAACGATACGTATACTTACGTTTGAAATCGAGACTTCACGAAATTATTATAAATATTTAAATATAAATTCATAAATTCTTGCATATACATATTCTCGTAAAAGTCGCACGTGACTTATTCATCAAATAGGTTCATGACTCCTATCAAATGAAAACAAAGTTAGAGAAAGGATGTAACAAAATTGAGATGAAGCTGTCATTATTCAAATTCATGATATCTCTTGTAAAACTCAAGTCCGAGTAAGACCCGAGTTATAGTAGACTCATCAATCCAACTACTACAAGAGAACATATAAGTCTAACTATAATAAGAAGTTAAGGAATCACCTCCCTCATGATACACAAAGATCAAGTCAAACAACTAACAATCCAAACATCTACCAATCAACAATTAAACTGAACAATCCATAATGTAATATAAAGATCAAGTCAATCCACTAATCCAAACATAAATTAAGCTGATCAATCCACACTAAAGCAAACATAATACAACACTAACAATCATGACTCTCAAGCATACTAAATCAAAGCACACTGATAACTATGGGTTGCCTCCCATAAAGCGCTTGATTTTAACGTCCCAGGCCTGACAAATGATTCCTCCTAGATCAAAATTCTAATTAAGTAATCCTCGATCAATCACCCAATCCTTTTTAGATCCAAGAATTCCTACAAAATCCTCAAATTGTAATTTTTCATTCAGCTCTTCTTTTTCAGATGCATTTATATCGTTGTTCCTCATATTTCTTTTTAGATCCAATATTCTTCTATTAATTTTTTGAATTTGCATATTAATATCATCCTTGAAATTTATAAGAAATGGATCTCTATAAGATAATTCAAGATCTCCCAAATTTTGGATTAGATTCTCTAGATAAATCAGATTCAGGATCTAATTCTTTTATGTAACTCTTCTGTTTCAAGTTATCTTCCAATTCTTCCCTTTTATAATTATTAAATGATGGAGAATCTATCTTAGTTGAGGAAATAGGTTTTTCTAATTCCTTAGGAATTTCTTCCAATGGTCTTTCAATATCCTTATTCTTTTTCTCAACTCAAAGTTATTTTGAAATTTATCCTCAAATTTTCTTTCAAGTCCCAGTTCAATAACTTTATCTTGTTCATCATTCAATTCAGGTTTTTCTTGTAATTGAGTTGAAATGAAGATATAAAGATTGATGGTATAGATGAATTCCCTAAATAGGTAGGCTTTAAAATTGTATGGGGTACATCCATCTTAAGTTCATGAGATTTTTCAACAAATGAAATTACAAGTTCACTATTTTTGATAGCTTCCATCATTTCACACCTCTCTTGAACATAAATACAGTCTTCTTTAGATAACATTTTCAACTCATCATGAAAATCCATTCCGACATCATCTATTATCTTACTCTCAAAACTTTCTTGGAACTGGTCTTTACTTAGATAATCAGTTTCATCCATCCAAAAACATTCATCATCTTTTCTCCCAGCTAAAAATTTCATAGTCTTCAACACATCAAAAGTGATTTCCTGGTCATTAATATTCAAAATCAACTCTCCTTTTTGCACATCTATCATACTTTATCCTATAACAAGGAGTAGTTGTTCATTATCATTATCTTTAGGTTTGATCTCAGTGTTGCTAGGAAGTGTTACTTTGGGTCTATTTCTAAGTGAATTAGCAATTTGTCCCAGTTGATTCTCTATGTTTCCAATCACAGCATTTTGACTTTGCAACTAGTTTCCCATTTGCAATACAACTTTGTTTATAGACATCTTCTTATACTCAAATTGTTGATCAATATTAGAGTCCAGTAGATATGAAGGCCTATATCTTGTGTTACCCTGATTATTCCAACTTTTATTATGATTTGCATGATTGTTTTCCCATTGTTGGTTTCCACCCCTGGTAGTATGATTCCAGTTAAAATTAGGATGGTTCTTCCAACATGGGTTGTAAAAGTTAGAATACGGGTTGTTTATGGTATTTAAAGTCTCATAAAATAATTTAGAATCAATCATATGCCCTAATGAACTTTCCTTACTTACAGGAGTAAATTGAGGTTGGTTCATTCCAAATTGGTCCAACTTCCTTGATATTGCAGCAACCTGAGATGCAAGAATTGTAATTGCATCAGTATCATGAACACTGGCTACATATTTATGATTTACCCATGTAGAGGTCCATTGAAATTCATTTGTAGCCATTTCTTCAATTAATGCATACGCTTCATCAAATGTTTTTGACTTTAATAAACCACCAACAACAGCATTAATAATGGACCTAAGGGATCCTACTAACCCATTATAAAAAGTTTGAATGATTAACCAATCTAGCAGAGCATGATGTGGACATTTTCTTAGGAGTTTCTTAAATCTTTTCCAGGCTTCGTATATTGATTCCCCTTCATACTGACAAAATGAGATAATATCGTTTCTATGTTGAGTAGTCATTGAAGGTGAAAATACATAGCTAGGAATTTTTTAGTTAACTCCTCTCAATTTTTAATAGAACCAGTTGCTAATGAGTATAACCACATTTTAGCCTTATCCCTTAGTGAGAAAAGAAATAGCCTTAGCCTAACAACATCGTCTGACATGCCATTATAATGAAATGTAGCACAAAGCTCTAGAAAACTAAATAAGTGTATATAGGGATCCTCCGAAGGAGTTCCCCCAAACTGATTGTTTTGCACAAGTTGGATAATCACGGGATATAGTTCAAACGAGTCAGCTTCTACAACAGGGTTTTATATACTTGAGTGAATTTTATCTATCGTAGGATTTACATAACCCCTCAATGATTTATGATGAATTTTTAAGTTATTATTTTGAATGTTTTCCATTTCCATTTCTAGTTTTTCAAGGCTTTTCTGTTTTTTAATTTTTTTCCATTTTTCGAACTCGGGATCATAAAGCACAAGTCCTACAGATCCTTTACTTTGCATACATAAAACACCAAACAATACATTAACAATAAAATAAATAAAACAAAAAAATATATTCAACACAACAAAATATTTTCACAAACATCTTATTTTTCACACAAATAGTTTTTTTTTCACAATACTTTTCATACAAAAAAAAATACTTTTCACACAAACACAATTTTATGACACTAAAGTTTTCCAATTCTAAGTCTAATTACTTCAACAAAAATTCTCTTAAAATTCTTACCGAAGCTTCCCCGGCAACGACGCCAAAAACTTGATGCGACTTTTTTATATGTAAGAATTTATGACCCCGGATTTATATATTTATAATGATTTTGTAAAGTTACAATTTCAAACGCAAGTATACATATCGTATCAAGTAGTACAGGGCTCTACTGGAGTCCCATTTATCGATCCAACAGGAAAGCGAGGTAAGAGGTTCTTAGTTAAATTCTAGTCCACAATTATCAGACTTTAGATTGGAAGGTCGATATAAGTGGTTTTTCTAACAAGTACTCCTAAAGGTAGATGATTATATGTAAGAATAGTAACTACTCCTAAATGCAAATATTACTTCTAAAGATAACCTTTTTTGGATAAATTGGTTTGGTCAATTTTTAGATAATGAAATCTAATATTTTTATGTAATGAATTGGATAAAGTTTAGGAATGAGATGCATTAAATATTGTATATGTCAAATAGAAGCAATCCTATCCTTTTTACTCTTCAGAGTATCCCCTCTTCAGAGTGCTATAAATAACATTGACATATCCTAAGTTCAGTCACTAAATTTAAGGCTAGGCTGGGAGGATACTGACTGTCACTACAGAGCTCCCACTCACCCTTTACCTGAAGGCTAACCTTCGACTTTAGTTACCAATCTTAGGACCAAATTGGGGATCTTAGCCCGTCACCCTGAAACCTCTAATTTGACGCCCATGAAATCATATTTCCCTATTTATTTGCACTTAATCCCCATGAACTATGTAACTCATTCATGGACATTGAATTTGGTTTCACTTTGTTAAGAATTACACCGCCCTTTCGGGACAATGCAATTACAACAAATTTTAACAATACAACGGGCCCTTTTGTAATGTAAATGAAGCGCAAGTAATACCATCACATTTATAATTAAAACATCTTTTAGCAAGCATCCCAATATCTTAAACTTGAATCCTACTCATTGCAAAAGAAAAGTAGAGTGAAAATAATGGCATAAACTTCTTATGTCACTATTTCCAAACAAGAAGAAAGAGTAAGAGAAAGACATCACAAAGCTCAAAGAAAACACAACGGAAAACTTCATCTCGAAGTAAATCCACAAAATAAGTGTTTATAAAATCATAAGATAATGAAGAACACAATACTTAAATTTTTTCCCCTTGAAAGAAAGATTAAAATCTCTCCCACAAAGTCTCCCGCGGATCCATGTAATGCTAGAACATTTTCTTACAAATTCTCTCAAAATCTCCTCATCAATCTCTCCAAAAAGGTAGAAATCTACATTTCTACTCCTATTCTAAGATCTCTCAACATTATCCACGTTTTTCCTAACTTCTCTTCTTAATTTTTGGCTTCAAATTTAGTTTAAAATAGAGTAGGAACGAATTTCCCAAGAGGTGTATGAAGAAACCCTTCAAAAAGTGTCCAGATTCGATGTATTTGGCCAAAAACCGCCTAATATCGCATCCAGGCAGTCTCGGGCGCCGCCGGCGCTGAATTGGGAGCTCCTGGCGCCCTATTTTTCGTGCTCTTGGGCTTTTGGCGCCGCTGGCGCCATTTTGGGGGCCCCCGGCGCCCATCCTGTGAAGCTCCACCATTTTGCTCTGTTTGGCTCTGTTTCAGCTCCGATTCGCCCCGTTTTAGCTGTGTGATAGTAAGCATAAAAACAACATTTCTTTAAAGTGTAATCTCATTCAAAAATATGCAAGAAGTGTAAAAGAGATTAAACATAGAAAGACATACTGAAAGGTGTCAAGCTAAAATTTGCTTTCTTGCTCGTTTTTGCTTCAAATTGTACCGTTTTCTTTGTTTTTGCTCCAATCACATTTCTTGTACTTAAAACCAAAAAACATACAAATTACCTTCCTTTTAAAGTGTAATATCATAAAAAATGAGTAAAATTATATGGCAAAAAGCGTATATATTTTTGGTGCATCATTTGTATACCGAGGGTTTGCTACCAGGGACCACTGTCTCATCTTTTATAACCCCCTTTCTTTTAATAATAATAATAATATTATTATTATTATTATTATTATTATTATTATTATTATTATTATTATTATGGAGCTCGTCCCTCTGCTAGAGTTTTATACTCTCTGCGCTTCCGTGGCGTTCTATTAGTTCCCGATATTTGCCCCCATAACTGAAACTTTGTTGAAGCCCTAGCCATCGTTCAACCCTCTGTTACTCCTAAATTCTTATGCATACACAAAATTTATTTTGCATTTACAGTCCTAATTCAAATAATTTAAAAATTAATAAAATTTAATATTGTCTTAAATACACGATAAAAATTTAATATATAAATATTATACCAATTTTAATTTTTTTCTTTTTATTTAATTCGAATAAAATCTAATTGAACACAAATAAATAAATATTTATATTTATTCCACTATTTTATAAATCAAACAAAAAATTAGTCATATTTAACTCATTTACTTAACCAAAGAAATGAATACAAACTCCTTAAAGGACTTTAACATTAACTATCCTTAAAAGAAGAGCTTTTGATATTCCTGCACTCAACAAGCTTTAAGCGATGAAATTATTAAAATAATCAATTATTAAGAGCCTCTAACCAATTAACAAATCAATCTTATTTATTTATTCATATAATGAGAAGAAAAGCAAAAATAGATTAATAGCTGATGATATGATATGAATTTGTTAAATTAATGAATATTCAAACAATTTTTAAGCATATTATAGATCAGAGCTCAAACAGGCAAACATAGTCGGTGGAGCCGGCCCCAGACGGGCAAGACCTGCTGGAACAATTTGGGCAGAGCCTGGCTCAGGCGCATGTGGCCACAGCGACAGCTACAGAAGGCGCGTTGTAGCTGGAGCCCGTAGTGCAAAGGGAAAGCGACAGTTGTAACTTTTTGTTTTGTTTAGGCCTCAAAGGAATAAATTAGAATTAGCTTTGTTCCCCCGCCCGCCGAACGCCCGCTCTGGGTTGCCCTGTAGGCTCATATACTGAATATTCTTAATTGTGAGCTTATATAGAATTAAAAATTGAAAATAGAGGGCTTAACGGTTATTCGTACTGGGCTTGTTATTTATGTTATGCCTATTAATGGTTACGTTAAATCTAAATTTATAAAGTAATTTTAAAGTAATTAGTGAAGGGTTGAATCTTGATTTGTTGGTAAATGACATCTAATTACAAGTAAGAATAGATAGGTAGAGAAATAAAGAGAGAAAGAATACTAATATAATGCGTTTGTCTATTCATTAATGTTTATTTTATTTTTAGAGAAGATGGTACATAATGATGTATTACAATTGCACTTATTTTAAAGGGGTCTGTACTCAAGTTTATATGCATGAGTTTGTCGTCTGATTGCTTTCTGGCTCAGCCGACAAAAGTTAGTTTACTTTGGGCCAACAAGGTCAATTCGGTCAGCTAATCTTGGTCAGTATGGATCGGCCAGCTGATATGTTCTGGCTGTCAACCCATACTCCATGATGAGGAACTTTTGGTGCGTCTCTCAGATTGTCAGAGATGCTATGTGACCTGATCTACTCTTGGACCAGTTCTGCAGGAGGGTTGGCTATTGCATCCAGTCGACTTTCCCGTAACGATCGGCACAGATGTTCTTTCGCCTTGCCTCTGACCGTGTGATTCGGGCTCAAGTGGTTTGGTTGTCTTTTTGTCTGTCTGGTAGCACATTCAGCTTTAGCCTTGCTTGCTTGGCTCGGACAGCTTCACTCGGTCGGCGATGTAGGCTTCATGATCTATCAGTGGGCCCACCATCGTCAAAGTCTATCCCTTCTGGATTGTTAGATCTCATTTGGATCAGTGGTAATGCATTTTTTATGTACATAAAACAATTAAAATACCAACAAGAGTTAACTTCTTAAAGTTGAAATACACATTTTCATGTAAAGATTTATCATATCAAAATATTAAAAATTTAAATATCAAAATTTAAGTATTAATGATATAAATATGTTGAAATTTAAGAATTCTTCTTATTTTTCTTAAGAATTTTAAGTTCACTGTTTGATAAAATAATTTCTAAAATGATCATCAACTTCTAGTTTGTGGTTGATTTGTGTTTTACAAGTTCATAAATATTTTGAATGCAAACAAAATCTTTTTATTCGTTATATAGTTTTATTTAATTTTTTTTACCTGTTAATTGGTCTTAAAACATTCGTATTTAGTTTAGTTTTCAACTTTATATGTGAGCCTACCTCAATATTTTTAGAGATGATTTCGGTGATAAAGGTTATTATAGTAGGCAGAGATGCCTAAGACGCTTATTTAATACTTGACATGAAATAGGATTGTGTTTAATATTAACTAAGATAAATCATATGACTTAATATAAATTTTAACGTCGTCTAATGTTCACCCCTTAATAACTTTATATTTTAGTTAAGCAAAGTCAATACGAAACAGTGAATTCAAAGTTTTTAAGGCAGTCTATATAGAAAAATGGAGAATGAAGATGGCGATTTAGAAGCACCAACTTCACAACAAACTTGCCTATCTTCTACTAAAGTTGTATTTTTTTTTTCTTCATATGGTATTTTAACTTTATTACAAATGCTCACAACTAAATCAACATCAATGTCAAATAATTAAAAATAAATGCTATTTCAGTATAATAAAGAAAGTAGAACTTTCAATAGCACTCACCAAGATCTACCATGTAATACTTTGAGTAGAAAATCAAACACAGGAATTTATTAGCACATCTGTTATTGAGGGAAAAAAACCATTATTTACCAAGATCACATATGCCCCTTTGGGAATCTCTTATATTAAGGTAGTGAGTAATATCAATGAAAAGAATTATTTTCATCAACCACTTTCCTCAAACATCTCAAATATATTTATAGCCCCAGATAGATATATATATATATATATATATATATATATATATATATATATATATATATATATATATATATATATATAACACAATTTTTAACAGTAAAATTGTGTTAACCTTTATTCATGAGTTAACCTTTATTCATGAGATATCAGAGTGTTTATGTTACATTTACATACTGTACTCCTATGTTACAAGGATATGACAGAAGTATTCTTCACCGTATCTATATGATGCTTATGGGTCCCATAAAGTGGGCCATTTGATCATCAAAACAGATGGCCATTAGGCCAGCCTGTTCTCAAGCTGGGTGCCATTACGTAGAAAGGGTACCAGATTAAGCAATCATCAGGTCGAGTGACCAACGAACTAGGCCGCTATATGGTTGGGGTATCGCGCAGTCATATAGTACGTACATCAACTACATTGGTGGTAGAGGGGCCTGTTTCTCTCCCTGAATCATTCAATTGGAGAACTACGAATTTATCAGACTTGAACTAACAAGTAGGATTTTTCGGTGTGTGTGTGTGTGGGAGGGGGGGGGGGTGGGGGGGTATTATTTCTATGAGGTGCGCCATTTTTTGTGGTATGGGAAATTGACCAGTTGCATCCCTGAGCTTGACCGCTCTCAATGAGCGCAGAAATGCCATACCATGTCCTTCTTCCTCCACGTAATGTCTTTTTGATTTGTGCTGAAACCTTTTTTATGTACATATTAAATTTCTCTGATTCTCTTGCTTCTCGATTGCATTAACAACAATAAAGAGAAGAGAATTTAATTTTTCAATCACGTTCGAAGTATTCATGACTATTTAATAAACTATAGTTAATTATCTCTTAATGTATGTGCAAAACCATTAAATAGATGGGGAGAGATACTTAACTTACGAGCGTTCTTTCTGGTTTGTCTTCTAAATTTTGAGTGACATGGAGGATGGAGGGTGGAAAGCTGCCTGAGTCTGTCATCAAGGAGACCCAAACCTTTATATTCCAGAACATGAAGAAGAGTGTGAGGCCAAACTTCAAGGTCAATCTGACTGTGAAACATGATGTAAATGAGAGGAAACCCTTGACCCTATGGTGGATATAAAGTATTCTAATTAGCATACGGATCATTTTACAAGAAGTTCTCTAATGGCGAGGGGCGATTTTCTGGTAAAAAAGCATCATATTTCGAGAAGTGATCTTCTAGATGATGATCGAGTTAGTCAAGGCATTTCTCCCTCCCATTCATCCAATGTTATGGGAAATTCAGGGCCAAGAGTTAGCACTCGACATATTACCTCTAGAGATTCAGGCGGTGGATAATAAAGGGATCACTCCTAATTCTTCTGCGGTTGGTGCCTCTCAACTTTCTTCTCAACCTTTGTTGGTAGGAAAGGATATCAGAGGAGGATCGTCCCTGTTCAACAATTCAGAGATGGATGATATGATTGATTTGTCTACTAGTGAGGGCTCTAAGACCTCCCCTCCTGTTGAGAGGGAGGTTTTTGGTGTTGTGGTCATTATGGACACTATGGTCATTGGGGGCTCCACACACTCTAGAGGGCCACTTCGTAGGAAACAGGTGAGTTTGGCAAGAAAAACCAACATTTCGGTGCTGTCTAGCTTAGCTCCAGTTTTGCCTTATTAAGAAGAAATATCTTCTTTAAGGATCAAATTAGCTACCATTCATGAGGAGATGTTGTCTTTAGGGATTGAACTAATCGTAATCGAAAAGCATGTTATATTTTTCTGATTGTGTATTGCAATAGATAGGGTAGATAAGGATAGGATAGAGAGAGTGTTATTGTTCAAGCATGTCTCAGCTACGGTGTGTCCCGACTGAGGCAGTGGCCAAAATGTTTCTAAAGTTTTTTCTTTATGGGTGAATAATTGTAATGAGTATGTTTTATCTTGTCAATCAACATACATATTTACACCTCATTTTTCCTTATTTGTTGTAATTATGTACATATAGATATATGTGAATATTTTTATTTTGCTTTAATTAAAAATTTTCTTGATAAGCATATTGTGATGAGATGAAAAGACTATCTAGTTCTTGCATTGATTAGGTTTCATTTATACACCATAAGTAAGCTAGTCAAACCTTTTAAATCCTTTCATGATCTCTGTACTCATCTCCACGTGACCTTTCTCTTCCTTTCTTCTTTCACTCCTTAGGGTCCCAAGGTAATCTTCTAAGCTCTTAGGTGTGAACTCTCCTGACACAGCATCCATCATTTTCAATAAATAAGCTGTGATTCTGTACAAATCATTCGCATTTGACCTGTGATCCGACTCGCAATTATACAGATATTCTACTCCAAAATATTACCAAAAAACTTATCTCAAATTATATTTAGCGGATAGTGTGAATAAATAAAATGATTTATAAAATAGATAACAAGCATTCATAACTAGGATTACTATGCAAGTATGCGTATCGTTTCAAGTAATATATGATTTTCTTTAAAAACTTTAGTATCGATCCCATGGAGAAAGTTGTAACTTTTTAATAATAATTTTGAAAAACTTATATCTAAATTATAGATAAATATAATAGGAAAATAATGTCAGAATGTTTGTAACAAATTAAAACAAAATTTAAGTGGAAAGTACGAACAAGTTTAAGAGAATAATAAAGTTTAAAAGATCAATAAAGTTTAAAAGAGTTCGAATGTTATGAAAAGGTATTTCACCTTGCAAAGAGATATTAATCGGTGTAAGAATTAATGATTGAAAATATAAAATGATGTATTGTGACAAATAGGAGCATACCCATCCTTTACTCTCTTTCGGTGCTAGCAAAGAACATTGCCTAACCTTAAGTTTCTTTTAGCTTTTATAGTAGTGATGAGTAGATTCTAGTCTCTCACTTCTAGATTATCAATTGTGCCCTCTCTATAGGATCTACTAGGGATCCTTAGATCCAAACTTAAGATAGAATTGATAAAAGAATATATTCTGTCACCCTAGAAACATCAATTATATGCCCATCAAAACTTATCTCCCTATCTATTTTCACTCTCCTTAGATTGTTGTTGCCTTCCTCGTAAGTTGAGTTAGGCATTCACAAGTTTGGTGAAATCATAGCCCTCCCAGGTCATTATGTTTCTCTATAGATTTTAACCTCACAAGTGCCAAATTTGTAAAGTAAAGGAAGTCCAGGAGAAAATTTCATCGCAAATTTTTAAAATGAAAAGAAATCTTTAAACCATTCTCAGCCCACATGATTAATTCCCATATGCAAGGAGAAAGAAAGAAAACTACTCAAGATTCATGGAGTAATTCCCATATGCAAGGAGAAAGAAAGAAAACTACTCAAGATTCAAGGAGATAAAATAAAAACACATGATTTGTATTGAAAGCCAAGTATTAAGAATAAAAATTGAAACTTAAATATAAGATACTTATCTTATGTCTTCTCCCCAAGCAAATCTTGAAGTTTCCTTCAAGTAATCTCCAAACTCTTCTTATACAATCAAAAATAAAAATCTCTTCACTAATTCTTACACACACCAAAATACTCTCAATTTTTGTTCAGCTCTTAGCCCTTTTTAATGGATCTCTAAAAATAACCAAGGGTCGCTTTAAGCACCCTTTCAAAATTCAGCCAAATTGTCTTTTCTAGAAAACTGGTTACTAACGCTATAGCTCCACTCTGGGGCACTACGACGCCCACCTCGCTCGATAGTTGGCACTATGTCTCCAAGGTAGGTTCTATGGCGCCATATAAAGTTCTCCCTTTTTGCTCTATTTGGCCCTCATTTTCTCAAAATATCCATTCCTTGTACTTGAAACCAAAAACATGCAAAATACCTTTCTTTAAAATGCAATATCATCAAAAATGTGCAAAAAATGAGCATTAATTATATATTAAAAACAGGTTATTTTCATGTGTATCAACTCCCAAAAATTAATCATTACTTGTCCTCAAGTAACTCCTTATACTATTGATCCCCGATAAATATATGTGCGCCAAAAACTTGACTCCACACCAAATATATGTGCTGAGGATTTAGATATGAAAATTATGATTTTATAATATGGAATACTCCGCAAGTATACATATCGTTTAACAAGTAATATAAGACTTTCTGATTAAGCCCCGAGATATCGAACCCATAAGGGAAAATTTGAAAATCTTTAAAGGAATCATGAAATTATCTTTTTACTCTTTTTTTATGGCTTTTGAAAGTATGTCTAGATTTTGAAAAGTTTTAAAAGTTGATTTGTCTTTTTAAATTTCCTTAATAAAATGTTAAGCAAGAAATTAAAATTATAATAACTAATAACACTGTATGTAAAACACTATTATTTAGAATATCATTTTCTTTCCTTTTATAAAGTAGTAATAATTATTAAAGTATTGTTGTGGAAGTATTTAAATTTGTTGTGACAGATAGAAGTAAATGTGTTCTTACCCGTACTTGGTTCTATAAAGAACATTGATTAATTTGAAATTTTTATCATTTTAAACATGGTTAGGTAGGGAAGATACCAGTCTCTTACTCTAGAGTTCCCTCAATTCCCACTAACTGAGGGCTAACTTCTCATAACAAAACTCAAAACATCAAATCAAATTTGGGGGTTTTAGCCTGTCACTCTGAAATCCTCTAATTTTACTCCCTTCCATAAAAATATATTCTAATATTACATTCAATTATATGGACTACAATTTTCACCCATATAATTGCATATGATTCTTACTAACTTTTATGAGACAATACCACATTGGATCTTACATAATCTCAAGAAATTCTACAACTTAACAGGCCAAATTAAGAAGTAAACAAAGTTTTCAAAATGAATCTACATAATTTTTTCCAACTTTTAAACACTTATACTTTCCACAACAATTCTCAATAAATTAATTACTTCTTCATTTAAGAAAGAAAAAGATAAAGTAAACTACTCAGAATGCATTGAGAAAATATAAAAACACATTGATTTAAAATTAAAAACCATATGAAAAACAACAAACAAAAACAAGTATTAATTAAAAAAGTAAATATAAGAATAAAAGTAAACACTTATCTAAAAATTCTCTCCACAAGACTCAGGAAGTTCCTCTAAAACTTTAACTCTTCACTAAACTAATCCTCAAAGTGGATCTCCCAACTCCGATGACTCAAAATAAGTCAAACTTCAATAAAAACTAAACTTAAAAGAATGAAAAGAAGTGGGAAGAAGAAGACTTCACTCCGACCCTTTTCTCCTTTCTAGTCTCTACTCCTACTCTTAATAAAAACTCTCGCAAAATAAAAGTAAAATAATGTAAAAACTTGCAAGTGAAAGAACCCTTCAAAAGGCAAAGGAAAAGCTCTTTTTCTACTCTCTACTCCTACTCCTAATGAAAACTCTCTTCAAAATGCAAAGGAAGAGCTCTTAATCTATCCTAAGACTCTCTTTAAATAGTAAACCAAAATGTACCTTGGTGTCTCTTAAAAATGTGTCCAGATTCAATGTATCCACCAAAGATTGCACCCCTTCATTCAAACTTGCCTTCCAAAGGAAGTTATGGAAGTTACCACGAGGAGTTGCATCCCATCCCCTTTTGAAATTGGCGCCAAGTTCATTTGAATTTCGATTTTTAACTGTGGCGGTTAAGCGCCGGCCTAGCGGCGCTTAGCCACCAGTGCCTAAATTTTTGTTTTTCATCTTTTTTTGCTCCAAATTTGATCCAATTTTGCTCCTTTCATCATGACCATCCATTTTCATCATATCTGCAAGAAAAACACAAAATACCTTCCATTAAAGTGTAATATCATTAAAAATAGGTATAAAAATGTGCATAAAAATACTATATATTTTAGGTGTATCAAAATCCCCCAAACTTAAAATGTTACTTGTTCTCAAGTGACAGTTAATCTCATAGAACATTTTAGAATGCAAATTATGTAATGATTTTCTTAGGAAGATAACAAAATTTTGTTCTAGAAATGGAATAGTCCAATTTAGAAAAAAAATTTAGTAATTAAAACCAACTTAAAGTTTAGAAAGTTCTTAAGTAAAAGAATATGACAAATATAAGTTTCTATATTTTCAGAAATATTTGTAGATTCTTCAAAATATAGGACTCAAACACTTATTTTTCTCACTTAAAAATCTTTATTTGAAAATAATTTTACTTACTATATTATAACCTTAAGCTTAAGATTTTCTCTGAAATTATATTTTAAACTTTAGGTATGAAACCAATTTTTTATTAGGCCCTTAAATCCTCAAGCTTCTCCTCCCTTTTCATATACTATTTTTCACTTTTTCTTTTCTTTTCTTTTTTCTTCTTCCTTTTTTTTTCATTTTTTTTATAAGGCAAGGATTACTATATCTGGATAGGCCTTTAATGATTTTGAATTCCACCCTTCCATTTAAAATAAAGGTCAGATATACATCTTTCACTTAAAAATCATAATAATAATATTTAAAAATTACTCTTCAATAAAATAAATTTAAGCTTTGAAGAATAAAAGTCAAATCTTCTATTTATCCAAAAATACAAAACTTCTTACTAAAGATAGTTTAACTTTATTTAACGCCTCTTCATTAAGAAAATTTTAACTTTAAGTTTTTCATGATTACTATAAATTTTAACTAAATTCTTTTATTCATTTCTATATTAAAAATTTTTGTTCCTCTAATATAACTTCATGTACATAATTATTCTCAATAAAAAATAAGATTTATTTTTAAGTATTCTTCAGAATAAAATAAAATTTTAGGTTTTTGAAAATCTTTGTTTTTAAAATCCCCCCAAAACTTAAATATTTAGTTAAGATAAAACATTTAAGCATAAGAAATGATACATGGGTGAGAAATAAAAACTGACATATCATGCCTGCAGGAATTTTTAATATCCTAATATGCAAGTATAACAATTTAAATAACAGGAGTAAAATGAAATCAAATTTAGTTTTTCAAAATAATTTTTTATACAAAGAAAAGTAAAAATTTCAAAAAGACTTCTACAGTAGTGGAGGTTTTCAAAGAAAATACACACTAACTAAAATAACACACTGATACAGATAACATATGATAGTGGAATTTGAAAAATTTTAAACATACAGTTTCCTAAGTAGAAGTTCCCAATAGTGGTTTATAATCTCCTAACAGTTTTTGAATTAAAGTACACACTACTAAAAACTCTGACATAACATACATATTAAAACATTTACTATTACACATCACTACCACAAAGCAACATATAAAACATCAATACAAACAACAACAATACATCTGAATATGCATAACGTAAAAAATAATACAAACTACAATCTTACATACTATCCAGGTTCATATCACAACACAATGATCAAACTAAATATTAAACAAAACATACATGCATCAACAACAACA
This sequence comes from Papilionanthe hookeriana x Papilionanthe teres, assembly GCA_022702705.1. NCBI lineage: Eukaryota > Viridiplantae > Streptophyta > Magnoliopsida > Asparagales > Orchidaceae > Papilionanthe > Papilionanthe hookeriana x Papilionanthe teres. Next base: position 41,624,960 of record CM040429.1, on the reverse strand, counting down.
CCACAACGAAAACAAATAACACTAACCTACTCATCATCCTCATCATCATCATCATCCTGCTCGTTCCAATCCCTAGATCACACATAAGGTATGTAGAATGGATGAGGGGGCATCTCAGCACTCTGATCACCTCTAATCAGTCTATCCAAATATTGCTGATAACTCTCCTCATACTCATCATGTTTCACAATATATCTTTCTACATAATCCATCTTACCATCCATATCTTTCAGATGCTCTCGAGTAAGACTCACTTTTTTCAAAATTTTCTTAATAAACCAGTCTGTGAATCAGTAGATGATGAAGCATGTGAAGTAGAAGCACGAGAAGTAGATGCAGCAGAAGCAGAAGTAGTAGAAGCCCTACCAAATCCTCCTCTCCAACCAAACTCTGAATGTACAGTGTAAGCACCAATGTTTACACTGGTAGTTGGTCTCAATGGCTGAAGAAACTCTTCCCAGGTTTCAAACTTCACTCCAGATCGTTCACATAATGAATGAATCAATGAAGGAAATCCCATACCTGCAGTCGTGGTTGATCTAGCACAGTTCAAAACATAACCATAAATTATACCTCCAATGTCAATAGGCTTCCCTTTGCTGAATACAATGGTTCAACACAGCTCTTTCTCTCGTTACTTCACTAGTATGACTCGAAGGTAACAACTTAGATGAGATAAAATAATGCCACGCCTTAGAAATGACATTCAATTTGGAAGCAGGAAAGTTCACTCTTCTATCATTTGTTATTTTCCATAATCCTCTTCCATCAGTCAGAAATTCCATGATCTCATCTAATTCCCCTTCCGTAAGATAATAGTTAAAATAAAAACAGAAAATGTCATGAGGTAGTCCATAAAAAGTGTTGATTTCCCCAGAAGAAAAGTTGACCTTATGCCTCCTAACCATCACTTGATTCTCTTCTGCAGCAGGCAAATTTGCATAAAATTCTCTGACCATAGAAATGACAGCAACAGCGGAGAAGCAACAGTAATTCTCTCAGTTCCTTCTAGCAATCATATCTTCAATCACCTCTCCTGGTTTACTAAACACACACTCAGGAATCAACTTACGTGACTGCAATGGATCGACGTCTCGTTCCTCAGCCCTCATACTAACAAATTTGTCAGAATCAAATCTTGTCTTTTCTCGTGCACGCTTTGACTTTGGAGCCATCTCTAAAAATTCACGAAAAATTCACCATAAATTCCAAAATAAAACTAAACTTGTTAAATTATCTTCCAAAAGATATTTTCACTAAATCCAACCAATTTCTCAAGTTTTTCCTCAAATTTTTACCATGAATAGTGATTTTAAGATTTTCCAAAATGTACTCAAAATACATGGTGAAAATAAAAAATTTTTACTTAGGAGTAGTGCTCTTACCTCAAGGAATCCAAATCTAACAATTTTTGTTGAGATCGGCTCTTAAATGATCCATAATATGATGCCCTAGGCTCCTCTTTTGCGATAAACTGAAGGTTGAAGACGATAGGGCGGTTTAAAAATGGCAATTTTGGGGTTTTTAACTGTTGGGAACCAATCGCCTAAGAGCGAACTCTCAGTGCTTAGCCGCGAAATTTGGCGCTTAAGCGCCGGCACTCTGGCGCTTAGTCGCGAATACCTAGATTTTCACAATTAAGGTATATGCACTAAATCACTTGGTTAATCACGCTTAATTACTCCAAAATAATTATTTCTTCCCCATAAATCTTCCAATATTCCAAATCAAAATTTAATATCCATTGATTCAACACAAATTTCACAAAAACACAAACTTTTATTAAAACAGACATAATACTTAATACAATTCTAGAATTTTTATCCACACATAAAGGATGAAATTCTCTAAATACAAGAGACTTTAATCTCAAACTGATAAGTATACATCTCTATAATGTAACCATCACATCATCAGGCTTAGTTAATACTTAAATATAAACACTAAACACACCAAACTTAACACACAAAAACACTAAACATAACACACAAGAACATTAAACAAATAAGAATAAAGCACTCTTATTTCCATTCTCCATTAGGCGGATTATATCCCGAACCATTATGATTGTCATTTGACCCTTCTGGAATATAAATCTTATAAAACGGGCAATAATTGGTCATTTTTAAATCATCTTCTTCAATCCATTTGTTATTCATAAAACATCGCCTTATCTGCTTCTTCCACGTACCTTGAATGACTGAATTGCATCTTGAGTTGTCATCCCATGTGCTCTAACTGTAAGTTAGTTTCATTGATCTTTGCTTCCATTGAAGTCACTCGGGCTTCAATATTTGCAATCATTTCTGCAATACCTTGAATACTAACAGCGAGATATCCATTGAATAATTCTTTAGCACTATCACTAATGAACTTACTTTTGTCAGAATCTTGCTTCTTCTTCATCTCATTCTCCCAGGAAGACATGATGCACTCAAAACTATCTTCTTAAGACTCTTAAATGAAAATATGACTTGGGGCAATTGTTTCTCTTAAATCAGGTCCTTTTTAAAGACTTGGGAAGTGCTAAATCTGCCCAAGACGTTTTAAAACTCCAAAATAACTTCCAAAACTACTCCCCCACGATCTAGGCTTCTAGAACCTCATTTTTCACATTTTTTATAACTGCGGCGCCTAAGAGCCAACCAGTCGGCGCTTAGCCGCTAGTGCTCAATTTAGCACAGGTCTGATAAGTGTCCAAATTTTCATTCTGACTTCTCTAAATCATCAATTAAGGTCAAATAAACTCTACTATAGTTTAAAAACTCCAAATTAGTACCACTAAAAACATAAAAATAAACTAAACAAAGCAAACAAAGCACACAAAACAAACATAAAGCAAAGCACACCGATAATTATGGGTTGCCTCCCACAAAGCGCTTGTTTTAACGTCTTTAGCCAGACATACCCAGAACTCATTCTGAGTGACCCAACATCAAAGTATTATTAGATTTAGATTTATTAACTGAAAAATATGGTTTAATTCTATGTCTGTTAACTTAAATATTTTTCCAGTTTTAGGATCTTGAATATCTACAGCTCCATAAGAATAAACTTTTATCACAATAAATGGACCCATCCACCTGGACTTAAGTTTTCCAGAAAATATTCTCAATCTAGCAGTATACAGTAAAACATTTTATCCTGGTATAAGAGTTTTAGAAAGAATCTTCCGATCATGCCATAACTTCATATTTTCCTTATAAATCTTAGCATTTTCATAAGATTCATTCCTTATTTCTTCAAGCTCATTCAATTGCACTAATCTCCTTTCAGCAGTATCTTTCAAATTATAATTGAACTCTTTAATAGCCCAGTATGATTTATGCTCAAGTTCAAAAGGTAAATGACAAGCTTTTCCAAAAATCAGCCTATATAGGGACATTCCTATAGGTGTTCTGTAAGCAGTCCTATAGGCCCACAAAGCATAATCCAGTTTGATTGACCAATCCTTTCTATTTGGACTAACAGTTTTTTACAATAATCTTTTAATTTCACAATTGGATAATTCAACCAAACCACTTATCTGCGGATGATAAGCAGTAGCAATGCGATGATTAATATGATATTTCTTTGCTAACTTCCCAATAATTGCATTTCTAAAATGACTTCCCCCATCAGTTATGATTACTCTTGGTATTCGAAATCTGCAAAATATATTATTTTCTAGAAACTTTGCAACACTTTGAGCATCACATTGAGGTAAAGCAATAGCTTTAATCCATTTGGAAACATTGTCTACTGCTACCAAAATATAAACATTTCCAAAAGATGGTGTAAATGGTCCTATAAAATCTAGTCCCCAAACATCAAATATTTCAACTTCCGACATGTAAATGAGGGGCATCTCATTTCTTCTAGAAATATTGCCTACATGCTGACATCTAACACAATTTTTAATATAAACATTCACATCCTTAAAAATTGTAGGCCAATAAAATCCTGATTGTAATATTTTATATGCAGTTTTATCACTTCCAAAATGTCCCCCATAATTAGAATCATGAAATATTTGAATAATTTCATAAGTCTCTTCCAAAGGTACACATCTTCAAATTATAAGATCCTTTCCTTGTTTATATAAAATGGGTCATCCCAAAAATAAGTCTTAGCATCTGACAGAAATTTCTTCTTTTCTTGGTATGTCAAATCATAGGGTATAATATTACTAACAATAAAGTTTACTATGACTGCATACCACGGAACACGCAATTCTTTAACAGTGAACAGTTTTTTATCAAGAAAATGTTCATTAATTTCTTCAATATCATAGAGAGATTTTTCAATTTCAAGCCTGTATAAATGATCAGCAATTTGATTATCAGAACTCTTCTTATCTACTATCTCAAAATCAAATTCTTGTAAAAGAAGAATCCATCTTATCAGTCTCGATTTTGCATCATTTTTCTTCATTATATATTTAATAGTAGAATGATCACTATGCACCACACATTTAGTTCTAATTAAATATGATCGAAATTTATCAAAGGCAAATACTATAGCTAATAACTCTTTCTCAGTGGTAGTATATATAATTTGAGCTTCATTAAGAGTTTAACTGGCATAATAAATTACTTTGAAAATTTTAGCATATTTCTGACCTAAAACAGCACCAATAGCATAATCACTATCATCACACATTAATTCAAAAGGTTTTTCCCAATTTGGTGAAATTATTACAGGTGCGGTGATTAATTTTTCTTTTAATGTTTCAAAGGCATTGAGGCAATCATCATCAAAATTAAAAATTACATCTGTTTCCAATAAATGACATAAAGGTTTTGTAATCTTTGAAAAGTCTTTGATGTAACACCTGTAGAATCCAGCATGTCCTAAAAAACTTCTAATTCCCCTTACATTGGTTGGGCAAGGTAAATTAGATATAACTTGAATTTTTGCAGGATCTACCTCCAAACCTTTTTCTGAAATCTGATGTCCCAAAATAATTCCTGCTACTACCACAAATTGGCATTTTTCCTAATTAAGGACCAAATTAGTTTCTTCACAGCGTTTTAGAACTTTAGATAGATGTTCTAAACATGATTCAAATGAAATTTCAAAAACTGAAAAGTCATCCATAAAAACTTCAATCCTCTTTTCAATTAAATCACAAAAAATAGCCATCATACATCTCTGAAATGTAGCAGGGCATTACATATACCAAAGGGTATTCTTCTAAAAGTAAACGTACCATAAGGACTGGTAAACGTAGTTTTCTCTTGATCCTCAGGAGCAATTTGAATTTGGTGATAACCAGTATATCCATCCAGAAAATAAAAGTATTTATGCTCAGCCAGTCTATCCAACATTTGATATAGAAAAGGGAGTGGAAAATAATCTTTCCTTGTGGCAAGGTTTAATTTTCTATAATCAATGCATATTCACCACCCAGTAACTTTTCTTGTTGGTATCATTTATTCTTTTCATTAACAGTCACAATTACTCCTCCTTTCTTAGGAACACAGTGAATAGGACTAACCTATGCACTATCTGAAATAGGGTAGATAATTCCAGCATCCAACCATTTTAAAATTTCTTTCTTAACAACGTCTTTCATAATAAGATTTAATCTCCTTTGGGGATTGGCCCGTTGTTTGCAATTATCTTCCATAAGAATTCTGTGCATATAAATTGAAGGACTAATTCCTTTAATATCAGCAATTGTCCATCCAAAGGCTTTTTTGTGCTTCTTCAAAATTTCAAGCAAACTCTCTTCTTCTTTTTCAGTTAATTGAGAGGAAATTATAACAGGCAAGGTTGAGGATTCACCTTGAAAAACATACTTCAAATTATCAGGAATCATTTCTAGCTCAAGTTTAGGAGGTTTTTCAATTGATGGACCATAAGATTCATCTTTTTCAGTCATATCCAACATTTCAAAACTTTCATGAACATACTTTAAATCTTCCTCTTGAAAATCTTCAGAATCAAATAACTCCTCTTCTTGCTTATATTCCAATTCTTCTCTTTCAGCTTTCTCTTAATAAGTTGATTTGAAATGACATTCACTTAGATATTCAATAACATCCATCCTATAACACTCATCTTCTTTCCCTCTAGTAGGATATTTCATCAATTTTTAAATATTAAATGTAACAGTCTGATCATTAACCCTCATCGTTAATTCCCCTTTTTGCACATCCCCAAAATTATGGGTATCTACTTATCTTCCTCCATATCTATACAATGAAATCCACAAGAAAAATAAATTGATCCACTTTTACCAAAACATCTTCTATAACTCCTTTAGGATATGTGATCGAACGATCAGCTAATTGCAAAGTTACAATAGTTGGGGTTATTTCTCCTAGTTCCAGTCTTTTGAATATTGATAGAGGCATAAGGTTAATGCTTGCACCTAAATCACATAAAGCTTTTCCACAGGATCTTTCTCCGATTGCACATGAAATTGTGAAACTACCAGAATCTTTAAGTTTTTCAGGAAGCTTTTTCTGAATTATCGCACTACACTCCTCACTAAGTGCAACAGTCTCATTTTCTTCAAACTTCCTCTTTTTATTAAGAATATCCTTCATAAATTTTGCATAGCTTGGCATTTGTACTAGGCCTTCAGCAAATGGAATATTAACGGTAAGCTTCTTTAATATCTCCAAGAATTTTGAAAATTTCTTATCCAACTTTTGTTAACAAAGTCTCTGAGGAAATGGATGTGGTGGTTTTTCTAAATCAACCTTAGGTGCAGAAATAGGTCTTTCAAAACCTTTTGGAGAGTCCTCTTTAGGTCTTTCAATCTCTTCTTTCTCTACTTCAGTTTCTTTTTGAACTCTACCTTCCAATTCTTTTCCACTTCTCAGCTGAATTGCTTTTACTTGTTCTTTATTCTTTTCTCTTGGATTCACTTCAGTATTACTTGGAAGCTTTCCTTGGGATCTATTACTTAAGGCATTTGCAATTTGTCCCAATTGATTTTTCAATATTTCTGATGGTTACTCCTTGAATTTTTAATTGATTTCCCATATGTGATACTACTTCTTCCATAGACAACTTCTTCTCTTTATTTTGTAAAGCATTGCTATAACTTGAAGGATAAGTTAATCTATTATTATTATTACCTTGGTTGTTCCAATTCCCCAACGAGTTTACTTGGTGGTTCCCCCATTGTTGATTAACACCATCCTGATTATTGTTATTCCAGTTAAAATTTGGATGATTCTTCCAACCTGGGTTATAATAATTGGAATATGAGTTGTTAGGTTGATTATAGCATTCACAGTTTCTGGTGAAAAATAAGAATCAACCATTTAGCGTAATGAATTTTCTTTAATCATGAGATTTGGCTGAGAAAAATTCATCTCAAATTGGTCTATCTTCCTTGATACAGCAACAACTTGATTTGCTAACATTGTAAAAGCATCATTTTCATAAAAGCTGACTACCTTTCTAGGATTTAACCTTTCAGAAGGCCATTGAAAATTATTAGTAGTCATTTCTTCAATTAAAGCATAAGCATCAGAAAATGGTTTAGAAATTAATGATTCACCAGCAATAGCATCGATGATTGATCTAAGAGATCCAACTAATCCATTATAAAAAGTTTGAATTATTAACCAATCCGGTATCGCATGATGTGGACATTTCCTGAGAAGATCTTTAAATCTTTCCCATGCTTCATATATTGATTCCCCTTCAAACTGACAAAAATATGTTATATCATTTCTCAACTTAGCAATCTTAGATGGTGTAAAATATTTAGCAATGAACTTTTGTGACAGTTCACCCCAAGTTCTTATTGATCCAGGTGGTAATGAATGTAACCATATTTTAGCTTTATCCCTTAGTGAGAAAGGAAAATGTCTAAGTCTAATAGCATCATCCGAAACACCATCATATTTAAAAGTAGCACACAACTATAGAAAATTAGCAAGATGCAAATTAGGATCTTCATTTGTTGCTCCCCCAAACTGATTATTAGACACCATTTGGATAATAGCAGGCTTAAGCTAAAAAGAAATAGCAGCTACAACAGGGTTTTGAATACTACCACGAAATTCATCTACTACTGGGTTAACATAATCTCTTAAAGGTCTTAATTCTTGATGGATGCTTACATTTTGATTTTGATGATTTGCCATTTCTTGAATATTTTTATCTTTTTCTGTATTTTTACTTTTCTTTTATTTTTTTGATAGTTCTTTCTAATTCAGAATCGTAAGACACATGTCCCTCAGAACCTGAACTACGAATACAACAATAAAATAAAACAAAACACTGCACAGTAACTAAAACAAAGAAAAGTAAAAATTTAAAATTTCTTAATTCTCTTTAAAATGCCATTTAATTATTTTCCCCGGCAACGGCGCCAAAAACTTGGGCCACGAGGAATATATGTGCGCCAAAAACTTGACTCCACCCCAAATATATGTGCTGATGATTTAGATTTTAAAATTATGAATTTATAATATGGGATACTACATAAGTATACATATCGTTTATCAAGTAATATAGGACTTTCTGATTAAGCCCCGAGATATCGAACCCACAGGGAAAATTTGAAAATCTTTAAAGGAATCAAAAAATTATCTTTTTACTCTTTTTTTATGGCTTTTGAAAGTATGTCTTGATTTTGAAAAGATTTAAAAGTTGATTTGTCTTTTGAAATTTCCTTAAGAAAATGTTAAGCAAGAAATTAAATTATAATAACTAATAACATTGTATATAAAACACTATTAACTAGAATATCTTTTTCTTTCCTTTTATGAAGTAGTAATAAATATTAAAGTATTGTTGTGGAAGTATTTAAATTTGTTGTGACAGATAGAAGCAAATGTGTTCTTTACCCTTACTTGGTTCTATAAAGAACATAGGTTAATTTGAAATTTTTATCATTTTGAACATGGTTAGGCAGGGAAGATACCAGTATCTCACTCTAGAATTCCCTCGATTCCCACCAACTGGGGCTAACTTCTCATAACAAAACTCAAAATTTCAAACCAAATTAGGGGGTTTTTAGCTTGTCACTCTAAAATCCTCTAATTTTACTCCCTTCCAAAAAAATATCCTCTAATATTACACAATTATATGCACTACAATTCTCACCCATATAATTGCAAGTGATTCTTGCTAACTTTTATGAGATAATACCGCATTGGATCTTACATAATCTCAAGAAATTCTACAACTTAACAGGCCAAATTAAGAAGTAAACAAAGTTTTCAGAATCAATCTTCACAACTTCTTCCAACTTTTAAACACTTATACTTTCCACAATAATTCTCAATAAATTAATTACTTCTCCATTTAAGAAAGAAAAAGATAAAGTAAACTACTCAAAATGAATTGAGAAAATACAAAAAAACATTGATTTGAAATTAAAAACCATATGAAAAACAACAAACAAAAACAAGTATTAATTAAAAAAACTAAATGTAAGAATAAAAGTAAACACTTATCTGAAAATTCTCTCCACCAGACTCAGGAAGTTCCTCTGAAACTTTAACTCTTCACTAAACTACTCCTCAGAGCAGATCTCCCAACTCCGATGACTCAGAATAACTTTAGACTTGAATAAAAACTAAACTTAAAAGAAAGAAAAGAAGTGGGAAGAAGAAGACTTCACTCCGACCCTTTTCTCCTTTCTACTCTCTACTCCTACTCTTAATAAAAACTCTCGCAAAATAAAAGTAAAATAATGTAAAAACTTGCAAGTGAAAGAACCCTTCAAAAGGCAAAGGAAGAGATCTTTTTCTACTCTCTACTCCTACTCTTAATGAAAACTCTCTTCAAAATGCAAAGGAAGAGCTCTTAATCTTTCCTAATACTCTCTTTAAATAGTAAACCAAAAGGTGCCTTGGTATCTCTTCAAAATGTGTCTAAATTCAATGTATCCACCAAAGAATGCACTCCTTCATTGAAACTTGCCACCCAAAGGAAGTTATAGAAGTTACCACCAAGAGTTGCATCCCATCCCCTTTTGAAATAGGCTCCAAATTCATTTGAATTTTGATTTTTAACTATGACGGCTAAGCGCCGGCCCAGCGACGCTTAGCCGCCAGTGCCCAAATTTTCATTTTTCATATTTTTTTGCTCCAAATTTGATCCAGTTTTGCTCCTTTCATCATGAACATCCATTTTCATCATATCTACAAGAAAAACACAAAATATCTTCCATTAAAGTGCAATATCATTAAAAATAGGTATAAAAATATGCATAAAAATATTATATATTTTAGGTGTATCAACTATGTAAAAAATTATAACTTATGGAAGTGAGTTTTATTTAAAGATTTCTAAAGATTTCTTCCTATAAATTCGATAGGGAAACTTTAGAAATATTTTGAATAACTCAGGTTAAAACTTTAAATGTAGGAATATCTTTTAGTCGAGTCTAAGAGTTTTGTTTTTCTATTCATTTCAAGAATAACTGTAATTTTTCATACTGAGGATGCTTAGAAAAATTTACTAAAAAAGAATTTCATAAGAATTATATTATAAATGATGTTAATACTTTAAAAGTAAGTTCAAAAATATAATTAAATCTGTTTCCTTAAGATGATTCAAGGGAAGCCAATTTGCTTCTCCTAACATATATTTTTTTTCTTTCCATTTTTCTTTTTCTTTTGAATTTTCTTTTCTTTTTATTTTAGGATCATTTTCAATCCTTTCTTTTCTTTTCTTTTCTTTTAATTTGAGGATTACAATATCTTGATAGCCTTTAATGATTTTGAACTTCGCCATCCTCTTCTTAAAGTTTAAAACTTCTCACATTTTTCTTACTTGATAAATATGTATTAACTTTAAAAAGAATTTTCATAGAGTCTGAATTATTTCTTTTTAAGTGTAAATCTATGATCCTTAATATTTCAAAAATATAATTTCCTTTACGTTGAATAGTAAAAGCATAATATTATACTCTTATACTAATTATCTTAACCATAGAACTAACCTTTATTATTAAAAACTTTTACTTGCGTCTGCTATGACATTTATAAAATCAGAAATATAGTTATATAAAGCTAACCCACATATCACAGGTCTTGTTAAAATAACTTTAAAGATATAGTTTATTGAGAAAAAATTAGGTTTAGTTTTAAAATTTTTTCTCTGTTCCCATAAACTTAAATTGTTTATTAATTTGAAACAGTACAGTTCATGGAGAAAGAGAGAAAATTTTGAATGTCTTAAACAGAAGAATAGTACAGGTGCAAATAGTAAAGTAAAGACTACGCTAACACACAGACATTATAAACTGAAATAATAATAAGTAAGCAATTACACAATAAATGAAAAAGCGTGCAACACAATAGTCCAACATTAATGCATGAAGAAACTACAAAGGAAATCCAAATAAAATATCTAAAGTAAGGTAAAGTAAATCAGAATAAAGTCTCTAATCATCCTCCTCCTTCTCCTCATCATCATCAATATCAACATCCTCCTCCATCTCTCCACCACTCATGTATGGAAAAAATATGGGGCATGAAAGAAATTCAACTGAATGATCACCCCTCAAATAGTTCACCAGAGTCTCATTAAAGGTGGCATCATAACCAACTCTCCCTTGTACATATTTATCATTATGATCCAAGCGTGCCTCTAAATTTCTCATCTGAGTTTGCAAAGATAAAATATCTCCTTGTGTTGACCTCACTTTTGTTGGGATCTAGTCTTTCTTTAGATGAACCTAGGATCTAGCCATAGGACTTTGCTGGTGACTATCTTAGAAGACTAGTGATGGAACCCTCCCCCTTAGAAATTTAAAATGCTTCTTTGCTTCACTTGTAGTTTCATAGGCTTAAGGCTAACCTCTAGCACTTAGTAGGACGAGGATAAGTATTAGGAAGCTCAAGGTGAGTCCCCTATAGGATGGTCAAGCCTTAGGGTACATCCTGGGTGATATGGTTTTAGTTAAGCTAGCTCACACTCTCACACCTACACTACACTTACACTCACTACTCGAAACCCTAAAATGAACTTCCTCAACTTGATCCCCCTACTCTTTTGGAAACTCATGTGGGTGGTTCCCCAAGCTGTTAGCCCTAGGCTAAGAATTGGCTAGGATCATCACTTAAGGATCCAAAATGGATTTTCCTTGGTGTCATGGGTTAAAAGGGTTGGCATCCTTCAATTAACCTTAATTTTACCAAATTCCAACTTTGACCTTCTTAGCCACTAAACTTCCCCCAAATTAACCAAAATACCCCTAAACTCTAATTTTGACCAAAATTCCCAAAATTGCCCAAATTACTCAATTCCCTTCAAAAATCATTCCAAAATGTTCCCCATCACCCAAATTGACCAAAATACTCTAAATTGACCAAAATTCCCAAAATTACCCAAAATGACCAAAAGGCCCCTCATATTCCAAAAATTCAAAAAATTCTCAAAGTTTCCAAAATAATTCCAAATAATCACAAAATCAATTTGAATCACTTCATTGAGCCTAATTTGACCAAATTGATCTATTTTGACCAAAAAACCTAACTTGCCCCTTTAAGCCCAAAATGCTCAAATTGCCCCCAATGTCCACCCAATTGACTTCAGCCCTGCCAATTTCAATTCCAAATAAAATTTCATCTTGTACAATCTTAATCTAAACCAAATGCAATTCCAATTGAACCAATTTAAAACCCAATTTTACCCCAAATAAAAAGCCCCAATTTTGACAACGAACCGTAATTCCCCCAAATTAAACTTTGTGATCAAGTCAATTTCCCCAAAATTGAATTCTAAACTCTTCCTAACATTCCTACGAACTAAATTGGTCCACCAATTTACCCACATTTTAACTCAAATCTCATCCAAATCCAACCCAAGCCAAAATATACAATTTTTCCTCGAATTAATCATATGCTCCAATGTCACCAAATTGAATGCCCTAATCCATTTCAATCTAATTATTGTTTAAAACTCTTCAAAGTCATTCCTTAGACTAATTGGAACCATCAATTAAATCATAGCCCAACCCTAGCCTAACTTAAACACAAGTAATACCCACTTTCCCTAAAGTTGACCCCAAGCTAAATTTCACCAAATTAAACTACCAAATCAATTCAAAATCAACCAAATCCTCTTCCAAACTCTTCATGACAATTAGTCAAACCAATTTGATGAATCACTTGACCCAAAAATCTAACCCAAATCCAACCTAGTCCAAGTCCAAGCTAATGACTAAAATTTAAACCCAAGACTTAAGCTCGCCCAAATCAAGCTAAATATAGTAAGCCAAGCCCATCTGAACTAAGAATTGGACCCTAGGGTCTAGTCAAGATCCACCTAGCCTAACCTAATTGAGCCATGGACCAAGGGTCCCCTATATTGGGGGGTCCCTGATCCACTTTAAAAATTACTTATTTTTAGTGTAGATTTCATGCTAACTTTATGCACATTTTTAAAGATATTACACTTTAAAGGAAGGAATTTTACATTTTTTTCTTCAAGTATAAAAATATGATTTTAGAGAAAATCCAGCAAAAACTATGCAATTTTGAGCCAAAATAAGCAAGGAAGAAAATTCTAACATAGTACATATTGATATGTCTTTCTATGCTTAATATCTTTTATATTTATGACAAGTTTTTGAATGAAATTATACTTTTGAGAAAGATTTTTTTGTCTATCTTGTAGGTGAAGATGTTAGGAACACAATGCAACTGAAATGGGTCGAAACGGAGTTGAAACAGAGCCAAACGGAGCAAACAGTGGAGCTGCGCACAGGGTGGCACCTAGGCCCCAAACCTAGCGCCTAGGCGCCAGTGATGACGAGAAAACGGCTCCTAGGAGCAAGGATCAAGTCCTAGGCGCTAGAATCATCCAAAAATGGTTATTAGACGGATTTTGACAACTTTGGAAGTTATTTTGACGGTGTTAAGTAGTTTATAGACCTTCTAGAAGACTGGAAGTTACTCCTAATATATAGGACACGTGGTACAATACATCTGGACACATTAGAATAGTTTTAATAGCAAAGAAGTGCGACCCAAAGTGAAGGGGTACAAAGACTTGGTCACAGGAGTCTGGCGCCTAGGCGCTAGAGTCAGTTTCTAGAAGATTCAATGAATGTGGACTACTTTTGAAGAGGTACCTTAAGCAACCCTTGTCCATTTTTAGAGCTCTATAAATAGGAGATACTTCTACAGGAAAAAGAGCCTCTCTTGCCTCTCTCTTATCTCTCTCTCTCTCTATCCCACTCTCTTTCTGCTTCCTTAGTCATTTTAGAGTCATTTTATAGTCATAAAGATATAGATTTGTACATCTTATGGAGAGATTGGTGAGGGATTTTGAGATATTTATGTAAGGGATGTACGAGCGACGCATGGATTGGTGGGAGACTTTGGTGGAGAGATCTTTTTCTTTCCTTCAGAGGGAAAAAGCTAAGTATTGTGTTATTCATTCTCTTGTAATTGTTGTAAGCACTTTCTAGTGGATTTTTTTTGTTTTAAATCAAGTTTTCTGTAGTGATTTATCCATGCATTGTAAGTGATTTTCTTTACTCTTTCTTTTAATATGAAGTAGTGGCATGTGTAAGAAAATTATTTTTATGATAGAATTATCTATTAGATGCTTCTAGGTGACAGATAGTTGTTTAAATATAATAGAATACTAATGAAATAAGTTTCTTGTTGGCACTTAATTTATTACATAATTCTATCAATTCTTTTACTTCTTATGCCATTATTTTCATTTAATTTTATTTTGTAATGAAATAGATTCATGTTTAGGAATTAAGATTTGCTTAAATATTTTCTTATTAAATTATGGTGATGATATTCATACCGGATCTTCATTTACTTTTCAAATTGATCACTTGTATTGTTAAAACCTGTTGAATAATTCTGAGACCTATCCGGAGATGAGTTCTTAACTAGTAGATATCACATGAATCCTTGGGTAATCGAAGGCTTTATGCAGGTTATTCAAGGTGAAGTGCAAATAAATAGGAATATATTGCTTATTGGGCATAGAATTGATTAGATTTTAGAGCGACAGACTAAATTCTAATTAATTGGTCTATAGAAAGGGAACGAGTCACTGGTAGGGCCGACCATAGCCACCTTTGGACATCTAGTAGTGTGAGCCTAGATTAACCCATTCTACTAATAAAACACCCTGAACAAATCTATAGATTAACCAATGTTCTTTACATCTGGACCAAAGGGTAAAGAATAGGTTTGCTTCTATTTGGCACTACTACATAAAATTCTAAGCATTTATTTCCTACTCTTTATCTATATAATTGCAAGAGAAATGTAGTCTTTAACATCTCAAAATTCTTCAAACCAATTTATCCATAAGTTATCTTTTTATTTAAGAACTTTATTTAGGATTAGTTATTAAAAAAAACCATTTTAATCGAAATTCCAAATTTAGGCCTTATAGAAATAGACTGGAATTAGCCTAAAGGATTTCTTACCTAGCTTCTCTATGGGATCGATACTGGGGTTATAAAAGAAAACCTTATATTACTTGAAATGATATGTATACTTACGTAGTACCCCTAGTGTGTAAAATATTTTCTAAAATTTATAGCATTATAATTTTATACACCAGCCGCTATTTATAAATTGGGTCAAGTTTTTGGCCATCTTTTGGAAGCAAAAATTACTGCGTTATTGCGGGTTGGGTAAAGTTTTTGGCGCTGTTGTCGGGGAAGCTTCGGTATGAACTTTAGGAGAATTTTAGTTGAAATAATTAAGTTTAGACTTGGAAAACTGTAGTGTCGTAGAAACTATTTTTGTGTGAAATGGTGTTCATGAAAATGTTTTGTTGTGAAGAATATATTTCATATATTATTTGTTTAATTGTTAATGTATTGTTTGTTGTGCTATGTATGCAAAACAAAGGATCTATAAGACTTGTGCCTTATGATCCCAAGTTTGAAAAAAATAAAAAAATAAAAATATAGAAAGAAATCGAAAATTGGAAATGGAAATGGAAAACTTTCAGATAATAACTTGGAAAATCATCATACTTCATTGAGGGATTACGTAAATCCTACGACAGATGAAATTCACTCAAGTATACAAAACCCTGTCATAGAAGCTGACTCGTTTGAAATAAATCCTGAGATTATCCAACTGGTGTAGAATAATCAGTTTGGGGGAACTCCTTTGGAGGATCCCTATTTACACTTATCTAGTTTTCTAGAGCTTTGTGCTACATTTCGTTATAACGGTATGTCTGACGATGCTGTTAAGCTAAGGCTTTTTCCTTTCTCACTAAGGGATAAGGCTAAAATATGGTTATACTCATTAGCACCTGGTTCTATTAAAATTTGGGAGGAGTTAACTCAGAAATTCCTAGCTAAGAATTTTCCACCTTCATGGACTACTAAACTTTGAAACGATATTATCTCATTTTGTCAATATGAAGGAGAATCAATATAAGAAGCCTAGGAAAGATTTAAGGAACTCCTAAGAAAGTGTCCACATCATGCTCTGCCCGATTGGTTAATCATTCAAACTTTTTATAATGGGTTAGTAGGATCCCTTAGGCCATTTATTGATGGTGCTGTTGGTGGTTCATTAATGTCAAAATCATTTGATGAAGCGTATGCATTAATTGAAATAATGACTACAAATGAATTTCAATGGCCCTCTGCAAGGGTAAGTCATAAAGTTGTAGCTAGTATTCATGATACAGATGTGATTACAATTCTTGCATCTCAGGTTGCTGCAATATCAAGGAAGTTGGACCAATTTGGATGAACCAACCTCAATTTACTTCTTTAAGTGAGGAAAGTTCATTAAGGTGTATAATTGATTCTAACTTATCATATGATGCTTTAAATACTATAAATAACCCATATTCTAACTTTTACAACCCGTGTTCGGAGAACCATCCGAAATTTAACTGGAATCATGCTACTGATGGTGGAAACCAAAAATGGGAAAATAATCAAGCGAATCCAAATGGAAGTTGGAATAATCAAAGAAACACAAACTATAGAACTTCATATCCACCAGACTCTAACAATGATCAACAATTTGAGGATAAGAAGATGTCTATGGAAGAAGTGGTATTGCAAATTGGAAACCAGTTGAAAAGTCAAAATGATGCGATTAAAAATATAGAGAATCAACTGGGACAAATTGGTAATTCACTTAGCAATAGACCCCAAGGATTACTTCCTAGCAACATTGAGATCAACCCTAAAGAGAACACTAATGAACAAGTAGAAACTGTCCAATTAAAAAATGGAAGAGAGATAGAGGATGTGGTTAGAAAAGAGAAAGATGTTTTGAGAGAAACAAAAGAAACTAAAAGACCTGAAAAAACATGTTTCTATGGATTTTGAAAAATTAATTTCTCCAACTAAAATCAGTTTGGAAAGACCACCACCTCCATTTCCTCAAAGACTTAGACAACATGAGTTGGATAAGAAATTTTCAAAGTTCATTGACCCGACCCGCAATTACACAGTAAGTTAACTTCCAAAAGATGGCCAAAAACTTGACCCGATTTAAAAATAGCTGCTAGTGTGCAAAATCTTAAATGATATAAAAATTAGAAAATATTTTACACACTAGGGGTACTACGTAAGTATACATATCGTTTCAAGTAATATAGAATTTTCTTTAAAAACCCCAGTATCGATCCCACGAGGAAGTGAAGTAAGAGGTCTTTAGTCAAATTCTAGTCTACTACTAATAGTCCTTAGTTTGGAATGTGGATTAAAATTGTGTTTTATCTAGCAACTACTCCTAAATATAAGAGTTAAATGTAATAGTAACTATAACTAAATGCAAATAATAATTCTAAAGATAACCCTTTTGGATGAGTTGGTTTGGAGAATTTTGGGATATTAAAAACTACTATTCTTATGTAATGAAATAGATAATGTATAGGAATGAGATGCATTAAATATTGTATGTGTCAAATAGGAGCAATCCTATTTTTTACCCTTTGGTCCAGGCATAAAGAACATTGACTAATCCTATGCTTGGTTACTGAATCTGCGGCTAGGCTGGGAGGATACCAGCTCTCACTTCAGAGCTCCCACGTTCTCCTTGCCTGAGGGCTAACAATCAACACTTCAACACCCAAACAATATGACCCAATTGAGGATTTTAGCCTGTCACTCTAAAATCTCCAATTTTACGCCCGATAATTATATTTCCCTATTTATTTGCATTCAATCCCCATGAACTTCACCATCCATGGAATTTGAATGTGTTTTCACTTTGTTGAGAATTACACCATCTTTTCGGGTCGATGCAATTATAAGAAATTTTAACACTACAATGGGCCCTTATTGCAATGTAAATGAAGTGCAAGTAAAAAATAATCACATTTATAATTAAATTCACTTCTATCATGCATCACAAAATCCTAAACATGATTTCTACTCGTTACAAAAGAAAAGTAAAATGAAAATAATGGCATAATCTTCTCATACCGCTATTTCAAAAGAAGAAGAAAGAGTAAGAGAGATACGTCACAAAGCGCGAAGAAAACACAACGGGAACTTCATGTAACCAAAGCAAATCCACTAAATAAATGTTTACAAAATTATAAGATAATGAAGAACAATACTTACCTTTTTCCCCTTGAAAGAAAGACAAAGATCTCTCCCATAATGTCTCCCGGTAATCCATGCAATGCTAACGAAATCCCTTACAAATTCTCTCAAAATCTCCTCTCCAATCTATCCAAAATGGTAGAAATCTACATTTCTACTCTTAATCTAAGAATCCTAAGCATTCCTCTTTTTTTTCTCTTCTTTCCTCTATTGTTTCTCACTCATTTCTAACATATATTCACCATTTTAAAGAGTATGGACAAAATTTGAAGAGTTTCCATAAGCACCCCTTCGAAAAAGCGTCCAAATATGTCGAATTTAGGCAAAAAACCGCCAAAAGTAGTTCCAGAACCTTCCGGGCACCGTCGGCGGGTTCAAGCTCACTATTGGAGAGCTTTTTGGGTACTTTACGGTGTTTTCTAGAAAATCTCGCCGCCGGAGAGATCGTGGCCGCCATCGACGAGATGACTGCTACACAGCTCTACCGTTTTGCTCCGTTTGGCTTCGTTTTAGCTCCGATTCGTCTCGTTTCAGTTGCGTTGCATTCGTAACAGATAGCTCTACAAATAAGCATAAAAATACCTTTCTTTAAAGTGTAATCTCATTTAAAAATATGCAAGAAGTGTAAAAGAGATTAAGCATCAAAAGACTTATCGAAAGGTGTCAGGGCAGAATTTCATTTCTTGCTCATTTTTGCTCCAAATTGCACCGTTTTTGCTTCCTTTTGCTCCAATCACCATTTTTGTACCTAAAACCAAAAAACTTACAAAATATATTCCTTTAATGTGTAATATCATAAAAAATGAGTAAAATGATATAGCAAAAAGCGTATATATTTTAGGCGTGTCAAAATCCCCCAAACTTAACTGTTACTTGTCCTCAAGTAACACTTTTACTACATAAAAATATAACTCATGGCAATGTACTTTTCACCTGTAAGATACTAAAATTTTTCATTCAAAAGAATTTATTGGTTAGACTTTTTGAAAGAAATTTAGTAACTCAGGTTAACACTACAAGTATAAGAATATTCAGCAATCAAGTCTAAGGGTTCTAGTCTTCTATTTATTTCAAGAAAAACTATAATTTGACACATTAAGAGAGGCTTGAAAGATTAAGTGAAAAAGGAGTTCATGCAAACTTAATTAGAATGTAGGCCAATACTTTAAATATAAATTTAGAAATGAAATCAAGTTCTCCCTTTAGGGTGACTCAAGTGAAGCCAATTTTTTATTAGGCATCTCCTCAAGCTTCTCCTCATAAATATTTTTCTCTCTTTTTTTTCTTTTCTTCCCGGATCATTTTCAATCCCTTTTTTCACTCTCTTTTCTTTTCTCTCTTTTTTTTTCTTTTAAAGAGGATTACTATATCTGGAGAGCCTGTAATGATTTTGAACTTCACTCTCCTCTTTCTAAAGTTCAAACTTGAAACACATCCTTACTTTATAATTAGGTATGAGCTTTATTATTCATCATAAAGTTACAATCTCTTCTTAACACACAATACTTTAAGTCTATTAACATTTCAAAAATACAGTTTTCTTTACTTTAAATAGTTAACTATAATCAAATTCTTTCATATCAAATATCTTATCCTTATAAAATTAACTTTTATTACTACAAACTTTCATTCAATCCTTCCATAATATTCAACTGAAATAAAGAGTTTTAGTTATCTCAAGTGAGGTTCAATTGCCAGAAGTTATGCTAATAATTTTTTAAAATATAATAATTGAGAACAAATAAGAGTTAATATTTTTCTCCCCCCAAAACTTAAATTTCAAAAATATTTTGCAATTATTTCCATAAAATGTAGCAGGAAGAAAAAGTAAAGGTTGAATCTACTTGCTTCTACAACATCCTTACAAATTCATATACATGCATAATGAGGATAGAAAGACTGTAGGAGAAAGTAAAGCTGACCTAAAACATGCTTGTAATAAAATTACACTAAAAGGAAGTATTTTCACATTAAAATTTTATTTTTCTTCCTGCCCCCAAACTTAATTTTTAACTTATATAACACTCAGTGCAAAAAATATAAGCATGAAGAAAACAATTTAGAAATTCTATCTACCACAAATGTCTATCAAAATCATTTGCAAGTATTCATTAGGACAGAACAATATGCAGCAGAAATTAAATCTAAACTAATCATGCCATAATGAAATTAACTAAACCAAAGTCTAAATAGCATTGTAGGTATCAGTAAGGGAATATAAAAATGTTCTTCAATACCTAAATAAAGTTTTAACACAAACAAAAACACACATATGATAAATGAGGTCAATTCTTCCTTTAACTCATCTCATCTCACAAATTTACTTCCAATTTCTAACGGAATCACTACACTAGTAAATTAGGCACTTCAAAAGATTTTATAGATTATAATCCCAAATATAAGATTATCCCTAATAAATTAGTTTCCGGACACCAATTTTAAGCATCATCTAATCCCTATAACTAAGCACCTCTAACTGTTATAAAGATAGTGTAAGATCATCTTAATGGTATTCATCAATTAGGTTCGACTCCTACCTAATGAAAATAGAGTTGCAGAAAGGAAGTAACAATTTAAGATGGAACTATCAATGTTCGAAATTCATGATTTCTCTTGTAAAACTCAAGTCTGGGTGAGACCCAAGTCACAGTGGACTTGTTAATCCAACTATTACAAGAGATCAATTCTAGCCATAATAAGAAGTTAAGGAATCACCTCCCTCATGACACACAAAGATCAAATCAAACTACTAACAATTCAAACATTTACCAATCAATAATCAAACTTGAACAATCCACACTAAAGCAAATACAATATATCACTAACAATCATGACTCTCAAGCACACTAAATCAAAGTACACTGATAACTATGGGTTGCCTTCCATAAAGCGCTTGGTTTAATGTCGTTAGCTCTACAAATGATTCCACCTGGATCAAAATTCCAATTAAGTAATCCTCGATCAATCGCTCAATAATTTTCAAATCCAAGGATTTCTATAAAATCCTCAAATTGTAATTTTTTATTCAACTCTTCCTTTTTAGATGGATTTATATCATTGTTCCTCATATTTCTTTCTAAATCCAAAATTCTTCTGTTGATTTTCTGAATTTGCATATTAATATCATCCTTGAAATTTATAAGAAATGGATTTTATAAGATACTACAATATCTCCCAAATTTTGGATTAGATTCTCTCTAGATAATTCAGATTCAGGATCAAATTCCTTTATGTCACTCTTATGATTCAAGTTATCTTCCAATTCTTCTCATTTATAATTATTAAATGATTGAGGATCTATCTTAGTTGAGGAAATAGGTTTTTCTAATTCCCTAGGAATTTCTTCCAATGGTCTTCCATTATCCTTATCCTCTTTTCTCATCTCAAAGTTCTTTTGAAATTTATCCTCAAATTCTCTTCCAAGTCCTAGTTCAATAATTTTATCATGTTCATCATTCAATTCAAGTTCTTCTTGTGATTGAGTCAAATCTGAAGATATAAAGACTGGTGGTGTAGATGAATTCTCTAAAAAGATAGGCTTTAAAATTGTATGGGGTGCATCCATCTTAAGTTCTAGAGATTTTTCAACAGATGGAATTAAAAGTTTACTACTTTTGGTAGCGTCCATCATTTCACACCTCTCCTGAACATACATACAGTCTTTTTTAAATAAATTTTTCAACTCATCATGAAATTCTATTTCAATCTCATTTGTTAACTTACTCTCAATATTTTCTTAGAAATGGTCTTTACTTAGATAATCAATTTCATCCATCCAAAAACAATCATCATCTTTTCTCTCAGCTAGATATTTCATAGTCTTTAATACATCAAAAGTGACTTCATGGTCATTAATATTTATAGCCAACTCTCCTTTTTGCACATCTATCATAGCTTGTCCAGTAACAAGGAAAGGTCTCCCTAAAATAATTGGAATTTCTTTATCTTCCTCCATATCTAATACAATAAAGTCCAAAGGAAAGATAAATTTATCTACGTTAACAAGCACATCTTCTATAACTCCTTTTGGATAAATGATAGATCGATCAACTAACAGAAGGGTTGCAGTAGTGGGAGAAATATCGACTAAACCTAACCATCTAAATATAAATAGAGGCATCACATTAATGCTTAATCCTAAATCACATAAAGCTTTTCCACATAATTTTTCTCCAATTGCACAAGGAATTGTAAAGCTACAAGGATTTTTAAGTTTCCGAGGAAAATTTTTCTGAAGTATAGCGCTGCACTCCTCACTTAGTGCAACTGTCTCTTAATGCCCAAATTTCCTTTTCTTGTTTAATATATCCTTTATAAACTTTGCATAACTTGACATCTGTTCCAAAGCTTCAGTGAAAGGAATATTTATCGTTATTTTCTTAAGTACTTTTATGAAGTTTGAAAATTTTTTATACAATTCATGTTGTCTAAGTCTTTGAGGAAATGGAGGTGGTTATTTTTCCAAACTGATTTTAGTTAGAGAAATTGATTTTTCTAGATCCTTAGAAACATGTTCTTCATGTCTTTTAGTTTCCTTTGTTTCTCTCACAACATCTTTCTCTTTTCTAACCACAACCTCTATCTCTCTTCCAATTTTTAATTGGAGAGCTTCTATTTGTTCATTAGTGTTCTCTTTAGGGTTAATCTCAATGTTGCTAGGAAGTGTTCCTTGGTGTCTATTGCTAAGTGAATTAGCAATTTGTCCCAGTTGATTCTCTATGTTTCTAATCACAGCATTTTGACTTTGCAACTGTTTTCCCATTTGCAATACCACTTCTTCCATAGACATCTTCTTATCGTCAAATTGTTGATTATTTTTAGAGTTCGGTGGATATAAAGGTCTATAGTTTGTGTTCCCCTGATTATTCCAACTTCCATTATGATTTGCATGATTATTTTCCCATTTTAGGTTTCCACTATTAATGGTATGATTCCAGTTAAAATTAGGATGGTTGTCCCAATCTGGGTTGTAAAAGTTAGAGTACAGATTGTTTGTGGTATTTAAAGTGTCATATGATAATTTAGAATCAATTATAGGCCCTAATGAACTTTCCTCACTTACAGGAGTAAATTGAGGTTGGTTCATTCCAAATTGGTCCAACTTCCTTGATATTGCAGCAATCTGAGATGCAAGAATTGAAATCGTATCTGTATCATTAATACTAGCTACATTTTTATGATTTACCCTTGCAGAGGGCCATTGAAATTTATTTGTAGCCATTGTTTTAATTAATGCATACGCTTCATCAAATGATTTTTACATTAATGATCCACCAGCGGCAGCATCAATTAT
Organism: Papilionanthe hookeriana x Papilionanthe teres; assembly: GCA_022702705.1. NCBI lineage: Eukaryota > Viridiplantae > Streptophyta > Magnoliopsida > Asparagales > Orchidaceae > Papilionanthe > Papilionanthe hookeriana x Papilionanthe teres. Next base: position 41,601,189 of record CM040429.1, on the reverse strand, counting down.
AGACCTAAGGGATCCTACTAACCCATTATAAAAAGTTTGAATGATTAACCAATTGGGTAGAGCATGATGTGGACACTTTCTTAGGAGTTCCTTAAATCTTTCCCAGGCTTCGTATATTGATTCCCCTTCATACTGACAAAATGAGATAATATCATTTCTAAGTTTAGTAGTCCTTGAAGGTGGAAAATACTTAGCTAAGAATTTCTAAGTTAACTCCTCCCAATTTTTAATAGAACCAGGTGCAAATGAGTATAATCACATTTTAGCCTTATACCTTAGTGAGAAAGGAAAAAGCCTTAAATTAACAGCATCATCTAACATACCGTTACAACGAAATATAGCACAAAGTTCTAAAAAAATTAATAAGTGTAAATAGGGATCTTCTAAATGAGTTCCACCAAACTGATTGTTCTGCACCAATTAGATAATCTCAGGATTTATTTCAAACGAATCAGCTTCTACGGTAGGGTTTTGTATACTAGAGTGAATTTCATCTGTCGTAGGATTTATGTAATCCCTCAATGATTTATAATGATTTTCCAAATTATTTTCTTGAAAGTTTTCCATTTCCATTTCTAGTTTTTCGAGTCCTTTTTTATTTTTTTTATTTTTTTCAAACTCAGGATCACAAGGCACAAGTCCTCCAGATCCTTTGTTTCACATACATAACATAACAAACAATACATTAACAATTAAATAAATAATAAATGAAATATATTCAACACAACAAAACATTTTCACGAACACCTTGTTTTTCACACAAATAATTTTTTTTCTTTTTTTTTCACAACACTTTTTCATATAAAAACACTTTTCACACAAAAATTGTTTTTACGATACTACAGTTTTCCAAGTCTAAGCATAATTACTTCAACTAAAATTCTCCTAAAGTTCTTACCGAAGCTTCCCCGGCAACGGCGCCAAAAACTTGACCTGACCTGCAATTACGAAGTAAATTAACTTCCAAAAGATGACCAAAAACTTGCGAGCGGCTAGTGTGCAAAATCTTAAATGATATAAAAATTAGAAAATATTTTACACACTAGGGGTACTACGCAAGTATACGTATCGTTTCAATTAATATAGAGTTTTCTTTAAAAACCCTAGTATCTATCCTACGAGGAAGTGAAGTAAGAGGTCTTTAATCAAATTCTAGTCTACTACTAATAGTCCTTAGTTTGGAATATCAATTAAAATTATGTTTTATCTAGCAACTACTCCTAAATACAAGAGTTAAATGTAATAGTAACTATAATTAAATGCAAATAATAATTCTAAAGATAACCCTTTTTGGATGAGTTGGTTTGGAGCATTTTGAGATATTAAAAACTTCTATTCTTATGTAATGAAATAGATAATGTATAGGAATGAGATGCATTAAATATTGTATGTGTTAAATAGGAGCAATCCTATTCTTTACCCTTTGGTCCAGGCATAAAGAAAATTGACTAATCCTATGCTTGGTTACTGAATCTGCGGCTAGGCTGGGAGGATACCGACTCTCACTTCGGAGCTCCCACGTTCCCCTCGCCTGAGGGTTAACAATCTACACTTACGCACCCAAACGATAGGACCGAATTGAGGATTTTAGCCTGTCACTCTAAAATCTCTAATTTTACGCCCGATAATTATATTTCCCTATTTATTCGCATTCAATCCTCATGTACTTCACCATCCATGGAATTTGAATGTGGTTTACTTTGTTGAGAATTACACAGCCCTTTCGGGTCGATGCAATTACAATGAATTTAACACTACAATGGGCCCTTATTGCAATGTAAATGAAGTGCAAGTAAAAACCATCACATTTATAATTAAATTCACTTCTATCATGCATCACAAAATCCTAAACATGATTTCTACTCATTACAAAAGAAAAAAAATGAAAATAATGGCATAATCTTCTCATGCCGCTATTTCCAAAGTAGAAGAAAGAGTAAGAGAGATATGTCACAAAGCGCTAAGAAAACACAACGGAAACTTCATGTAACTAAAGCAAATCCAGTAAATAAATGTTTACAAAATTATAAGATAATGAAGAACAATACTTATCTTTTTCCCCTTGAAAGAAAGACAAAGATCTCTCCCATAATGTCTCCCGTCAATCCATGCAATGCTAACAAAATCCCTTACAAATTCTCTCAAAATCTCTTGTCCAATCTCTCCAAAAGGGTAGAAATCTACATTTCTACTCTTAATCTAAGAATCCTAAACATTCCTCTCTTTTTTTCTCTTCTTTTCTCTATTGTTCTCACTCATTTCTAATATATATTTGCCATTTTAAAGAGTATGGATGAAGTTTGAAGAGTTTCCATAAGCACCCCTTCGAAAAAGCGTCCAAATACGTCGAATTTAGGCCAAAAACCGCCAAAAGTCGGTCTAGAAAGTAAGCGGGTTTAAACTCGCTGTCTGCGAGCTTTTCGGGCACTTTTCGGTGTTTTCTGGAAAATCTCACCGTCGGCGAGATCATGGCCGCCGTCGACGAGATGACTGCTGCGCAGCTCCACTGTTTTACTCTATTTGGCTCTATTTTAGCTCTGATTCTCCCCGTTTCAGTTGCGTTGAGTTCATAACAGACAGCTCTACAAAATAAGCATAAAAACTACCTTTCTTTAAAGTGTAATCTCATACAAAAATATGCAAGAAGTGTAAAAGAGATTAAGCATCAAAAGACTTATCGAAAGTTGTCAGGGCAGAATTTCATTTCTTGCTCATTTTGCTCCAAATTGCACCGTTTTTGCTTCCTTTTGCTCCAATCACAATTTTTTATACCTAAAACCAAAAAACATACAAAATACCTTCCTTTAAAGTGTAATATCATAAAAAATGAGTAAAATGATATAGCAAAAAACGTATATATTTTAGGCGTGTCATTCATGAAAGTACTTAAGAAGTTAACGATAAATATTCCTTTCACTGAAGCTTCAGAATAGACGCCAAGTTATGCAAAGTTTAAGAAGGAGATATTAAAGAAGAAAAGGAAATTTGGGGATTACGAGACAGTTGCACTAAGTGAGGTGTGTAGCGCTATACTTCAAAAAATTTTCCTTGGAAATTTAAAGATCCTTGTAACTTTAAAATTCCTTATACAATTGGAGAAATATTATTTGAAAAGGCTTTATGTGATTTTGGAGTGAGCATTAATGTGATGCCTCTATCGATATTTAGAAGGTTAGGTTTAGTCAATATTTCTCCCACTACTGTAACCCTTATGTTAGCTGATCGTTCTATCATTTATCCAAAAGGAGTTATAGAAGACGTGCTTGTTAAAGTGGATAAATTTATCTTTCCTTTGGACTTTATTGTATTAGATATGAAGGAAGATAAGGAAATTTCAATTATTTTAGGGAGATCTTTCCTTGTTACTGGACAAGCTATGATAAATGTGCAAAAAGGAGAGTTGATTATGAATATTAAAGACCAGAAAGTCTCTTTTGATTTATTAAGGACTATGAAATATCTAGCTGAGAGAAAAGATGATGATTGTTTTTGAATAGATGAAATTGATTATCTAAGTAAAGACCATTTCCAAGAAAGTTTTAAGAGTAAGTTAACTGATGAGATTGAAATGGATTTTCATGATGATTCAAAAAAATTATTTAAAGAAGACTGTATGTATGTTTAGTAGAGGTGTGAAATGATGGATTCTACCAAAAATAGTAATCTTTTAATTCCATTTGTTGAAAAATCTCATGAACTTAAGATGGAGTTACCCCATACAATTTTAAAGCCTACTTATTTAAGGAATTCATCTACATAACCAGTCTTTATATCTTTAGATGCAATTGAATCACAAGGAAAACCTGAATTGAATGATGAAAATGATAAAGTTATTGAACAAGAATTGGAAGATAATTTGAATCAAAAGAGCAATCTAGAAGAATTTGATCCTAAATCTGAATTATCTAAAGAGAATCTGATCCAAAATTTGGGACATAGTGAAGTATCTTATAAAGATCCATTTCTTATAAATTTCAGGAATGATATTAATATGCAAATTCAGAAAGTCAATAGAAGAATATTGGATCTAGAAAGAAATATGAGGAACATTGATATAAATCAAACTGAAAATGAAGTGTTGAATGAAAAATTAAAATTTGAGGATTTTATAGGAATCCCTGGATCTAGAAATGATTGGGCGATTGATCGAGGATTACTTAATTGGAATTTTAATTAAGGAGGAATCATTTGTCGGACCCGTAATGTTAAAACCAAGCGCTTTATAGGAGGCAACCCATAATTATCAGTATGCTTTGATTTAGTGTGCTTGAGAGTCATGATTGTTTATGTGTTGTTTTGTGTTTTCTTTATTGCAGAATAGATTAATGTTGTGAGGTTATGCTTTGGTCTTGACTAAATTTGTATATGACTTCTGGTAGTAGCAAGGTGACGAGTCTGTTATGACTTAGTTCTCAACTGGAGCTGAGCATTATCTTGAAGAATGTAGAGTTTGTACTTGGACCACTTCATGTCAACTCTATTACTTCCTTTATCTGACTTTGTTTTCACTAAGTAAGCTCATGAAATTGCTTAAAGAACAACATATGAATGAACTGCACTATTTTTATTTATCAGATTATTGTTATTAGTGTAGTTTCCTCCGTTAGAAATTGAAAGTAAGGAGGGAAAATGTGATTAGAAAGGAGATCAAATTAACCTCAATTGATATTTGTTTATGAATCTCCGAGTCTAGGTATTTTAGCTTGTGTGTTTGTGTTTGTGTTTGTGTTACAACAATTTAGATATTTGAATAACACTTAAATATATATTCCCATGTAGATATTTGTAATTCTTGTTAAACCTTTCTTTAGTTTAATTTTATTCTAGCATGTTTAGTTTGATAAACATTTATGGTAGATAGAATTTTTGAGCTATTTTTCTTCCTACTTTTATTTTCTGTACTGAATGCTATACATGTTAAAAATCAAGTTTGGGGGTAGGAAGAAAAATATATTTTAAAGTTAGTATACTTTCTTTTTAGTTTAATATTATTGTACACATGTGTTAAGCTAGATTTACTTTTTCTGCAATCATTCTATCTTGATTGTACTTGTATTTAAATTTGATAGGATGTAGTAGTAGTTAGTAGATTTAACTTTTATCTTTCTTCCTTCTACATTTTATAGAATTAAGTTCAAAATATTTTAAAATTCAAGTTTGGGGGGATTGAAAAATAATTTTCAAAAAATTAAATTTTATTTGTCCTAAAAAATGTTAAAAATAAATTTAATTTTTGATTGAAAAATAATTATGTGTATGAAGTTATATTAGAGAAATAAAATTTTGAATATAGAAATGAGTAAGATAATTTAGTTAAAATTTATAGTAGTGATGAAAAATTTAAAGTTAAATTTTTCTTAGTGAAGAAATGATAAATATTGTGTAATCATCTTTAGTAAGAAAAGTTGTATTTTTAGAAAAATAGAAGGATTAGAATTTTGTTTTCAATATTTAAATTTCTTTTATTTAAAAATAATTTTCAAAACTATTATTATATTTCTAAGTAAAAGAGATATATCTACCTTATGCTTTAGGAAAGGAAGGGTGGAATTCAAAATTATTAAAGGCCTATCCAGATATAGTAATCCTTGCCTAAAAAAATAATGAAGAAAAAATAGAAAAATTAAAAGAAAAGAAAAGTATAGTATGTGAAAAAGAAAGGAGAAACTTGAGGATTAAAGGGCCTAATCAAAAATTGGTTCCACACCTAAGCTTTTTAAAGTATAAGATTTGAGAAAATCTTAAGCTTAAAAATATAATATAGTTAGTATAATTATTTTTAATAAAGGTTTTAAAGTATAGAAAATAAAATGCCTAACCCTTATATTTTGAAAAAATTTACAAGCATTTCTGAATTAGATAGCAACACATATTTTCATCCTGTTTCATCGAAGAGATTTCTAAACTTCAAATTGGTCTCATTTACTAAATTTTTTTCTAAATCGGACTACTAGATTTCTAGAACAAAATTTTAGAAACTCCTAAAGAAACTCATACACATTATTTGCTTATGTGGTTTTACATGATTATAGTGTTACTTGAGGACAGGTAACGTTTATGTTTGGGAAAATTTGATCCACTTTAAAAATTACCTATTTTTAGTGTAGATTTTATGCTAACTTTATGCACATTTTTGAAGATATTACACTTTAAAGAAAGGAATTTTGCATATTTTTGTCTTCAAGTATAAAAATTTGATTTTAGAGAAAATAAAGCAAAAACAATGCAATTTTGAGCCAAAATAAGCGAGGAAGAAAATTCTAACTTAGCACATATTGATATGTCTTTCTATGCTTAATATCTTTTATATTTCTCACATGCTTTTGAATGAAATTATACTTTTTAGAAAGGTTTTCTTTATGTCTATCTTGTAGGTGAAGATGTTAGGAATGCAATGCAACTGAAATGGGTTGAAACAGAGTTGAAAAGAGCCAAACGGAGCAAAACAGTGAAGCTGCGCACAGGGTGGCGCCTAGGCTCCAAACCCGGCGCCTAGGCACCAGTGACGAAGAGAAAACGGCACCTAGGCGCCAGAATCAAGCTTTGGGCGCCAGAATCAAGCTTTAGGCACCAGAATCATCCAAAAACTGTTATTGGATGGATTTTTGACAACTTTAAAAGTTATTTTGATAGTGTTAAGTAGTTTCTAGATCTTCTAGAAGACTGCAGGTTACTCGTAATATATGGGACATGTGATACAATGCATCTAGACACATTAGAACGATATTAATCACAAAGAGGTGCGACCCAAAGTGAAGGGGTGCGAAGACTTGGTCACAGGAGTCCGGCGCCTAGGAGCCAGATCCCGGCTCCTAGGCGCCAGAGTCGGTTTCTAGAAGATTCAATGAATGTGGACTACTTTTGAAGAGGTGCCTTAAGCAACCCTTGGTCATTTTCAAAGCTCTATAAATAGGAGATATTTCTACAGAAAAAAAGAGCCTCTCTTGCCTCTCTCTTCTTTCTCTCTCTCTCCCCCCCTCTCTTTCTTCTTCCTTAGTCATTTTATAGTCATGAAGATGTAGATTTGTGCATCTTATGGAGAGATTGGTGAGGGATTTTGAGATATTTATGTAAGGGATGTATGAGCGGCGCATGAATTGATGGGAGACTTTGGTGGAGAGATCTTCTTCTTTCTTTCAGAGGGAAAAGAGCTAAGTATTGTGTTCTTCATTCTCTTGTAATTATTGTAAACACTTTCTAGTTGATTTTCTTTGTTTTACACCAAGTTTCAGTCATAATTTATCTATGCTTTGTAAGTGATTTTTTTTACTCTTTCTTTTAATATGAGTGGCATGTGTAAGAAAATTATTTTTATGATAGAATTGTAATAGATGCTTCTAGGAGACAGATAGTTGCATAAATATAATAGAATAATAATGAAATAAGTTCCTTGTTGGCACTTAATTTATTACATAATTCTATCAATTCTTTTACTTCTTATGCCACTATTTTCATTTACTTTTATTTTGTAATGAAATAGATGCATGTTTAGGAATTATGATTTGCTTAGATATTCTATTATGAAATTATGGTGATGATATTCATACCAGATCTTCTTTTACTTTTCAAATTGATCACTTGTATTGTTAAAACCTATTGAAGAATTCTGAGATCTATCAGGAGATGAGTTCTTAACTAGTAGATATCATATGAATCCTTGAGTAATCGAAGGCTTTATGTGGGTTATTCAAGGTGAAGTGCAAATAAATAGGAAGATATTGCTTATTGGGCGCATAATTGATTAGTTTTTAGCGTGACAGACTAAATTCTAATAATTTGGTCTATGGAAAGGGAACGGGTCACTGGTAGGGCTGACCATAGCCACCCTTGGACATCTAGTAGTGTGAGCCTAGATTAACCCATTCTACTAATAAAACATCCTGAACCGATCTATAGATTAGCCAATGTTCTTTATACCTGGACCGAAGGGTAAAGAATAGGATTGCTTCTATTTGGCACTACTACATAAAATTCTAAGCATTTCTTTCCTACACATTATCTATGTAATTGCAAGAGAAAGGTAGTCTTTAACATCTCAAAATTCTCCAAACCAATTTATCCATAAGTTATCTTTTTATTTAAGAACTTTATTTAGGATTAGTTATTAAAAAAAAACCATTTTAATCGAAATTTCAAATTTAGGCCTTATAGAAATATACTGGAATTAGCCTAAAGGATTGCTTACCTCGCTTCTCTATGGGATCGATACTGGGGTTATAAAATAAAACCTTATATTATCTAAAACGATATGTATACTTGCGTAGTACCCTTTGTGTGTAAAATATTTTCTAAAATTTACAGCATTATAATTTTATACACCAGCCGCTATTTATAAATTTGGTCAAGTTTTTTGCCATCTTTTGGAAGCAAAAATTACTGCGTTATTGCAGGTCCGGTCAGTCCCTTTCCTTAAATGGCTAAAGCAAGGAGATCTTTACCCAGAGCCATCACCACTAAAATTAATCACATTTAAACCTTTCCACTGGCTCACCTGACAACCTGACCACCAGCTCAGGATTGGCCGGCTGGCCTACACCAGAGAACCACAAAACTGAGAGCCACCTCACATAAATTCAAACCCACTTGACCCATCCAAGGTGCCAGACACAGGTGCATAAGTGTTCGGTTTGGCGCCCATGGCTCCAAATTGCCCCGATTCGACCTGTTTTGTTTCGGTATGCTCCATTTTGGTCCATTTGTTTTGCTTCAATTACTCCAAATTCTTCAATTTAATGTGCCTATAACCAAAAACACAAGAAACTATACCTTTAAAGTGAAATATCTTTATAAAATATAGCATGAAAAATAGTACATTTTTAGGCTTATCAAAATCTCCCAAACTTAAACATTACTTGTCCTCAAGTAATACTACACTTTTAAAATAAATGATGTAGATATGAGTTAATGGGTCATCTTTTAGAATTACTTTTTGTTCTAAAGGTGGGATAGTTCAAATTAGAACTTCTAGTGAATCAGACTAGCCTGGGGTCTAAAATATTTATCTTCAAACTTGGGAATTTGTTTTCCTATCTAATTCAGAAATATATGTAGATTTTTTAAACTTTGGATTATTTGAACTTTACTTTCTAGACTTAAGAACACTCTTAAAAATATTTTTTACAAAAAACAAGCTTAGGATTGTTAGAAGTTCTTTATTCTATAAAGGCTCAAGTGAAACCAATTTTTAATTAAGACCTCTCCTCAAGCTTCTCCTCACACTTTTCTTTTCTTTTTTGCATTTTTTTTCCTTTCTTAAGATCTTTTTAATCTATTCTTTTCTTTTCTGCTTTTTTTTCTTCTTCTTTTTATAATGTGAGGATTACTATATCTGGAGAAGTCCATAAATAATTTTGAATTCCACTCTCCTCCTCTTAAGTTAAAACTTATTACTTTCCTTCACTTATATATATATATATATATATATATATATATATATTTGTTTTTTTTTTAAGGGAAAGGAGCTACATAGGCTCCCTACATGTTGAATTAAAGGAGTGAAATTACAAAATATCCCTATGGGAACAAACATAACTCAATACAATTTCACACCAAAAGGGAAAAGTAACTAACCTAAAAGTAAAAAAGACCTATCCCAAAAAAATGTGCCCAATAAACACATAACCCAATGACACTCCCTAAGGAGTAATGGGCTGATAGTAGGAGATTACCAACATCCAGCCAACTAGAGAGCTGCAGCCAGGAGAAAAAACAGAAGGCCAAAAAACCAACCGTGCAGAATTATTTCCTCCCCAGTCTAATTTGGGGGAGGCTCAGTTTGTCTCCAGCAATGAGCAAGTTTAACTCATAATTTGGGGTAGTGGATACCCTCACCTGCTGAGAGGAAGCACCCTTACATGCCAGCCAGTGGGCAACTTTGTTTCCTTCCCTAAAAGTTGCAGAGAAGGTAATCTGAGGGGATGAGAGCTGTTGAATCTGGTGGATCTAGTAGTTGTGCCTCCAAGAAGAACCACACTCCAGATGTAAGTTATGAACAAGAGCAGTGGAATCAACTTCAATCCGGAGGTTAGACCGATGAACGGATTGTGCTAGCTGCGGGGCATAAAGGACCGCAATGTACTCGGCTTCCATTGCATCCATAGCTAGTACGGGAGCATAGAAATAAAGAAGACGGTGACCATAGTGATTTCGAAAATGCCCCCAACATCGGCTTTCCCATTTAAAAAGCTGCCATCGGTGTTAATTTTAATAGTTGGTCTAATGGGGGAAGCCAATTAACCAATAGGACCTTGGGGGCGAGTAGAGGAAGTTTGTAAATCAATGTTTAACAGGTTGGTGAAGCCTTTGTGACGGATGATTTTGTGTAGATAGGTTTTGCGGTTTTTGACCACTTTGGTAGAAGAGGCAACAATACCATTAAATTTGGCATTGTTCTCGGCCATCCACAGAAACCGGATGACAATGAGATGGATAGTTTGAATATGCTTGCTATTCCCCTCTAACCAGAGATCATTAAATTCTTCCCAGTGACAATTCTTAATCTGCCTGCTATTAGATAAGTGATGCCAAACTGAACTGGAGAAAGAGCAGTTGAAATACAAATGGGGGATGGATTCCTTCTGGGAATTGCATAAGACACATTTGGAAGGGCCTCTAAGCACTTTGAGCTTCAGAATGTCATCTGTGGGAATTAATCTGTGGAGAGTTCTCCAACAAAGGAAGGCCATAGATGGGGACAGAAATTGATTCCAAACAGCTAGATGCCAAGGCACAGGAGTCCACTGGTATAGGGTGTTATAGAAGACTTTAGAGATGCTTTGATGTTGATAATTGGGCCTGCAGATAGAGTCAGGAGCAGTTCTAGTAATTTTGATGGTGGAGATCAGAGAAGCTGAATAGTCTTGGAGAATGGCTTTGAGGTGGGGAAGAGACCAGTTATGCCCCTCCCAGAAGTCAGAAACTTTAGAAGAATGATCAAGATGTGGGCTTCTAGCAACCGACCATTCTTTGGGGCACCAATTATCAAGCCGAAGTTGATTTCTCCCCTTCCCAAATTCCAGATATATAAGTCCTCAGCTGTCTTTCTAACATTAAGAAGTTTGACCCAGGTTCTAGAATCCCCCAATTTTCTTTCCACCTGAGAGGGGTGTGAAGATCTGCAGTATTTCCCCATCATGAACTTAGCCCATAGAGAGGTTTGGGCCCTGAAATGTACCCAAAGTTTGCAGAAGTTGACTTGTTGGATGTGTGGGAGACCTTTCAGTCCCAGGCCACCTGCAGCAGTTGGTTTAGCAACAGTTTGCCAAGAGGTCCAGTGCGGTTGCTTATTCTGGCCAGACCAGAGAAACCTGTTAAAAGCCCTCTCCATCTGTAGTTGGGTACTTTTCTTCATAGTGACCATTTGGAGTAGGTATGAGGGGAAAGTGGTCAGGATACTCTTGAGAAGGGTGATCCTACCACCATTAGATAAAAAGGAGATGGTCCAGCTGCTAAGTTGTGAGTTGATCTTGGCAATGATATCATCAAATTGTATTTGTTTGGTTCTGCCCATGGTGAGGAAAGCTCCCAGGTATTTCAGAGGAGGAGAAGCACATTTGAAGCCAGTGTAGTTCAAGATCCATTGCTTGACTGGGCTAGTTGTCTAGTTTGAGAAAATCAGCTGACACTTATCAGTATTGAACACCATACCTGATTGTTGTTGAAAGGAATCCAAACATTTTTTAACCTTCTTAACGATTGCTTTGTGATCACTTGGAAAACGAGCATAATATCATCGACATAAATCGGATGGGTAATGGAGAGGTTGGATTCGTGATGGAACCTTGCATAAGGTTTGTTCGACAACTCATGGTCAACCATCTTGGAGAAATAGTCCACTGCGAGGATGAAGATAGTGGGAGATAAGGGGTCACCTTGCTGTAGACCTCTAGTGGCTTTGAACTTACCTCTAGCAGAACCATTAATTAGGATGGAATGTTCATTGGAGTGGAGCCACCTTGAAATAAAGTTACAAAATTGGTGATTAAATCCTCTAGCAATCAATACTTCAATGATAAAATCCCAATTTATAGTATCATATGCTTTTTGTATGTCAAGTTTATAAATCAGGTTGCCTCCCCTATGGACTTTATTTAAATCCAAAAGGAGTTCTTGTGCCAGCAGAACATTATCAGTAATTAATCTGCCTTTGACAAAGGCAGATTGATTCAGGCTGATAATGTTATCCAAATGAGGTTGAAGTCTTCCCACCATGACTTTGCTGATTACTTTACTAATCACAGAAGTGAGGCTAATGGGTCTAAAGTGTTCCCATCTTTGCAAGGTAGAGCTTTTTGGAATCGGTACCATGCTAGAAGCATAGAAATAGCTAGGCGGGGATTGTCCTTGGAAGAAGCTTTGGACGAGCGGCAACAACATCCTCCCCCACTGCGATTCCACTCCTTCTTGTAGAAGTCAGCAGTGTAACCATCTGGGCCTGCAGTTTTAGTTGGGTCAATTGAATTTAGAGCCATCCAGATCTCCTGAGCTGAGGGTATGGAAGTGAGTTGTAAATTACTGGTGTATTGGTACTTCTCATGGAACATAGAATCATCAATAGGTTTCCTGCACAAGGGGTTGTGATTGAGGAGCTTTTCAAAGTATGAGACAGCATCTAGCCCAATCTCATTGTCATCAATTAGCATTCTCCCATCTGAAGACAAAATGGAGTGAATGGTGTTGCATTTTCTTCTATATTTGATACGAGCTCGATAAAATTGAGTATTTACGTCCCCATGAAGGAAATGGTTAAAAGCGACTTTCTGTTTCGAATGCGATCCAACTTCTCAGTAGCAGTAAGTAAATTCAGTTGTGCAGAGTAGAACATATCTTCAGGTTCAAGTCCAGCTTCAACAGCAGCTTCCACTTTAGACAAGATCCTCTCAGCTTCATTAACAGCAGCAGCAAAATCCCCAATGGAAGTCCAGCTCCATTTTCTAAGGGCTTTACTTAAATTGTTCTGCAATATGCTTAGCTTAGTTAATGGATCAGGCTGGTCCTCACAAATCCAGTGATCCTTTACCACATTATGAAAACCCTCATAAGTGGACCAAACATTTAAATATCTGAAGGGAGGGGGAGTATTGGAGCAGCTAGGAGAGGTTATGGAGATGAGGAGGGGCTCGTGTTCGGATCCGGAGAAGTTTAGATGAGTAACATAAGTTTGAAGCCAACTTGTAAGCCAATCATTATTCACCAGGACCCTGTCAAGTCTCTACCAGATTTTACCCCTCTTCCAAGTGAACTCAGATCCTCTAAAGCCAATGTCAAAGAGGTTGGCAGCAGTGATATTATCATTGAACATAGTCATATCAGGAAGCTTGGGAGGTCGCGCTCCTTTCTTCTCACAGGTAGACCCAATGCTGTTGAAATCACCTCCAACTAACCAAGGTGAATGCAACTGTAAACTGACCTCATGAAGCTGGTCCCATAATAATTTTTTGTCAGCTCTATTGCAGCCACCATAGACAAAGGTTGCAGTGCCATGTCTCCCATTAATCAGAAAAGAAGAGTGAATAAATTGTCTGTTGTCAATTAGAACAGTCCAGGAAACCTCTTTCTGCGAAAACCCAAATTTTGTTGTTGCAATTAGCATAATGAGAGAATCCATGTAATTTGCTTGATAATCTTCTCGTGGACACTTGTGAACTAGTGGTTCCAAAATAGAAATGCACCAAAATTTATATTTTTTGTTAAGATACAAAAGCCTTTTAAAAGTAAGGGGATTAGCAATACCCCTAATGTTCCAAATTAGGAAACTAATCATAGATTAGGTAAAGGGGTGAGGGAAGACTAAGATCTAGATCTAGATCTTCCCCTGGTTAAGGAATTGCCAGCCAGTTCCCCCACAGAAAGAGGAAAGTAATTACAACAGTTTTAGAGGTGGGGTGAGGCCCAACAGCACCCAAAGGAAAAAGAAGGAAAAGGGAAAATAAAGTTAAGCTCTTCTAACAAAAGGAAGAGCCAAAAGGTCCTCTCTCAACAAAGTAGATAACTGGGCCTCAGGGGAAGCACTAAACTTAATTCTGTGGTTGAAGGAGGCTGTTCTGGCAAGCCAATTGGCAGGTTGATTCCCTTCTCTATAAGTGTACTGCCACTGAATCTAGATATTATGAGTAAGCTGATTAATTTTCCTCTTCCAATAAACAAGATGGTGGGGTGTGGAGGTAGAACCCCTCAGCATTTGTAGGTTATGAGCAGCATCTGATTCAATAACCAGGTGAGTGTACATATGCTCCTTTGCCATCCTGATGGCCCAGTAAACAGCAGCAAATTATGCTTCCTGAGCAGAAGAAGCACAAATGGGGGATTGGAACCACCAAAGGCAGTTACCTAGATGGTTCCTGCACACCCCACCAATGCCAGCATTATGCATAGAGTAACTTCCATCAGTATTGATCTTGACCCAAGGAAAAGGGGCTGGGGTCCATTGAATTAATGTCACCCTGGTTTTGAGCTTGATTGAGGAGAAAGGATTTGAAATGTGATTCTGTATAAAGCTGCAGCAATGAGTGGAGATTTGCTTGCTATCAGACCTTTCACCATGATGTTGAATTTTGTTCCTAGCCATCCAAGTGAACCAAAAAATGATAAGAGGAATATGGGAGAGTTGAAGGTCCACCCAGTCAAGCCAGCAGGACTGAATGGAAATCCAGTGGCCCTGATGCCTTCTAAGATTAACCCTTGTAAGTGTAAAGTCCCAGACCTCTTACACCAGAGGGCATTCCATAAAAAGGTGCTGAATGGTTTCTTCTTCAAAATTACACAGCCAACATCTAGAGGCAATTCTGAGCCCCTTCATTTTCAAGATGTCATCCAGTGGTAGGAACCCATGAAATAACCTCCAAGAGAAAAATGACATGGAAGGGGTGAGTTCCTTGCACCATATTCTTTTCCCCGGTTAACCTTAGTCCAAGTGTGAGCATGCTTGTAGATAAAATGGCTTAGAGACCTGTGTGGAGGGTTCTTTGTAACAAGTTTATCAGGAGCAGAAGGATCCACTGGGATGTCCAGGATTTCAGGAATGGTATCTTCTGGAACAATCTGCTTCAAGGCTGCAATGTTCCAAAGGTTTCCTCGCCATAGATCAGACACATTCAAGTTTGGGTCATAATCAGCAGGGAAAAGAGGTGTAGGAGCAGTCCCGTGAAGCCAGTTATCCAGCCAAAAATTGATCTTACCAGATCCCAGCTCCCAACAGAAGAACTCATTGGCTTTATTTCTGACTTTAAACATCTCCTTCCAGTGGATAGAATCAACCAGCTTAGGATGAGCCAGGTTAGGATGGGTTTTTTTTGCAATACTTGTAACTAATAAATGAGGCCCATAAAGAATTTCCTTGTCTAAACCTGATCCACTGCTTGATGTAGAATAACTCACCCAACTCGTTTAAAGCTCTTGAATCCCAAACCCCGACTTTAAGCTGGTTTACACAGACTTATTCCAAATAGCCCAATGTTTTTGTGGATGTTTACCCTCCCAAAGGAATTTGTTAAAAGTAGTGGCTAACAATTGCTGGGTGCTTTTTTCATTTTAATCATTTGCATAGTGTATAGGGGGAAAGAGGTTAAGATACTTTGAAGCAAGGTAATTCGACCCCCATTGGAGAGGAAGGTATTGGCCCAGCAGTTAATTTGAGAAATAATCTTGTTAGTCACCTCATCATATTGAGTTTGCTTTTTTTTACCTTTTAACAATTGTATCCCTAAATACTTAATGGGAACAGACGGGTAAGAGAAACCAATGAAAGCCTTGATCCAAGAAAGGATATCAGTCTTGCAGTTCTTGCCTGTTAGGAATTGACATTTACTTTTGTTTAAATTTAACCCAGCCACATCCTTAAGATGCTCCAATATTTGCATGGTTTTCTTCATTGTCATCTTACTGCCATTGGAAAATATAATAACATCATCTGCATAGGCAAGATGACTCACAATAGGGGTGGAGCAATGTTTGTAACAGAGATAAGGGTAGGATTTATGAGCCTGATTGAGAATTCTGGAGAAGTAGTCAAATGCCAGAATGAAAATGGTAGGGGACAGGGGGTCCCCTTGCTTTATTCCTCTCCCAGCTGGGAAATAACCATGGCAAGTCCCATTGATCAGGATGCTGTAATTGGTATTGGAAATCCATCTTTGGATCAACTCACAGAACTGTGGATTGAAACCTCTTCCCTTCAAAATAAGATCAATAAATTGCCAGCTGATAGTGTCATATGCTTTCTTCAAATCAAGTTTAAGCGACGGGTTCGACCTCTAATTGGCTTGTCTATGTCCAACAATAACTCTTGAGCTAGGAGAATGTTATCAGTGATGTTTCTGCCTTTGACAAAAGCTGACTGATTAGGAGAAATGAGAGTTGGAAGGTGGGATTGAAGTCTATTTACCAGGATCTTGCTAATAATCTTTGAGAGAGTGTTGGTTAGACTTATAGGCCTAAAGTCATTCCAACAGGTTTTCTGCTTATCTTTGGGGATCAGAACCATGGTAGTAGAGGAGAAATATGGGGGGAGATTGGTACTAAAAAAGAAGGCCTGAATAGCAGCAATTACATCCTTTTTAATTAGCTCCCAAGCCTTCTTATAAAAATTAGATGTATACCCATCAGGTCCAGCTGCCTTATTTCCATCAACAGAGTTGAGTGCTGCCACAATTTCTTGTTCCTCAGGTAAACTGGTAAGCTGCAATTGGTGGGTGTAGAGTCTGTCATCATCAAAGATCTCAGTTTGGATAGGGGGAGGGGAGAACCTGTCTGCAGCAAAAAGATTCTGAAAGTGCCTGACAGCACTCTCAGCAATAAGAGAAGGTTGGGTGATCCATTGATCCTGTTGATCCTTGATAGAGACAATAGCATTCAGTTGTCTTCTATATTTGATCATAGCATGGAAGTACTTAGAGTTTCTGTCTCCATAAACAAATCTATTAATAGCAGCTTTTTGTTGCAGATAATTCTCTTCCACCTTAATGGCTTGGATTAATTTAACCTGTGCATCAATAATGGCCTCCTCATTCTCCACTCCATTAACATTCAGTTGTTCCAAAGTCTTCAAAGTGAGTTCAGCTTTTGAAACCTGGTGGAAAATATTACCAAAGTTGTTTCTGTTCCATTTCTTCAAATGGAAACTAAGGTTTTTTTGTAACTTCCACAGTCTGATAAGGGGGTTATCACCAGGGATATGGGGGATGGTCCATCCAGCTTTCACCACAGACAGAAATTCTTGATGATCAGCCCAACTATTCAGAAATCTAAAGTAATGTTGTCTACTCATACTCCCCATAGAAATTTTAATAAGCAAAGGGGAGTGATCAGAAGTAATTCTAGGTAGGTGATGAACTTGGGTGATGGGAAATGACTCCATCCACTGGCTGTTCACCAAAAATCTGTCTAATCTTTCTAGCAACTTACCTCTTTTCCAGGTGAAAGGGGATCCACTAAAACCCAGATCAAAAAGTCCTGCAGATTGGATGTTGTTGGAGAATTGCATCATAGCATTGATGCTAGGGGTGTTGCCACCCAATTTTTCACTAGGTTCCCTAATGCTGTTGAAATCTCCACCCACAATCCAGTTCCTAATAGAAGTGCCAGAAAAATTATGCAAATCAGTCCACAGCATGTTCTTGGCCTCTAAAGAGCTCCCAGCATAAATGAAGGTAGCCAAGCATGTAAAGTGATCTAGGTAAATATCCGTATGGAGAAATTGAGGATTATCAATCAAGATATTGCAATGTAGGTCTTTTCTACTAAATACCCAGATTTTATTGTTATCATTGCTGAAACAATTATAACCAAGGAATTTTTTAGAGAAGGCAGTGATGTTTTTCCTCACCAAAGGCTCAAGGAGAGCAATGATCCAAAATTTGTGAGTCCTGTTCAGTTGATGGATTACGTTAAGGGAACCGGATTAGAAATTCCCCTAACATTCCAACATAATATGTTAATCATGGTATAAAGCTTTCCCAGCCCTGGTCAGCCTAGGGAGGGAAGTCTTTGGAGATGTTGAGGGGGTGCCATGGATGTTATCTTGAGATAAATTTTTGAGTTCCATTAATTCCTTTTTCCTTCTCCTTTGTTTCTGAATTTGCCAAGCTTCTTCAGCTTTATGAGACATCTTCTGCAAATTCTCCTGTAGGTCTCCATTTGGGGATCCAGAAGATATGAAGGTATTTCCTACATCAGAGCTATCATCCTCATCACAATCAGTTTCCAGGGGGGCATTGTTAATTATCTTCACAATTTCAATTGATTTAGAATCTTTGTGAGCTACTTCCCTTCCCAGGTGTTCAATAACTTGGTCATCTCTTACAGAAAATAGATTTTTATCCCTAGCAGTTAACACTAGATCATCATCCAATGAAATGGCACCTTTTAACAGTTCACCAGCCAACTCAGCAGCATCAAACTTGTTGATTAATTGGGGGTCAATTTGAGCATGAGGTGAGGTCAGAGAAATAGGGTGTGGGGTAGGGGGGGAAGGGGGGCGGTTTGTGTGGGTGGACTAAACAGGAAGAGTTGGAGATTTAGAGGGGGGTGGTTTGGCAACTCTTTTGGCTGGTGGATGGATCCTATAACATCTGCTTAAAGTATGACCAAACATCCTGCAGTGGGTACAGTAATAGGCGGTTTGTTCCATGATAACATCTTGCCAAAAAGCTTCATTTTCAGAGCTAATTCTAATTCTTGATATGAGGGGAAGGGTAACATCCCTTTCCACTTGTACTCTAGCAGTAGCAGGTCTTGCTTTTGATTTGGTAGGCCCATCAGTTCTGAGAGGGGTTCCCAAGGCTTTAGCTATGTTGCATAGAGCATTCTGATTATAAAATCTTATAGGGAGTTCAGGAAGTTTAAACCATATTGGAGCTATGGGAGGTTCCTTCCTAGGATCAAAATCTGGGGTCCATTTCAAAATTTTCATGTCAGCTCCAACAATAGAGATAGATTGTTTGGCAAAGAGCCTTGCATAATCCTCTTCAGTGGATAATTGAATCAGGAGATGCCTACCATCAAGCAGGCCAAGTTGCCACTTACCAATAAACTGAATAGAAGTAAAGAACTGTCTGACCAGGTCCATCTTTGGGTGTCCCAGAGCAAATTTCCCTATTAAAGTAAATTTAACTTCTTCACTGAGTTGAGCTAGCTCCTGGTCAGAGAAGTAAACAGCTGGTTCACCTTCCAGGGAGCCAGTAGGATGAACAAACGGGCAATGAGACCTGCCACCAGCCGCATCATGCAGGAATTGAGGGAAAATAAGGGAATCAGAGGTAGGAGCATCAGCAGAAGAGTTTCCAACAACCCCAGCATAAGTGGCCTTAGCCAACTGTAAATTTGTATCCATGTCAATGGGGTAGGCCATCATGCCCCCCAGTAAAAGTGGAAAGGAGAAATCAAGCAAACTCAAAAAGAGAGACTATAGAAGTCTCAACAAAACCAACTGCCAGGTAAATCGGCAGTGAAAAACAGTGTTCCCAAACCAGCAAACAAGGAAAAAGAACCTCCAAGCCAAGCAAATTCAATGGAACTGTATAATTCAAACACAGGAGAGCCCGGGAAGGAGGAAAAGGCCACCTTCCCAGCTCCAACAGGGACACCTCACCACCTCCACCAAGTAAGTAAGGCTACCTTGCCAAAGCAGTCGCCGGCGCCGCCAGGGGGTCATCCCTAACCCCAGAACCCTAACAGAGCACCTAACCCAGCAGCCATTTATTATACTTATATATATATATATATATATATATATATATATATATATTATACTTTCTAAAAGAGCCTTAAATATTTGAAGATAAAAATTCTAAGTATCCTTAATTTTTCATAAGTAGAGTTCTTCTTACTAGTTATTCATTTTCACAAGTTCTCTACTAAACATCCTTAACTTTAGTTTCACCCTTGACACTAAAAATATCAACTAAGTTTTCCAACGCCATTTCTATACTCAAAATTCTAACATCCTTAAGGTGGTTCCACATAATAATAATCATTAGAAATAAAATACAAATTTAGTTGTAGTTCTTTTGAAAAAAAAGTAAGGTTTAAATTTGAAAAAAATTTTCCCCCCAATCTTAAGCTCAAACATGTGTAACAATGAAGTACAAAAATATGCAGCATGGAAAGATCACTTTTATAATTTACTACACATCCTAAAAAATTATAAACAAATAACACATGGTAGAATGGTGCAGTAGAAAGTAAATGTAGCCTAAACATGCTTGACATAACACAATAAAGGAATTTTAAATAGTAGAATAGGGACTAACTGAAGATTAAACAGGAACACATTTTAAACTTTATAAAAAAATTGTTGGATGCAAACAGGTTTAAAATATTTAGATAAGTTTTGTCATCTTCAATGAATCATTCAACTTGACTCACAAACATAGACACAAAACTCC
Organism: Papilionanthe hookeriana x Papilionanthe teres; assembly: GCA_022702705.1. Classification (NCBI taxonomy): domain Eukaryota; kingdom Viridiplantae; phylum Streptophyta; class Magnoliopsida; order Asparagales; family Orchidaceae; genus Papilionanthe; species Papilionanthe hookeriana x Papilionanthe teres. The sequence goes on along the minus strand of CM040429.1, from coordinate 41,580,808 downwards.
AATACATAGACTCACAGATTCATAGACAAACAATAACTGAGGTTAATACATCCTTTAACTCACCGCATCTCACTAACTTACCTTCAATTTCTAACAGAATGAATTTTATATGATTATCCACATGTTATTCATCAAATAGGTTCATGAATACTACCAAATTAAAATAAAGTCAGAAAAAGGAAGTAACATGTCTCATGTAAAACTCAAGTCTCGGTGAGACCCAAGTTGTAGTGGACTCATCAATCCAACTACTACAAGAGAATATACAAGTTTAGCCATAATTAGAAGTTAAGGAATTGATCTATAAAAAAATACCTATCTCTTTATGTCTTAATTCTTATTAATTTTTAAGGATATTATGCTTTAATGAAAGGTATTTTTTGTATTTTGGGATATAGGTAATGTAAAAATGTCTAAGAAGGAAAAAGGAGCAAAAAGGAGAAAAAATAGAGCAAAATACCAAAAGTATAAAAAAATATGGCCTGGCGCCTAGGGGCCAAAAACTGGCGCTTACGCGCCAGGCTTGATACGAAAACTATCAAGTTTTTGACAACGTTTGATCAGTTATTTTGACAGAGTGAGCAGTTATTGGACATTCTAGAAGGCTGACAGTTGTTCCTTGATAATAGGACATGTGATACATTGCATTTGGATGCTCCAAAACGGTTTTAATTGCGAAGAGGTGCGAGCCAAAGTGAAGAGGTGCGAAGAACTGGACGCGGTGTCCCCGACCTTCTAGAAGATTCATTGAATGTGGACATGTTTTGAAGAGGTGCCTCAAGGCAACTCTTGAAGCCTATAAATAGAGGTCCAATTCTTCAAAAAACGTGCCCCTCCCATTTTACCCCTTTCTCTTATCTACTTTAGGATCTCTCATCCTTAGAGAGAGAATTAGACAGAGAAATTTAGGGCCACTTTTGTTTAGTTTAGTGAGTTTATTTTCAAGTTATTGTATCTAGAGTTCATTACACTGTGGAGTCAGTAGGAATCAGAAGATCTGTAGAAGAAATATTTGAGATAAGTATATTTTTATATTTGATTCAAAGTTTAATTATCATGTTTTGTTATTTATTTTCAATGTGTTCTGCGTAGTTAGTTACTTTCTTACTTCAATTATGAAGAGATAGATAAGATAATATAAAGATTCGATGGAGAATTAAAATTCAAAATATTTTAAAAACATTGTGATGACATTAATACCTGATCTTACTTTACTTTTGAAATTGGCCGTTTGAATTGTTAAAACCTATTGAAGAGTTTAAAAACCTTGTAGGAGAAGAACTCTTAACTTGTAAATGTCACATGAATCTTTGGGTAGTCGAAGGGCATGTGCGGTTCATGGTGAAGTGCAAATAAATAGGAAGATAATATTTAAAGGGAGTAGAATTGATAAGTGTTTAGAGTGACAGACTAAATTCTTATAATGTGATTTATAGACTAGGAAAAGGTCACTAGAAGGGCCGACCATAGCCACCCTTGGACATCTAGAAGTGTGAGCCTAGATTAACCCATTCTACTAACAATACATCCGGACTTATTCTGTAAATTAGTCAATGTTCTTTGCACTGGATCGAAAGGGTAAAGAATAGGAATGCTTCTATTTGGCACAATACCATAAATTAAATTCTCCAACGAATATTAAATTATTTTTAAAATCTTAGATTAATTGAAGGAAAGAAAGTTGTTTATTTTATATAGAATTTATAAAATCATTTTCTTATTATTATTTTCTTTAAATTGCATCTAGTAAATTAATAGTAATTTATAATCAAAATAAAAATATTTTTACTATTATATTTCACTTTCGCTTTATAGAAATTTTATTTCTATAAATCTTCCCTGTCGGATCGATACTGGGGTCTTTGTTTAAAAACGCTATATTACTTGAAACGATACGTATACTTGCGTAGTACCCCTACTGTGTAAAAATATTACTTATATAATATTAATTTTATACACTAGCCCCTATTTATTAATCGAGTCAAAGATTTTTGGCTATCTTCTGAAAGCAAACATTACTGCGTTAAGCGCGGCGGTAGGGTCAAGATTTTGGCGCTGTTGCTGGGGAAGAAATCAAAGGAAGAAAGAAATAAAATAGTTAAATTTTATTTCTTATTTTATGCGAAAATTTGGTTCTGAAGGATTAATACCTTTAGATTCTGAATTGGAAAGAACAATTAGAAAAATTAAAAAGGGAAAACAAATTCAAAAATTTCAAGAAATGGCTACTTTACAAAATCCAATTAAACTTAATGATCAAAATGTTTATAAACCATTAAGGGATTATGCTAACCCTACAGTTGATGAACTTCATAGTAGTATTCAAATACCCACTGTAGATGCTAATTATTTTGAACTTAAACCATCTATTATTCAAATGGTGCAAAACAATCAATTTGGTGGATCACCAAATGAGGATCCAAATTTACATCTTGTTAGTTTTTTAGAACTTTTTGCTACCTTTAAATATAACAATGTTTCTGATGATGCTATTAGACTTAGACTCTTTTCTTTTCTTTAAGAGATAAAGCAAATATGTGGTTAAACTCATTAGCGACTGGTTCTATTAAAACATGGGCTGAAATGGCACAAAAATTCCTTTCTAAATATTTTCCTCCTTCTAAAACTGCTAAATTAAGAAATGATATTACTTCGTTTAGTCAATTTGACGGGGAGACAATATATGAAACTTAAGAAAGATTTAAAGAACTATTAAGAAAATATCCTCATCATGTTTTACCTAATTGGTTGATTATTCAAACATTTTATAATGGATTAATTGGATCTTTAAAATCAATTATCGATCTGTCTACTGGAGGTTCTTTAATGTCTAAATCATTTGAAGAAGCTTACACTTTAATTGAAGAAATGGCTAATAACAATTTTCAATGGCCTTCCGAAAGAATTAACCCTAAAAAGATGGCTAGTATTCAAGATAATGAAGCCTTTTCTATGTTAGCTTCACAAGTTGCAGCAATATCTAGGAAATTAGATAATTTTGCAATAATATTTCACATAATTACTCTGCTAATATTGAAGATCCTCAAACTATTTAAACTTTATAAGCTATTGCAAGTAAAAATAATCCTTATTCAAATTATTATAATCCTGGGTGGAAAAATCATCCTAATTTTAACTGGAATATTCACAACAACAATGAGGTAATAATGAATCTCATCCCACTGGAAATTGGAATAATCAAGTTAATTCAAATTATAAACCTCCTGGATTTAATAATCAACAAAAAAAGTTATCAATAGAAGAATTAATTATGCAAATGAATAATCAATTACAAAATCAAAATACTGCTATTCGTAATATTGAAAATCAAATGGGGCAAATTGCTACTTTAATTAATAACAGACCTGTAGGAACACTTCCTAGTAATGTTTAAATCAATCCAAAGGAAACTGGAAAAGAAGATGAACAAGTTAAAGCTGTGCAACTTAGAAGTGGAAAGGAATTAAAATAAAGATTGCAGAATGAAATTGAAAAAGAGATTGAGGTTGAAGAGATTGAAAAACCTAAATAAAATCTCTCTCCTAGTCAAGATCAGACTGTTATACCTGTTAATGTGGAAGTTAAAAAACCACCACCTCATTTTCCTCAAAGACTTAAACAGCAGAAACATGATCATCAATTTTCTAAGTTCTTTGAAATTTTTAATAAACTTACTATTAACATACCTTTTGCTGAAGCTTTGGAACAAATGCCAACTTACGCAAAATTTATGAAGGATATTTTAAGCAAAAAATGAAAATTTGAAGCTTTTGAAACTGTTGCATTCAGTGAAGAATGCAGTGCAATAATTCAAAAGAAATTACTTGAAAAGCTTAAGGATCCTGGAAGTTTCACTATACCCTATGCTATTGGAAAAAAATTCTGCGGAAAAGCTTTATGTGATTTAGGAGCAAGTATTAATCTCATGCCATTTTCTATCTATCGAAGATTGGATTTAGGAGATTACTCCCACCACTGTAACTCTTCAGTTAGCTGATAGATCTATCACTTATCCTAAAGGAGTTATAGAGGATGTCCTTGTTAAAGTGGATAAATTTATCTTCCCTGTAGATTTCATAGTACTTGATATGGAAGAAGATAAAGATATACCTATTATTTTAGGAAGACCTTTTCTAGCTACCGGACGAGCTATGATTGATGTGCAAAAAGGAGAATTAACCATGAGAGTCAATGATCAAGAAATTAAATTCAATGTTCTTAAATCAATGAAGCACCCTGATAAAGATAAATTTTATCGAATGTATATAATTGATTATTTAATTGAAAAACATTATTAAAAAAATGTAAAGTTATTTCTGAAGACAAATTTGAATTTTTAACTGATAAAGATGAAATAGTAGAAGAAGAAGAGACTCATTTTATTAAAGATAATTGGGAAACTTTAGACATAACTCAAAATGATATACTTTTACCCTCAATTAAAAAGCACCTGAACAGGAATTAAAAATGTTACCTTCCCATTTAAAATATGCTTTTCTTGGAAATTTGTTAACTTTACCTGTTATTATTTCTTCTGAACTGATTAAAGATCAAGAAGAAAAATTACTAGGTGTGTTAAAGAATTATAAGAAAGCTTCTGGTTGGACTATTGCTGATATAAAAGTAATAAGCCCTTCCATTTGTATGCATAGAATTTTAATGGAAGAAAATTTTAAACCTACTTTAGAATCACAAAGAAGATTAAATCCTATTATGAAAGAGGTTGTTAAAAAAGAAATTATTAAGTGGTTAGATGCTGGTATTATTTATCCTATTTCGGATAGTCAATAGGTAAGTCCTATTCATTGTGTTCCAAAGAAAGGAGGAGTAACTGTCATTGTTAATGATAAAAATGAACTTATTCCTACAAGACAAGTTACTGGATGGCGAATTTGTATTGACTATAGGAAACTAAATAAAGCCACTAGAAAGGATCATTTTCCTTTACCTTTCTTGGATCAAATGCTCGATAAATTAGCTAGACACTCATATTTCTGTTTTCTGGATGGATATTCTGGTTATCATCAATTACTTATTGCTCCTAAGGACCAAGAAAAGACAACATTTACAAGTCCTTATGGAACATTTCCTTTTCGAAGAATGTCTTTTGGATTATGTAATGCACCTACAACTTTTCAAAGATGTATGATGTCAAAATTTTGTGATTTGATTGACAAAGGAATTGAAATATTCATGGACGATTTTTCAGTCTTTGGAACTTCTTTTGAATCTTGTTTGAAAAACATAGCTAAAGTTTTGAAAAGATGCGAAGAAACAAATTTAGTTCTTAACTGGAAAAATGTCAATTCATGGTCACCGAAGGCATTGTACTTGGACACAAAGTATCACGGAAAGGGATGGAAGTAGATCAAGCAAAAGTGAAAATTATTGTTGAATTGCAACCCCCTACTATTGTTACTGATGTGAGAAGTTTTCTAGGTCATGCTGGATTTTATAGAAGATATATAAAGGATTTTTCTAAAATTGCTAAACCTCTTTGTCATTTATTAGAAAAAGATGCACAATTTGAATTTAAAGAAGAATGTATTAATGCTTTTAATATTCTAAAAGAAAAATTAATAACCGCACCTATCATTGTTGCACCCGATCTGGAATAAATCTTTTGAATTAATGTGTGATGCAAGTGATTTTGCAATTGGAGCTGTATTAGGACAAAAATATGAGAAAGTTTTCAAAGTTGTATATTATGCTAGTAAAACTCTCACCGAAACACAAAGAAATTACATCGCCACTCGAGAAAGAGCTTCTAGCTATAGTATATGCCTTTGATAAATTTAGACTTTATCTTCTTGGTACTAAATGTATAGTTCATATTAATCTTTCTGCTATTAAATATCTAATATCTAAGAAGGATTCTAAACCTAGACTTATAAGATGGGTTTTACTTATACAAGAATTTGATTTTCAAATAGTAGATAGAAAAGGAACTGAAAACCAAATTGCTGATCATTTGTCTAGAATTAAAAATGATATTATTTCGGAAGAAAATATAAATGAGAAATTTCCTGATGAATCTTTATATGTTATTCAAAGATACAAAACACCGTGGTATGCTGATATTGTTAATTATTTAGTTAGCAATACTTTACCTTATGACTTAGATAACAAATTTATTAAGAAATTTAAATATGATGCTAAATCTTATATTTGGGAAGAACCTCATTTATTTAAAATTAGTAAAGATTCTATGATTCGAAGATGTGTACCTTATAAAGAAACTTTCGCTATTATTCAAAGATGTCATGATTTTGATTTTGGAGGACACTTTGGCATAGATAAAACTGCATTTAAAATTTTAAATTCTGAATTTTATTGGCCTACCTTATTTTAAATTCATAATTTTCCCCTTTAAATCTACCCTTCTTCTTCCCTAACCATCAAACAATCAAAATTACGTCCCTTACTTTCATTATTGAGAGATTTGAGAAAATTTTTGAAGAAATGGAAAGGAGAAATCATGGAGAAGAGGCTAGGGACAAGGTCTTAAGGGATCCTCAACCCTACTTCAATAGTTTAATCGCTGTAAGTTTAGAGAAAATTTCTAGTCGTTTTGATAAGTTTGAAGAAGATTTTAAAAGGATTGGAGATCGCCTTCATGAGATGTTTCATCAAGTTGAATATCTAGAATGGCAAATGAAACTTTAATTTGATCATATTGCGGCTTATCAAGATGCTCAACTTGAAATGTATGCGAAGAATAAGTGGATTGATGAAAAGACGGGTACGGATTTCCCGAGAGTGTCAGTCTTCTTTCCAAGTGGAATACACAATTTCCCTTGTGAAGATTAGAATATTCTGGTAAAGAGATAGTTATTATGGTTTGTTGAGTCGTTGTGTCGATTTAGAGAATCGATTATGTTTGTTAGTATATTTGCTTTCATGTTCAATGTGTGTTGTATTTGCTTTGAACTTGTTATGATTGAGTGTGTATTAGGAACTTGAATCAAATATAGTACTTATCTGGAATGTATTGAGTCAAAATTGAAGATTTTAAATAGAAATTAGTGAGTTTGATTGAAAACCTTATGTTTGATTGGTGGATTCAATATTTAATTTTTATAAATTTTTGAAAAATGTTGTGGATGTTAGAAACTGAAGCCCTACTCTGATATGTGTAATTGGAAGTTGAATTTATGAATTTTGGTGGAAAAATAAATTTTAAAAAAAAATTTTGTGAAAGGCGAGTTTGGCGCCTAGGCGCCAGAATTCGGCGCCTAAGCGCTAGTTCGGCCTGCTACCCGAAAATTACCATTTAAACCCCCAAAAGCCATTTTTGACGCCTAAGCTTCATCTTCTTCCCCATTTTCGTGAAAATACATCCTCTAGATCCATTTTGAGGTCAAAATATCAAGGATTTGAGCGCGAAACCACTCGATTTCTTCGTCTCAAGGTCAGATCTAGACTTTAAACCATTTATTTTCGATTTTCACCATAGATTTTCCTAAGTTTTGCTAAGAACTGAAAATTTGAAAAAATATTCGATTGTTAGTTATTTCTTTGGATTTTTAAACTTATTTTAAGTTTTATAAACTTAAAAAGAGTTTAAATCTTTGATTCCTAAATTAGTTCTTATTTTCTTTCACGTTTAGATGGCTCTAAAATCTAAGCGGGGCAAAGGACGAGAAAATTTTGATAGCAGCAAATTTCCAACTGCGGCTGCTCATTTTCGCTTCCACGAACTTGCGTCGTCGAGAAAGTTCATCTCGGAACGAAGTTTTTATCATCCTGGGGAGATGATCGAAAACACTATCGTTGCGCACAACTGGCAACGATTTTGTTACTTTACTACTATTGCTGTTTTTCCGGTTGTTCGAGAATTTTATGCAAATTTTTTGGATGCCGAGGATTCTGAAGTCTTTGTTAGAGGAATCGGAGTAGGATTTACTCCAGAAAGAATCAACATATTCTATGGCCTGCCACCGACTATTGAGTGCTATTATTTTGGATTATCACCATCCGAGGGAGAATTGGACATGATTATTGCTTATCCGACTAACGATGCTCGGATCTTGGAAGATCGGGAACGTAAAGAGGGTAAACTTCAAATCCTCTGAATTAAATGGTGTATCTAAAGCATGGCACTACTTTATTTCTGCAAGATTGTTACCTTCTAACCACCTGTGTCAAGTGACTAGAGATCGAGCGATCTTAAATTACTGCATTCAGGAGAGGAAGCCTATTGATGTCGGAGACATTATTTATGATTTTGTGGAGTCTACTATGAGATCCAGCATTTCTGTTGGATTGGAATTTCCATCTTTGATCTATTCTCTTTGTGTTAGTAATGGAGTCACTATTGATATTTCTGAGGAGAAGCTGAAGTCTACTAAGCCAATTGGGCAGGAGAGTGTTAGTATCTATGATCGTCTTCGAGGGAAGGGATCGACCGCTCCTTCTACTTCTGCACATACATCAGGTAGACCTTCTACTTCTAGACCCTCTACTTCTCCTGAGCCACCATCAGATTTCTAGGAATCAATGCATGACCAGTTTTTAGAAAAACAGCAGGAGTTATTTCAAACTCACTGCAGGATTGATACTATTGATAGAAAACTAGATCATTTATCTGATTATACCCAAAGGAAGAGTAATTATGATGCTGAGTATGATGAAGCCCTAGTCAGATTTCGAAGGGTGAACATGATGTTAGTTTTCCTACTTTTCCTAGATTCACACCATTTGTTGATCTTAAGGACGTAGAATTTTCCTTTAGTGATGAAGATGATGATGAGGCTACAGCTAGTGAATAGTTGTTATCGATTTCTTTGATGTGTAACTCTGTTAGTTTGTTTAATTTGAATTTTTTGTTAGTTTTGTATTTGATGTATGTTGACTGTTTAGTATTAGGATTCTGTTGTGTTGAGATTGAATTTAGAATTAGTTTATATGTTGTTTTAGTTTAATGTTTAGTACTTAATTATTTTGCTCTGTTTTAATTCTATTTCAAATTTAATATCATCATAAAATTAGCCTGCTTACCTTTCTATATACATGCTTCAATTTTATCTTAATTATTCAAAAAAGCATGTTTAGAAGTTAATTTTTCTTTTTAAGATTGTTTTTTTACCTACTTACTAAAAATACTTATGATTTTCTTTCTCTCATACTTTCAAATTATCATAGTATACCAAAACTTAAGTATGGGGGAAGGGAAAATCCATTCAAAATTAAATTTTATTTGTCCTTAAAGAGCTAATACTTTCTTAAAAATATAAACTTTTTAACATAACTTAAGGAATGAAGAATTTATTTGAGATCACTTTTATTTTTTAAATTATAAACAAATTAGTGAAAATTAACCAAAATTTTACTAACTTCGATTGATTTTAAGAATAGAATTATTTAACTTAAAGAAGAATGAGAAAAAGAATTTTTCTATTCATGATTGAAATAATAGAATTTTAGAAATATTAAGTAATCAAAAATTATCACTTGAAAAAGAAAAGATTGGAATTCTTTTTGAATTTTTATTTATGTTATAATAATTAAGTGGAGATGTATAAGTTTTGAAAATATAAGTTAAGGATAGTGAAGTTCAAAACCTTTAATAGGCTATCCAAATATAGTAATCCTCTCTATTAAAAAAAAATAATAAAAGAAAAAAAAAGAGATAGAGAGGAGAAGCTTGAGGAAATGCCTAATCAAAAATTGGCTTCACTTAAATTATCTTATAGGAAGAAAACTAATTACATACTTTACTTAATTTTTATGCATAAATATTTATTTAGAAAAGATTTTTCAAGAAGATCTCTTTCTTGTAAATAATCTATGAAAGCTTAATATAATAGACCTCTATTATTTTCAAAATAAATGAAAAGTTTGAAATCTTATGATTTGGTAGTTAAAGATTCTTTAAATTCTTAAAATTAAACCTAGTTAGTGAAATTGGGTTAATAATTTACTAAAGACTTTATAAAATAAAAAATTATAAGGAATCTTAAATATTTATCTTTTATTTCCAAAAGTTATATTTTATGTAGTAAAAAGAGTTATTTGAGGACAAGTAACATTTAAGTTTGGGGGATTTTGATCTATTAAAAAATACCTATTTCTTTATGTCTTAATTCTTATTAATTTCTAAGGATATTATGCTTTAATGAAAGGTATTTTTTGTATATTTGGATGTAGGTAATGTAAAAAGGTCTAAGAAGGAAAAAGGAGCAAAAAGGAGCAAAAATGGAGCAAAATACCAACAGTATAAAAAAATATGGCCTGGCGCTTAGGCGCCAGACTCGATACGAAAACTGTCAAGTTTTTGGCAACGTTTGATCAGTTATTTTTTCGGAGTGAGTGGTTATTGGACATTCTAGAAGGCTGGCAGTTGTTCCTTGATAATAGGACATGTGATACATTGCATTTGGACGCTCCAAAACGGTTTTAATCGCGAAGAGGTGTGAGCCAAAGTGAAGAGGTGCGAAGAACTGGACGCGGTGTCCGGCGCCTAGGCACCAGATTCCGGCGCCTAGGCGCCAGACCGACCTTCTAGAAGATTCATTGAATGTGGACATGTTTTGAAGAGGTGCCTCAAGGCAACTCTTGAAGCCTATAAATAGAGGTCCAATTCTTCAGAAAATGTGCCCCTCCCATTGTACCCCTTTCTCTTATCTACTTTAGGATCTCTCATCCTTAGAGAGAGAATTAGAGAGAGAAATTTAGGGCCACTTTTGTTTAGTTTAGTGAGTTTATTTTCAAGTTATTGCATCCGGAGTTCATTACATCGTGGAGTCGGTAGGAATCGAAGATCCGTAGAAGAAATAATTGAGATAAGTATATTTTTATATTTGATTCAAAGTTTAATTATCATGTTTTGTCATTTATTTTCAAAGTAATCTGAGTAATTAGTTACTTTCTTACTTCAATTATGAAGAGATAGATAAGATAATATAAAGATTCTATGGAGAATTAAAATTTAAAATATTTTCAAAACATTGTGATGACATTAATACCTGATCTTACTTTACTTTTTAAATTGGTCGTTTAAATTGTTAAAACCTGTTGAAGAGTTTAAAAACCTTGTAGGAGAAGAACTCTTAACTTGTAAATGTCACATGAATCCTTGGGTAGTCGAAGGCCATGTGCGGGCTATTTATGGTGAAGTGCAAATAAATAGGAAGATAATATTTAAAGGGCGTAGAATTGATAAGTTTTTAGAGCGACAGACTAAATTCTTATAATTTGATTTATAGACTAGGAAAGGGTCACTAGTATGGCCGACCATAGCCACCCTTGGACATCTAGAAGTGTGAGCCGAGATTAACCCATTCTACTAACAATACATCCGGACCTATTCTGTAAATTAGTCAATGTTCTTTGCACCTGGATCAAAGGGTAAAGAATAGGAATGCTTCAATTTGGCTCAATACCATAAATTAAATTCTCCAACGAATATTAAATTATTTTAAAAATCTTAGATTAATTGAAGGAAAAAAAGTTGTTTATTTTATTTAGAATTTATAAAATAATTTTCTTATTATTGTTTTCTTTAAATTGCATCTAGTAAATTAATAGTAATTTATAATCAAAATAAAAATATTTTTACTATTATAAGTGTTCGGTTTGGCGCCCATGGCTCCAAATTTCCCCTATTCGACCTGTTTTGTTTCGGTATGCTCCATTTTGGTCCATTTGTTTTGCTTCAATTACTCCGAATTCTTCAATTTAATGTGCCTATAACCAAAAACACAAGAAACCATACCTTTAAAGTGAAATATCTTTATAAAGTATAGCATGAAAAATAGTACATTTTTAGGCTTATCAAAATCTCCCAAACTTAAACATTACTTGTCCTCAAGTAATATTACACTTTTAAAATAAATTATATAGATATGAGTTAATGGGTCATCCTTTAGAATTACTTTTTGTTCTAAAAGTGGGATAGTTCAAATTAGACGAACTTCTAGTGAATCAGACTAGTCTGGGGTCTAAAATATTTATATTCAAACTTGGGAATTTGTTTTCCTATCTAATTCAGAAATATATGTAGATTTTTAAAACTTTGGATTATATGAACTTTACTTTCTAGACTTAAGAACTCTCTTAAAAATAATTTTTACAAAAAACAAGCTTAGGATTGTTCGAAGTTCTTTATTCTAGAAAGGCTCAAGTGAAAACAATTTTTAATTAAGACCTCTCCTCAAGCTTCTCCTCACACTTTTCTTTTCTTTTTTGCATTTTTTTTCCTTTATTAAGATCTTTTTTAATCCATTCTTTTCTTTTCTGCTGTTTTTTCTTCTTCTTTTTATAATGTGAGGATTACTATATCTGGAGAAGTCCTTAAATAATTTTTAATTCTACTCTCCTCCTCTTAAGTTAAAACTTATTACTTTCCTTCACTTATATATATATTTTACTTTCTAAAAGAGCCTTAAATATTTGAAGATAAAAATTATAAGTATCCTTAATTTTTCATAAGTACAGTTCTTCTTACTAGTTATTCATTTTCTCAAGTTCTCTACTAAACATCCTTAACTTAAGTTTCACCCTTGTCACTAAAAATATCAACTAAGTTTTCCAACTCCATTTCTATACTCAAAATTCTAACATCCTTAAGGTGGTTCCACATAACAATAATCATTAGAAATAAAATACAAATTTAGTTGTAGTTCTTTTGAAAATAAGTAAAGTTTAAATTTGAAACATTTTTCCCCCCAATCTTAAGTTCAAACTTGTGTAACAATGAAGTACAAAAATATGTGGCATGGAAAGATCACTTTTATAATTTACTACACATCCTACAAAATTATAAACAAATAACACATATTAGAGTGGTGCAGTAGAAAGTAAATGTAGCCTAAACATGCTTGACATAACACAATAAAGGAATTTTAAATAGTAGAATAGGGACTAACTGAAGATTAAACAGGAACACATTTTTAACTTTATAAAAAAATTGTTGGATGCAAACAAGTTTAAAATATTTAGATAAGTTTTGTCATCTCTAATGAATCATTCAACTTGACTCACAAACATAGACACCAAACTCCAATACATAGACTCACAGATTCATAGACAAACAATAACTGAGGTTAATACATCCTTTAACTCACCGCATCTCACTAACTTACCTTCAATTTCTAACAGAATGAATTTTAAATGATTATCCACATGTTATTCATCAAATAGGTTCATGAATACTACCGAATTAAAATAAAGTCAGAAAAAGGAAGTAAGATGTCTCATGTAAAACTCAAGTCTCGGTGAGACCCAAGTTGTAGTGGACTCATCAATCCAACTACTACAAGAGAATATACAAGTTTAACCATAATTAGAAGTTAAAGAATTGATTTATAAAAAAATACCTATTTCTTTATGTCTTAATTCTTATTAATTTCTAAGGATATTATGCTTTAATGAAAGGTAGTTTTTTGTATTTTTGGATGTACGTAATGTAAAAAGGTCTAAGAAGGAAAAAAAGGAGAAAAAGGAGCAAAAATGGAGCAAAATACCAAAAGTATAAAAAAATATGGTCTGACGCATAGGCGCCAGAAACTGGGTCCTAAGCGCTAGGCTCAATACCAAAACTGTCAAGTTTTTGACAACGTTTGATCAGTTTTTTTGACAGAGTGAGCGGTTATTGGACATTCTAGAAGGCTGACAGTTGTTCCTTGATAATAGGACATGTGATACATTGCATTTGGATGCTCCAAAATGGTTTTAATCGCGAAGAGGTGCGAGCCAAAGTGAAGAGGTGCAAAGAACTGGACGCGGTGTCCCGCGCCTAGGTGCTAGATTCCGGCGCATAGGCGCCAGACCAACCTTCTAGAAGATTCATTGAATGTGGACATGTTTTGAAGAGGTGCCTCAAGGCAACTCTTGAAGCCTATAAATAGAGGTCCAATTCTTCAGAAAACGTGCCCCTCCCATTTTACCCCTTTCTCTTATCTACTTTAGGATCTCTCATCCTTAGAGAGAGAATTAGAGTGAGAAATTTAGGGCCACTTTTGTTTAGTTTAGTGAGTTTATTTTGAAGTTATTGCATCTGGAGTTCATTACACTGTGGAGTCAGTAGGAATAAGAAGATCTGTAGTAGAAATATTTGAGATAAGTATATTTTTATATTTGATTCAAAGTTTAATTATCATGTTTTGTTTTTTATTTTCAATGTGTTATGAGTAGTTAGTTATTTTGAAGAGATAGATAAGATAATATAAAGATTCGATGGAGAATTAAAATTCAAAATATTTTCAAAACATTGTGATGACATTAATACCTGATCTTACTTTACTTTTTAAATTGGCCGTTTGAATTGTTAAAACATGTTGAAGAGTTTAAAAACCTTGTAGGAGAAGAACTCTTAACTTGTAAATGTCACATGAATCCTTGGGTAGTCGAAGGCCATGTGCGGGCTATTCATGGTGAAGTGCAAATAAATAGGAAGATAATATTTAAAGGGTGTAGAATTGAAGAGTTTTTAGAGTGACAGACTAAATTTTTATAATTTGATTTATAGACTAGGAAAGGGTCACTAGTAGGGCCGACCATATCCACCCTTGGACATCTAGAAGTGTGAGCTGAGATTAATCCATTCTACTAACAATACATCCAGACCTATTCTGTAAATTAGTCAATGTTCTTTGCACCTGGATGAAAGGGTAAAGAATATGAATGCTTCTATTTGGAATAATACCATAAATTAAATTCTCCAATGAATATTAAATTATTTTAAAAATCTTAGATTAATTAAAGGAAAGAAAGTTGTTTATTTTATATAGAATTTATAAAATCATTTTCTTATTATTATTTTCTTTAAATTGCATCTAGTAAATTAATAGTAATTTATAATCAAAATAAAAATATTTTTACTATTATATTTCGCTTTCGCTTTATAGAAAATTTATTTCTATAAATCTTCCCTATGGGATCGATACTGGGGTCTTTGTTTAAAAACCCTATATTACTTGAAACGATATGTATACTTGCGTAGTACCCCTAGTGTGTAAAACTATTACTTATATAATATTAATTTTATACACTAGCCGCTATTTATAAATTGAGTCAAAGCTTTTTGGCTATCTTTTGAACATTACTGCGTTAAGCGCGGCGATCGGGTCATGTTTTTGGCGCTGTTGCCGGGGAAGAAATCAAAGGAAGAAAGAAATAAAATAGTTAAATTTTATTGCTTGTTTTATGCGAAGATTTGGTTCTGAAGGATTAATTCCTTTAGATTCTGAATTAGAAAGAACAATTAGAAAAATTAAAAAGGGAAAACAAATTCAAAAATTTCAAGAAATGGCTACTTTAAAAAATCCGATTGAACTTAATGATCAAAATGTTTATAAACCATTAAGGGAATATGCTTAACCCTACGATTGATGAACTTCATAGTAGTATTCAAATACCCACTGTAGATGCTAATTATTTTAAACTTAAACCGTCTATTATTCAAATGGTGCAAAATAAACAATTTGGTGGATCACCAAATGAGGATCCAAATTTACATCTTGTTAGTTTTTTAGAACTTTGTGCTACCTTTAAATATAACAATGTTTCTGATGAGGCTATTAGACTTAGACTCTTTCCTTTTTCTTTAAGAGATAAAGCAAAGATGTGGTTAAACTCATTAGCGACTGGTTCTATTAAAACATGGGCTGAAATGGCACAAAAATTCCTTGCTAAATATTTTCCTCCTTCTAAAATTGCTAATATTTTTCTATCTACCAGACGAGCTATGATTGATGTGCAAAAAGGAGTATTAACCATGAGAGTTAATGATCAAGAGATTAAATTCAATGTTCTTAAATCAATGATGTACCCTGATAAAAAAATGCTATCGAATGGATATTATTGATTATATAATTGAAAAACATTATCAAGAAAGATGTAAAGTCATTTCTAAAGAAAAAATTGAATTATTAACTGTTGAAAATGAAGAACTAAAAGAAGAAGAATTATTTAGAGAAACTCATTATATTAAAGATAACTGAGAAATTTTGGACATAACACAAAATGATATACTTTTACCCTCAATTAAAAAAGCCCATGAACTGGAATTAAAAATGTTACCTGCACATTTAAAGTATGCTTTACTTGAAAATTCATTAACTTTACCAGTTATTATTTCTTCTAAACTATATTTAGATCAAGAAGAAAAACTGATAGGAATGTTAAAGAATTATAAGAAAGCTTTTGGTTGGACTATTGCTGATTTAAGAGGAATAAGCCCTTTCATCTGTATGCATAGAATTTTAATGGAAAAAGATTTTAAACCTACTATCGAACCTCAAATAAGATTAAATCCTATCATGAAAGAGGTTGTTAAAAAAGAAATTTTAAAATGGTTAGATGCTGGAATTATTTATCCTATTTCGGATAGCCAACGGGTAAGTTCTATTCATTATGTTCCGAAGAAAGGAGGAGTAACTGTCATTGTCAATGATAAAAATGAAATAATTCCTACAAGACAAGTTACTGGATGGAGAATTTGAATTGATTATCAGAAATTAAATGACGCCACTAGAAAGGATCATTTTCCTTTACCTTTCTTGGATCAAATGCTTGATAAATTAACTGGACACTCATATTTTTTTTTTATGGATGGATATTCTGGTTATCATCAATTACCTGTCGCTCCAGAGGATCAAGAGAAAATAACATTTACAAATCCTTATGGAACATTTGCGTTTAGAAGAATGCCTTTAAGTTTATGTAATCCACCTGCAACTTTTCAAAGATGTATGATGTCAATATTTTGTGATTTGATTGACAAAGGAATTGAAATATTTTTTGACAATTTTTCAGTCTTTGGAACTTCTTTTGAATCTTATCTGGAAAATATTTCCAAAATTCTGAAAAGATATGAAGAAACAAATTTAGTTACGAAGCTGGGAAAAATGTCGATTTATGGTCACGAAGGAATTGTACTTGGTCACAAAATTTCACAAAAAGGGATGGAAGTTGAACAAGCAAAAGTGAAAATTATTCATTTGAACTGCAACCACCTATTACTATTACCGATGTGAGAAGTTTTACGGGTCATGCTTGGATTTTATAGAAGATATATAAAGGATTTTTCTAAAATTGCTAAACCTCTTAGTCATTTATTGGAAAAAGAAGCTAAATTTGAATTTAATGAAGATTGTGTTAATGCTTTCAATATTATAAAAGAAAAATTAATAACTGCACCTATAATTATTGCACCTAATTAGAATAAACCCTTTGTTATAATGTGTGATGCAAGTGATTTTGCAATTGGAGCTGTATTGGGACAAAAATATGAGAAAATTTTCAAAGTTATATATTATGCTAGTAAAACTCTTTCTGAAACTCAAAGAAATTACACTACTACTAAGAAAGAGCTTTTAGCTATAATTCATGCCTTTGATAAATTTAGACCTTATCTTATTGGTACCAAATGCATAGTTCATACCGATCATTCCACTATTAAATATTTAATGTCAAAATAAGATGCTTAAGCCTAGGTCGATAAGATGGGTTTTACTTCTACAAGAATTTGATTTTCAAATAGTGGATAGAAAAGGAACCGATAACCAAATTGTCGATCACTTATCTAGAATTAAGAATGATGTTATTATCGAGGAAAATATAAATGAGAAATTTCACGATGAACATTTAAATGTTGTTCAAGGATGCAAAACACCTTGGTATGCGGATATAGTTAACTATTTAGTTAGCAATATTCTACCTTATGGATTGAATAACAAATATATTAAGAAATTTAAAAATGATGCTAAATCATATATTTGGGAAGATCCTCATTTATTTAAATTAGGAAGATATTCTGTAATTCGAAGATGTGTACCTTATGAAGAAACTTTTCATATTATTCAAAAATTTCATGATTCTGATTTTGGAGGACACTTTGGAGTAGATAAAACTACATTAAAAATTTTAAATTCAGGATTTTATTGGCCTACCTTGTTCAAAGTTGTGAGACATTATGTGAAAGCGTGTGATCGATGTCAAAGGATGGGAAATATATCTAGAAAAGATGAAATGCCTTTAAACTATATATTGGAAGTTGAAATTTTTGTTATATGGGGTTTAGACTTTATGGGACCATTTGTACCATCATCTGGAAAGATTTATAGTTTATTAGCAGTCAATTATGTTTCAAAGTAGATTGAAGCTGTAGTTTTACCTAACTGTTATTCTAAAAGTGTTTCAAAATTTTTAAAGAAAATGATTTTTTTCAAGATGATGGTACAAATTTATGGTGGATTTAATTTTAATTTTTAAAATTTTTGGGAAATATTTTGGAAGTTGGAAATTGAATCACTACTCTAATATGAGTAATTGGAAGTTGAATTTATGAGTTTTGGTGGAAAATAAAAATTATAAAGTGATTTTTGTGAAAGGCGAGTCTGGCGCCTAGGCGCCAGAATTTGGCACCTAGGCGCCGGTTCAGCCTACTTATTAAAAATTAGCATTTAAATCCCATTAGCCATGGTTGACGCCTAAGCTTCATCCCCTTCCTCTTTTTCGTGAAAATACACCCCCTAGATCCATCTTGAGGTCAATTCATCAAGTTTTAGAGCCCGAAATCACTTGATTTCTTCATCTCGAGGTCAGATCTACCTTCAAATCCATTTATTTTTTATTTCTACCATAATTTTTCTTTTTTTGCTAAAAACTGAAATTTTGAGAAAAATTTTGATTTTTTGAGTTTCTCCATGGATTTCTAAACTCATTTTAAGTTTCTCAAGCTTAAAAAGAGTTTAAATATTTGATTCCTAAATTTAATTGTGTTTTCTTTCACGTTTAGATGGCACCAAAATCTAAGCAACGAAAGGCACGAGAAAATTTCGACAGCAGCAAGTTTTTGACTGCGGCAGGGCATTTTTGTTATCACAAATTTGCGACGTCAAGAAAGTTTATCTCAGAGCGCAGTTTTTACAATCCTGGTGAAATGATCGAGAACATGATCATTGTACACAACTGGCAACGATTTTGTTATTTCACCGCTGTTGCCATTATTCCTATTGTACGCAAGTTTTATGCCATCTTTTTGGATGCGGAATACTACGAAGTCTTCGTTAGAGGTGTCGGAGTAGGATTTACTCCGGAACGGATCAATATTTTCTACGGCCTGCCACCTACCATTAAGTGCTACTATTCTGGTTTATCTCCATCTAAGGGAGATCTTGGGATGATTATTGCATATCTGACTGATGGCACTAGAGCTTGGAAGATCCGAAATGACAAACGTGTAAACTTCAAATCTTCTAAGCTAAATGGTATTTCAAAGGCATGACATTATTTTATTTTTGCTAGACTTCTACCTTCCAACCACCTCAGTGAAGTTACCAGAGATCGAACTATCATGAACTACTGTATTTAGGAGAGGAAGCCGATAGATGTTGGCAGTATTATTTATGATTCATTGGGATCGATTGTTAGATCCAGCACTTCTGTGGGATTAGGATTCTCATCCTTGATTCATTCTTTATGTATGAGCAATGGAGTTTCTGCTGATATATCAGAGGAGAAGTTGAAGACTACAAAGCCAATTGGGCAGGAGAGTGTTAGCATTTATGATCATCTTCGAGGGAAGAGATCTACTGGTCCTTCTACTTTTGTACCTACTCCAAGTAGAGCTTCTACTTCTAGACCTTCTACTTCTACTGCTGAGCCACCATCTAGTTTCTGGGAATTGATGCATGATCAATTTTTGGAGCAGCAGAATGAGTTATTTCTAACTCACTGAAGAGTAAATACTATAGACAAGAAGATTGATCATTTATCTGAGTTTACCCAAAGGAAAAGTGAGTATGATGTTGAGTATTCAGAGTCTTTAGTGAGATTCTTGAAGGGTGAGCATGATGTTCCGTTTCCTACCTGTCCTAGATTTTCACCGTAAGTTGATCCAAAGGATGTGGAGTTTTCTTTTGGTGATGACGGTGACGAGGCTACATATAGTGATTAGTAGCTTGATTTACCTCTGAGATGTGTTGATTCTGTTGTTAGTTTATTTCTTATTTGCTATTGTTGTTTGTTGTTTGTTGTTTGTTAGTGTAGATTTATTTATGAAACTTTGTGTGGATTGTTTGATGTTGAGACTGTTTTAAATATTTAGTGTATTGTGTTGAAGACTGAAATTTGGATGAATTAATGTTTATTTTTGTTTCAGCCTACTGTTTAGTATTCTTAAATAGTTAGTAATGTTGTTCTGTTTTTGTTACTATTAGTTATATAGTCATTTAATTCAGCTACTGATATAAAAAAAAATGATGAGCCTGTTTACTTTTATATATGCTTCGTTATTTCAGAAATATTCATAAAAAGCATGTGTAGAAGTAAATTTTTCTTTTTAGACTATTTCTACATACTATAAAAATTCCTTTTTAAATTATACATTTCTTTCTCTCATACTTTAAATTTTTTTCATGATATACCAAAACTTAAGTTTTTCGGAAGGGAAAATACATGCAAATTTAAATTTTATTTGTCCTTAATGAACTAATATTTTCTAAAAAAAATATTAACATAACATAAGGAATGAAGAATCTATTTAAGATCATTTAAATTTTTGAAATTATAAATAATTTAGTAGACTTAACCAAAATTTTAATATCTTTGATTGATTTTAAGAATAGAATTATTGAACTTAAAGAAGAGTAAGATTATAAAATTTTTTTATTCATGGTAGAAATAATTGAATTTTAGAAGTATTAAGAAATCAAAAATTATAACTTGAAAAAGAAAAGATTGAAATTCTTTTTGAAATCTATTCATGTTATATTAATTAAGTGAAAATGTATAAGTTTGAAACTATAAGTTAAGGATAGCGAAGTTCAAAACCATTAACAGGCTATCCAGATATAGTAATCCTCTCTGTAAAAAAAAAGATGAGAGAGGAGAAGCTTGAGGAGATGTCTAATAAAAAGTTGGCTTCAGTTGAATTAGCTTATAAGAAAAAAACTGATTACAATTTTACTTAATTTTTATGCATGTATCTTTATTAGAAAAGATTTTCATGAAGATCTTTTTCTTGTAAATAATTTATGTGATCTTAATATAATAAACTACAATTATTTTTGAAGTAAATGAAAAATTTTTGAAATCTTATGATTTGGTAGTTAAATATTCTGTAAATTCTTAAAATTAAACTTAGTTAAATTTGGTTAATGATTTACTAAAGCTTTTATAAAATAAAAAATTATAAGAAATCTTTAATATTTACCTTTTATTCCAATTGTTATACATTTTATATAGTAAAAAGGGTTACTTGAGGACAAGTAACATTTTAAGTTTGGGAGATTTTGGTCCATGAAAAAAATACCTATTTTTATACCTTGATTTTATCAAATTTTTAAGGATATTATGCTTTAATGAAAGGTATTTTTGTATTTTGTTTGTAGGTGATGCAAAAATGTTCAAGAAGGAAAAAAGGATGAAAAAGGAGCAAAAATGGAGCCAAAAATGCAAAATTGTCAAAATAATTGGCTTAGCGCCTAGGCGCCAGAATCCGGTGCCTAAGCGCCAGTTCGATACAGAATTCTGTAAAATTTTTGATGACTTTTGACCTGTTATTTTGACGGTGTTAGCGGTTATTGGACCATCTATAAGATTGGCAGTTATTCATGGATTATAGGACATGTGATACATTGTATTTGGACGGTTCGAAACGGTTAGGATCGCGAAGAGGTGCGATCTAAAGTGAAGAGGTGCGAAGAACTGGACGCAGAGTCCGGCGCCTAGGCACTAGACACACCTTCTAGAAGATTCATTGAACATGAACACATTCTGAAGAGGTGCCTCAAGGCAACCGTTAAAGCCTATAAATAGGAGGCTACTCCTTCAGAGAAAAATGCCCAAAAACCACCAACGCCCCGCCCAACCTAGTCCCCTAGCCCCATAGTTCCATTTAGAGAGAGAAAATAAAGAAATATTTTAAGGGCCATATTTATAGTCTATTTTATTAAATAGTGAGTTTATTTTAGAGTTTGTATTGAGAGTATTTGAAGAGTCGGTGCTTCTGAAGTCTATTTACTTTGGAGTCAGAAGGATTCAGAGCTTCAGTTGGAGAAACACTTGAGATAAGTTTTTGTATTTTGATTCAAAGTTTTATTTATGTTTTGTTGTTTAAATTCAATGTGTTCTGAGTAGTTACTTTACATTCTTCTTTCAATTATGAAAAGATAAATAAGATAATATAAAATTCGTTGGAGAATTAAAAACAATATTTATGTTTTAAACATTGTGATGATATTAATACCGGATCTTAATTTACTATTTAAATTGGCCATTTAAATTGTTAAAATCCGTTGAAGAATTTTGAGACCTAGAAGGAGATGAATTCTTAACTAGTAGATATCACATGAATCCTTGGGTAGTCGAAGGCCTTGCGCGGGTTATTCAAGGTGAAGTACAAATAAACAGGATGATATTATTTAATGGGCGTAGAATTGATAAGTTTTTAGAGTGACAGGCTAAATTCTTGTAATTTGGTTTATAGAGAAGAAAAGGGTCACTAGTAGGGCCGACCATAGCCACCCTTGGACATCTAGTAGTGTGGCCTAGATTAACCCATTCTACTAACAATACATCCAGACCGGATCTATAGATTAGCCAATGTTCTTTATACTACCAAGAAAAGGTAAAGAATAGAAATGCTTCTATTTGGCACAATACCATAAATTTATATTCTCCATTAATATTACATTATCTAAGAAGTCTTGGATTAATTGAAAGGAAGAAAGTTGTTTGCTTATTTTTATTTACATCAATCATTACTTTACTACTGCTTTATTTCTGCATCTAGTAAATTAAATATCAACTTTTTAACTTTAAAGAAATACATAAAAATAAAATCAAAATATTTAAAAAAAAATCTATAATCCTCCTCGTGGGATCGATACTGGGGTCTTTATTTAAAACCCTGTATTACTTGAAGCGATACGTATACTTGCGTAGTACCCCTAGTGTGTAAAATATTTTTCATAAAATTATATTTATATACACTAGCCGCTATTATTATTTGAGTCAAAGTATTGGCTATAACATACTTTTGATAGCATAAACTACTGCATTGTTTGGTGATTGCAAACCAAGTTTTTGGTGCGTTGCTGCAGATCGAGGGTCAGTCGGCACGACAAATGATTCCTCCTGGATCAAAATGTTATTTATGTAATCCTTGATCAATCACTCAATCATTTTCAGATCTAGTGATTCCTACAACATCCTAAAATTGTAATTTTTCTTTCAGTTTTTCCTTTTCAGATTGATTCATATCATTTTTCCACATATTTCTTTCTAGATCCAATATTCTTCTAATGATTTTCCCAATTTGCATATTAATATCTTACTTGAAATTTATAAGAAATTGATCTCTATAAGATACTTCAAGATCTCCCAAATTTTGGATCAGTCTAAATAATTCAGATTCTTAATCAAATTGTACTGGTATATTCTTTTATCTCATGTTATCTTCTAATTCTTCCTATTGGTAAAGAGCAAAGGGTAGGGGTGGTCTTTCTATATTTAACGTAGTTAAGGAAATAGGTTTTTCTAATTCCTTATGAATTTTTCTATTGGTCTTTTAATATCCTTATCCTCTTTTCTCAACTCAAAGTTCTTTTGAAATATATCCTCAAATTTTATTTCAAGTCATAGTTCGATAACTTTAACTTGTTCCTTATTCAATTCAGGTTCTTCTTTTGATTGAGTCGAATCTGAAGATATAAATATTGGTGGTGTAGATGAATTCCCTAAATAGGTAGGCATTAAAATTGTATGGGGTACATTCATCTTAAGTTCATGAGATTTTCCAACAGATGGAATTAAAAGTTCACTATTTTCGGTAATGTCCATCATTTCACACCTCTTCTGAACATACATATAGTCTTTTTTAAACAACATTTTCAACTCATCATGAAAGTCCCTTTCGATCTTATCTATTAACTTAATATCAATACTTTCTTGAAAATGTTCTTTACTTAGATAATCAATTTCATCCATCCAAAAACATTCATTATCTTTTTCCTCAACTGATATTTCATAGTCTTTAATACATCATAAGTGACTTCCCGGTCATTAAAATTCATAGTCAACTCTCCTTCTTACACATCTATCATAGCTTGTCCAGAAATAAGGAAAGGTCTCCCTAAAATAATTAGATTTTTTTATCATCCTCCATATCTGATAAAATAAAGTCCATATTATCCACTTTAATAAGAATGTCTTCTATATCCCCTTTTGGATAAATAGTAGGTCGATGAACTAAATGAAGGGTTACAGTAGTGGGAGAAATATTGACTAAAACTAACCTTCTAATTATAGATAGAGGCATCACATTAATGCTCGCTCCTAGATCACATAAAGCTTTTTCACATAATCTTCCTCCAATTGCACAAGGAATTTTTAAGCTACAAGGATTTTTAAGTTTCTGAGAAAACTTTTTCTGAAGTATAGCACTGCACTCCTCACTTAGTGAAACAATCTCGTCATCCCCAAATTTCCTTTTCTTGTTTAATATCTCTTTCATAAACTTTGCATAACTTGGTATATGTTTCAAAGCTTCTGCAAAAGGAATATTTATCTTTAACTTCTTAAGTACTTCCATGAACATTGAAAATTGTTTATCTAATTCATGCTATCTAAATCATTGAAGAAATGGAGGTGGTTGTTTTTCTAAATTGATTTTAGTTGGATATATTAATTTTTCCATAACCTTACAAACATGTTTTTCAGGCCTTTTAGTTTCTTTTGTTTCTCTCACAACTTCTCTCTCTTTTCTAACCACATCCTCTATCTCTCCTCCACTTCTTAATTGGACAGCTTCTACTTGTTCATTATTATTCTTTTTAGGGTTGATCTCAGTGTTGCTAGGAAGAGTTTCTTGGGGTCTGTTACTAAGTGAATTAGCAATTTGTACCATTTGATTCTCTATGATTCAAATTGCAATATTTTCACTTTGCAACTGGTTTCTCATTTGTAATACCACTTCTCCTATAGACATCTTCTTATCCTCAAATTGTTGATCATTTTTAGAATCTGGTGGATATGAAGGTCTATATTTTGCGTTCCTCTGATTATTCTAACTTCCAATAGGATTTGCATGATTATCCACCCTTAGTAGTATGATTCCAATTAAAATTAAGATGATTCCTCAAACTTGGGTTGTAAAAGTTAGAATATTGGTTCTTTATGGTATTTAAAGTCTCAAATGATAAGTTAGAATCAATCATATGCCCTAATGAACTTTCCTCACTTATTAGAGTAAATTGAGGCTGGTTCATTCTAAATTGGTCTAACTTCTTTGCTATTGCAGCAACCTGAGATGTAAGAATTACAATCACATTTGTATCACGAACACTAGCTACCTTTTTTGGATTTACCCTTGGAGAGGGCCATTGAAATTCATTTGTAGCAATTTCTTTAATTAATGCATATGCTTCATCAAATGGTTTTGACATTAATGAATCATCAGCAGTAGCATCAATAATCGACCTAAGGGATCCTACTAACCCATTGTAAAAAGTTTGAATGATTAACCAATCTGGTAGAGCATAGTGTGGACACTTTCTTAAGAGTTCCTTAGATCTTTCCCAGGATTTGTATACTGATTCCCCTTTATACTGAAAAAATAAGATAATATCATTTTTAAGTTTAGTAGTCCTTGAAGGTGGAAAATATTTAGCTTGAATTTTTTTAGTTAACTCATCCCAATATTTAATTGAGCTAGGTGTTAATGAGTATAACCCAACAAAAAATAAGGCAAAAGTATAAGCCTAATATATCACTCGGGAGCATAAGGCAAAAGTCCTACGGATCCTTTATGTAACACAACAAAAAATAAATTGATAATTAAACAAATAAAACAAAAAAATATTCAACACAACAAAACATGTTCACAAATACCTTGTTTTCACACAAACAGATTTTTTACAACACTTCTTCATACAAAAAAAGTACTTTTCACACAAAATAGTATTTATAACACTACAGTTTTCCAAGTATAAGCCTAATTGCTTCAACTAAAATTCTTCTAAATGTCAAGATCAATGGTTGTGATCCCCGACAACTGCGCCAAAAACTTGATCCTCGAATATTTATTCTTACGTTTTATTTATGAGTTTATAATTTATACTTATTTTTAATTATATCTATTTCTTTACAACGACACCAAAAACTTGATGCCAATGAAAATGAGAGTTTAATTTACATTATTATAAAATGAGATTTTATGCATGTATACATACTGTTATCAAGTAATATAGGGCTTTCTGATTAAGCCCTGAATATCGATCCCACGAAGATCGAGATTAATCACAACGGCTTTCAAAAGAAATTATAATCTACAAAAATACGCCCTAGCTTGGAAGGTCAATAAAGGTTTGGTTTTAATTAAATCCTACAATTATCATTAAAATACTACTTCTACTCCTAAACTAAAATACTTAGTGAAAATTACAAAGTTGGGTTTCATATATTAAAATTACAATGTCAGCATATTTTTAGGTTGTGTGTTGTATTTTGAAAAGGAGATCGCCTAGCAGAAATTGTCGGTGAATTTTAGATTTTAAATTTGATTTAAATATATATATATAATTTAGAAAGTAGCATTTGACTTTGAAAATAATTTTAAGTTTGAAAATTTTAAGATATGAAATCAGACTGATCTCACATCCCGAATAGTTTTTATAAACGAGCACCGCACCACAAACTGTATATCTATCCCGGAGAATAGACACACTACTTGATGATGGGGCTCGATTAAATAAACTAGAAGATTTGTGACATCTGTTTGGTCTGCGAACCAATTTTATAAGCCGACAAGTTCCCCTACTTAATATAAATGAATTAAGCAGGGTTTATATTACCTAGGTTCGTAAAGTTCCCTATAAGGGCAAGCCCCTATAGTTAATTACATCTTAAATGACGGGAATCATTTAAGAAAACTCTCGATAATGATTAGTGGTTTTGCTCACAAGAATTTCAAAGTTTAAGGTTTTCAAAGGATTGAATTTTGGAATTTCAATAGGGAATGGATCAAATTTGGAACAGTTTTTTTCAGGAGTCCAAAGGAACGAAAGGTAGGGGATGTCATGGATTCGAGACAAGTCTCGGTGACTTCCCAACTATCCTATTTTTTTGGCTTGAATTTTGGGAGTTTATTTAATGTTGCAATCCTACCAATTTTAATTAATTAGGACTTATATTAGTATGACATGATCATACAAATAACCTAGAAGATATGAGGGTTTATGTCCTACCAAACGACTACCTCGGAGTCCTAAGACCGGTTAGGGCTTAATTTACATGACACGATCATGCAAATGCCTAACGAAGAGTTGAGCATTTATGTTGCACTAGGAAAACTACCTCAAAGTCCTATGGCTTGGTTATTTAATTCTAAGAAAGGTTTTGCTGAAGTAGATTCGAGTTTTGTTGATGACGATGGCCGTGCTACCCACCATGCTCCGAGCTCCTTATTGTTGCAGAGGTTTAGTTTTAGAAGGTGAAAATCAAGAGATGAGAAAAGTGTTTTGGTTTATAAATCTTAAAATCCAAGTGTTTTTAATATTTTAATTAAAACAAATCTTAAAGTTGTTTAAACAGAACCAGATTAAGATCCCACGGTTCCGTCATCCCGCACCATTATTTTCATTGAATTCACTTAGTCAAGATGAATTTGCTAAACTCAACTGAATGCGTTCCACACTTTCATTTAGACCGTGTGAAATCCCGTTAGCAACATGTGGGTTACATCATCCGAGGTATTCCCGATCATTCAACGAGACGTTTTAATTTAGTTGCAATTGTAGTTTTGTTGTTCTGTTTGTGATTAAAATTTGAGTTGTTTTATATTTTGAAATGTTGTGGCGGTGAATTTTATCTTGCAATGACTTTTAATTTAGTTTTGGTTTCAATTCAGGGGCTATCCTAAAGGTTTTGGTTTTCATGCAACAGTTTTATTTAACATGCAAGAAAAATAAAGTACAATGCATGTAAGTAAATTGCAATAAAGTAAATCGCAATAAAATAAAAGCATACCTGGAGGGTCTTCCCATCATCCCAAGCTGCACTTAAAACATATGTTAAGGCATTTAAATATTTCAACAGATACCTAGGTAAAGCTAAGGGAAGGGTTTTGGTTGTCTACCAAATTCCTAATCCTATAACTAGTCATCTCTTATGACGTCTAAGTTCTTGTGTTTTGTTTAGGGATGATTTTCTTCATCGAAGAACAATTAAATTTAGTTGTTCTTCTAAAACATCCCGTCATATTGAGGAAGTGCTTAGGACAAGTCCTAAACTTCTTTTCAATATTTTTGGGATTGTTTTGAGTCCAAGTAATTTTATTTGTACTGGTGAATTAATCATCCAGGAGTTTAGTTAAACTTTGTCTCTTGCTTAGTGAACTTGGGTATTTGATTACCTGATGAATGAAGTGACATCTCACTTAATTCTCTAATTAAGAGTTATAATAATTAAAGCCTTTAAGGGCAAATTGGTTTATCGAGAATTATAATCATAATTAATTAAAAGTTTGAATTAATGGTTTAAAGTGTTTTAATTTAATAATGAGGTTTTAATTAATAATTTTAAGTTTGGAATAGTGTTCAAATTATTTTAGATTTAATTCTTAATGATTTCATTTAGGTTTGTCGTTAAATGATTTTTAATTCAATTTGATTTAAATTTAATTTTAATTTAATTTAACTTTAATTTAATTTTAATTTAATTTTAATTTTAATTTGATTTAAATTTATTTAATTTTTAATTCAATTTAATTTTAATTTAATTTAATTTTAATTTAATTTAGTTTAATTTAATTTTAGTTTTAATTTAATTTCATTTTAGTTTTAATTTTAGTTTTAATTGTTAATTTTAATTATCAATTTGAATTATTATTTTAATTTTAAATTAGGAATTAAGTATTGTTAAAGTGACTTATTTAGGGATTTTTAAATTAAAGAATAAATATCATCTTAATAATATCCCTATTTTAATGATCCAAATTTAAATATATTCTTTCCAAAATTTAAGTTATTTAATTAATTAAAGTTTCATTTTTGATATTTTCAAAATGATCAATGGGTTTCTACCCCTTAATTTTTCTAAGTTTCAATCATCTAAGAGAAAGTTAAAATCAAATATTTTACCCCCCCCCATTTTGATTAAACCTAAAGTTTTAATTAAGGGTTAAAATTTTTAATTATCTTTATGCCCTTTTAAGCTTATTTATTTCATAACTCACTAAATTCAGCTCAAATGAATTTGAAATTTTTATGTCACCTCACTCATATATCAATTAAGACATTAGAGGAGAAAATGTGATTTTTCTGAATTTACTTTATTTATATAATTATTTTTAGTAGAAAATAGGGGTTTTCAAAGAAAATTCAACTACATGACCAAGGAAAAGTTTCTATCCTTAAGCAAATTATGGGATTTTCCTAATGACTAGAGGACCACTTGGACCAATTTTGGTGATTTTTGAATTATATTTTATTTATTAAAATTATTTTGAGTTTTAGAGTATTAATTAATTTTAAAATGAAATTAAAGTTGAAAAATAGATTTTATATTTTTCTCAAATATCTCTGACCTCAAGGAGTTCAGAAAAATAAATTTTATAAATTTTTGATTTTTCTCTGATTTATTGGAATTATTTTAGTGAAAAACGTTAAAAACTCATTTTTTAATATTAAAAATAACATTAAGCCTTTAAAATTTAATATCTCACCCTAGGGACTTAGGAAAAAATATTTGGTTTGTTCCTAAGTGATTAGAAATCAAAATGTGATATTTTTATGATTTTTATTATTTTTTAATTATTAAAATATTAAAATATTATGAAAAATCAACTTTTTTAGAAAATTCCAATTTTAATTTTCCTAAACTCCCCTGATATCAGAGAAGCCCCAAAACCATTTTTTTGAATTTTTGAAAAGTATTTTTGAAGTTATGAATTTTTAAAGTTTCATTTTGCTTATGAGGCTTAATTAATCCATTTGATATGGTTAATCAAGTCCAATTGATTTCAAATTTTCATGTGAGGTCCCTCTAATCTTAAAGATTAGTGGAGAATTGTTCATGTCAAATTGACGTGTGGTTAACCCTAAGTAATTCAAATTCAATTTTAGGGGTTTAGGCCAATTAAGGTTATTATGAATGAATTAACTCAAAATATAATTTTCATAGGGTCCTCTGGTCCTAAGGAACATCACCAAATTTTCCTAGAATTTATTTCACAACATGCTAATTATTGAAATTAAAATACCTAAAACAGTGACATGAAATTGAAAATTCAATAACTTTTCACAGAGATGACCTCTGACCTTGAAAAATTCAGAGAATGTTCCCAAGATCAGAGGCTTCAAAAGCTCTATGGTCTCATGCCATGGTGAATTGTCTATGCAAATGAAGAATCAAAATACTGAAATCAGTAAATAAATTATTAAAAATAAAATACTCATCCAATTAATTTAATTTCTTTTCCACATTATTCTCCTCTGTTCACTGAGCGAGAGGGTATTTTTATTTTATTTTTGTGATTTTTCTATGCAAAGATATGGATTTTTGAAGTTCTGGGCATTTAAATAATTCAAAAATACCTAATTTATGTACTTATCCACGCGGCGCCAGTGCAACATCGGCAGCTCTGAAAGCCCACACGGCACATTCCCATTCGACGCCGCCATCCGACTCAGCGCTCCGGGGCCCGCGGTTCATGTAACATTCCCTGGTCCGGCGCAATCTAAATCATCCACTCGATACACGCGCGATCCAACAGCTCCCGGTCATCGTCTACGACTGGTGTGCACCCGTGACCGTCCACACTAAAACCCTAAGATCTCACTCAATTCTCAATGGATTTTCATGTTCTTATGCTTCATGGATTGGTCTTGAAGAGACGAACATATCCATATGGTTTATAGGCTATGAAATTAACTTAAATAAAATGGAGAATCGCTGGAAGCTCAGGAGGAAGAGTGAGTTCATACCTTTGCTCAGAGAAGTGAAGCTTCGATCTGAGAGTTGTGTCACCTTTGATTGAGTCCAGATAAGCTCCAGATGAAGTCCCTGGCTCTAGGGAATTGTCTCAGGTATGAAAGTGACCAAGGCCGATCACAAAGCTTGGAGAGTCGGAAGCAATGGTCGGCTCGGTGAAGGGGCTCTTGCTTGGGGAACTTCTCCTCTTGGTCGCAGTGAAGGTGTAGGACCAATCAATTTGGAGATTGGCTCACCGTGGTGGAGTGTCTTATTTTTTGGATGGATTTTCAACTCGAAATTGAGTTACGTTAATGGGGATTAGGGCGAAGGAACACCGGGGATCAAGCTGCTGCAGGTTAGGAGAAGGTCCTGGAGTAATTTTGGCGAGTTTCCTTAAGGTCCGGTTCAACTCCTTATTTGGCCAAGAGGTTGTGGTGTTTAAATAGGCATGGTCGGAGGGCTTCCGGGGGCGACTGGAGGTCGTGATCGAGCTGCTCGGGGAGGAGAAGAACGCTAGGTCTGTCCATATGGGTTGAGACATGTCGACGAGGAGAATTGGAAAGTTTGGCTCACATGGAGCTTTCGGCCATGGCGTTTTCCGGCGATCGTGGTGGGCGGCCGACCGGGCATTATTCACCATCTTGACCAGGTGAGGTCGGGGCTAGGGTTTGGTGCAAGCGATTGGCTATTGCCATGTGTAAGGAGGTTTGATTTAAATGGCATGGGGTAAGGGTCATTTTGGCTTGATTTTGGTCAACTCATGTATTTGGGTTTGGTGCACCCACCAAGGGACCGATTTGGGCTGAGGGAGGTCAGATGAGTCAGCTAGGAAAGGGTAGTGAAGTCACCATCCATGAATATTTGGATTAATCATGGATTAAGGAGAAGCATTAAAAGGGTTAAAACCTTTTTAAGGGGGTTTAAAGAGGCTCCTCCTTTTGTAATTAAGGGTATGATGATGTGTAAAGTGATTCCCATGGCTTAATGTGGCTTGTGCATGGCTTCAAAGCTTACTCATGGCTTGGGAATGGCTTGGCTTTCTAGCATGAGAAAGGGATTTTGGGATTTTGGCATTTAGGGGTGATTTGGCATGAGGCTTGATTTGGAATCATTTGATGATGGGATTGGAACTTAGGGAATGACTTTGATTAAATGAATGGCAAATGAAAATGTCATATGGGCTTTAGGATAGATTTTGGGCTCTTTGAAATGGTTTTAGATGGGCTTTTAAAGTGATTTAGGGAAGTGGGCTTTTGGATTTTAGGATGGGCTTTTGGGTGAAAATTTTGTGAAGGACCATGTCAAATAAATGTTGCAATTGGTTTAGGGATGTTTCATGAATGTTTTGGAATCACTTTGGTGTGATTTGGAGTAGAATTTGGTTGAATTTGGGCATTTTGGGGCCAAATTGGGCTAACTTGGGTTAATGTTGGGCTAAAGTTGGATTTGATGTAAAATTAATATTTGATAAATGTTCATGGGAGTGTCACAAAGAGTTTTCAACTTTGGTCGGGCTCTAATTTTGGGATTTTGACCCATTTGGGTTAGGTTTGGGCTTAGGTCAATTTAAGGGATTTTGTTTTTGTGTTAGGTTTGGGTGGAGTTTAGGTTCAAATTTTGGGCAAATCAAGTTAGTTTTTTGTTTATGGGGGTGTTAGGAAGGCTTTAGAAAAGATTTGGGGCCAATTGGAGTTGAATTGGGTGGGTTTGAGCTAGCTTTAGGTCTTGGGCCAAAATTAGGTCTTAGGCTTCAAATTGAAATTGGGCTCAAATGTCAATCAAATTAGACTTGGATTTGGTCTAAATTGATATTGGGGATGTTTAATTGAAGCTTAGAATTGAATTGGACCAAAATTGAGGTCAATTGGAGTAATTTGGTTTGACATTGGGTTCACTTGGGATTAAAATGGGCCCAAATTGGGCGTTTTGGTAAAAGTGGGGTAAATTGGAACAATTGTCCCATGGTGTAGCTGAATAAAAAGAAATTGAAAATATTTGGGATTTTCTGGAATTTTTTGGGAATTTTCTGAAGTTTTGGATTTTTAGGCTAAGAAGGGCATTTTGGGTATTTGGAGGGTATTGGGAGGTACTTTTGGAATTTTTGGTATTTCTTTTTGCTATGGATGATCAATTTGAGTGGGGGGAAATGTTTAGGATTTATTTTGAGGAATTTGGGTAATTTAGGTGATTTTGCAGATTTTGGGTAGTTTCATGGGCTTTTGGTAGGTTCAGTAGGTGTAGGGCCCAGGGGGTCAAAAATTAAAATTTTGGAAAAATGAATATTGATCAAATTTGAGTAAAATGGAATCACTTTGGTTGAGCCATGAAGCCATATTATGCCCATATGAGCCATGAGAGGAGTCATTTGAGGCATTCGACTATGTTGTTCCTAACCTCTTAGCCGGGGGCTTAGGGGTTAAGGACCATCCATGTGAATTACCTACATGAGTCAGGAAGTCAAGTTGGGTGTGAATGGTTTTAGGATTGGAATGTATGTGAAAGTGTAATGTGTGTGCAATTCAACCCTCACCAGTCCAGGCCACCCAGGGTATCCCTAAGGCCAAGAAGTCCTGTAGGGAACTCATCCTTTAAACCTCCACATTTGATTTTAACCCTCTAGGTGATTAGGGGTCTATGATCAGGCTTGTGGGGTTTGCAGGGAGTCAAGAGGTGTTTGAACTTCTAAAGGGTAGATTCCACTTCTAGTCCTCTAAGATTAGTCAAAGGAAAAGCCTAAAGCTAGATCCTAAGTACTAAAGAGAGGAGAAAAAGACCTCATAAAAAATTAGGTCAACAAATGGACCCCCAATAGGTGTGGTGTGCTAACCAAGCACACCGCGCGTATTGGCGTTGACCGAAGAGATCAACAAAACCAACATAGATGTCCAAGTGACAAACTTCAGACGAAGTAAAAGAATTTCCGGTGGGGAGTATCAGGTATATTTCCAAGACTAGAGATTCCTGAACTCTCGGCGGGAATGGAAAAGGAGGTGAAAAATCATAAGATGCAGGGAATTCGATTTAGATTTCATTTTACTTTTAAATTTCAAGTTTTAATGTGTGAGTTTGGATTTCGATTGAAGTTTAATTTGAAATCAATTTAAGGAAATTTTGAATTTGAAATTTGGATTTGAAATGAGGATTGAAACCTAGGTTTCAACCTCGAGATTGCGAAGAGAACTGGAATTTAGGTAGCAGCCTCGGAGTGAGAATTAGAGTTTAAGTATCAATTGAAAAGGATGAGAGTCAAAATTTAGGTACTGATTTAGAAATGAGAGTCGG
The DNA here is from genome assembly GCA_022702705.1 of Papilionanthe hookeriana x Papilionanthe teres. Lineage (NCBI taxonomy): Eukaryota > Viridiplantae > Streptophyta > Magnoliopsida > Asparagales > Orchidaceae > Papilionanthe > Papilionanthe hookeriana x Papilionanthe teres. The sequence goes on along the minus strand of CM040429.1, from coordinate 41,546,605 downwards.
AATTTAGGTACCGACCTCACAAAGGATGAGAATCAGAATTTAGGTACTGATCTCGAGACTGTGAGATTTGAAATTTAAGTATCAAACCTGAAAGAGAATCGAAATTTAAGTATCGATCTCGGATGAGAGTCGGAATTTAGGTACCGGCCTCGAAAAGAGAGAACTAAAATTTAGGTACCATTCTCAGAATTTAGAATTGAAATTTAGGTATCAATTAGAAAGAGAATCGAAATTTAGGTATCGATCTCGAATGAGAGTCAGAATTTAGGTACCGACCTTGAAGGAAGAGAACTGGAATTTAGGTACCAGTCTCGAAGATTTAGAATTGAAATTTAGGTATCAATTTGAAAGAGAATCGAAATTTAGGTATCGATCTTGAATGAGAGTCAGAATTTAGGTACCGACCTCGAAGGAAGAGAACTGGACTTTAGGTACCAGTCTCGGAAATTTATAATTGAAATTTAGGTAACAATTCGAAAGAGAATCGAAATTTAGGTATCGTTCTCGAATGAGAGTCGGAATTTAGGTACCGACCTCGCAGGAAGAGAACTGGAATTTAGGTACCAGTCTCGGAAATTTAGAATTAAAATTTAGGTATCAATTCGAAAGAGAATCGAAATTTAGGTATCGATCTCGAATGAGAGTCGGAATTTAGGTACCAACCTCAATGGAAGAGAACTGGAATTAGATACTAGTCTCGGAAATTTAGAATTGATATTTAGGTATCAATTCGAAAGAGAATCAAAATTTAGGTATCGATCTCGAATGAGAGTCGGAATTTAGGTACCGATCTCGAAGGAAGAGAACTGGAATTTAGGTACCATTCTCGGAATTTAGAACTGAAATTTAGGTATCAATTCAAAAGAGAATTGAAATTTAGGTATCGATCTTGAATGAGAGAGTTAGAATTCAGGTACCGACCTCAAAGGAAGAGAATTGGAATTTAGGTTCCAGTCTCGGAAATTTAGAATTGAAATTTAGGTATCAATTCGAAAGAGAATCGAAATTTAGGTATCGATCTCGAATGAGAGTCAGAATTTAGGTACCGACCTCGAAGGAAGAGAACTGGAATTTAGGTACCAGTCTTGGAAATTTTAACGAGAAATGGAAATTGGTTCCAATCTCGAAGATTTATCTGTATGAAGAGGGACCCAATCCCATGCCATCAGAACCAAATCGAACAAAATTCGTGGCTCCGTGTCAATAGAATTAGTAGATCCTCTAAGACACAAAAGAAAGAGAATTGAAAGGAGCTGGTAAGTGTACCAAGCAAAAAAGACTTGACTTAATGACAAGTCGAAGAGAATATTCAAATTTCAAAAGAGTTTCAAACAGATTTCGATTGAGGAAAGAACTGAAAGGTTCAAATCAGAGGATTCAGATAGGAATTCAATTTAAGATTTTGATTCGTTTTGTTTGTCCTTTAACGATCCCATTTTTTTTATTTTTGTTGTTTATTTAGTGTTCATGTGAATTTGAAGTTCATTTTAATATTCAGTTTTTTAGGAAAAATTCTCATTTATTTTCATTTTCTTTTCTGTTATTTGTTCAAAGTTCATTTAACTCTAATGACGTTTCCCAGTCACTTTGCACTAAAAGAGGTGAAGGAAAAATATGACATAGTCATTTTCATTCCAACTTGTTGAAAGTACATCATACAACTTGGTCTAATCATGATGACATTTTCCTTAGAAATTTAATGTCTTATACAATCCATGTAAATCCAAAATGGATTGTGTAAGATTCTTTTTGATCCATCCAAAAGCATCTGTCAAAAATCCATGTCTGAATAGTAAGAAACATGGACAATAACATCACCTTCCAAGCCACCCTTGGCAGGAATGCCGCATGGATATGCATTGGAGGTGTGTTATTTCCCATGTAACTCACAGCTCGTAGGGCCGAAGACTCTCCAATTCTTGATCTGGTTGAAAGTGATAAGGCATTTATCTGTCGTCCATTCTTCTAAAAGTAACTGAGATCTGCTCCACAGGCACTCCTGGGATGCAATGCTTCGCAATGTCTGCTCTGTTTCCTTTTAACACCAGGACGGAACCTACCGGTAGTGGTATCTCCACCGGCCATCGGAACTAACCGGGGCCTACTATCCGGAGGTCAGATCCGAACATGATGTTGCACTGGCTGAGGAATGACACTGTGCAGAAAGGTCTAACAAAGTCATGATGGTCTATATGTGGAGGTATGCAGTCGCCTTCCTTGTAGATGTTGATAATACAGTACGTTGGGTATGCAATCTGTAGGGAGAACCCTCCATGTTATCATCCTTTTCACCATTCTCTTGATGAATCTTGGCATTGGATCCACCTCACTGCGATGGAGTTTCCCTGGTGGATTTCCTTTTCTGTCTATGGCAAAATTGTAGCAACATCCGCATTGGATTGTAACTCTTCCCTTCCCCGGCATCCATCTTCGGGGTTCTGAATATGTCTTTTCTCTCAGGCGGCCAGCTCGACCCATTTTCTGCAATTCCAGGATGCAGTCCACAATTTTTGTTGCTCATAATCCGAGAAAACATCCGTATGTAGCTCGAGGCCTTCCAAGATGTTGACCCTCTTGTTTCCAATTCTTTCAAAGTACTCAAAGGTTTTCTTCTCAACTAGTTGCATTTTCTCCGACTCATATTCCGGGATTATCCGAAGTCCTCGGTGTCTAGTAACATGCTCGTGTGATGTATGCCTTAACCCCAAGCACGTTCTTCTATATGTCTTGGCTCCTCGGGGATAGTCTCTGTAGGGACATACTCCGGGGTTGCTTTCGCAACAAGACTCTTCGGATCCGGTACATATGCTCGACGTCGAGGTACCGACTCTATTTCTGCTTTTCTTGGTATCTCTTTTATCTGTTCTCACCTTCTTGGAATTGACTTTCTTCTTTCTGGTTCCTGATGAACCGGTCTCCTTGGAGCATTTGTATTCACAGTATCCACTGTTTGTTCATATTGATCTTCTGCTAACTTGGTTAGCATTTTGCTAATGCAACGATTCTTATTTCTTCGTCGGGTAGCAGGTGAGAGTAGCTCTCCATACCCCTTGAATTTCGCGGGTGCGGCGGCGACAAGCCTACCCTCTACTGTGGTAACTAAGGATTTAATTTTCCTATCTTCTCTGGTTGCATGCGTGGCGTTTGCTTTTCTTTTCTTGTTGCTGGATTGGTGGCTCGGGCCACCCATTTTCATCACTGTCTAGCTGTGAAGTTCTTCTCGATCAACTGGGATCCAATAATTTTCTTCGTATTGTAAGCTAGCTGGTGTGAAGTCTGAGTCAATCTCTATCACTGCTTCATCCCTCACCCTCTTTTCATCAAGTGCTAGACAAACGCCATTTCTAAAGTTTAGAACCAACCGCCCGTTCCACATTTCCCTGCAAAAAACAAGTAAAGGATCAGGGGCTGTACTAAGAACAAGAATAATAAGAAAAACACTTAAAAATTTTTATTCACTTCTTTTAAATTTAAAGGAAGTAGGAAGAGATGAGGAAATATCAGGAATGAATGGATTTAAGAGGAAAAATTGACATTTTATTATTATGATTTCCCATGTTTTCTTTTTAACATTTTTGTTGATGAATTTTTTTTTATCATCCATTTTATTTTGTTTTGGGTTCGGACCCAGTAACAAAGTGATTACTTCACCCGTGTTTCTAGGGATAAGATTCTATTTTAGAGGCCACCCTTCGAAACATCAGGTTGCGTAATACTTCTTTAAATAGCGTCCATTGATTGGAAGCATAGGTCGTTCTCCACGGCAATTCACCAGTTGGTAGGAACCTCCAGATTAGACTGTCTCGACCACAAATGGTCCCTCCCAGGTTGGTTCAAATTTACCACCTATCTTGCGATGTGCAAGAATAGGTCTTCTGAGAACAAGAACTAAGTCACCGACTTTGAATGTCCTAGGACGGACCAGTTTATCATGGGCCTGGATCATCTTAGCTTGATACAGTTCCAAATTTTGTTGTGCGGAAAGTCTTTTTCCTTCCAAGCTTTCCAATTAATACAGTTGTAGTCTGGCATTTTATTCTGTAGTGATCTTTTCTGCAACTGCAATTCGGAGTGACGAAAGCTGAACTTCCAGGGGCAAGACTGCCTCGGACCCTTACACTAAAGCGTAAAACGTAGACTGAGTAGGAGTCCTAAAAGTCGTCCTATAGGCCCATAAGGATTCTAAAAACTTCTTGTGCCAATTTCTCTTATTGTCGTCCAAAGCTTTCTTTAAAATTTGAACGAGAGTTTTATTAAAAGCCTCGTCCAAGCTTGTTTGCTCTTGGGCGATAGATCGTTGAGTATCGCCAATCGATCCCGTGTCTTCGACAAAATTAATAATCTTTGTACTTTTGAATGCAGACCCATTATCTGAAATGATTCTGCGCGGTACCCGAAAACGGTAGACGACTTGGTTCTTGAAAAACTGTAACACGTGGTGTGCGAAGAGGAACGAAAGTTATGTCGAATTGCAATAGTATCATTGACCACCTGGCAAGTCTGCTAGAAAGCGTCGGTTGGGTCATCAAGTATTGCAACAGATTAACTTTCGAAATAAGGTTGACTTTATGAGAAAGCATGTAATGCCTGAGCTTTTGAGCAGTGAAGATCAGGGCCAAATAATGTTTCTCAATCGGAGGATACTTTACTTCCGTCGGGATTAGACGACGGCTTAAGTAGTAGAAAGCATTTTCTTTTCCCTCATCATTGACCTGGGCTAGCAAGGCTCCAAGGGAGTCATCTAGAGCCGCGTATAAAGTATCAACAGTCTACATGAGACTGGGGCTGCTAAGACAGGAGGTGTCATTAAATATTGCTTATCGTCCTTAAAAGCCCGCTGGCATTTCTCATCCCAAACGAATTTGGCGTCCTTTTTAACTAATGCCGAGAAGGGTGACACCTACACGACCAGATTCGAGATAAATTATCGAAGATATACCAATTTCCCTTGAAAGGATCGTAGTTGTTTCGAAAGTTACGGGAGGAGGCATTTCTAAAATAGCTTTAATCTTCTCCGGGTCGATTTCGAACCCGCTATGTCGAACAACGAATCCTAAGAATTTCCTGGAGGTAACGTCGAAGGCGAATTTTAAGGGATTCATCTTAGGGTTAAATTGTCTTAGTCGCTCGAAAACAATTCTCGAATCATACGAGTGATCTTCTTTCAGTTTACTTTTGATGACCACATCATCTACATAGCACTCGACTTGGTTATGAATGAGATCATCAAAAATCTTCGTCATCGCTCTTTGGTATGTTGCTCCTACGTTCTTTAGTCCGAATGGCATTACTGTGTAACAATATACTCCGATCGGTGTTCTGAATGTCGTGAGCTTTTCATCTTCTGGTGTCATCTTTATCTGGTTGTATCCTGATGATCCATCCATGAAAGAGAAGATTTCATGTGTTAAAGCAATGTCGATCATCATTTCCGGGATTGGTAGTGCAAATTCATCCTTTGGACATGCTTTATTTAAATCTCTGAAATCTACGCAGATTCTGATTTGTCCATTCTTCTTTCTGACTGGTACCACATTGGCTAACCAAGTTGGGTATTGTTCTTCACGGACAAATTTAGCGTCTATTAGCTTCTTAACTTCGCTATTACTTGTTACTCAATTTCTAGACGCATTCTTACAGGGGCTTGTCGACGGAACGGAAGTAGGATCCACTCCTAATTTATGAACTGCGACCTCTGGAACTAATCCTGGCATTTCATCGCAACTCCAAGCAAAACAGTCCTTGAATTCCATTAATAGCTTGATTATGTTCTCAGAGTCTTCTTTGTTGAGTAAGGAGCTAACAAAGGTAGGCCTAGGCTCTTTACTAGTACCTAGGTTAATTTCCGTTAACTCGTCTACGGTAGATTTGATTTCTTCTTTGAATTATGGTGGAGCATTGTCGATTGGTAGATCTCCAAGATCTTCTGAGGCTTCCAAGCAGTCTTTATTAGGTTCACAAGTGACAACCAAACAAAATCCCGTATCGTCCACTGATCCAACTGTGCCGAATCCGAGACCATGTTTTGAATTGGGAGGCTGACCGACATTATTCCATAATTTTTCAAAGTGTTGTGATCGGCCTTTTGTCCATTGTCGAGGTAAGACACCACATTGGATTAAATTTTGAACACAGGGAGAGTACCACTCAAAAGGTAATTCCATTAATTCAGATGAAGTAACATCTTCAAATTGTACATCTTTTTCATTATTGGAAGAAGAAGCTCCACGGTAGAACTAGATTGGCTTAAGCATCGCACCATGCACTTCCTTAACCACCATACTCTCGATCTTATTAGAACGGATCGGGGTCAGGGTAATAGTAAGTACATAATGGTTAATCTTCTCGTACATTGATTTGTATTCTTCATTCTTTTCATCTTCGAGAGAAATCTTGAACTGGGGTTTCTTTTGACTTATTGTCGCTGCTTCTTTCTCAATTTCTTCTTCTTCTTCGGAATTGTTCTCCCAATCAACATCAATGACCGGTTTCTTCTGTCCAACTGTTCCAACATTTCTTCCACATCCTCGTCCTCGGCCTCGACCTCGGGTGCGAGTTCTGGAGAAATCTTCACCATCTCACCGTAAGGGAGTGGTGAGTAACTGTTGGACTAGAACTTCAGCTTCTTCATCATCTCGAAACTCTTTTGCTTCATTTGGTATGGTATTTCTGGAAAAGATTGTTTTCTTCGGGGGCGCGTAGTAGGCCGCATCTTCATGAATTCACGACCGACCCAGGTAGAGCGTTGAACGATGTCTCGAAATCAATTATGTGGAATTTTGCGGTTGTCTTTGCAAAATCACTCGGTCTTCATTAGTAGTGTTATCGATCCAAGAGCTCTTTCTCCTTTTTAATTGAAGCCTCTTAATAGCATCTTATGCGCTTCAAGTTCGCGAGCATCAATTTCCAAATATGCTAGCTTCCGAAGATTCATTATGTTGATTGATGCTCCCGGATCAACCAACACTCTGGAGAGCGTAAACTTTCCAATAGTAACTGAAATGTATAACAGTCGGTTGTGATATGCAGTTCCCAGTAATAGATCATTGTCCGTGAAGGTAACACCTCGATGTTCTCTTAACGAGCAAACCTCGTCGAAGGAATTACCGGCCATTTGAGGCTAAACGAATCTCTGGATCAAGTAAAGCCTTGATCGAGCCTCTCTCATCTCCTTTGACGGGATCGAAAGCGTCGTATATGCTTAGTTTGGCTGGTAGCTTCCTAAGATGAGCTGACATGTTGTAGTCTACTTTATTACCATGTTCCTCGATTTCCTCCCGAATGAGTAGTTCCTCTACTGGGGTTGGCTCTTCCTGAGCAACCACCTGCTTTCCTTTATCCTTTGGACCCATTCTCGGGGGTAGAACTTTTCCACTTCTTAAATTTACTTCAATTATTTCTTTTGAATTTGGTGTTTCCTTTTGAATCGGAGCAACTGGCTCTTCTGAAGTTGCTTCGGTGTCTGATGGTTCTAATTCTATCGTGATCGGAGCCCTCGAAATTCACAAATCAACTCGTTGCTTGTCGAGCTTTTTTAGCCTACTTTGTGAACATCTTCTTCGTTATGGTCATCGAGGTTGTGTATGATTTGAGAATCGTTATTTGTATTGGAATCGAGATCCAGATTAAGTCGGTTGTCGCTAGTTACGTAATTGTTAGAAACAGTCAAAACGTAGCCAACGCCAAAACCCTTATCATTATAAGATCCCGCCGGGGCGAGCAGATAATCATACAAAGTCTGGAGTTCGAGGGATTTCTCTCCCGAATCGAAAATAACCATCCTAGGATAAGCAGCCCCTAGTATATCCTTCGGAGCCTCGGTCTTCTTTTCTTCCACGATCTTCTCCTCCTTCTGGGGTGGTTCTTCAATCGCAAGTGATAGTGCCGGCTCGACAGGTTTCAAACTTTAAGTTGAAGCATGTACCGAAGCGGTTTGGATGTGATCCAAATTTTTCTTTGAAGACTTTGTCCAGACGGTACTCCATCAATCATCAGCCGCGTAAGGGTCTATCAGAACAATAGGATCCATTGAAATAACATTGACGGAACCTCCTTTTTGGGGTTCCTTCATGTATTCCTTTGGGATTGTTATGTTCCCTTTCCGGAGATTGTCATTAAGCCAACTCATTAAAGTGATGCAATCCTCTATCTTATGTCCGAGCATCTAGTGGGGAGGGAAATAGTTCGAATGATCTTTCTTATTGACTTCTTCCGATTTCTTGGGCTCTGGCAGCTGAAAATTCGGTGTCTTCATTAAGCTGCAGAACATCTTCGCTACTGCTTCAGTTTTGAAAGGATATTGTTTATTTAGAAGTTCTCTTAAGGTACGCGATGAACGAGGCGGTTGTTAATAATGCTGAGGCAACTGATAGCTCGGACGAGGTTGCTGATAGCCTTGCTGAGGTTGCTGATAGCCCTGCTGAGGTTGTTGTTATGTCTGTTGTGGTGGTTGATAACTAGGCTCTGGCCGCTCTGACTGTATCTGAACCGGCTGCTTGCCCTTATCTACTACCGCGATGATTCCAGATTTCTTTTCGAATGTTTTCACAGGCTTCTGCTTATTAGTCTTGTCTACGAAACTTAACTGCTTTGCCTCTTCATGCAAGCTCCCGGCCTTGCTAAGCAACTTCTTGAAAGTCTTGATTGTAAACCCTTTAAGGAGAAGGGCTACCAGGCCATGGATACTTTTAAGTAGGATGCCAACTGCATGTTGTTCTTGAAGCTGTGGTTCACACTTCATGCTTAAGTTTCTCCATCGAAGTATGTAATCCACGAAAGTCTCATTCGGCTTTTGTTGCTCCACCACTAGATCGCCAATAGTGATGTGGTGCTGAGCTCTGGCAAATCATTTAATGAAGAGATTTTGTAATTCTGAAAAGGTCTTTACTGAACCGTTCGGCAACTCTGCGTACCAGTCGAAGGCAATCCCTGATAAGCTGCTGACGAACTGTCGGAAGAGTAAAGCGTCACTCCCACCAGCATTGCAGTAACTAGCATAAAAATGTGCAACATGTTATCGGGGGTTTCCTGTTCCATCAAAAGTCTTAAACAGAGGTGGTACGAAGCCTTTCGGGTATTGGACTGCATGGAACTCTTCGGGTTAAGGTCTACCCGTCTGAATAGATGCTCCACTCTTAGATTGTGCTTAGGGCTTCTTACACCTGTTGTTCTACCATACTCTTAATGTCCTTTTCTGGAATCATGCTTTGTGCAGGATCTTTCTTTGGTTGTTTGTCTCCATTGACGGATGTGCCATCTGCAATATGGATAATTTCTGAGGGTGTCTTTTTCTGAGGCTGTACCTGACTCTGGAGAGTGGCTAAGGCAGCAGCCATCTCTTCCATCATCTTTGCCATTTGGGAAATTGTGCCATCTCTCTCCCAAATCTGTGCTCTCAACACCTCTGGTTCATCTCTTTCTGCAGCTGCCGAAGCACCTTGTGAAGCCGACGATGTTCGTGTCTCAACCATGTTGATCTCGGCATACTCCTCATCCATGAACTCGGATGAGTCAACTTCATCTCCTAATTCTTCTTCTCTTTATTTTGCTAACCGTCGGATATCAGTCCTTAACTTGTCCATGGCATCCTCTAGTGGCCCTTTTCGCATGGTCTCATAGTTGTCTCTTGACGGTTGTTGAACTTCCTTCCCGGGAGTCCCCTTTATTGCAGTAGCACTTTCTTCTAATTCAAGTCTCCTGACGAGACTTTTCTTCTCAGGGCATTATTTTGGTCTTAACTCTCCAGTAGTAGGTCTCCATACCATCCTTCTTGCAGCCGAAAGCCTAGGACCGGATGGTCTGTCGGCTATATGCTGGAAGGTGGTATCCTCCCTAATTTGTAGACCCGATACAACAACGGGCGGACTGGCTTTTATCTTCTTCTTTGGTTTCTCTGTGGCGGTAACAATCTCTATTAACAGTCCGAGGCGGGATTTAGCTGGCACCCGTCCTATCCTTCTTAAGATTTCTGACACAGTGCATCTTTCTTTCTTTGCCAATCTTTCTATAACGGCTTGCGGTTGAGTCGATGGCGTAGTCTTATCCCTTTTCCTCTTGTAATTACCGTAGTACGGCTGGTCGGGGTAATGCGGCGGTTGATCCTATGGACATTATCTTCATCTAATGCGGTAGAGAGAGGGTGAAACATGCTCCCTTCCAACGGAGGTATATACTCGGGCGGTTCTTCTCTTTCCTCGGGAATTTCTTCTAGAAAAGCAACTTCGGCGGCTATGGCTTTCTTGGCGATCTTTCTGCTTCTATTTCTCCTTTGAGTCCGAGTTAGGGGTGCAACTCTTGAACTGGACCCAATCTCAAAAACAGCTGGTATTGTAGCAAAATTTGCACCCTCCACGGTAACAGGCTCTCACAAACTTGGATTTCCTTCCCCTTCAGTTTGGCAGAAGTCAGGGTAGGTGCAAAGATGACTAGACCGGTGGGGGTAGAGACAACAGTCCTCCTACGAACAGTAGTACTTCTCTCGGCTGGAATCCTTTGCAGGGGAGGGAATTCTTGAACTCAATCACGGGCTCTTCAGTTTCTGACACTTTGTCCATTAATGTGAATAGAGTGACATCAGCAAACTTGATATTTGTGTTGCCGAACCCATGTCTGAAACGGATGATCCCATTGTCAGGCAGCTCATCCTTGTAAACGGCAAAGTCCATTCCATTGGTGAAGGAGAAGATTAGCTTTGGGGCAGTCATTTTCTCCAGGGCAGATTCCGAATGTCAGTCCCGAATTATGCTTCTTTTCGTCATAAAGTTTAGGATGAAAAAGAAAGAGTCCGAACACATTTTTGTTTATCTTAATGTATTTATGATTTTTAAAGGAGATTGTTTATTAGGAGGTTCGTTTGTTAGAAACAAAACGATTAAAGGAAAAAGGGTTGTAGAAAAGGTAAAGAGCCTGATTTAGAATTGGAATGGAAGAGAAAGTCTTATGCAAGACTTCTCAACTCGAAGGAACACTCCTAAACTAACACTTATTGGGGGTCCACCCCACCTCAGAAAAGAGGTAAAAGGATCTCGGAACCTCTCCGTTTAGGGGTGTCTAAAAAGTGGCTTCTAAATCCGAAAGAGTTGACTATGCCCATTCAAAACAGAAATGAACGTGGTATTTCAACGGAAGAATAGTAGTTTGGTCCACTAGGGTCATGGACTCATTACTCGATTTATGAAACCAAAACCATCCGATCGAAATGGAGAGAGAACTAGCCTTCAGCAGAGTCGCCGGAAATTATCGGCATATTTTTAAGTCGTGTGTTGTATTTTGAAAAGGAGGTCGTCTAACGAAACTCGTCGGCGAATTTTAGATTTTAAATTTATATATATATATATATATATATATATATATATGTTTAGAAACTAGTATTTGATTTTGAAAATGATTTTAATTTTAAAAATTTTAAGATATGAAATCGAGTTGATCTCACATCCCAAATAGTTTATATAAACGAGCACCGCACCACTAGTTGTATATCTATCCCGGAGAATAGACACCTTTGCTTGATGATGGGGCTCGATTAAATAAACTAGAAGATTTGTGACATTCGTTTGGCCTGCGAGCCAATTTTATAAGCCGACAAGTTCCCTTGCTTAATATAAATGAATTAAGAAGGGTTTATATTACCTGGGTTCTTAAAGTTCCCTATAAGGGCAAGCCCCTATAGTTAATTACATCTTAAATGACGAGAATCATTTAAGAAAACTCTCGATAATGATTAGTGGTTTTGCTCTCAATAATTTCAAAGTTTAAGGTTTTCGAAAGGATTGAATTTTGGAATTTCGATAGGGAATGGATTAAATTTAGAACGAGTTATTTTCGAAGTCGAAAGGAATGAAAGGTAGGGAATGTCGCGGATTCGAGACAAGTCTCGGTGACTTCCCAACTATCCTATTTGTTTGGCTTGAATTTTGGGAGTTTATTTAATGTTGCAATCACGCCAATTTTAATTAATTAGGACTTATATTAGTATGACATGATCATACAAATAACTCGGAAGATATTAGGGTTTATGTCGTACCAAACGACTACCTCGGAGTCCTAAGACCTAGGTTAGGGCTTAATTTACATGACATGATCATGCAAATGCCTAACAAAGAGTTGAGGATTTATGTTGCACTAGTGCAAACTACCTCGAAGTCCTATGGCTTCGGTTATTTAATTCTAAGAATGGTTTTTGCTTGAAGTAGATCCGAGTATTGCGTCGATGACGATGGCTGTGCTGCCCACCATGCTCCGAGCTCCTTATTGTTGCAGAGATTTAGTTTTAGAAGTGAAAATCAAGAGATGAGAAAAGTGTTTTGGTTTAGAAATTATAAAATCCAAGTGTTTTAAATATTTTAATTAAAACAAATCATAAAGTTATTTAAACAGAACCGATTAAGATCCCACGGTTCCGTCATCCCGACACCGTTATTTTTATTGAATTCACTTAGTCTAGATGAATTTGCTAAACTCAACTAAATGAGTTCCACACTTTCATTTAGACCGTGGGAAATCCCGTTAGCAACACGTGGGTTACATCATCCGAGGTATTCCCGATCATTCAATGAGACGTTTTAATTTAGATGCAATTGCAGTTTTGTTGTTCTGTTTGTGATTAAAGTTTGAGTTGTTTTATATTTTGAAATGTTGTGGCGGTGAATTTTATCTTGCAATGACTTTTAATTTAGTTTTGGTTTCAGTTCAGGGGCTATCCTAAAGGTTTTGGTTTTCATGCAACAGTTTTATTTAACATGCATGAAAAGTAAAGTACAATGCATGTAAGTAAATTGTAATAAAGTATATTGCAATAAAATAAAAGCATACCTGGAGGGTCTTCCCATCATCCCAAGCTGCACTTAAAACATATGTTAAGGCATTTAAATATTTCAACAGATACCTAGGTAAAGCTAAGGGAAGGGTTTTGGTTGTCTACCAAATTCCTAATTCTATAACTATTCATCTCTTATGACGTCTAAGTTATTGTGTTTTGTTTAAGGATGATTTTCTTCATCAAAGAACAATTAAATTTAGTTATTCTTCTAAAACATCCCGTCATATCGAGGAAGTGCTTAGGACAAGTCCTAAACATCTTTCAATATTTCGGGATTGTTTTAAGTCCAAGTAATTTTAGTTGTACGAGTGAATTAATCATCCAAGAGTTTAGTTAAACTTTGTCTCTTGCTCGAGTGAACTTGGGTATTTGATTACTCGATGAATGAAGTGACATCTCACTTAATACTCTATTTAAGAGTTATAATAATTAAAGCCTTTAAGGAAGCGAGTTGGTTTATCGAGAATTTTAATCATAATTAATTAAAAGTTTGAATTAATGGTTTAAAGTGTTTTAATTTAATAATGAGGTTTTAATTAATAATTTTAAGTTTGGAATAGTGTTCAAATTATTTTAGATTTAATTCTTAATGATTTCATTTAGGTTTGTTGTTAAATGATTTTTAATTCAGTTTGATTTTAATTTTATTTTAATTTAATTTAACTTTAATTTAATTTAATTTTAATTTTAATTTTAATTTGATTTAAATTTATTTAATTTTAAATTCAATTTAATTTAATTTAATTTAATTTTAATCTTCGAGAGAAATCTTGAACTGCTGGAGAATTATTTTCAAGTCAAATTGATGTGTGGTTAACCCTAATTAATTCAAATTCAATTTTAGGGGTTTAGGCCAATTAAGGTTATTATGAATGAATTAACTCAAAATATATTTTTCATAGGGTCCTCTGGTCCTAAGGAACATCACCAAATTTTCCTAGAATTTATTTCACAACATGCTAATTATTAAAATTAAAATACGTAAAACAGTGACATGAAATTGAAAATTCAATAACTTTTCACAGAGATGGCCTCGGACCTTGACAAATTCAAGGAATGTTCCCAAGATCAAAGGCTTCAAAAGCCCTATGGTCTCATGCCATGGTGAATTGTCTATGCAAATGAAGAATCAAAATACTGAAATCGCAAATAAATTATTAAAAATAAAATACTCATCCAATTAATTTAATTTCTTTTCCACATTATTCTCCTCTGTTCACTGAGCAAGTGAGTATTTTTATTTTATTTTTGTGATTTTGTTATGCAAAGATATGGATTTTTGAAGTTCTGTGCATTTAAATAATTCAAAAATACCCTATTTATCAACTTATCCACGTGGCGCCAGTGCAACATTGGCAGCTCCGAAAGCCCACGCGGCGCATTCCTATTCGACGCCGCCATCCGACTTAGCGCTGCGGGGCCCGCGGTTCATGTAAAATTCCCTGGTCCGGCGCAATCTGAACCGTCCGCTCGTTACACGCGCGATCCAACGGCTCCCTGTCATCGTCTACGACTGGTGTGCACCCGTGACCATCCACACTAAAACCCTAAGATCTCACTCAATTCTTAATGGATTTTTGTGTTCTTATGCTTTATGGATTTTTCTTGAAGAGATGACCACATCCATACGGTTTATAGGCTATGAAATTAACTTAAACAAAATGGAGAATCGCCGAAGCTCGGGAGGAAGAGTGAGTTCATACCTTTGCTCGTGAAAAGTGAAGCTTCGATCTGAGAGTTGTGTCACCTTCGATTGAGTCCAGGCAAGCTCCAGATGAAGTCCCTGGCTCTGGGGAATTGTCTAGGTATGAAAGTGACCGAGGCCGATCACAAAGCTGGTGAGGGGGCTTTTGCTGGGGAACTTCTCCTCTTGGTCTGGTGAAGGTGTAGGAACAATCAATTTGGAGATTGGCTCACTGTGGTGGAGTGTCCTATTTTTTGGGTGGATTTTCAACTCAGAAATCGAGCTCGTTAATGGGGATTAGGGCAAAGGAACACTAGGGATCAACTGATCTGGGTTAGGAGAAGGTTTTGGAGCAATTTTGGCAGAGTTTCCTTAAGGTCTGGTTCTTCTTCTTATTTGGCTGAGAGGTGGTGGTGTTTAAATGAGCATGGCTGAGAGGGTTTCCCGAGAGCTATGGAGGCCGGGATCAGCTGCTCAGGGGAGGAGAAGAACAGCTAAGCTGTCCATTTGGGTTGAGACAAGTCAGCAAGGGAGAATTGGAAAGATTGGCTCACATGGAGCTTTTTGCCATGGCGTTTTCCGGCGACTATGGTGGCTGGCCGGTCAGGCATTGCTCACCATCTTGACCAGTGAGGTCAGGGCTGGGGTTTGGTGCATGCAATTGGCTATTACCATGTGTATGGAGGTTTGATTAAAATGGCATGGGGTAAGGGTCATTTTGGCTTGATTTTGGTCAACTCATGTATTTGGGTTTGGTGCACCCACCAAGGGACTGATTTGGGCTGAGGGAGGTCAGATGAGTAACTTAGGAAAGGGTAGTGAAGTCACCATCCATGAATATTTGGATTAATCATGGATTAACGTGAAGCATTAAAAGGGTTAAAACCTTTTTCATTGGGTTTAAAAGAGGCTCCTCCTTTTGCAATTAATGGTATGATGATGTGTAAAGTGATTCGCATGGCTTCATGTGGCTTGTGCATGGCTTCAAAGTTTACTCATGGCTTGGGAATGGCTTGGCTTACTTGCATGAGAAAGGGATTTTGGGATTTTTGGGATTTAGGGGTTATTTGGCTTGAGGCTTGATTTGGAATCATTTGATGATGGGATTGGAACTTAGGGAATGACTTTGATTAAATGAATGGCAAATGAAAATGTCATATGGGCTTTAGGATAGATTTTGGGCTCTTTGAAATTGTTTTAGATGGGATTTTAAAGAGATTTAGGGAAGTGGGCTTTTGGATTTTAGGATGGGCTTTTGGGTGAAAATTTTATGAAGGACCATGTCAAATAAATGTTGCAATTGGTTTAGGGATGTTTCATGAATGGTTTGGAATCATTTTGGTGTGATTTGGAGCAGAATTGGGTTGAATTTGGGCTTTTTAGTTAAAGGGGCCAAAGTGGGCTAAATTGGGCTAACTTGGGTTAAGGTTGGGCTAATGTTGGATTTGATGTAAAATTAATGTTTGAGAAATTTTCATGGGAGTGTCACAAAGAGTTTTCAACTTTGGTTGGGCTCTAATTTTGGGATTTGGGCTCATTTGGGTTAGGTTTGGGCTCAGGTCAATTGAAGGGATTTTGGTTTTGGGTTAGGTTTGGGTGAAGTTTAGGTTCAAATTTTGGGCAAATCAAGTTAGTGTTTTGTTTATGGGGGTGTTAGGAAGGTTTTAGAAAAGATTTGGAGCCAATCGGAGTCGAATTGGGTGGGTTTGAGCTAGGTTTAGGTCATGGGCCAAAATTGGGCCTTAGGCTTCAAATTGAAATTGGGCTCAAATGTCAATCAAATTGGACTTGGATTTGGTCTAAATTAATATTAGAGATGTTCAATTGAAGCTTATAATTGAATTGGACCAAAATTGAGGTCAATTGGGGTGGTTTGGTTTGACATTGGGTTCACTTGGGTTTAAAATGGGCCCAAATTGGATGTTTTGGTAAAAGTGGGGTAAATTGGCAAATTTGGCCCATGGTGTAGTTAAACAAAATAAAGTTGGAAATATTTAGGATTTTCTGGAATTTTCTGAATTTTTGGATTTTTGGGCTAAGAAGGGCATTTTGGGTATATGGAGGGTATTGGGAGGTACTTTTGGAATTTTTGGTATTTTTTTGGCTATGGATGATCAATTTGAGTGGGGGCATATGTTTAGGATTGATTTTGAGGAATTTTGGGTAATTAGGTGATTTTGTAGATTTTGGGTAGTTTCAAGTGCTTTTGGTAGGTTCAGTAGGTGTAGGGCCCAGGGGGTCAAAAATTGAAATTTTGGAAAAATGAAGATTGATCAAATTTGAGTAAAATGGAATCACTTTGGTTGAGCCATTAAGCCATATTAAGCCCATATGAGCCATGAGATGACTCATTTGAGGCATTCTCTATGTTGTTCCTAACCCTCTTAGTTAGGGGCTTAGTGGGTTAAGGACCATCCCTATGAATTACCTACATGAGTCGGGAAGTCAAGTTGGGTGTGAATGGTTTTAGGATTGGAATGCATGTGAAAGTGTAATGTGTGTGCAAGTCAACCCTCACCAGACCAGGCCACTCAGGGAATCTCTAAGGCCAAGAATTCCTATAGGGAACTCATCCTTTAAACCTCCGCATTTGATTTCAACCCTGCAGGTGATTAGAGGTGCATGATCGAAGCTTGTGGGGTTTCCAAGGAGTCAAGAGGTGTTTCAACTTCTAAAGGGTGGGTTCCACTTCTAGTCCTCTAAGATTAGTCAAAGGAAAAGCCTAAGGCTAGATCCTAAGTACTAAAGAGAGGAGAAAAAGACCTCATCAAAAATGAGGTCAACAAATGGACTCTCGAATAGGTGTGGTGTGCTAACCAAGCACACCGAGCGTATTGGCGTTGACCGAAGAGATCAACAAAACCAACACAGATGTCCAAGTGACAAACTTAGGACGAAGTAGAAGAATTTCTGTTGGGGAGTATCAAGTATATTTCCAAGACTGGAGATTCCTGAACTCTCGCTGGTTTTGTTGATATTTAGGTATCAATTCGAAAGAGAATTGAAATTTAGGTATCGATCTCGAATGAGAGTCGGAATTTAGGTACCGACCTCGAAGGAAGAGAACTGGAATTTAGGTACCAGTCTCAGAATTTAGAATTGAAATTTAGGTATCAATTTAAAAGAGAATCGAAATTTAGGTATCGATCTCGAATGAGAGAGTCGGAATTCGAGTATCGACCTCAAAGGAAGAGAACTGGAATTTAGGTACCAATCTCGAAATTTAGAATTGAAATTTAGGTATCAATTCGAAAGAGAATCAAAATTTAGGTATCGATCTCGAATGAGAGTCGAATTTAAGTACCGACCTCGAAGGAAGAGAACTGGAATTTAGGTACCGATCTCGAAAATTTTAATGAGAAATGGAAACCGGTTCCAATCTCGAAGATTTATCCGTATGAAGAGGGACCCGATCCCATGCCATCGAACCAAATCGAACAAAATTCGTGGCTTCGTGTCAATAGAATTAGTCGATCCTCTAAGACGAGAGAAGAAAGAGAATTGAAAGGAGCCGGTAAGTGTACCGAAGCTAATAAGACTTCGACTTAACGACAAGTCGAAGAGAATAATCAAATTTCAAAAGAGTTTCTAACAAATTTCGATTGAGGAAAGAACTGAAAGGTTCAAATCAGAGGATTCAGATTCTAATTCAATTTGAGATTTAGATTCGTTTTGTTTGTCCTTTAACGATCCCATTTTTTTTTATTTTTGTTGTTTATTTAGTGTTCATGTGAATTTGAAATTCATTTTAATATTCAGATTTTTAGGAAAAATTCTCATTTATTTTCTTTTTCTTTTACGTTCTTCGTTCAAAGTTCATTTAACTCTAATGACGTTTCCCGATCACTTTGCACTAAAAGAGATGAAGGAAAATTATGACGTATTAATTTTCATTCCAACTTCGTCGAAAGTACATCATACAACTTGATCTAATCATGATGACATTTTCCTATCTTCTCCAGTTGCATGCGTGGCGTTTGCTTTTCTTTTCTTGTTGCTGGATTGGTGGCTCGGGCCACCCATTTTCATCACAGTCTGGCTGTGAAGTTCTTCTCGATCAACTGAGATCCAATAATTTTCTTTGTATTGTAAGCCGGCTGGAGTGAAGTCCGAGTCGATCTCTATCACCTGCTCCATCCCTCACCCTCTTTTCATCAAGTGCTAGACTTACGCCATTTCTAATGTTTAGAACCAACCCCCGTTCGACATTTCCCTGCAAAAAACAAGTAAAGGATCAGGGGTTGTACTAAGAACCAGAACAATAAGAAAAACACTTAAAAATTTTTATTCACTTCTTTTAAATTTAAAGGAAGTAGGAAGAGATGAGGAAATATCAGGAATGAATGGATTTAAGAAGAAAAATTGACATTTTATTATTATGATTTCCCTTGTTTTCTTTTTAACATTTTTGTTGATGATTTTTTTTTTATCATCCATTTTATTTCATTTTGGGTTCGGACCCAGTCACAAAGTGATTACTTCACCCGTGTTTCTAAGGATAAGATTCTATTTTAAAGGCCACTCTTCGAAACATCAGGTTGTGTAATACTTCTTTAAATACCGTCCATTGATTGGAAGCATAGGTCCTTCTCCAAGGCAATTCACAAGTTGGTAGGAACCTCCAGAGTATACTATCTCGACCACAAATGGTCCCTTCCAGGTTCGTTCAAATTTACCACCTATCTTGCGATGTGCAAGAATAGGTCTTCTGAGAACAAGAACTAAGTCACCGACTTTGAATGTCCTTGGACAGACCAGTTTATCATGAGCCTGGATCATCATGGCTTGATACAGTTCTAAATTTTGTTGTGCGGAAAGTCTTTTTTCCTTCCAAGCTTTCCAATTCTTCTAGTCATAGTGTTGCATTTTCTTCTGTAGTGATCTTTTCTGCAACTGCAATTCAGAGTGACGGAAGCTGAACTTTCAGGGGCAAGACGGCCTCGGACCCGTACACTAAAGCGTAAGGCGTAGACTGAGTAGGAGTCCTAAAAGTCGTCCTGTAGGCCCATAAGGCTTCTAAAAACTTCTTGCGCCAATTTCTTTTATTGTCGTCCAAAGCTTTCTTTAAAATTTAAACGAGAGTTTTATTAAAAGCCTCGTCCAAGCCGTTTGCTCTTGGGTAGTAGATCGTTGAGTATCGCCAATCGATCCCGTGTCTTCTGACAAAATTGTTTATCTTTGTACTTTTGAATGCAGACCCATTATCTGAAATGATTTTGCGCGGTACCCCAAAACGGTAGACGACTTGGTTCTTGAAAAACTGTAACACATGGTGTGTGAAGAGGAACAAAAGTTATGTCGAATTGCAATAGTATCATCGACCACTCGGCCAGGTTCTTAGAAAGCGTCGGTTGGGTCATCAAGTATTGCAACGGATTAACTTTCGAAATAAGGTTGACTTTATGAGAAAGCATGTAATGCCTGAGCTTTTGAGCGGTGAAGATCAGGGCCAAATAATGTTTCTCAATCGGAGGATACTTTACTTCCGTCGGGATTAGACGACGGCTTAAGTAGTAGAGAGCATTTTCTTTTCCCTCATCATTGACCTGGGCTAGCAGGGCTCCAAGGGAGTCATCTAGAGCCGCGTATAAAGTATCGACGGTCTACCTGAGACTGGGGCTGCTAAGACAGGAGGTGTCATTAAATATTGCTTATCATCCTTAAAAGCCCGCTGGCATTTCTCATCCCAAACGAATTTGGCGTCCTTTTTAATTAATGCCAAGAAGGGCTGACACCTACCTAACAAGTTCGAGATAAATTATCGAAGATATACCAACTTCCCTTGAAAGGATCGTAGTTGTTTCAAAGTTCTGGGAGGAGGCATTTCTAAAATAGCTTTAATCTTCTCTGGGTCGATTTCAAACCCGCGATGTCGGACAACAAATCCTAAGAATTTCCTGGAGGTAACGTCGACGGCGCATTTTAAGGGATTCATCTTAAGGTTAAATTGTCTTAGTCGCTCGAAAACAATTCTCAAATCATACAGGTGATCTTCTTTCAGTTTACTTTTGATGACCACATCATCTACATAGCACTCGACTTGGTTGTGAATGAGATCATCAAAAATCTTCGTCATCGCTCTTTGGTATGTTGCTCCTACGTTCTTTAGTCCGAATGGCATTACTGTGTAACAATATACTCCGATCGGTGTTCTGAATGTCGTGAGCTTTTCATCTTCTGGTGTCATCTTTATCTGGTTGTATCCTGATGATCCATCAATGAAAGAGAAGATTTCATGTGTTGAAGAAATGTCGATCATCAGTTCCGGGATTGGTAGTGCAAATTCATCCTTTGGACATGCTTTATTTAAATCTCTGAAATCTACAAAGATTCTGATTTGTCCATTTTTCTTTCTGACTGGTACCACATTAGCTAACCAAGTTGGGTATTGTTCTTCACGGACAAATTTAGCGTCTATTAGCTTCTTAACTTCGGCTATTACTTGTTGCTCAATTTCTAGACGCATTCTTCTGGGAGCTTGTCTGACTGGAACGGAAGTAGGATCCACTCCTAATTTATGAACTGCGACCTCTGGAGCTAATCCTGGCATTTCATCGTAACTCCAAGAAAAACAGTCCTTGAATTCCATTAATAGCTTGGTTATGTTCTCGGAGTCTTCTTTGTTGAGTAAGGAGCTAACAAAGGTAGGCCTAGGCTCTTTACTAGTACCTAGGTTAACTTCCGTTAACTCGTCTACTGTAGATTTGATTTCTTCTTTGAATTATGGTGGAGCATTGTCGATTGGTAGATCTCCAAGATCTTTTGAGGCTTCCAAGCAGTCTTTATTAGCTTCACAAGTGACAACCAAACAAAATCACGTATCGTCCATTGATCCAACTGTGCCGAATCCGAGACCATGTTTTGAATTGGGAGGGCCGACACGCATTATTCCATAATTTTTCAAAGTGTTGTGATCGGCCTTTTGTCCATTGTCGAGGTAAGACACCACATTGGACTAAATTTTGAACATAGGGAGAGTACCACTCAAAAGGTAATTCCATTAATTGAGATGAAGTAACATCTTCAAATTGTACATCTTTTTCATTATTGGAAGAAGAAGCTCCACTGTAGAACTAGATTGGCTTAAGCACTCGCACCATGCACTTCCTTAACCACCATACCCTCGATCTTATTAGAACGGATCGGGTCGGTGGTCATAGTATGTACATAATGGTTAATCTTCTCGTACATTGATTTGTATTCTTCATTCTTTTCATCTTCGAGAGAAATCTTGAACTGGGGTTTCTTTTGACTTATTGTCGCTGCTTCTTTCTCAATTTCTTCTTCTTCTTCGGAACTGTTCTCCCAATCAACATCAATGACCGGTTTCTTCTGTCCAACTGTTCCAACATTTCTTCCACATCCTAGTCCCCGGCCTCGACCTCGGGTGCGAGTTCTGGAGAAATCTTCACCATCTCGCCGTAAGGGAGTGGTGAGTAACTGTTGGACTAGAACTTCAGCTTCTTCATCGTCTCGAATCTCTTTTGCTTCATTTGGTATGGTATTTCTGGAAAAGATTGTTTTCCTCGGGGGCGCGTAGTAGGCCGCATCTTCATGAATTCACGACCGACCCAGTAGAGCGTTGAACGATGTCTCAAAATCAATTATGTGGAATTTTGCAGTTGTCTTTGCTAAATCACTGGTCTTCATTAGTAGTGTTAACGATCCAAGAGCTCTTTCCCCTTTTTAATTGAAGCCTCTTAATAGCATCTTGTCTACTTCAAGTTCGCAAGCATCAATTTCCAAATATGCTAGCATCCGATGATTCATTATGTTGATTGATGCTCCCTGATCAACCAACACTCTGGAGAGCGTAAACTTTCCAATAGTGACTGAAATGTATAACAGTCGGTTGTGATTTGTAGTTCCCAGTAATAGATCATTATCCGTGAAGGTAACACCTCGATGTTCTTTTAACGAGCAAACCTCGTCGAAGGAATTACCGGCCATTTGGGCTAAACAAATCTCTGGATCAAGTAAAGCCTTGATCAGAGCCTCTCTCATCTCCTTTGACAGGATCAAAGCGTCGTATATGCTTAGTTTGGCTGGTAGCTTCCTAAGATGGGCTAACATGTTGTAGTCTACTTTATTACCATGTTCCTCGATTTTTTCCCGAATGAGCAGTTCCTCTACTAGGGTTGGCTCTTCCTGAGCAACCACCTGCTTTCCTTTATCCTTTGGACCCATTCTCGGTGGTAGAACTTTTCCACTTCTTAAATTTACTTCAATTATTTCTTCTGAATTTGGTGTTTCCTTTTGAATCGGAGCAACTGGCTCTTCTGAAGTTGCTTCGGTGTCTGATGGTTCTAATTCTATCGTGATCGGAGCCCCTCGGAATTCACAAATCAACTCGTTTCTTGTCGAGCTTTCGTAGCCTACTTTGTGAACATCTTCTTCGTTATGGTCATCGAGGTTGTGTATGATTTGAGAATCGTTATTTGTATTGAAATTGAGATCCGGATTAAGTCGGTTGTCGCTAGTTAGGTAACTGTTAGAAACAGTTAAAACGTAGCCAACGCCAAAACCCTTATCATTATAAGATCCCGCCGGGGCGAGCAGATAATCATACAGAGTCAGGAGTTCGAGGGATTTCTCTCCCTAATTGAAAATAACTATCCTAGGATAAGCAGCCCCTAGTATATCCTTCGGAGCCTCGGTCTTCTTTTCTTCCACGATCTTCTCCTCCTTCTGGGGTGGTTCTTCAATCGCAAGTGATAGTGCCGGCTCGACAGGTTTCAAACTTTGAGTTGAAGCATGTACCGAAGCGGTTTGGATGTGATCCAAAATTTTCTTTGAAGACTTTTTCCAGATGGTACTCCATCAATCATCAGTCGTGTAAGGGTCTATCGGAACAATAGGATCCATTGAAATAACATTGACAGAACCTCCTTTTTGGGGTTCCTTCATGTATTCCTTTGGGATTGTTATGTTCCCTTTCCGGAGATTGTCATTAAGCCAACTCTTTAAAGTGATGCAATCCTCTATCTTATGTCCGAGCATCTAGTGGTAAGGGAAATAGTTTGAATGATCTTTCTTATTGACTTCTTCCGATTTCTTGGGCTCTTGCAGCTGAAAATCCGGTGTCTTCATTAAGCTGTAGAACATCTTCGCTACTGCTTCAGTTTTGAATGGATATTGTTTATTTAGAAGTTCTCTTAAGGTACGCGATGAACGAGGCGGTTGTTAATAATGCTGAGGCGACTGATAGCTCGGACGAGGTTGCTGATAGCCTAGCTGAGGTTGCTGATAGCCCTGCTGAGGTTGCTGATAAGTCTGTTGTGGTGGTTGATAACTAGGCCGCGGCCGCTCCGACCGTATCCGAACCGGCCGCTTGCCCTTATCTACTACCGCGACGATTCCGCATTTCTTTTCGAATGTTTTCACAGGCTTTCGCTTATCGGTCTTGTCTACGAAACTTAACTCGCTTTGCCTCTTCTTGCAAGCTCCTCGCCTTGCTAAGCAACTTCTCGAAAGTCTTCGATTGTAAACCCTTTAAGGAGAAGTGCTACCGGCCATGGATACTTTTAAGTAGGATGCCAACTGCATGTTGTTCTTGAAGTTGTGGTTCACACTTCATGCTTAAGTTTCTCCATCGAAGTATGTAATCCACGAAAGTCTCATTCGGCTTTTGTTGCTCCACCACTAGATCGCCGATAGTGATGTGGTGTCGAGCTCCGGCAAATCGTTTAACGAAGAGATTTTCTAGTTCCGAAAAGGTCTTTACCGAACCGTTCGACAACTCGCGTACCCGCCGAAGGCAATCCCCGATAAGCCGCCGACGAACCGTCGGAAGAGTAAAGCGTCACTCCCACCGACATTGCAAGCAACTAGCACAAAAATGTGCAACATGTTGTCGGGGTTTCGTTCCATCAAAAGTCTTAAACAGAGGTGATACGAAGCCTTTCGGGTATTGGACTGCATCTAACTCTTCGGGGTAAGGTCTACCCGTCTGACTAGATGCTCCACTCTTAGATTGTGCTAGGGCTTCTCGCACCTGCTGTTCTACCATACTCTTAATGTCCATCATGCTTTGTGCAGGATCTTTCTTTGGTTGTTTGTCTCCGTTGACGGATGTGATTTCTTTTCCTCCATCTGCAATATGGATAATTTCTAGGGGTGTCTCTTTCTGAGGCTTTACCTGACTCTGGAGAGTGGCTAAGGCAGCATCCATCTCTTCCATCCTCTTTGCCATTTGGGAAATTGTGCCATCTCTCTCCTGAATCTGTGCTCTCAACACCTCTGGTTCATCTCTTTCTGCAGCTGCCGGAGCACCTTGTGAAGCCGACGATGTTCATGTCTCAACCATGTTGATCTCGGCATACTCCTCATCCATGAACTCGGATGAGTCAACTTCATCTCCTAATTCTTCTTCTCTCTATTTTGCTAACCGTCGGATATCGGTCCTTAACTTGTCCATGGCATCCTCTAGTGGCCCTTTTCGCAAAGTCTCGTAGTTGTCTCGTGACGGTTGTTGAACTTCCTTCCCGGGAGTCCCCTTTATTGCAGTAGCACTTTCTTCTGATTCAAGTCTCCTGACGAGACTTTTCTTCTCAAGGCATTGTTTTGGTCTTAACTCTCTAGTAGTAGGTCGCCATACCATCCTTCTTGCAGCCGGAAGCCTAGGACCGGATGGTCTGTCGACTATATGCTGGAAGGTGGTATCCTCCCTAATTTGTAGACCCGATACAACAACGGGTGGACTGGCTTTTATCTTCTTCTTTGGTTTCTCTGCGGTGGTAGCAAGCTCTATTAGCAGTCCGAGGCAGAATTTAGCTGGCACCCGTCCTATCCTTCTTAAGATTTCTTACACAGGGCATCTTTCTTTCTTTGCCAATCTTTCTATAACAGCTTGCAGTCGTGTCAATGGCGTAGTCTTATCCCTTTTCCTCTTGTAATTGCTGTAGTGCGCAGGTCGGGGTAATGCAGCGGTGATCCTACGGACATTGTCTTCATCTAATGCGGTAGAGAGAGGGTGAAACCTGCTCCCTTCCAACAGAGGTATATACTCAGGCAGTTCTTCTCTTTCCTCAAGAATTTCTTCTAGAAAAGCAACTTCAGCAGCTATGGCTTTCTTGGCGATCTTTCCGCTTCTATTTCTCCTTTCGAGTTCGAGTTAGAGGTGAAACTCTCGAACCGGACCCAATCTCAAAAACGACTAGTATCAGTAGCAAAATTTGTACCCTCCACGGTGACAGGCTCATCACAAACTTGGATTTCCTTCCCCTTGAATTTGGCATAAGTCAGGGTAGGTGCAAAGATGACTAGACCGGTGGGGGTAGAGACAACAGTCCTCCTACGAACAGTAGTACTTCTCTCAGCTGGAATCCTTTGCAGGGGAGGGAATTCTTAAACTCAATCACGGGCTCTTCAGTTTCTGACACTTTGTCCATTAATGTGAATAGAGTGACATCAGCAAACTTGATATCTGTGTTGCCGAACCCATGTCTGAAATGGATGATCCCATTGTCAGGCAGCTCATCCTTGTAAACTGCAAAGTCCATTCCATTGGTGAAGGAGAAGATTAGCTTTGGGGCGATCATTTTCTGCAGGCGATTCCGAATGTCAGTCCTGAATTATGCTTCTTTTCGTCATAAAGTTTAGGATGAAAAAGAAAGAGTCCGAACACATTTTTGTTTATCTTAATGTATTTGTGATTTTTAAAGGAGATAGTTTATTAGGAGGTTCGTTTGTTAGAAACAAAATGATTAAAGGAAAAAGGGTTGTAGAAAAGGTAAAGAGCCTGATTTAGAATTAGATTGGAAGAGAAAGTCTTATGCAAGACTTCTCAACTCGAAGGAACACTCCTAAACTAACACCTATTGGGGGTCCACCCCACCTCAGAAAAGAGGTAAAAGGATCTCGGAACCTCTCCGTTTAGGGGTGTCTAAAAAGTGGCTTCTAAATCCGAGAGAGTTGACTATACCCATTTAAAACAGAAATGAACGTGGTATTTCAACGGAAGAATAGTAGTTTGGTCCACTAGGGGCATGGACTCACTACCGATTTATGAAAGCAAAACCATCTGATCAAAATGGAGAGAGGAACTAGTCCCCAGCAGAGTCGCCGTAATTTATCGGCATATTTTTGAAGCTCGTGTGTTGTATTTTGAAAAGGAGGTCGCCTAACAGAAATTGTCGGCGAATTTTAGATTTTAAATTTAATTTATATATATATATATATATAGTTTAGAAAGGAGCATTTGATTTTGAAAATAATTTTAATTTTAAAAATTTTAAGATATGAAATCAGACTGATCTCACATCCCAAATAGTTTATATAAAGGAGCACCGAACCTTAAACTGTATATCTATCCCGGAGAGTAGACACACTGCTTGATGATGGGGCTCGATTAAATAAACTAGAAGATTTGTGACATCCGTTTGGCCTGTGAGCCAATTTTATAAGCCGATAAGTTCCCTTGCTTAATATAAATGAATTAAGCAGGTTTTATATTACCTGGGTTCTTAAAGCTCCCTATAAGGGCAAGCCCCTATAGTTAATTACATCTTAAATGACGGGAATCATTTAAGAAAACTCTCGATAATGATTAGTTGTTTTGCTCTCAAGAATTTCAAAGTTTAAGGTTTTCAAAGGATTGAATTTTGGAATTTCTATAGGGAATGGATTAAATTTAGAACAGTTATTTTCAGGAGTCCAAAGGAATGAAAGGTAGGGAATGTCACGGATTCGAGACAAGTCTCGATGACTTCCCAACTATCCTATTTGTTTGGCTTGAATTTTGGGAGTTTATTTAATGTTGCAATCCTGCCAATTTTAATTAATTAGGACTTATATTAGTATGACTTGATCATACAAATAACCTGGAAGATGTGAGGGTTTATGTCGTACCAAACGACTACCTCGAAGTCCTAAGACCGGTTAGGGCTTAATTTACATGACATGATCATGCAAATGCCTAACGAAGAGTTGAGGATTTATGTTGCACTAGGCAAACTACCTCGAAGTCCTATGGCTTGGTTATTTAATTCTAAGAATGGTTTTGCTGAAGTAGATCCGAGTATTGCTGATGACGATGGCTGTGCTGCCCACCATGCTCCGAGGTCCTTATTGTTGCAGAGATTTAGTTTTAGAAGTGAAAATCAAGAGATAAGAAAAGTGTTTTGGTTTAGAAATCTTAAAATCCAAGTGTTTTAAATATTTTAATTAAAACAAATCTTAAAGTTGTTTAAACAGAACCGATTAAGATCCCACAATTCTGTCATCCCGACACCGTTATTTTCATTGAATTCACTTAGTCTAGATGAATTTGCTAAACTCAACTGAATGAGTTCCACACTTTCATTTAGACCGCAGGAAATCCCGTTAGCAACATGTGGGTTACATCATCCGAGGTATTCCCGATCATTCAATGAGACGTTTTAATTTAGTTGCAATTGTAGTTTTGTTGTTCTGTTTGTGATTAAATTTTGAGTTGTTTTATATTTTGAAATGTTGTGGCGATGAATTTTATCTTGCAATGACTTTTAATTTAGTTTTGGTTTCAGTTCAGGGGCTATCCTAAACGTTTTGGTTTTCATGCAACAGTTTTATTTAACATGCAAGAAAAGTAAAGTACAATGCATGTAAGTAAATTGCAATAAAGTAAATTGCAATAAAATAAAAGCATACACTGAGGGTCTTCCCGTCATCCCAAGCTGCACTTGAAACATATGTTAAGGCATTTAAATATTTCAACAGATACCTGGGAAAAGCTAAGGGAAGGGTTTTGGTTGTCTACCAAATTCCTAATTCTATAACTATTCATCTCTTATGACGTCTAAGTTCTTGTGTTTTGTTTAAGGATGATTTTCTTCATCAAAGAAAAATTAAATTTAGTTGTTCTTCTAAAACATCCCGTCATATTGAGGAAGTGCTTAGGACAAGTCCTAAACATCTTTTCAATATTTCTGGGATTGTTTTAAGTCCAAGTAATTTTAGTTGTACAGGTGAATTAATCATCCAAGAGTTTAGTTAAAATTGTCTCTCGCTTAAGTGAACTTGGGTATTTGATTACTCGATGAATGAAGTGACATCTCACTTAATACTCTATTTAAGAGTTATAATAATTAAAGCCTTTAAGGGCAAGTTGGTTTATCGAGAATTTTAATCATAATTAATTAAAAGTTTGAATTAATGGTTTAAAGTGTTTTAATTTAATAATGAGGTTTTAATTAATAATTTTAAGTTTGGAATAGTTGTTCAAATTATTTTAGATTTAATTCTTAATGATTTCATTTAGGTTTGTTGTTAAATGATTTTTAATTCAGTTTGATTTTAATTTAATTTTAATTTAATTTAACTTTAATTTAATTTAATTTTTAATTTTAATTTTAATTTGATTTAAATTTATTTAATTTTAAATTCAATTTAATTTTAATTTAATTTAATTTTAATCTTCGAGAGAAATCTTGAACTGGTGGAGAATTATTTTCAAGTCAAATTGATGTGTGGTTAACCCTAATTAATTCAAATTCAATTTTAGGGGTTTAGGCCAATTAAGGTTATTATGAATGAATTAACTCAAAATATATTTTTCATAGGTTCCTCTGGTCCTAAGGAATATCACCAAATTTTCCTAGAATTTATTTCACAACATGGTAATTATTGAATTTAAAATACCTAAAATAGTGACATGAAATTGAAAATTCAATAACTTTTCACAGAAATGGCCTCTGACCTTGACAAATTCAGGGAATGTTCCCAAGATCAAAGGCTTCAAAAGCCCTATGGTCTCATGCCATGGTGAATTATCTATGCAAATGAAGAATCAAAATACTGAAATCAGTAAATAAATTATTAAAAATAAAATACTCATCCAATTAATTTAATTTCTTTTCCACATTATTCTCCTCTGTTCACTGAGCAAGTGCATATTTTTATTTTATTTTTGTGATTTTGCTATGCAAAGATATGGATTATTGAAGTTCTGGGCATTTAAATAATTCAAAAATACCCTATTTATCAACTTATCCACGTGGCGCCAGTGCAACATCGGTAGCTCCGAAAGCCCACGCGGCGCATTCCTATTCGACGCCGCCATCCGACTTAGCGCTGCGGGGGCCTGCAGTTCATGTAAAATTCCCTGGTCCGTCGCAATCTGAACCGTCCGCTTGTTACACGCGCGATCCAACGGCTCCCGGTCATCGTCTAAGACTGGTGTGCACCCGTGACCGTCCAGACTAAAACCCTAAGATCTCACTCGATTCTTAATGGATTTTCGTGTTCTTATGCTTTATGGATTTTTCTTGAAGAGATGACCACATCCATACGGTTTATAGGCTATGAAATTAACTTAAACAAAATGGAGAATCGCTCGGAAGCTCGGGAGGAAGAGTGAGTTCATACCTTTGCTCGGAAAAGTGAAGCTTCGATCTGAGAGTTGTGTCACCTTCGATTGAGTCCAGGCAAGCTCCTGATGAAGTCCCTGGCTCTGGGGAATTGTCTAGGTATGAAAGTGACCGAGGCCGATCACAAAGCTTGGAGGCTGGAAGCAATGGTTGGCCTCGTGAGGGGGCTTTTGCTGGGGAACTTCTCCTCTTGGTCTGGTGAAGGTGTAGGACCAATCAATTTGGAGATTGGCTCACAGTGGTGGAGTGTCCTGTTTTTTAGGTGGATTTTCAACTCAGAAATTGAGCTCTGTTAATGGGGATTAGGGCAAAGGAACACTGGGGATCAACTGCTTTGGGTTAGGAGAAGGTCCTGGAGCAATTTTGGCAGAGTTTCCTTAAGGTCCGGTTCGACTCATTATTTGGCGAGAGGTGGTGGTGTTTAAATAGGCATGGCTGGAGGGCTTCCTGGGGGCAGTGGAGGCTGGGATCAGCCTACTCGGGGAGGAGAAGAACGGCCTAAGCTGTCCATTTGGAGTTGAGACAAGTCGGCGAGGGAGAATTGGAAAGTTTGGCTCACATGGAGCTTTTGGCCATGGCGTTTTCCGGCGACTCGTGGTGGCCGGCCGGCTAGGCATTGGTCACCATCTTGACCAGCTGAGGTCGTGGTTCAGGGTTTGTTGCATGTAATTAGCTATTACCATGTGTATGGAGGTTTGATTAAAATGGCATGGGATAAGGGTCATTTTGGCTTGATTTTGGTCAACTCATGTATTTGGGTTTGGTGCACCAACCAGGGACCGATTTGGGCTGAGGGAGGTCGGATGAGTCGGCTAGGAAAGGGTAGTGAAGTCACCATCCATGAATATTTGGATTAATCATGGATTAACGTGAAGCATTAAAAGGGTTAAAACCTTTTTAATTGGGTTTAAAAGAGGCTCCTCCTTTTGCAATTAATGTTATGATGATGTGTAAAGTGATTCCCATGGCTTCATGTGAATTTGAAGTTCATTTTAATATTCAGATTTTTAGGAAAAATTCTCATTTATTTTCTTTTTCTTCTCTATTCTTCGTTCAAAGTTCATTTAACTCTAATGACGTTTCCCAGTCACTTTGCACTAAAAGAGGTGAAGGAAAAATATGACGTAGTCATTTTCATTCCAACATGCTGAAAGTACATCATACAACTTGATCTAATCATGATGACATTTTCCTCAGAAATTTAATGTCTTATACAATCCATGTAAATCCAAAACGGATTGTGTAGGATTCTTGTTGATCCATCCAAAAGTGTCCGTCAAAATCTATGTCCGAATAGTAAGAAACATGGGCGATAACATCACCTTCCATGCCACCCTTGGCGGGAATGCCGCATGGATGTGCATTGGAGGTGTGTTATTTCCCATGTAACTCACGACTCGTAGGGCCGAAGACTCTCCGATTCCGGATGCGGTTTGAAAGTGATAAGGCATTTTTCTGTCGTCCATTCTTCTAAAAGTAACTGAGATCTGCTCCACAGGCACTCCTGGGATGCAATGCTTCGCAATGTCTGCTCTGTTTCCTTTTAACACCAGGACGGAACCTACCGGTAGAGGTATCTCCACCGGCCCTCATAACTCATCGGGGCCTGCAATCCGGAGGTCAGATCCGAACATGATGTTGCACTGGCTGAGGAACGACACTGTGCAGAAAGGTCTAACAAAGTCATGATGGTCTATATGTGGAGGTATGCAGTCGCCTTCCTTGTGGATGTTGATAATGCAGCTGTAGGGTATGCAATCTGCAGACAGTACCCTCCATGTTATCATCCTTTTCACCATTCTCTTGATGAATCTTGGCATTGGATCCACCTCACTGCGATGGAGTTTCCCTGGTGGATTTCCTTTTCTGTCTATGGCAAAATTGTAGCAACATCCGCATTGGATTGTAACTCTTCCCTTCCCCGGCATCCATCTTCGGGGTTCTGAATATGTCTTTTCTCTCAGGCGGCCAGCTCGACCCATTTTCTGCAATTCCAGGATGCAGTCCACAATTTTTTGTTGCTCATAATCTGAGAAAACATCTGTATGTAGCTCGAGGCCTTCCAAGATGTTGACCCTCTTGTTTCCAATTCTTTCAAAGTACTCAAAGGTTTTATTCTCAACTAGTTGCATTTTCTCCAGCTCATATTCTGGGATTATCTGAAGTCCTCGGTGTCTAGTAACATACTGTGTGATGTATGCCTTAACCCTAGCACGTTCTTCTATATGTCTTGGCTCCTCGGGGATAGTCTCTGTAGGGACATACTCCGGGGTTGCTTTCGCAACAAGACTCTTCGGATCCGGTACATATGCTCGACGTCGAGGTACCAACTCTATTTCTGCTTTTCTTGGTATCTCTTTTATCTGTTCTCACCTTCTTGGAATTGACTTTCTTCTTTCGGTTCTCGATGAACCGGTCTCCTTGGAGCATTTGTATTCGCGGTATCCACTGTTTGTTCATATTGATCTTCTGCTAACTTGGTTAGCATTTTGCTAATGCAACGATTCTTATTTCTTCGCTGGGTAGCAGTGAGAGTAGCTCTCCATACCCCTTGAATTTCTACGGGTGCGGCGCTGACAAGCCTACCCTCTACTGTGGCAACTAAGGATTTAATTTTCCTATCTTCTCCGGTTGCATGCGTGGCGTTTGCTTTTCTTTTCTTGTTGCTGGATTGGTGGCTCGGGCCACCCATTTTCATCCTCTGTCCGTCTGTGAAGTTCTTCTCGATCAACTTGGGATCCAATAATTTTCTTCGTATTGTAAGCCAGCTGATGTGAAGTCTGAGTCAATCTCTATCACTGCTCCATCCCTCACCCTCTTTTCATCAAGTGCTAGACAAACGCCATTTCTAAAGTTTAGAACCAACCGCCCGTTCCACATTTCCCTGCAAAAAACAAGTAAAGGATCAGGGGCTGTACTAAGAACAAGAATAATAAGAAAAACACTTAAAAATTTTTATTCACTTCTTTTAAATTTAAAGGAAGTAGGAAGAGATGAGGAAATATCAGGAATGAATGGATTTAAGAGGAAAAATTGACATTTTATTATTATGATTTCCCATGTTTTCTTTTTAACATTTTTTGTTGATGAATTTTTTTTTTATCATCAATTTTATTTTGTTTTGGGTTCGGACCCAGTAACAAAGTGATTACTTCACCCGTGTTTCTAGGGATAAGATTCTATTTTAGAGGCCACCCTTCGAAACATCGAGTTGCGTAATACTTCTTTAAATAGCGTCCATTGATTGGAAGCATAGGTCGTTCTCCACGGCAATTCACCGGTTGGTAGGAACCTCCAGATTAGATCGTCTCGACCACAAATGGTCCCTCCCGAGTTGGTTCAATTTACCACCTATCTTGCGATGTGCAAGAATAGGTCTTCTGAGAACAAGAACTAAGTCACCGACTTTGAATGTCCTGGGACGGACCAGTTTATCATGGGCCTGGATCATCTTAGCTTGATACAGTTCCAAATTTTGTTGTGCGGAAAGTCTTTTTCCTTCCAAGCTTTCCAATTAATCCAGTTGTAGTCTGGCATTTTATTCTGTAGTGATCTTTTCTGCAACTGCAATTCGGAGTGACGAAAGCTGAACTTCCAGGGGCAAGACGGCCTCGGACCCTTACACTAAAGCGTAAAACGTAGACTGAGTAGGAGTCCTAAAAGTCGTCCTGTAGGCCCATAAGGATTCTAAAAACTTCTTGTGCCAATTTCTCTTATTGTCGTCCAAAGCTTTCTTTAAAATTTGAACGAGAGTTTTATTAAAAGCCTCGTCCAAGCTGTTTGCTCTTGGGCAGTAGATCGTTGAGTATCGCCAATCGATCCCGTGTCTTCTGACAAAATTATTAATCTTTGTACTTTTGAATGCAGACCCATTATCTGAAATGATTCTGCGCGGTACCCCAAAACGGTAGACGACTTGGTTCTTGAAAAACTGTAACACGTGGTGTGCGAAGAGGAACGAAAGTTATGTCGAATTGCAATAGTATCATCGACCACCTGGCAAGTCTGCTAGAAAGCGTCGGTTGGGTCATCAAGTATTGTAACAGATTAACTTTTGAAATAAGGTTGACTTTATGAGAAAGCATGTAATGCCTGAGCTTTTGAGCAGTGAAGATCAGGGCCAAATAATGTTTCTCAATCGGAGGATACTTTACTTCCGTCGGGATTAGACGACGGCTTAAGTAGTAGAGAGCATTTTCTTTTCCCTCATCATTGACTCAGGCTAGCAAGGCTCCAAGGGAGTCATCTAGAGCCGCGTATAAAGTATCAACAGTCTACATGAGACTGGGGCTGCTAAGACAGGAGGTGTCATTAAATATTGCTTATCGTCCTTAAAAGCCCGCTGGCATTTCTCATCCCAAACGAATTTGGCGTCCTTTTTAACTAATGCTGAGAAGGGCTGACACCTACCTGACCAGTTCGAGATAAATTATCGAAGATATACCAACTTCCCTTGAAAGGATCGTAGTTGTTTCAAAGTTCTGGGAGGAGGCATTTCTAAAATAGCTTTAATCTTCTCTGGGTCGATTTCAAACCCGCTATGTCGAACAACAAATCCTAAGAATTTCCTGGAGGTAACGTCGAAGGCGCATTTTAAGGGATTCATCTTAGGGTTAAATTGTCTTAGTCGCTCGAAAACAATTCTCAAATCATACAGGTGATCTTCTTTCAGTTTACTTTTGATGACCACATCATCTACATAGCACTCGACTTGGTTATGAATGAGATCATCAAAAATCTTCGTCATCGCTCTTTGGTATGTTGCTCCTACGTTCTTTAGTCCGAATGGCATTACTGTGTAACAATATACTCCGATCGGTGTTCTGAATGTCGTGAGCTTTTCATCTTCTGGTGTCATCTTTATCTGGTTGTATCCTGATGATCCATCCATGAAAGAGAAGATTTCATGTGTTAAAGCAATGTCGATCATCAGTTCCGGGATTGGTAGTGCAAATTCATCCTTTGGACATGCTTTATTTAAATCTCTGAAATCTACGCAGATTCTGATTTGTCCATTCTTCTTTCTGACTGGTACCACATTGGCTAACCAAGTTGGGTATTGTTCTTCACGGACAAATTTAGCGTCTATTAGCTTCTTAACTTCGGCTATTACTTGTTGCTCAATTTCTAGACGCATTCTTCTGGGAGCTTGTCGATCGGAACGGAAGTAGGATCCACTCTAATTTATGAACTGCGACCTCCGGAGCTAATCCTGGCATTTCATCGTAACTCCAAGAAAAACAGTCCTTGAATTCCATTAATAGCTTGATTATGTTCTCGGAGTCTTCTTTGTTGAGTAAGGAGCTAACAAATGTAGGCCTAGGCTCTTTACTAGTACCTAGGTTAATTTTCGTTAACTCGTCTACTGTAGATTTGATTTCTTCTTCGAATTATGGTGGAGCATTGTCGATTGGTAGATCTCCAAGATCTTCTGAGGCTTCCAAGCAGTCTTTATTAGGTTCACAAGTGACAACCAAACAAAATCCCGTATCGTCCACTGATCCAACTGTGCCGAATCCGAGACCATGTTTTGAATTGGGAGGCTGACCGACATTATTCCATAATTTTTCAAAGTGTTGTGATCGGCCTTTTGTCCATTGTCGAGGTAAGACACCACATTGGATTAAATTTTGAACATAGGGAGAGTACCACTCAAAAGGTAATTCCATTAATTGAGATGAAGTAACATCTTCAAATTGTACATCTTTTTCATTATTGGAAGAAGAAGCTCCACGGTAGAACTAGATTGGCTTAGCACCTGCACCATGCACTTCCTTAACCACCATACTCTCGATCTTATTAGAACGGATCGGGGTCAGGGTAATAGTAAGTACATAATGGTTAATCTTCTCGTACATTGATTTGTATTCTTCATTCTTTTCATCTTCGAGAGAAATCTTGAACTGGGGTTTCTTTTGACTTATTGTCGCTTGTTCTTTCTCAATTTCTTCTTCTTCCTCGGAACTGTTCTCCCAATCAACATCAATGACCGGTTTCTTCTGTCCAATTGTTCCAACATTTCTTCCACATCCTCGTCCGCGGCCTCGACCTCGGGTGCGAGTTCTGGAGAAATCTTCACCATCTCACCGTAAGGGAGTGGTGAGTAACTGTTGGACTAGAACTTCAGCTTCTTCATCATCTAGAATCTATTTTGCTTCATTTGGTATGGTATTTCTGGAAAAGATTGTTTTCTTCGGGGGCGCGTAGTAGGCCGCATCTTCATGAATTCACGACCGACCCAGTAGAGCGTTGAACGATGTCTCAAAATCAATTATGTGGAATTTTGCAGTTGTCTTTGCTAAATCACTGGTCTTCATTAGTAGTGTTATCGATCCAAGAGCTCTTTCTCCTTTTTAATTGAAGCCTCTTAATAGCATCTTGTCTGCTTCAAGTTCGCGAGCATCAATTTCCAAATATGCTAGCGTCCGAAGATTCATTATGTTGATTGATGCTCCCGGATCAACCAACACTCTGGAGAGCGTAAACTTTCCAATAGTAACTGAAATGTATAACAGTCGGTTGTGATATGCAGTTCCCAGTAATAGATCATTGTCCGTGAAGGTAACACCTCGATGTTCTCTTAACGAGCAAACCTCGTCGAAGGAATTACCGGCCATTTGGGCTAAACAAATCTCTGGATCAAGTAAAGCCTTGATCAGAGCCTCTCTCATCTCCTTTGACAGGATCAAAGCGTCTTATATGCTTAGTTTGGCTGGTAGCTTCCTAAGATGAGCTGACATGTTGTAGTCTACTTTATTACCATGTTCCTCGATTTCCTCCCGAATGAGCAGTTCCTCTACTGGGGTTGGCTCTTCCTGAGCAACCACCTGCTTTCCTTTATCCTTTGGACCCATTCTCAGGGGTAGAACTTTTCCACTTCTTAAATTTACTTCAATTATTTCTTTTGAATTTGGTGTTTCCTTTTGAATCGGAGCAACTGGCTCTTCTGAAGTCGCTTCGGTGTCTGATGGTTCTAATTCTATCGTGATCGGAGCCCCTCGAAATTCACAAATCGACTCGTTGCTTGTCGAGCTTTTTTAGCCTACTTTGTGAACATCTTCTTCGTTATGGTCATCGAGGTTGTGTATGATTTGAGAATCGTTATTTGTATTGGAATCGAGATCCAGATTAAGTCGGTTGTCGCTAGTTACGTAATTGTTAGAAACGATCGAAAACGTAGCCAACGCCAAAACCCTTATCATTATAAGATCCCGCCGGGGCGAGCAGATAATCATACAAAGTCTGGAGTTCGAGGGATTTCTCTCCCGAATCGAAAATAACCATCCTAGGATAAGCAGCCCCTAGTATATCCTTCGGAGCCTCGGTCTTCTTTTCTTCCACGATCTTCTCCTCCTTCGGGGTGGTTCTTCGATCGCAAGTGATAGTGCGGCTCGACAGGTTTCAAACTTTAAGTTGAAGCGTGTACCGAAGCGGTTTGGATGTGATCCAAATTTTTCTTTGAAGACTTTGTCCAGACGGTACTCCATCAATCATCAGTCGCGTAAGGGTCTATCGGAACAATAGGATCCATTGAAATAACATTGACGGAACCTCCTTTTTGGGGTTCCTTCATGTATTCCTTTGGGATTGTTATGTTCCCTTTCCGGAGATTGTCATAAAGCCAACTCATTAAAGTGATGCAATCCTCTATCTTATGTCCGAGCATCTAGTGGTGAGGGAAATAGTTCGAATGATCTTTCTTATTGACTTCTTCCGATTTCTTGGGCTCTGGCAGCTGAAAATTCGGTGTCTTCATTAAGCTGCAGAACATCTTCGCTACTGCTTCAGTTTTGAATGGATATTGTTTATTTAGAAGTTCTCTTAAGGTATGCGATGAACGAGGCGGTTGTTAATAATCGTCGAGGCGATCGATAGCTCGGACGAGGTTCGTTGATAGCCTTCTTGAGGTTGTCGATAGCCCTGCTTGAGGTTCGTTGTTAAGTCCGTTGTGGTGGTTGATAACTAGGCTGCGGCCGCTCGATTGTATCTGAGCCGATTCGCTTGCCCTTATCTACTACCGCGATGATTCCAGATTTCTTTTCGAATGTTTTCACGGAGCTTACGCTTATTAGTCTTGTCTACGAAACTTAGCCGCTTTGCCTCTTCATGCAAGCTCCCGGCCTTGCTAAGCAACTTCTTGAAAGTCTTGATTGTAAACCCTTTAAGGAGAAGGGCTACCGAGCCATGGATACTTTTAAGTAGGATGTCAACTGCATGTTGTTCTTGAAGCTGTGGTTCACACTTCATGCTTAAGTTTCTCCATCGAAGTATGTAATCCACGAAAGTCTCATTCGGCTTTTGTTGCTCCACCACTAGATCGCCGATAGTGATGTGGTGCTGAGCTCTGGCAAATCGTTTAATGAAGAGATTTTGTAATTCTGAAAAGGTCTTTGTCGAACCGTTCGGCAACTCGCGTACCGGTCGAAGGCAATCCACGATAAGCTGGCGACGAAGCGTCGGAAGAGTAAGCG
Organism: Papilionanthe hookeriana x Papilionanthe teres; assembly: GCA_022702705.1. NCBI lineage: Eukaryota > Viridiplantae > Streptophyta > Magnoliopsida > Asparagales > Orchidaceae > Papilionanthe > Papilionanthe hookeriana x Papilionanthe teres. The sequence continues at coordinate 41,508,286 of CM040429.1, read as the reverse complement.
TCACTCCCACCAGCATTGCAGTAACTAGCACAAAAATGTGCAACATGTTATCGGGGGTTTCCTGTTCCATCAAAAGTCTTAAACAGAGGTGGTACGAAGCCTTTCGGGTATTGGACTGCATGGAACTCTTCGGGTTAAGGTCTACCCGTCTGAATAGATGCTCCACTCTTAGATTGTGCTAGGGCTTCTTACACCTGTTGTTCTACCATACTCTTAATGTCCTTTTCTAGAATCATGCTTTGTGCAGGATCTTTCTTTGGTTGTTTGTCTCCATTGACGGATGTGATTTCTTTTCCTACATCTGCAATATGGATAATTTCTGAGGGTGTCTTTTTCTGAGGCTGTACCTGACTCTGGAGAGTGGCTAAGGCAGCAGCCATCTCTTCCATCATCTTTGCCATTTGGGAAATTGTGCCATCTCTCTCCCAGATACGTGCTCTCAACACCTCCAGTTCATCTCTTTACGCAGCTGCCGAAGCACCTTGTGAAGCCGACGATGTTCGTGTCTCAACCATGTTGATCTCGGCATACTCCTCATCCATGAACTCGGATGAGTCAACTTCATCTCCTAATTCTTCTTCTCTTTATTTTGCTAACCGTCGGATATCAGTCCTTAACTTGTCCATGGCATCCTCTAGTGGCCCTTTTCGCATGGTCTCATAGTTGTCTCGTGACGGTTGTTGAACTTCCTTCCCGGGAGTCCCCTTTATTGCGAGTAGCACTTTCTTCTAATTCAAGTCTCCTGACGAGACTTTTCTTCTCAGGGCATTATTTTGGTCTTAACTCTCCAGTAGTAGGTCTCCATACCATCCTTCTTGCAGCCGAAAGCCTAGGACCGGATGGTCTGTCGGCTATATGCTGGAAGGTGGTATCCTCCCTAATTTGTAGACCCGATACAACAACGGGCGGATCGGCTTTTATCTTCTTCTTTGGTTTCTCCGTGGCGGTAACAATCTCTATTAACAGTCCGAGGCGGGATTTAGCTGGCACCCGTCCTATCCTTCTTAAGATTTCTGACACAGTGCATCTTTCTTTCTTTGCCAATCTTTCTATAACAGCTTGCAGTCGAGTCAATGGCGTAGTCTTATCCCTTTTCCTCTTGTAATTGCTGTAGTACGCTGGTCGGGGTAATGCAGCAGTGATCCTATGGACATTGTCTTCATCTAATGCGGTAGAGAGAGGGTGAAACATGCTCCCTTCCAACAGAGGTATATACTCAGGCAGTTCTTCTCTTTCCTCAGGAATTTCTTCTAGAAAAGCAACTTCAGCAGCTATGGCTTTCTTGGCGATCTTTCTGCTTCTATTTCTCCTTTGAGTCCGAGTTAGGGGTGCAACTCTTGAACTGGACCCAATCTCAAAAACAGCTGGTATTGTAGCAAAATTTGCACCCTCCACAGTAACAGGCTCTCACAAACTTGGATTTCCTTCCCCTTTAGTTTGGCAGAAGTCAGGGTAGGTGCAAAGATGACTAGACCGGTGGGGGTAGAGACAACAGTCCTCCTACGAACAGTAGTACTTCTCTCGGCTGGAATCCTTTGCAGGGGAGGGAATTCTTGAACTCAATCACGGGCTCTTCAGTTTCTGACACTTTGTCCATTAATGTGAATAGAGTGACATCAGCAAACTTGATATTTGTGTTGCCGAACCCATGTCTAAAACGGATGATCCCATTGTCAGGCAGCTCATCCTTATAAACGGCAAAGTCCATTCCATTGGTGAAGGAGAAGATTAGCTTTGGGGCAGTCATTTTCTCCAGGGCAGATTCCGAATGTCAGTCCCGAATTATGCTTCTTTTCGTCATAAAGTTTAGGATGAAAAAGAAAGAGTCCGAACACATTTTTGTTTATCTTAATGTATTTATGATTTTTAAAGGAGATTGTTTATTAGGAGGTTCGTTTGTTAGAAACAAAACGATTAAAGGAAAAAGGGTTGTAGAAAAGGTAAAGAGCCTGATTTAGAATTGGAATGGAAGAGAAAGTCTTATGCAAGACTTCTCGACTCGAAGGAACACTCCTAAACTAACACTTATTGGGGGTCCACCCCACCTCGGAAAAAGAGGTAAAAGGATCTCGGAACCTCTCCGTTTAGGGGTGTCTAAAAAGTGGCTTCTAAATCCGAAAGAGTTGACTATACCCATTCAAAACGAGAAATGAACGTGGTATTTCAACGGAAGAATAGTAGTTTGGTCCACTAGGGTCATGGACTCATTACCGATTTATGAAACCAAAACCATCTGATCAAAATGGAGAGAGGAACTAGCCCCCAGCAGAGTCGCCAGAAATTATCGGCATATTTTTAGGCTGTGTGTTGTATTTTGTAAAGGAGGTCGTCTAACGTAAGCTGTCGGCGAATTTTAGATTTTAAATTTATATATATATATATATATATATATATATATATATATATATATATAGTTTAGAAACTAGTATTTGATTTTGAAAATGATTTTAATTTTAAAAATTTTAAGATATGAAATCAGACTGATCTCACATCCCAAATAGTTTATATAAACGAGCACCGCACCACAAACTGTATATCTATCCCGGAGAATAGACACACTGCTTGATGATGGGGCTCGATTAAATAAACTAGAAGATTTGTGACATTCGTTTGGCCTGCGAGCCAATTTTATAAGCCGACAAGTTCCCTTGCTTAATATAAATGAATTAAGAAGGGTTTATATTACCTGGGTTCTTAAAGTTCCCTATAAGGGCAAGCCCCTATAGTTAATTACATCTTAAATGACGAGAATCATTTAAGAAAACTCTCGATAATGATTAGTGGTTTTGCTCTCAATAATTTCAAAGTTTAAGGTTTTCAAAGGATTGAATTTTGGAATTTCAATAGGGAATGGATTAAATTTAGAACAGTTATTTTCAGAAGTCCAAAGGAATGAAAGGTAGGGAATGTCACGGATTCGAGACAAGTCTCGGTGACTTCCCAACTATCCTATTTGTTTGGCTTGAATTTTGGGAGTTTATTTAATGTTGCAATCCTGCCAATTTTAATTAATTAGGACTTATATTAGTATGACATGATCATACAAATAACCTGGAAGATATTAGGGTTTATGTCGTACCAAACGACTACCTCGGAGTCCTAAGACCGGTTAGGGCTTAATTTACATGACATGATCATGCAAAGTCCTAACAAAGAGTTGAGGATTTATGTTGCACTAGGCAAACTACCTCGAAGTCCTATGGCTTGGTTATTTAATTCTAAGAATGGTTTTCTTTGAAGTAGATCCGAGTATTGTCGATGACGATGGGCATGTCTGCCCACCATGCTCCGAGCTCCTTATTGTTGCAGAGATTTAGTTTTAGAAGTGAAAATCAAGAGATGAGAAAAGTGTTTTGGTTTAGAAATTATAAAATCCAAGTGTTTTAAATATTTTAATTAAAACAAATCATAAAGTTATTTAAACAGAACCGATTAAGATCCCACGGTTCCGTCATCCAGGCTACCGTTATTTTTATTGAATTCACTTAGTTCTAGATGAATTTGCTAAACTCAACTCGAATGAGTTCCACACTTTCATTTAGACCGTGGGAAATCCCGTTAGCAACACGTGGGTTACATCATCCGAGGTATTCCCGATCATTCGATGAGACGTTTTAATTTAGATGCAATTGCGAGTTTTGTTGTTCGTTTGTGATTAAATTTTGAGTTGTTTTATATTTTGAAATGTTGTGGCGGTGAATTTTATCTTGCAATGACTTTTAATTTAGTTTTGGTTTCGGTTCGGGGGCTATCCTAAAGGTTTTGGTTTTCATGCAACGAGTTTTATTTAACATGCATGAAAAGTAAAGTACAATGCATGTAAGTAAATTGTAATAAAGTATATTGCAATAAAATAAAAGCATACACTGGAGGGTCTTCCCATCATCCCAAGTCGCACTTAAAACATATGTTAAGGCATTTAAATATTTCAACGAGATACTCAGGTAAAGCTAAGGGAAGGGTTTTGGTTGTCTACCAAATTCCTAATTCTATAACTATTCATCTCTTATGACGTCTAAGTTCTTGTGTTTTGTTTAAGGATGATTTTCTTCATCAAAGAACAATTAAATTTAGTTATTCTTCTAAAACATCCCGTCATATTGAGGAAGTGCTTAGGACAAGTCCTAAACATCTTTTCAATATTTCTGGGATTGTTTTAAGTCCAAGTAATTTTAGTTGTACAGGTGAATTAATCATCCAAGAGTTTAGTTAAACTTTGTCTCTTGCTCAGTGAACTTGGGTATTTGATTACCTGATGAATGAAGTGACATCTCACTTAATACTCTATTTAAGAGTTATAATAATTAAAGCCTTTAAGGTCAAGTTGGTTTATCGAGAATTTTAATCATAATTAATTAAAAGTTTGAATTAATGGTTTAAAGTGTTTTAATTTAATAATGAGGTTTTAATTAATAATTTTAAGTTTGGAATAGTGTTCAAATTATTTTAGATTTAATTCTTAATGATTTCATTTAGGTTTGTTGTTAAATGATTTTTAATTCAGTTTGATTTTAATTTTATTTTAATTTAATTTAACTTTAATTTAATTTAATTTTAATTTTAATTTTAATTTGATTTAAATTTATTTAATTTTAAATTCAATTTAATTTAATTTAATTTAATTTTAATCTTCGAGAGAAATCTTGAACTGCTGGAGAATTATTTTCAAGTCAAATTGATGTGTGGTTAACCCTAATTAATTCAAATTCAATTTTAGGGGTTTAGGCCAATTAAGGTTATTATGAATGAATTAACTCAAAATATATTTTTCATAGGGTCCTCTGGTCCTAAGGAACATCACCAAATTTTCCTAGAATTTATTTCACAACATGCTAATTATTAAAATTAAAATACGTAAAACAGTGACATGAAATTGAAAATTCAATAACTTTTCACAGAGATGGCCTCTGACCTTGAGAAATTCAAGGAATGTTCCCAAGATCAAAGGCTTCAAAAGCCCTATGGTCTCATGCCATGGTGAATTGTCTATGCAAATGAAGAATCAAAATACTGAAATCGGTAAATAAATTATTAAAAATAAAATACTCATCCAATTAATTTAATTTCTTTTCCACATTATTCTCCACACGTTCATTCGAGCAAGTGAGTATTTTTATTTTATTTTTGTGATTTTGTTATGCAAAGATATGTAATTTTGAAGTTCTGGGCATTTAAATAATTCAAAAATACCCTATTTATCAACTTATCCACGTGGCGCCAGTGCAACATCGGCAGCTCCGAAAGCCCACGCGGCGCATTCCTATTCGACGCCGCCATCCGACTTAGCGCTGCGGGGGCCCGCGGTTCATGTAAAATTCCCTGGTCCGGCGCAATCTGAACCGTCCGCTCGTTACACGCGCGATCCAACGGCTCCCTGTCATCGTCTACGACTGGTGTGCACCCGTGACCATCCACACTAAAACCCTAAGATCTCACTCGATTCTTAATGGATTTTCGTGTTCTTATGCTTTATGGATTTTTCTTGAAGAGATGACCACATCCATACGGTTTATAGGCTATGAAATTAACTTAAACAAAATGGAGAATCGCTGGAAGCTCGGGAGGAAGAGTGAGTTCATACCTTTGCTCAGAAAAGTGAAGCTTCGATCTGAGAGTTGTGTCACCTTCGATTGAGTCCAGGCAAGCTCCAGATGAAGTCCCTGGCTCTGGGGAATTGTCTAGGTATGAAAGTGACCGAGGCCGATCACAAAGCTTGGAGGCTGGAAGCAATGGTTGGCCTCGTGAGGGGGCTTTTGCTGGGGAACTTCTCCTCTTGGTCTGGTGAAGGTGTAGGACCAATCAATTTGGAGATTGGCTCACAGTGGTGGAGTGTCCTGTTTTTTGGGTGGATTTTCAACTCAGAAATTGAGCTCTGTTAATGGGGATTAGGGCAAAGGAACACTGGGGATCAACTGCTTTGGGTTAGGAGAAGGTCCTGGAGCAATTTTGGCAGAGTTTCCTTAAGGTCTGGTTCAACTCCTTATTTGGCCGAGAGGTGGTGGTGTTTAAATAGGCATGGCTAGAGGGCTTCCCAGGGGCAATTGGAGGCTGGGATCAGCTGCTCAGGGGAGGAGAAGAACAGCTAAGCTGTCCATTTGGGTTGAGACAAGTCGACGAGGAGAGTGGAAAGTTTGGCTCACATGGAGCTTTTGGCCATGGCGTTTTCCGCGACCATGGTGGCTGGCCGGCTAGGCATTGGTCACCATCTTGACCAGTGAGGTCAGGGCTGGGGTTTGTTGCATGTAATTAGCTATTACCATGTGTATGGAGGTTTGATTAAAATGGCATGGGATAAGGGTCATTTTGGCTTGATTTTGGTCAACTCATGTATTTGGGTTTGGTGCACCAACCAAGGGACTGATTTGGGCTGAGGGAGGTCAGATGAGTCAGCTAGGAAAGGGTAGTGAAGTCACCATCCATGAATATTTGGATTAATCATGGATTAACGTGAAGCATTAAAAGGGTTAAAACCTTTTTAATTAGGTTTAAAAGAGGCTCCTCCTTTTGCAATTAATGTTATGATGATGTGTAAAGTGATTCCCATGGCTTCATGTGGCTTGTGCATGGCTTCAAAGCTTACTCATGGCTTGGGAATGGCTTGGCTTACTTGCATGAGAAAGGGATTTTGGGATTTTTAGCATTTAAGGGTTATTTGGCATGAGGCTTGATTTGGAATCATTTGATGATGGGATTGGAACTTAGGGAATGACTTTGATTAAATGAATGGCAAATGAAAATGTCACATGGGCTTTAGGATAGATTTTGGGCTCTTTGAAATGGTTTTAGATGGGCTTTTAAAGTGATTTAGGGAAGTGGGCTTTTGGATTTTAGGATGGGCTTTTGGGTGAAAATTTTGTGAAGGACCATGTCAAATAAATGTTGCAATTGGTTTAGGGATGTTTCATGAATGGTTTGGAATCAATTTGGTGTGATTTGGAGGAGAATTGGGTTGAATTTGGGCTTTTTAGTTAAAGGGGCCAAAGTGGGCTAAATTGGGCTAACTTGGGTTACGGTTGGGCTAAAGTTGGATTTGATGTAAAATTAATGTTTGAGAAATGTTCATGGGAGTGTCACAAAGAGTTTTCAACTTTGGTTGGGCTCTAATTTTGGGATTTGGGCCCATTTGGGTTAGGTTTGGGCTTAGGTCGATTTAAGGGATTTTGGTTTTGGGTTAGGTTTGGGTGAAGTTTAGGTTCAAATTTTGGGCAAATCAAGTTAGTGTTTTGTTTATGGGGGTGTTAGGAAGGTTTTAGAAAAGATTTGGGGCCAATTGGAGTTGAATTGGGTGGGTTTGAGCTAGGTTTAGGTCATGGGCCAAAATTGGGCCTTAGGCTTCAAATTGAAATTGGGCTCAAATGTCAATCAAATTGGACTTGGATTTGGTCTAAATTAATATTAGAGATGTTGAATTGAAGCTTATAATTGAATTGGACCAAAATTGAGGTCAATTGGGGTGGTTTGGTTTGACATTGGGTTCACTTGGGTTTAAAATGGGCCCAAATTGGATGTTTTGGTAAAAGTGGGGTAAATTGGCAAATTTGGCCCATGATGTAGTTAAACAAAATAAAATTGGAAATATTTAAGATTTTTGGAATTTTCCGAATTTTTGGATTTTTGGAGTCTAAGAAGGGCATTTTGGGTATTTGGAGGGTATTGGGGGGTACTTTTGGAATTTTTGGTAATTTTTTTGGCTATGGATGATCAATTTGAGTGGGGGCATATGTTTAGGATTGATTTTGAGGAATTTTGGGTAATTTAGGTGATTTTGTAGATTTTGGGTAGTTTCGAGGTCTTTTGGTAGGTTCGATAGAGTGTAGGGCCTGGGGGTCAAAAATTGAAATTTTGGAAAAATGAAGATTGATCAAATTTGAGTAAAATGGAATCACTTTGGTTGAGCCATGAAGCCATACTAAGCCCATATGAGCCATGAGATGACTCATTTGAGGCATTCACTATGTTGTTCCTAACCCTCTTAACCATGGGCTTAGGGGTTAAGGACCATCCCTGTGAATTACCTACATAAGTCAGGAAGTCAAGTTGGGTGTGAATGGTTTTAGGATTGGAATGTATGTGAAAGTGTAATGTGTGTGCAAGTCAACCCTCACCAGACCAGGACACCCAGGGAATCCCTAAGGCCAAGAAGTCCTATAGGGAACTCATCCTTTAAACCTCCACATTTGATTTCAACCCTCTAGGTGATTAGGGGTCTATGATCAGGCTTGTGGTGTTTTCAGGGAGTCAAGAGGTGTTTCAACTTCTAAAGGGTGGGTTCCACTTCTAGTCCTCTAAGATTAGTCAAAGGAAAAGCCTAAGGCTAGATCCTAAGTACTAAAGAGAGGAGAAAAAGACCTCATCAAAAATGAGGTCAACAAATGGACCCCAAATAGGTGTGGTGTGCTAACCAAGCACACCGCGCATATTGGAGTTGACCGAAGAGATCAACAAAACCAACACAGATATCCAAGTGACAAACATAGGACGAAATAGAAGAATTTCTGCTGGGGAGTAACAGGTATATTTCCAAGACTGGAGATTCCTGAACTCTCGCTGGTTTTGTTGATATTTAGGTATCAATTCGAAAGAGAATTGAAATTTAGGTATCGATCTCGAATGAGAGTCGGAATTTAGGTACCGACCTCGAAGGAAGAGAACTGGAATTTAGGTACTGGTCTCGGAATTTAGAATTGAAATTTAGGTATCAATTCAAAAGAGAATCGAAATTTAGGTATCGATCTCGAATGAGAGAGTCGGAATTCAGGTACCGACCTCAAAGGAAGAGAACTGGAATTTAGGTACCAGTCTCAGAAATTTAGAATTGAAATTTAGGTATCAATTCGAAAGAGAATCAAAATTTAGGTATCGATCTCGAATGAGAGTCGGAATTTAGGTACCGACCTCGAAGGAAGAGAATTGGAATTTAGGTACCAGTCTTGGAAATTTTAAGGAGAAATGGAAACTGGTTCCAATCTCGAAGATTTATCTGTATGAAGAGGGACCCAATCCCATGCCATCAGAACCAAATCGAACAAAATTCGTGGCTTCGTGTCAATAGAATTAGTCGATCCTCTAAGACAGAGAAGAAAGAGAATTGAAAGGAGCTGGTAAGTGTACCAAGCTAAAAAGACTTGACTTAACGACAAGTCGAAGAGAATATTCAAATTTCAAAAGAGTTTCAAACAGATTTCGATTGAGGAAAGAACTGAAAGGTTCGAATCAGAGGATTCAGATCGGAATTGAATTTGAGATTTAGATTCGTTTTGTTTGTCCTTTAACGATCCCATTTTTTTATTTTTGTTGTTTATTTAGTGTTCATGTGAATTTGAAGTTCATTTTAATATTCAGATTTTTAGGAAAAATTCTCATTTATTTTCTTTTTCTTCTCTATTCTTCGTTCAATGTTCATTTAACTCTAATGACGTTTCCCAGTCACTTTGCACTAAAAGAGGTGAAGGAAAAATATGACGTAGTCATTTTCATTCCAACATGCTGAAAGTACATCATACAACTTGATCTAATCATGATGACATTTTCCTCAGAAATTTAATGTCTTATACAATCCATGTAAATCCAAAACGGATTGTGTAGGATTCTTGTTGATCCATCCAAAAGTGTCTGTCAAAAATCTATGTCTGAATAGTAAGAAACATGGGCAATAACATCACCTTCCATGCCACCCTTGGCAGGAATGCCGCATGGATGTGCATTGGAGGTGTGTTATTTCCCATGTAACTCACAGCTCGTAGGGCCGAAGACTCTCCGATCTCGGATCCGGTTGAAAGTGATAAGGCATTTTTTGTCGTCCATTCTTCTAAAAGTAACCGAGATCCGCTCCACAGCACTCACAGGATGCAATGCTTCGCGATATACCGCTCTGTTTCCTTTTAACACCGGGACGGAACCTACCGGTAGAGGTATCTCCACCGGCCCTCATAACTCACCGGGGCCTGCAATCCGGAGGTCAGATCCGAACATGATGTTGCACTGGCTGAGGAACGACACTGTGCAGAAAGGTCTAACAAAGTCATGATGGTCTATATGTGGAGGTATGCAGTCGCCTTCCTTGTGGATGTTGATAATGCGACTGTAGGGTATGCGATCCGCGAACAGTACCCTCCATGTTATCATCCTTTTCACCATTCTCTTGATGAATCTTGGCATTGGATCCACCTCACTGCGATGGAGTATCCCTGGTGGATTTCCTTTTCTGTCTATGGCAAAATTGTAGCAACATCCGCATTGGATTGTAACTCTTCCCTTCCCTGGCATCCATCTTCGGGGTTCGAATATGTCTTTTCTCTCAGGCGGCCAGCTCGACCCATTTTCTGCAATTCCAGGATGCAGTCCACAATTTTTTGTTGCTCATAATATGAGAAAACATCTGTATGTAGCTCGAGGCCTTCCAAGATGTTGACCCTCTTGTTTCCAATTCTTTCAAAGTACTCAAAGGTTTTCTTCTCAACTAGTTGCATTTTCTCCAGCTCATATTCTGGGATTATCTGAAGTCCTCGGTGTCTAGTAACATACTGTGTGATGTATGCCTTAACCCTAGCACGTTCTTCTATATGTCTTGGCTCCTCGGGGATAGTCTCTGTAGGGACATACTCCGGGGTTGCTTTCGCAACAAGACTCTTCGGATCCGGTACATATGCTCGACGTCGAGGTACCGACTCTATTTCTGCTTTTCTTGGTATCTCTTTTATCTGTTCTCACCTTCTTGGAATTGACTTTCTTCTTTCTGGTTTCTGATGAACCGGTCTCCTTGGAGCATTTGTATTCACAGTATCCACTGTTTGTTCATATTGATCTTCTGCTAACTTGGTTAGCATTTTGCTAATGCAACGATTCTTATTTCTTCGCTGGGTAGCAGTGAGAGTAGCTCTCCATACCCCTTGAATTTCTACGGGTGCGGCGGCCGACAAGCCTACCCTCTATCGTGGAAACTAAGGATTTAATTTTCCTATCTTCTCCAGGTTGCATGCGTGGCGTTTGCTTTTCTTTTCTTGTTCTTTGGATTGGTGGCTCGGGCCACCCATTTTCATCACTTGTCCTGTTGTGAAGTTCTTCTCGATCAGTTGGGATCCAATAATTTTCTTCGTATTGTAAGCCGGTGATGTGAAGTCCGAGTCAATCTCTATCCTTCGCTCCATCCCTCACCCTCTTTTCATCAAGTGCTAGACAAACGCCATTTCTAAAGTTTAGAACCAACCGCCCGTTCCACATTTCCACTGCAAAAAACAAGTAAAGGATCGGGGGTGCATACTAAGAACAAGAATAATAAGAAAAACACTTAAAAATTTTTATTCACTTCTTTTAAATTTAAAGGAAGTAGGAAGAGATGAGGAAATATCAGGAATGAATGGATTTAAGAGGAAAAATTGACATTTTATTATTATGATTTCCCATGTTTTCTTTTTAACATTTTTTGTTGATGAATTTTTTTTATCATCAATTTTATTTTGTTTTGGGTTCGGACCCGATAACAAAGTGATTACTTCACCCGTGTTTCTAGGGATAAGATTCTATTTTAGAGGCCACCCTTCGAAACATCGAGTTGCGTAATACTTCTTTAAATAGCGTCCATTGATTGGAAGCATAGGTCGTTCTCCACGGCAATTCACCAGTTGGTAGGAACCTCCAGATTAGACTGTCTCGACCACAAATGGTCCCTCCCAGGTTGGTTCAAATTTACCACCTATCTTGCGATGTGCAAGAATAGGTCTTCTGAGAACAAGAACTAAGTCACCGACTTTGAATGTCCTGGGACGGACCAGTTTATCATGGGCCTGGATCATCTTAGCTTGATACAGTTCCAAATTTTGTTGTGCGGAAAGTCTTTTTCCTTCCAAGCTTTCCAATTAATCCAGTTGTAGTCTGGCATTTTATTCTGTAGTGATCTTTTCTGCAACTGCAATTCGGAGTGACGAAAGCTGAACTTCCAGGGGCAAGACGGCCTCGGACCCTTACACTAAAGCGTAAAACGTAGGCGAGTAGAGTCCTAAAAGTCGTCCTGTAGGCCCATAAGGATTCTAAAAACTTCTTGTGCCGATTTCTCTTATTGTCGTCCAAAGATTTCTTTAAAATTTGAACGAGAGTTTTATTAAAAGCCTCGTCCAAGTCTGTTTGCTCTTGGGCGGTAGATCGTTGAGTATCGCCAATCGATCCCGTGTCTTCGACAAAATTATTAATCTTTGTACTTTTGAATGCGGACCCATTATACGAAATGATCTCGCGCGGTACCCCAAAACGGTAGACGACTTGGTTCTTGAAAAGCCGTAACACGTGGTGTGCGAAGAGGAACGAAAGTTATGTCGAATTGCAATAGTATCATCGACCACTCGGCAGAGTCCGCTAGAAAGCGTCGGTTGGGTCATCAAGTATTGTAACAGATTAACTTTTAAAATAAGGTTGACTTTATGAGAAAGCATGTAATGCCTGAGCTTTTGAGCAGTGAAGATCAGGGCCAAATAATGTTTCTCAATCGGAGGATACTTTACTTCCGTCGGGATTAGACGACGGCTTAAGTAGTAGAGAGCATTTTCTTTTCCCTCATCATTGACTCAGGCTAGCAAGGCTCCAAGGAGTCATCTAGAGCCGCGTATAAAGTATCAACCGATCCACGAGGCCGGGCTGCTAAGACAGGAGGTGTCATTAAATATTGCTTATCGTCCTTAAAAGCCCGCTGGCATTTCTCATCCCAAACGAATTTGGCGTCCTTTTTAACTAATGCTGAGAAGGGCTGACACCTACCTGACCAGTTCGAGATAAATTATCGAAGATATACCAACTTCCCTTGAAAGGATCGTAGTTGTTTCAAAGTTCGGGAGGAGGCATTTCTAAAATAGCTTTAATCTTCTCTGGGTCGATTTCAAACCCGCTATGTCGAACAACAAATCCTAAGAATTTCCTGAAGGTAACGTCGAAGGCGCATTTTAAGGGATTCATCTTAGGGTTAAATTGTCTTAGTCGCTCGAAAACAATTCTCAAATCATACAGGTGATCTTCTTTCAATTTACTTTTGATGACCACATCATCTACATAGCACTCGACTTGGTTATGAATGAGATCATCAAAAATCTTCGTCATCGCTCTTTGGTATGTTGCTCCTACGTTCTTTAGTCTGAATGGCATTACTGTGTAACAATATACTCCGATCGGTGTTCTGAATGTCGTGAACTTTTCATCTTCTGGTGTCATCTTTATCTGGTTGTATCCTGATGATCCATCCATGAAAGAGAAGATTTCATGTGTTAAAGCAATGTCGATCATCAGTTCGGGATTGGTAGTGCAAATTCATCCTTTGGACATGCTTTATTTAAATCTGCGAAATCTACGCGATTCCGATTTGTCCATTCTTCTTTCGACTTGGTACCACATTGGCTAACCAAGTTGGGTATTGTTCTTCACGGACAAATTTAGCGTCTATTAGCTTCTTAACTTCGAGCTATTACTTGTTGCTCGATTTCTAGACGCATTCTTACTGGGGCTTGTCCGGCTGGAACGGAAGTAGGATCCACTCCTAATTTATGAACTGCGACCTCTGGAGCTAATCCTGGCATTTCATCGTAACTCCAAGCAAAACAGTCCTTGAATTCCATTAATAGCTTGATTATGTTCTCGGAGTATTCTTTGTTGAGTAAGGAGCTAACAAAGGTAGGCCTAGGCTCTTTACTAGTACCTAGGTTAATTTCCGTTAACTCGTCTACTGTAGATTTGATTTCTTCTTCGAATTATGGTGGAGCATTGTCGATTGGTAGATCTCCAAGATCTTCTGAGGCTTCCAAGCAGTCTTTATTAGGTTCACAAGTGACAACCAAACAAAATCCCGTATCGTCCACTGATCCAACTGTGCCGAATCCGAGACCATGTTTTCAATTGGGAGGCTGACCGACATTATTCCATAATTTTTCAAAGTGTTGTGATCGGCCTTTTGTCCATTGTCGAGGTAAGACACCACATTGGATTAAATTTTGAACACAGGGAGAGTACCACTCAAAAGGTAATTCCATTAATTCAGATGAAGTAACATCTTTAAATTGTACATCTTTTTCATTATTGGAAGAAGAAGCTCCATGGTAGAACTAGATTGGCTTAGCACCTGCACCATGCACTTCCTTAACCACCATACTCTCGATCTTATTAGAACGGATCGGGGTCAGGGTAATAGTAAGTACATAATGGTTAATCTTCTCGTACATTGATTTGTATTCTTCATTCTTTTCATCTTCGAGAGAAATCTTGAACTGGGGTTTCTTTTGACTTATTGTCGCTGCTTCTTTCTCAATTTCTTCTTCTTCTTCGGAATTGTTCTCCCAATCAACATCAATGACCGGTTTCTTCTGTCCAACTGTTCCAACATTTCTTCCACATCCTCGTCCTCGGCCTCGACCTCGGGTGCGAGTTCTGGAGAAATCTTCACCATCTCACCGTAAGGGAGTGGTGAGTAACTGTTGGACTAGAACTTCAGCTTCTTCATCATCTCGAATCTCTTTTGCTTCATTTGGTATGGTATTTCTGGAAAAGATTGTTTTCTTCGGGGACGCGTAGTAGGCCGAATCTTCATGAATTCACGACCGACCCAGTAGAGCGTTGAACGATGTCTCAAAATCAATTATGTGGAATTTTGCAGTTGTCTTTGCAAAATCACTGGTCTTCATTAGTAGTGTTATCGATCCAAGAGCTCTTTCTCCTTTTTAATTGAAGCCTCTTAATAGCATCTTGTCTGCTTCAAGTTCGCGAGCATCAATTTCCAAATATGCTAGCGTCCAGAAGATTCATTATGTTGATTGATGCTCCCGGATCAACCAACACTCGGAGAGCGTAAACTTTCCAATAGTAATCGAAATGTATAACGGTCGGTTGTGATATGCGGTTCCGCAGTAATAGATCATTGTCCGTGAAGGTAACACCTCGATGTTCTCTTAACGAGCAAACCTCGTCGAAGGAATTACCGGCCATTTGGGCTAAACAAATCTCTCGGATCAAGTAAAGCCTCGATCGAGCCTCTCTCATCTCCTTTGACGGGATCGAAGCGTCGTATATGCTTAGTTTGGTCGGTAGCTTCCTAAGATGAGTCGACATGTTGTAGTCTACTTTATTACCATGTTCCTCGATTTCCTCCCGAATGAGCAGGTTCTCTGCGGGGTTGGCTCTTCCCGAGCGACCACCGCTTTCCTTTATCCTTTGGACCCATTCTCGTGGGTAGAACTTTTCCACTTCTTAAATTTACTTCAATTATTTCTTTTGAATTTGGTGTTTCCTTTTGAATCGGAGCAACTGGCTCTTCTGAAGTTGCTTCGGTGTCTGATGGTTCTAATTCTATCGTGATCGGAGCCCCTCGAAATTCACAAATCAACTCGTTGCTTGTCGAGCTTTTTTAGCCTACTTTGTGAACATCTTCTTCGTTATGGTCATCGAGGTTGTGTATGATTTGAGAATCGTTATTTGTATTGGAATCGAGATCCGAGTTAAGTCGGTTGTCGCTAGTTACGTAATTGTTAGAAACGATTGAAAACGTAGCCAACGCCAAAACCCTTATCATTATAAGATCCCACCGGGGCAAGCAGATAATCATACAAAGTCTGGAGTTCGAGGGATTTCTCTCCCGAATCGAAAATAACCATCCTAGGATAAGCAGCCCCTAGTATATCCTTCGGAGCCTCGGTCTTCTTTTCTTCCACGATCTTCTCCTCCTTCTGGGGTGGTTCTTCAATCGCAAGTGATAGTGCCGGCTCGACAGGTTTCAAACTTTAAGTTGAAGCATGTACCGAAGCGGTTTGGATGTGATCCAAATTTTTCTTTGAAGACTTTGTCCAAACGGTACTCCATCAATCATCAGTCGCGTAAGGGTCTATCGGAACAATAGGATCCCTTGAAATAACATTGACGGAACCTCCTTTTTGGGGTTCCTTCATGTATTCCTTTGGGATTGTTATGTTCCCTTTTCGGAGATTGTCATTAAGCCAACTCATTAAAGTGATGCAATCCTCTATCTTATGTCCGAGCATCTAGTGGTGAGGGAAATAGTTCGAATGATCTTTCTTATTGACTTCTTCCGATTTCTTGGGCTCTGGCAGCTGAAAATTCGGTGTCTTCATTAAGCTGCAGAACATCTTCGCTACTGACTTCGGTTTTGAATGGATATTGTTTATTTAGAAGTTCTCTTAAGGTACGCGATGAACGAGGCGGTTGTTAATAATGTCGAGGCGATCGATAGCTCGGACGAGGTTCGTTGATAGCCTTCGCTGAGGTTGCCGATAGCCCTCGCCGAGGTTCGTCGTTAAGTCCGTTGTGGTGGTTGATAACTAGGCTGCGGCCGCTCGATCGTATCCGAGCCGAGTTCGCTTGCCCTTATCTACTACCGCGATGATTCCAGATTTCTTTTCGAATGTTTTCACGAGCTTCTGCTTATCAGTCTTGTCTACGAAACTTAACTGCTTTGCCTCTTCATGCAAGCTCCCGGCCTTGCTAAGCAACTTCTTGAAAGTCTTGATTGTAAACCCTTTAAGGAGAAGGGCTACCAGGCCATGGATACTTTTAAGTAGGATGCCAACTGCATGTTGTTCTTGAAGGCCGTGGTTCACACTTCATGCTTAAGTTTCTCCATCGAAGTATGTAATCCACGAAAGTCTCATTCGGCTTTTGTTGCTCCACCACTAGATCGCCGATAGTGATGTGGTGCTGAGCTCTGGCAAATCGTTTAATGAAGAGATTTTGTAATTCTGAAAAGGTCTTTACTGAACCGTTCGGCAACTCTGCGTACCAGTCGAAGGCAATCCCTGATAAGCTGCTGACGAACTGTCGGAAGAGTAAAGCGTCACTCCCACCAGCATTGCAGTAACTAGCACAAAAATGTGCAACATGTTATCGGGGGTTTCCTGTTCCATCAAAAGTCTTAAACAGAGGTGGTACGAAGCCTTTCGGGTATTGGACTGCATGGAACTCTTCGGGTTAAGGTCTACCCGTCTGAATAGATGCTCCACTCTTAGATTGTGCTAGGGCTTCTTACACCTGTTGTTCTACCATACTCTTAATGTCCTTTTCTGGAATCATGCTTTGTGCAGGATCTTTCTTTGGTTGTTTGTCTCCATTGACGGATGTGATTTCTTTTCCTACATCCGCAATATGGATAATTTACGAGGGTGTCTTTTCCGAGGTCGTACACGACTGCGGAGAGTGGCTAAGGCAGCAGCCATCTCTTCCATCATCTTTGCCATTTGGGAAATTGTGCCATCTCTCTCCCAAATCTGTGCTCTCAACACCTCTGGTTCATCTCTTTCTGCAGCTGCCGAAGCACCTTGTGAAGCCGACGATGTTCGTGTCTCAACCATGTTGATCTCGGCATACTCCTCATCCATGAACTCGGATGAGTCAACTTCATCTCCTAATTCTTCTTCTCTTTATTTTGCTAACCGTCGGATATCAGTCCTTAACTTGTCCATGGCATCCTCTAGTGGCCCTTTTCGCATGGTCTCATAGTTGTCTCGTGACGGTTGTTGAACTTCCTTCCCGGGAGTCCCCTTTATTGCAGTAGCACTTTCTTCTAATTCAAGTCTCCTGACGAGACTTTTCTTCTCAGGGCATTATTTTGGTCTTAACTCTCCAGTAGTAGGTCTCCATACCATCCTTCTTGCAGCCGAAAGCCTAGGACCGGATGGTCTGTCGGCTATATGCTGGAAGGTGGTATCCTCCCTAATTTGTAGACCCGATACAACAACGGGCGGATCGGCTTTTATCTTCTTCTTTGGTTTCTCTGTGGCGGTAACAATCTCTATTAACAGTCCGAGGCGGGATTTAGCTGGCACCCGTCCTATCCTTCTTAAGATTTCTGACACAGTGCATCTTTCTTTCTTTGCCAATCTTTCTATAACAGCTTGCAGTCGAGTCAATGGCGTAGTCTTATCCCTTTTCCTCTTGTAATTGCCGTAGTACGCTGGTCGGGGTAATGCGACAGTGATCCTATGGACATTGTCTTCATCTAATGCGGTAGAGAGAGGGTGAAACATGCTCCCTTCCAACGGAGGTATATACTCGAGCGGTTCTTCTCTTTCCTCGGGAATTTCTTCTAGAAAAGCAACTTCAGCAGCTATGGCTTTCTTGGCAATCTTTCTGCTTCTATTTCTCCTTTGAGTCCGAGTTAGGGGTGCAACTCTTGAACTCGGACCCAATCTCAAAAACAGTCGGTATTGTAGCAAAATTTGCACCCTCCACGGCAATGTGCTCTCACGAACTTGGATTTCCTTCCCCTTCGGCTTGGCGAAGTCAGGGTAGGTGCAAAGATGACTAGACCGGTGGGGGTAGAGACAACAGTCCTCCTACGAACAGTAGTACTTCTCTCGGCTGGAATCCTTTGCAGGGGAGGGAATTCTTGAACTCAATCACGGGCTCTTCAGTTTCTGACACTTTGTCCATTAATGTGAATAGAGTGACATCAGCAAACTTGATATTTGTGTTGCCGAACCCATGTCTGAAACGGATGATCCCATTGTCAGGCAGCTCATCCTTGTAAACGGCAAAGTCCATTCCATTGGTGAAGGAGAAGATTAGCTTTAGGGCAGTCATTTTCTCAGGGCAGATTCCGAATGTCAGTCCCGAATTATGCTTCTTTTCGTCATAAAGTTTAGGATGAAAAAGAAAGAGTCCGAACACATTTTTGTTTATCTTAATGTATTTATGATTTTTAAAGGAGATTGTTTATTAGGAGGTTCGTTTGTTAGAAACAAAACGATTAAAGGAAAAAGGGTTGTAGAAAAGGTAAAGAGCCTGATTTAGAATTGGAATGGAAGAGAAAGTCTTATGCAAGACTTCTCAACTCGAAGGAACACTCCTAAACTAACACTTATTGGGGGTCCACCCCACCTCAGAAAAGAGGTAAAAGGATCTCGGAACCTCTCCGTTTAGGGGTGTCTAAAAAGTGGCTTCTAAATCCGAAAGAGTTGACTATACCCATTCAAAACAGAAATGAACGTGGTATTTCAACGGAAGAATAGTAGTTTGGTCCACTAGGGTCATGGACTCATTACCGATTTATGAAACCAAAACCATCTGATCAAAATGGAGAGAGGAACTAGCCCCCAGCAGAGTCGCCAGAAATTATCGGCATATTTTTAGGCTGTGTGTTGTATTTTGAAAAGGAGGTCGTCTAACAGAAACTGTCGGCGAATTTTAAATTTTAAATTTATATATATATATATATATATATATATATATATATATATATATATATATATGTTTAGAAACTAGTATTTGATTTTGAAAATGATTTTAATTTTAAAAATTTTAAGATATGAAATCAGATTGATCTCACATCCCAAATAGTTTATATAAACGAGCACCGCACCACAAACTGTATATATATCCCGGAGAATAGACACACTGCTTGATGATGGGGCTCGATTAAATAAACTAGGAGATTTGTGACATTCGTTTGGCCTGCGAGTCAATTTTATAAGCCGACAAGTTCCCTTGCTTAATATAAATGAATTAAGAAGGGTTTATATTACCTGGGTTCTTAAAGTTCCCTATAAGGGCAAGCCCCTATAGTTAATTACATCTTAAATGACGAGAATCATTTAAGAAAACTCTCGATAATGATTAGTGGTTTTGCTCTCAATAATTTCAAAGTTTAAGGTTTTCAAAGGATTGAATTTTGGAATTTCAATAGGGAATGGATTAAATTTAGAACAGTTATTTTCAGAAGTCCAAAGGAATGAAAGGTAGGGAATGTCACGGATTCGAGACAAGTCTCGGTGACTTCCCAACTATCCTATTTGTTTGGCTTGAATTTTGGGAGTTTATTTAATGTTGCAATCCTGCCAATTTTAATTAATTAGGACTTATATTAGTATGACATGATCATACAAATAACCTGGAAGATATTAGGGTTTATGTCGTACCAAACGACTACCTCGGAGTCCTAAGACCGGTTAGGGCTTAATTTACATGACATGATCATGCAAATGCCTAACAAAGAGTTGAGGATTTATGTTGCACTAGGCAAACTACCTCGAAGTCCTATGGCTTGGTTATTTAATTCTAAGAATGGTTTTGCTGAAGTAGATCCGAGTATTGCTGATGACGATGGCTGTGCTGCCCACCATGCTCCGAGCTCCTTATTGTTGCAGAGATTTAGTTTTAGAAGTGAAAATCAAGAGATGAGAAAAGTGTTTTGGTTTAGAAATCTTAAAATCCAAGTGTTTTAAATATTTTAATTAAAACAAATCATAAAGTTATTTAAACAGAACCGATTAAGATCCCACGGTTCCGTCATCCCGACACCGTTATTTTTATTGAATTCACTTAGTCTAGATGAATTTGCTAAACTCAACTGAATGAGTTCCACACTTTCATTTAGACCATGGGAAATCCCGTTAGCAACACGTGGGTTACATCATCCGAGGTATTCCCGATCATTCAATGAGACGTTTTAATTTAGATGCAATTGCGAGCTTTGTTGTTCGTTTGTGATTAAATTTTGAGTTGTTTTATATTTTGAAATGTTGTGGCGGTGAATTTTATCGTGCAATAAATTTTAATTTAGTTTTGGTTTCGGTTCAGGGGCTATCCAAAAGGTTTTGGTTTTCATGCAACGAGTTTTATTTAACATGCATGAAAAGTAAAGTACAATGCATGTAAGTAAATTGTAATAAAGTATATTGCAATAAAATAAAAGCATACCTGGAGGGTCTTCCCATCATCCCAAGCTGCACTTAAAACATATGTTAAGGCATTTAAATATTTCAACAGATACCTAGGTAAAGCTAAGGGAAGGGTTTTGGTTGTCTACCAAATTCCTAATTCTATAACTATTCATCTCTTATGACGTCTAAGTTCTTGTGTTTTGTTTAAGGATGATTTTCTTCATCAAAGAACAATTAAATTTAGTTATTCTTCTAAAACATCCCGTCATATTGAGGAAGTGCTTAGGACAAGTCCTAAACATCTTTTTAATATTTCTGGGATTGTTTTAAGTCCAAGTAATTTTAGTTGTACAGGTGAATTAATCATCCAAGAGTTTAGTTAAACTTTATCTCTTGCTCAGTGAACTTGGGTATTTGATTACCTGATGAATGAAGTGACATCTCACTTAATACTCTATTTAAGAGTTATAATAATTAAAGCCTTTAAGGGCAAGTTGGTTTATCGAGAATTTTAATCATAATTAATTAAAAGTTTGAATTAATGGTTTAAAGTGTTTTAATTTAATAATGAGGTTTTAATTAATAATTTTAAGTTTGGAATAGTGTTCAAATTATTTTAGATTTAATTCTTAATGATTTCATTTAGGTTTGTTGTTAAATGATTTTTAATTCAGTTTGATTTTAATTTTATTTTAATTTAATTTAACTTTAATTTAATTTAATTTTAATTTTAATTTTAATTTGATTTAAATTTATTTAATTTTAAATTCAATTTAATTTAATTTAATTTAATTTTAATCTTCGAGAGAAATCTTGAACTGCTGGAGAATTATTTTCAAGTCAAATTGATGTGTGGTTAACCCTAATTAATTCAAATTCGATTTTAGGGGTTTAGGCCAATTAAGGTTATTATGAATGAATTAACTCAAAATATATTTTTCATAGGGTCCTCTCGGTCCTAAGGAACATCACCAAATTTTTCTAGAATTTATTTCACAACATGCTAATTATTAAAATTAAAATACGTAAAACAGTGACATGAAATTGAAAATTCAATAACTTTTCACAGAGATGGCCTCTGACCTTGACAAATTCAAGGAATGTTCCCAAGATCAAAGGCTTCAAAAGCCCTATGGTCTCATGCCATGGTGAATTGTCTATGCAAATGAAGAATCAAAATACTGAAATCAGTAAATAAATTATTAAAAATAAAATACTCATCCAATTAATTTAATTTCTTTTCCACATTATTCTCCTCTGTTCACTGAGCAAGTGAGTATTTTTATTTTATTTTTGTGATTTTGTTATGCAAAGATATGGATTTTTGAAGTTCTGGGCATTTAAATAATTCAAAAATACCCTATTTATCAACTTATCCACGTGGCGCCAGTGCAACATTGGCAGCTCTGAAAGCCCACGCGGCGCATTCCTATTCGACGCCGCCATCCGACTTAGCGCTGCGGGGGCCCGCGGTTCATGTAAAATTCCCTGGTCCGGCGCAATCTGAACCGTCCGCTCGTTACACGCGCGATCCAATGGCTCCCTGTCATCGTCTACGACTGGTGTGCACCCGTGACCGTCCACACTAAAACCCTAAGATCTCACTCAATTCTTAATGGATTTTTGTGTTCTTATGCTTTATGGATTTTTCTTGAAGAGATGACCACATCCATACGGTTTATAGGCTATGAAATTAACTTAAACAAAATGGAGAATCGCTGGAAGCTCGGGAGGAAGAGTGAGTTCATACCTTTGCTCAGAAAAGTGAATCTTCGATCCGAGAGTCGTGTCACCTTCGATCGAGTCCGAGCAAGCTCCGGATGAAGTCCCTGGCTCCGGGGAATCGTCTAGGTATGAAAGTGACCGAGGCCGATCACAAAGCCTGGTGAGGGGGCTTTTGCTTGGGGAACTTCTCCTCTCGGTCCGAGTGAAGGTGTAGGAACAATCAATTTGGAGATTGGCTCACTGTGGTGGAGTGTCCTATTTTTTGGGTGGATTTTCAACTCAGAAATTGAGCTCTGTTAATGGGGATTAGGGCAAAGGAACACTGGGGATCAACTGCTTTGGGTTAGGAGAAGGTTGTGGAGCAATTTTGGCAGAGTTTCCTTAAGGTCTGGTTCAACTCCTTATTTGGCCGAGAGGTGGTGGTGTTTAAATAGGCATGGCTAGAGGGTTTCCGTGGGCGACTGGAGGCTCGGGATCAACCGCTCGTGGGAGGAGAAGAACGGCTAAGCCGTCCATTTGGGTCGAGACAAGTCAGCAAGGGAGAATCGGAAAGATTGGCTCACATGGAGCTTTTTGCCATGGCGTTTTCCGGCGACTATGGTGGCTGGTCGGCCAGGCATTGCTCACCATCTTGACCAGTGAGGTCAGGGCTGGGGTTTGGTGCATGCAATTGGTTATTACCATGTGTATGGAGGTTTGATTAAAATGGCATGGGGTAAGGGTCATTTTGGCTTGATTTTGGTCAACTCATGTATTTGGGTTTGGTGCACCCACCAAGGGACTGATTTGGGCTGAGGGAGGTCAGATGAGTAACTTAGGAAAGGGTAGTGAAGTCACCATCCATGAATATTTGGATTAATCATGGATTAATGTGAAGCATTAAAAGGCTTAAAACCTTTTTAATTGGGTTTAAAAGAGGCTCCTCCTTTTGCAATTAATGGTATGATGATGTGTAAAGTGATTCGCATGGCTTCATGTGGCTTGTGCATGGCTTCAAAGTTTACTCATGGCTTGGGAATGGCTTGGCTTACTAGCATGAGAAAGGGATTTTGGGATTTTTGGGATTTAGGGGTTATTTGGCTTGAGGCTTGATTTGGAATCATTTGATGATGGGATTGGAACTTAGGGAATGACTTTGATTAAATGAATGGCAAATGAAAATGTCATATGGGCTTTAGGATAGATTTTGGGCTCTTTGAAATTGTTTTAGATGGGATTTTAAAGAGATTTAGGGAAGTGGGCTTTTGGATTTTAGGATGGGCTTTTGGGTGAAAATTTTGTGAAGGACCATGTCAAATAAATGTTGCAATTGGTTTAGGGATGTTTCATGAATGGTTTGGAATCATTTTGGTGTGATTTGGAGGAGAATTGGGTTGAATTTGGGCTTTTTAGTTAAAGGGGCCAAAGTGGGCTAAATTGGGCTAACTTGGGTTAAGGTTGGGCTAATGTTGGATTTGATGTAAAATTAATGTTTGAGAAATTTTCATGGGAGTGTCACAAAGAGTTTTCAACTTTGGTTGGGCTCTAATTTTGGGATTTGGGCCCATTTGGGTTAGGTTTGGGCTTAGGTCAATTGAAGGGATTTTGGTTTTGGGTTAGGTTTGGGTGAAGTTTAGGTTCAAATTTTGGGCAAATCAAGTTAGTGTTTTGTTTATGGGGGTGTTAGGAAGGTTTTAGAAAAGATTTGGAGCCAATTGGAGTTGAATTGGGTAGGTTTGAGCTAGGTTTAGGTCATGGGCCAAAATTGGGCCTTAGGCTTCAAATTGAAATTGGGCTCAAATGTCAATCAAATTGGACTTGGATTTGGTCTAAATTAATATTAGAGATGTTCAATTGAAGCTTATAATTGAATTGGACCAAAATCGAGGTCAATCGGGGTGGTTTGGTTCGACATTGGGTTCACTTGGGTTTAAAATGGGCCCAAATTGGATGTTTTGGTAAAAGTGGGGTAAATTGGCAAATTTGGCCCATGGTGTAGTTAAACAAAATAAAATTGGAAATATTTAGGATTTTCTGGAATTTTCTGAATTTTTGGATTTTTGGGCTAAGAAGGGCATTTTGGGTATATGGAGGGTATTGGGAGGTACTTTTGGAATTTTTGGTATTTTTTTGGCTATGGATGATCAATTTGAGTGGGGGCATATGTTTAGGATTGATTTTGAGGAATTTTGGGTAATTAGGTGATTTTGTAGATTTTGGGTAGTTTCGAGTGCTTTTGGTAGGTTCGGTAGAGTGTAGGGCCAGGGGTCGAAAATTGAAATTTTGGAAAAATGAAGATTGATCAAATTTGAGTAAAATGGAATCACTTTGGTTGAGCCATTAAGCCATATTAAGCCCATATGAGCCATGAGATGACTCATTTGAGGCATTCTCTATGTTGTTCCTAACCCTCTTAGTTAGGGGCTTAGGGGTTAAGGACCATCCCTATGAATTACCTACATGAGTCAGGAAGTCAAGTTGGGTGTGAATGGTTTTAGGATTGGAATGCATGTGAAAGTGTAATGTGTGTGCAAGTCAACCCTCACCAGACCAGGCCACCCAGGGAATCTCTAAGGCCAAGAATTCCAATAGGGAACTCATCCTTTAAACCTCCACATTTGATTTCAACCCTCTAGGTGATTAGGGGTCTATGATCAGGCTTGTGGGGTTTGCAAGGAGTCAAGAGGTGTTTCAACTTCTAAAGGGTGGGTTCCACTTCTAGTCCTCTAAGATTAGTCAAAGGAAAAGCCTAAGGCTAGATCCTAAGTACTAAAGAGAGGAGAAAAAGACCTCATCAAAAATGAGGTCAACAAATGGACCCCGAATAGGTGTGGTGTGCTAACCAAGCACACCGAGCGTATCAGCGTTGACCGAAGAGATCAACAAAACCAACACGGATGTCCAAGTGACAAACTTAGGACGAAGTAGAAGAATTTACGTTGGGGAGTATCGGGTATATTTCCAAGATCGGAGATTCTCGAACTCTCGCTGGTTTTGTTGATATTTAGGTATCAATTCGAAAGAGAATTGAAATTTAGGTATCGATCTCGAATGAGAGTCGGAATTTAGGTACCGACCTCGAAGGAAGAGAACTGGAATTTAGGTACCAGTCTCAGAATTTAGAATTGAAATTTAGGTATCAATTTAAAAGAGAATCGAAATTTAGGTATCGATCTCGAATGAGAGAGTCGGAATTCAGGTATCGACCTCAAAGGAAGAGAACTGGAATTTAGGTACCAATCTCAGAAATTTTGAATTGAAATTTAGGTATCAATTCGAAAGAGAATCGAAATTTAGGTATCGATCTCGAATGAGAGTCGGAATTTAGGTACCGACCTCGAAGGAAGAGAACTGGAATTTAGGTACCAGTCTCGAAAATTTTAATGAGAAATGGAAACTGGTTCCAATCTCGAAGATTTATCTGTATGAAGAGGGACCCAATCCCATGCCATCAGAACCAAATCGAACAAAATTCGTGGCTTCGTGTCAATAGAATTAGTTGATCCTCTAAGACAGAGAAGAAAGAGAATTGAAAGGAGCTGGTAAGTGTACCAAGCTAATAAGACTTGACTTAACGACAAGTCGAAGAGAATATTCAAATTTCAAAAGAGTTTCAAACAGATTTCGATTGAGGAAAGAACTGAAAGGTTCAAATCAGAGGATTCAGATCAGAATTCAATTTGAGATTTAGATTCGTTTTGTTTGTCCTTTAACGATCCCATTTTTTTTATTTTTTTTGTTTATTTAGTGTTCATGTGAATTTGAAGTTCATTTTAATATTCAGATTTTTAGGAAAAATTCTAATTTATTTTCTTTTTCTTTTCTGTTCTTCGTTCAAAGTTCATTTAACTCTAATGACGTTTCCCAGTCACTTTGCACTAAAAGAGATGAAGGAAAATTATGACGTATTAATTTTCATTCCAACTTGCTGAAAGTACATCATACAACTTGATCTAATCATGATGACATTTTCCTATCTTCTCCAGTTGCATGCGTGGCGTTTGCTTTTCTTTTCTTGTTGCTGGATTGGTGGCTCGGGCCACCCATTTTCATCACAGTCTGGCTGTGAAGTTCTTCTCGATCAACTGAGATCCAATAATTTTCTTTGTATTGTAAGCCGGTTGGAGTGAAGTCTGAGTCAATCTCTATCACTGCTCCATCCCTCACCCTCTTTTCATCAAGTGCTAGACTCACGCCATTTCTAATGTTTAGAACCAACCCCCGTTCGACATTTCCCTGCAAAAAATAAGTAAAGGATCAGGGGTTGTACTAAGAACCAGAACAATAAGAAAAACACTTAAAAATTTTTATTCACTTCTTTTAAATTTAAAGGAAGTAGGAAGAGATGAGGAAATATCAGGAATGAATGGATTTAAGAAGAAAAATTGACATTTTATTATTATGATTTCCCTTGTTTTCTTTTTAACATTTTTGTTGATGATTTTTTTTTTTATCATCCATTTTATTTCATTTTGGGTTCGGACCCAGTCACAAAGTGATTACTTCACCCGTGTTTCTAAGGATAAGATTCTATTTTAATGGCCACTCTTCGAAACATCAGGTTGTGTAATACTTCTTTAAATACCGTCCATTGATTGGAAGCATAGGTCCTTCTCCAAGGCAATTCACAAGTTGGTAGGAACCTCCAGAGTATACTATCTCGACCACAAATGGTCCCTTCCGGAGTTCGTTCAAATTTACCACCTATCTTGCGATGTGCGAGAATAGGTCTTTGAGAACAAGAACTAAGTCACCGACTTTGAATGTCCTTGGACAGACCAGTTTATCATGAGCCTGGATCATCATGGCTTGATACAGTTCTAAATTTTGTTGTACGGAAAGTCTTTTTTCCTTCCAAGATTTCCAATTCTTCTAGTCATAGTGTGGCATTTTCTTCTGTAGTGATCTTTTCTGCAACTGCAATTCAGAGTGACGGAAGCTGAACTTTCAGGGGCAAGACGGCCTCGGACCCGTACACTAAAGCGTAAGGCGTAGACTGAGTAGGAGTCCTAAAAGTCGTCCTGTAGGCCCATAAGGCTTCTAAAAACTTCTTGCGCCAATTTCTTTTATTGTCGTCCAAAGCTTTCTTTAAAATTTAAACGAGAGTTTTATTAAAAGCCTCGTCGAAGCCGTTTGCTCTTGGGTAGTAGATCGTTAAGTATCGCCAATCGATCCCGTGTCTTCTGACAAAATTGTTTATCTTTGTACTTTTGAATGCAGACCCATTATCTGAAATGATTTTGCACGGTACCCCAAAACGGTAGACGACTTGGTTCTTGAAAAACTGTAACACATGGTGTGTGAAGAGGAACAAAAGTTATGTCGAATTGCAATAGTATCATCGACCACCTGGCAAGTTTGCTAGAAAGCGTCGGTTGGGTCATCAAGTATTGCAACGGATTAACTTTCGAAATAAGGTTGACTTTATGAGAAAGCATGTAATGCCTGAGCTTTTGAGCAGTGAAGATTAGGGCCAAATAATGTTTCTCAATCGGAGGATACTTTACTTCCGTCGGGATTAGACGACGGCTTAAGTAGTAGAGAGCATTTTCTTTTCCCTCATCATTGACACGGGCTAGCGGGGCTCCAGGGAGTCATCTAGAGCCGCGTATAAAGTATCAACGGTCTACTCCGAGGCCAGGGTCGCTAAGACGGGAGGTGTCATTAAATATTGCTTATCATCCTTAAAAGCCCGCTGGCATTTCTCATCCCAAACGAATTAGGCGTCCTTTTTAATTAATGCCAAGAAGGGCTGACACCTACCTAACAAATTCGAGATAAATTATTGAAGATATACCAACTTCCCTTGAAAGGATCGTAGTTGTTTCAAAGTTCTGGGAGGAGGCATTTCTAAAATAGCTTTAATCTTCTCTGGGTCGATTTCAAACCCGCGATGTCGGACAACAAATCCTAAGAATTTCTGGAGGTAACGTCGACGGCGCATTTTAAGGGATTCATCTTAAGGTTAAATTGTCTTAGTCGCTCGAAAACAATTCTCAAATCATACAGGTGATCTTCTTTCAGTTTACTTTTGATGACCACATCATCTACATAGCACTCGACTTGGTTGTGAATGAGATCATCAAAAATCTTCGTCATCGCTCTTTGGTATGTTTCTCCTACGTTCTTTAGTCGGAATGACATTACTGTGTAACAATATACTCCGATCGGTGTTCTGAATGTCGTGAGCTTTTCATCTTCTGGTGTCATCTTTATCTGGTTGTATCCTGATGATCCATCCATGAAAGAGAAGATTTCATGTGTTGAAGAAATGTCGATCATCAGTTCCGGGATTGGTAGTGCAAATTCATCCTTTGGACATGCTTTATTTAAATCTCTGAAATCTACAAAGATTCGATTTGTCCATTTTTCTTTCGATCGGTACCACATTAGCTAACCAAGTTGGGTCTTGTTCTTCACGGACAAATTTAGCGTCTATTAGCTTCTTAACTTCGACTATTACTTGTTGCTCAATTTCTAGACGCATTCTTCAGGGGCTTGTACGATCGGAACGGAAGTAGGATCCACTCCTAATTTATGAGCTGCGACCTGCTGGAGCTAATCCCGGCATTTCATCGTAACTCCAAGAAAAACAGTCCTTGAATTCCAATAATAGCTTGATTATGTTCTCAGAGTCTTCTTTGTTGAGTAAGGAGCTAACAAAGGTAGGCCTAGGCTCTTTACTAGTACCTAGGTTAACTTCCGTTAACTCGTCTACTGTAGATTTGATTTCTTCTTTGAATTATGGTGGAGCATTGTCGATTGGTAGATCTCCAAGATCTTTTGAGGCTTCCAAGCAGTCTTTATTAGCTTCACAAGTGACAACCAAACAAAATCCCGTATCGTCCATTGATCCAACTGTGCCGAATCCGAGACCATGTTTTGAATTGGGAGGCTGACCGGCATTATTCCATAATTTTTCAAAGTGTTGTGATCGGCCTTTTGTCCATTGTCGAGGTAAGACACCACATTGGACTAAATTTTGAACACAGGGAGAGTACCACTCAAAAGGTAATTCCATTAATTCAGATGAAGTAACATCTTCAAATTGTACATCTTTTTCATTATTGGAAGAAGAAGCTCCACGGTAGAACTAGATTGGCTTAGCACCTGCACCATGCACTTCCTTAACCACCATACCCTCGATCTTATTAGAACAGATCAGGGTCAGGTTCATAGTATGTACATAATGGTTAATCTTCTCGTACATTGATTTGTATTCTTCATTCTTTTCATCTTCGAGAGAAATCTTGAACTGGGGTTTCTTTTGACTTATTGTCGTCGCTTCTTTCTCAATTTCTTCTTCTTCTTTGGAACTGTTCTCCCAATCAACATCAATGACCGGTTTCTTCTGTCCAACTGTTCCAACATTTCTTCCACATCCTAGTCCCCGGCCTCGACCTCGGGTGCGAGTTCTGGAGAAATCTTCACCATCTCGCCGTAAGGGAGTGGTGAGTAACTGTTGGACTAGAACTTCAGCTTCTTCATCGTCTCGAATCTCTTTTGCTTCATTTGGTATGGTATTTACGGAAAAGATTGTTTTCCTCGGGGGCGCGTAGTAGGCCACATCTTCATGAATTCACGACCAGACCCGGTAGAGCGTTGAACGATGTCTCAAAATCAATTATGTGGAATTTTGCAGTTGTCTTTGCTAAATCACTGGTCTTCATTAGTAGTGTTAACGATCCAAGAGCTCTTTCCCCTTTTTAATTGAAGCCTCTTAATAGCATCTTGTCTACTTCAAGTTCGCAAGCATCAATTTCCAAATATGCTAGCATCCGATGATTCATTATGTTGATTGATGCTCCCGGATCAACCAACACTGCGGAGAGCGTAAACTTTCCGATAGTGGTCGAAATGTATAACGATCGGTTGTGATTTGTAGTTCCCAGTAATAGATCATTATCCGTGAAGGTAACACCTCGATGTTCTTTTAACGAGCAAACCTCGTCGAAGGAATTACCGGCCATTTGGGCTAAACAAATCTCTGGATCAAGTAAAGCTTGGAGGATGGAAGCAATGGTTGGCCTCGTGAGGGGGCTTTTGCTGGGGAACTTCTCCTCTTAGTCTGGTGAAGGTGTAGGACCAATCAATTTGGAGATTGGCTCACAGTGGTGGAGTGTCTCGTTTTTGGGTGGATTTTCAACTCGAAATTGAGCTCCGTTAATGGGGATTAGGGCGAAGGAACACCGGGGATCAAGCTGCTTTGGGTAAGGAGAAGGTCCCGGAGCAATTTTGGCGGAGTTTCCTTAAGGTACGGTTCGACTCCTTATTTGGCCGAGAGGTGGTGGTGTTTAAATAGGCATGGCTAGAGGGCTTCCCGGGGGCAGTTGGAGGCCGGGATCGAGCTACTCGGGGAGGAGAAGAACAGCTAGCTTGTCCATTTGGAGTTGAGACAAGTCGACGAGGGAGAATTGGAAAGTTTGGCTCACATGGAGCTTTTGGCCATGGCGTTTTCCGGCGACTGTGGTGGCTGGCCGGCTAGGCATTGGTCACCATCTTGACCAGTGAGGTCAGGGCTGGGGTTTGTTGCATGTAATTAGCTATTACCATGTGTATGGAGGTTTGATTAAAATGGCATGGGGTAAGGGTCATTTTGG
This sequence comes from Papilionanthe hookeriana x Papilionanthe teres, assembly GCA_022702705.1. Classification (NCBI taxonomy): domain Eukaryota; kingdom Viridiplantae; phylum Streptophyta; class Magnoliopsida; order Asparagales; family Orchidaceae; genus Papilionanthe; species Papilionanthe hookeriana x Papilionanthe teres. The sequence goes on along the minus strand of CM040429.1, from coordinate 41,477,346 downwards.
CTTGATTTTGGTCAACTCATGTATTTGGGTTTGGTGCACCCACCAAGGGACTGATTTGGGCTGAGGGAGGTCAGATGAGTCAGCTAGGAAAGGGTAGTGAAGTCACCATCCATGAATATTTGGATTAATCATGGATTAACGTGAAGCATTAAAAGGGTTAAAACCTTTTTAATTGGGTTTAAAAGAGGCTCCTCCTTTTGCAATTAATGTTATGATGATGTGTAAAGTGATTCCCATGGCTTCATGTGGCTTGTGCATGGCTTCAAAGCTTACTCATGGCTTGGGAATGGCTTGGCTTACTTGCATGAGAAAGGGATTTTGGGATTTTTGGCATTTAAGGGTTATTTGGCATGAGGCTTGATTTGGAATCATTTGATGATGGGATTGGAACTTAGGGAATGACTTTGATTAAATGAATGGCAAATGAAAATGTCACATGGGCTTTAGGATAGATTTTGGGCTCTTTGAAATGGTTTTAGATGGGCTTTTAAAGTGATTTAGGGAAGTGGGCTTTTGGATTTTAGGATGGGCTTTTGGGTGAAAATTTTGTGAAGGACCATGTCAAATAAATGTTGCAATTGGTTTAGGGATGTTTCATGAATGGTTTGGAATCAATTTGGTGTGATTTGGAGGAGAATTGGGTTGAATTTGGGCTTTTTAGTTAAAGGGGCCAAAGTGGGCTAAATTGGGCTAACTTGGGTTACGGTTGGGCTAAAGTTGGATTTGATGTAAAATTAATGTTTGAGAAATGTTCATGGGAGTGTCACAAAGAGTTTTCAACTTTGGTTGGGCTCTAATTTTGGGATTTGGGCCCATTTGGGTTAGGTTTGGGCTTAGGTCAATTTAAGGGATTTTGGTTTTGGGTTAGGTTTGGGTGAAGTTTAGGTTCAAATTTTGGGCAAATCAAGTTAGTGTTTTGTTTATGGGGGTGTTAGGAAGGTTTTAGAAAAGATTTGGGGCCAATTGGAGTTGAATTGGGTGGGTTTGAGCTAGATTTAGGTCATGGGCCAAAATTGGGCCTTAGGCTTCAAATTGAAATTGGGCTCAAATGTCAATCAAATTGGACTTGGATTTGGTCTAAATTAATATTAGAGATGTTGAATTGAAGCTTATAATTGAATTGGACCAAAATTGAGGTCAATTGGGGTGGTTTGGTTTGACATTGGGTTCACTTGGGTTTAAAATGGGCCCAAATTGGATGTTTTGGTAAAAGTGGGGTAAATTGGCAAATTTGGCCCATGATGTAGTTAAACAAAATAAAATTGGAAATATTTAGGATTTTTTGGAATTTTCTGAATTTTTGGATTTTTGGGCTAAGAAGGGCATTTTGGGTACTTGGAGGGTATTGGGGGGTACTTTTGGAATTTTTGGTAATTCTTTTGGCTATGGATGATCAATTTGAGTGGGGGCATATGTTTAGGATTGATTTTGAGGAATTTTGGTTAATTTAGGTGATTTTGTAGATTTTGGGTAGTTTCAAGGTCTTTTGGTAGGTTCAGTAGGTGTAGGGCCCAGGGGGTCAAAAATTGAAATTTTGGAAAAATGAAGATTGATCAAATTTGAGTAAAATGGAGTCACTTTGGTTGAGCCATGAAGCCATACTAAGCCCATATGAGCCATGAGATGACTCATTTGAGGCATTCACTATGTTGTTCCTAACCCTCTTAACCATGGGCTTAGGGGTTAAGGACCATCCCTGTGAATTACCTACATAAGTCAGGAAGTCAAGTTGGGTGTGAATGGTTTTAGGATTGGAATGTATGTGAAAGTGTAATGTGTGTGCAAGTCAACCCTCACTGCACCGAGACACCTGGGGAATCCCTAAGGCCAAGAAGTCCCATAGGGAACTCATCCTTTAAACCTCCACATTCGATTTCAACCCTCTAGGTGATTAGGGGTCTATGATCGAGGCTTGTGGGGTTTTCGAGGAGTCAAGAGGTGTTTCAACTTCTAAAGGGTGGGTTCCACTTCTAGTCCTCTAAGATTAGTCAAAGGAAAGGCCTAAGGCTAGATTCTAACTACTAAAGAGAGGAGAAAAGACCTCATCAAAAATGAGGTCAACAAATGGACCCCGAATAGGTGTGGTGTGCTAACCAAGCACACCGCGCATATCGGAGTTGATCGAAGAGATCAACAAAACCAACACGAGATATCCAAGTGACAAACATAGGATGAAATAGAAGAATTTCAGCGGGGAGTAACGAGTATATTTCCAAGACCGGAGATTCCCGAACTCTCGCCGGTTTTGTTGATATTTAGGTATCAATTCGAAAGAGAATCGAAATTTAGGTATCGATCTCGAATGAGAGTCGGAATTTAGGTACCGACCTCGAAGGAAGAGAACTGGAATTTAGGTACGAGTCTCGGAATTTAGAATTGAAATTTAGGTATCAATTCAAAAGAGAATCAAAATTTAGGTATCGATCTCGAATGAGAGAGTCGGAATTCAGGTACCGACCTCAAAGGAAGAGAACTGGAATTTAGGTACCAGTCTCAGAAATTTAGAATTGAAATTTAGGTATCAATTCGAAAGAGAATCAAAATTTAGGTATCGATCTCGAATGAGAGTCGGAATTTAGGTACCGACCTCGAAGGAAGAGAATTAGAATTTAGGTACCAGTCTTGGAAATTTTAATGAGAAATGGAAACTGGTTCCAATCTCAAAGATTTATCTGTATGAAGAGGGACCCAATCCCATGCCATCAGAACCAAATCAAACAAAATTCGTGGCTTCGTGTCAATAGAATTAGTCGATCCTCTAAGACAGAGAAGAAAGAGAATTGAAAGGAGCTGGTAAGTGTACCGAAGCTAAAAAGACTTCGACTTAACGACAAGTCGAAGAGAATATTCAAATTTCAAAAAAGTTTCAAACGGATTTCGATTGAGGAAAGAACTGAAAGGTTCGAATCAGAGGATTCAGATCGGAATCTAATTTGAGATTTAGATTCGTTTTGTTTGTCCTTTAACGATCCCATTTTTTTATTTTTGTTGTTTATTTAGTGTTCATGTGAATTTGAAGTTCATTTTAATATTCAGATTTTTAGGAAAAATTCTTATTTATTTTCTTTTTCTTCTCTATTCTTCGTTCAAAGTTCATTTAACTCTAATGACGTTTCCCAGTTACTTTGCACTAAAAGAGGTGAAGGAAAAATATGACGTAGTCATTTTCATTCCAACATGCTGAAAGTACATCATACAACTTGATCTAATCATGATGACATTTTCCTCAAAAATTTAATGTCTTATACAATCCATGTAAATCCAAAACGGATTGTGTAGGATTCTTGTTGATCCATCCAAAAGTGTCTGTCAAAAATCTATGTCTGAATAGTAAGAAACATGGGCAATAACATCACCTTCCATGCCACCCTTGGCGGGAATGCCGCATGGATGTGCATTGGAGGTGTGTTATTTCCCATGTAACTCACGACTCGTAGGCCGAAGACTCTCCACTGGATCTGGTTGAAAGTGATAAAGCATTTTTCTGTCGTCCATTCTTCTAAAAGTAACTGAGATCTGCTCCACAGGCACTCCTGGAATGCAATGCTTCGCAATGTTCGCTCTGTTTCCTTTTAACACCAGGATGGAACCTACCGGTAGAGGTATCTCCACCGGCCCTCATAACTCACCGGGGCCTGCAATCCGGAGGTCAGATCCGAACATGATGTTGCACTGGCTGAGGAACGACACTGTGCAGAAAGGTCTAACAAAGTCATGATGGTCTATATGTGGAGGTATGCGGTCGCCTTCCTTGTGGATGTTGATAATGCAGCTTGTTGGGTATGCAATCCGCAGACGGCACCCTCCATGTTATCATCCTTTTCACCATTCTCTTGATGACTCTTGGCATTGGATCCACCTCACTGCGACGGAGTATCCCTGGTGGATTTCCTTTTCTGTCTATGGCAAAATTGTAGCAACATCCGCATTGGATTGTAACTCTTCCCTTCCCCGGCATCCATCTTCGGGGTTCTGAATATGTCTTTTCTCTCAGGAGGCCAGCTCAACCCATTTTCTGCAATTCCAGGAAGCAGTCCACAATTTATTGTTGTTCATAATCTAAGAAAACATCTGTATGTAGCTGGAGGCCTTCCAAGTTGTTGACCCTCTTGTTTCCAATTCTTTCAAAGTACTCAAAGGTTTTCTTTTCAACTAGTTGCATTTTCTCTAGCTCGTTTTCCGGGATTATCTAAAGTGCTCGGTGTCTAGTAACATACTGCGGGATGTATGGCTCAACCCCAGCAAGTTCTTCTACATGTCTTGGCTCCTCGAGGATAGTCTCCGTAGGGACATACTCCGGGGTTGCTTTTGCAACAAGACTCTTCGGATCCAGTACATATGCTCGGTGTCGAGGTACCGACTCTATTTCTGCTTTTCTTGGTATATCTTTTATCTGTTCTGAACTTCTTGGAATTGACTTTCTTCTTTCTGGTTCCAGACAAACCGGTCTCCTTGGAGCTTTTGTATTAGCAGTATCCATTGTCTGTTCATATTGATCTTCTGCTAACTTGGTTAGCATTTTGCGAATGCGACGATTCTTATTTCTTCGTTGGGTTGCAGTGAGAGTAGCTCTCCTTACCCCTTGAATTTCTGTGGGCGCGGCGCTGACAAGCCTACCCTCTGCTGTGGCAACTACGGATTTAATTTTCCTATCTTCTCCAGTTGCATGCGTGGCGTTTGCTTTTCTTTTCTTATTGCTGGATTGGTGGCTCGGGCCACCCATTTTCATCACTGTCTGGCTGTGAAGTTCTTCTCGATCAACTGAGATCCAATCATTTTCTTTGTATTGTAAGCCGGCTGGTGTGAAGTCTGAGTCAATCTCTATCACTGCTCCATCCCTCACCCTGTTTTCATCAAGTGCTAGACTCACGCCATTTCTAAAGTTTAGAACCAACCCCCCATTCGACTTTTCCCTGCAAAAAACAGTAAAGGATCAGGGGTTGTACTAAGAACAAGAACAATAAGAAAAACACTTAAAAATTTTTATTCACTTCTTTTAAATTTAAAGGAAGTAGGAAGAGATGAGGAAATATCAGGAATGAATGGATTTAAGAAGAAAAATTGACATTTTATTATTATGATTTCCCTTGTTTTCTTTTTAACATTTTTGTTGATGATTTTTTTTTATCATTCATTTTATTTTGTTTTGGGTTCAGACCCAGTCACAAAGTGATTACTTCACCCGTGTTTCTAGGGATAAGATTCTATTTTAAAGGCCACTCTTCAAAACATCAGGTTGTGTAATACTTCTTTAAATACCGTCCATTGATTGGAAGCATAGGTCGTTCTCCAAGGCAATTCACCAGTTGGTAGGAACCTCCAGAGTATACTATCTCGACCACAAATGGTCCTTTCCAGGTTAGTTCAAATTTACCACCTATCTTGCGATGTGCAAGAATAGGTCTTCTGAGAACAAGAACTAAGTCACCGACTTTGAATGTCCTTGGACAGACCAGTTTATCATGAGCCTGGATTATCATGGCTTGATACAGTTCCAAATTTTGTTGTGCGGAAAGTCTTTTTTCCTTCCAAGCTTTCCAATTCTTCCAGTCGTAGTCTGGCATTTTCTTCTGTAGTGATCTTTTCTGCAACTGCAATTCGGAGTGACGAAAGCCGAACTTCCGGGGGCAAGACGGCCTCGGACCCGTACACTAAAGCGTAAGGCGTAGGCGAGTAGGAGTCCTAAAATTCGTCCCGTAGGCCCATAAGGCTTCTAACAACTTCTCGTGCCAATTTCTCTTATTGTCGTCCAAATTTTTCTTTAAAATTTGAACGAGAGTTTTATTAAAAGCCTCGGCCAAGCCGTTTGCTCTTGGGTAGTAGATTGTTGAGTATCGCCAATCGATCCCGTGTCTTCGGACAAAATTGTTGATCTTTGTACTTTTCAATGCAGACCCATTATCTGAAATGATTCTGCGCGGTACCCTAAAATGGTAGACGACTTTGTTCTTGAAAACTTGTAACACATGGTGTGAATTCACTTCTCTGAGTGGTATAACTTCTGCCCATTTAGAAAAGTAGTCTGTAGCTGCTAGAATGAAGCGATGTCCTCTTGAAGAAGGCGGTTCTATCGGACCCACAATATCTGTGCCCCAACACTCAAATGGCCACGACGCGATTATCGGATGTAGCACATTTGGAGGTTGGTGTAGAACCACTCCGTGCACTTCGGCATCGGTGACAACTTTTGGCGCCTTTCATACGGTCGGTCATCATTGAGGGCCAGTAGTACCCTAGTCTTTTAATCTTCATTTTTATTTTCGGACCCGACTGATGAGCGCCACAAAGTCTTGAATGTACTTATTTAACGATTTCGTGAGCCTCAGACCCGCTCAGGCATCTTAGCCACATCTGATCAAAAGACCTTTTGTATAATGTATTGTTTATTAATGCGTAAGACAGAATTCTTTTCTTAATTTGATGGGCTAACGACTTATCGTCAGGCAGGTTTCCTGCCTACAAGAAGTCTATTAATGGTTGCCACCAATCTTCTGTATTTTTTGTCACTGCTGCAATTGTTTCTTCTGCTTTTTCTGCTGACTTGTGTATTGTATCCATGTTGAGCTGTGATAGGGCCTGTCGTCCTTGAACTGACACTTCAACTGACTCATCCTGCAAGCAGGCAAATTCCTTTGCAAGGCGGGCTAACGCATCTGCAAGAGCATTTTCTTTTCTAGGAATCTTGTAGATTGTTACGTTTGGAATTTGCTCCAACAGTTTCATGGCATACTGGAAGTACTGCTCAATTCTTGGCTTTAAAAATCTGTATTGTCCGGCGTCCTATTGAATGATCAACTGAGAATCTTCGTAGATGTTGATGTCTGTTATTCCCATCTGAATGGTTAATTCTAATCTGGTTATAAGGGCTTCGTATTCTGCCTCGTTATTTGTACACAGTTCTGTTAAGTGGTAGGAGTATCTTATCATCCCCTGCTCCGGTGTTATAAAGATTAGTCCGATTCCTGCCTTACCGGGCACTATCATTTGCAATTCTTTGTTCTTCTGTGCTGAGGACGCACCGTCGAAGTATAGTTCCCAACGTCGATCATCAGGGTCTTCTAGGCTCATTATCTACTCATTAGGCAAATCGTCATCGAGAGGCGAATCTGCGGTAAAGGGTGTGCTGCAAGGAAGTCAGCTAGGACTTGTTCCTCTACGGCGCGAAGAGGAACCAAAGTTATGTCGAATTGCAATAGTATCATCGACCACCTGGCAAGTCTGCCAGAAAGCGTCGGTCTGGTCATCAAGTATTGCAATGGATTAACTTTTGAAATAAGGTTGACTTTGTGAGATAGCATGTAATGTCTGAGCTTTTGAGCAGTGAAGATCAGGGACAAACAATATTTCTCAATCGGAGGATACTTTACTTCCATCGGGATTAGACGACCGCTTAAGTAGTAGAGAGCATTTTCTTTTCCCTCATCATTGACCTGGGCTAGCAGGGCTCCAAGGGAGTCATCTAGAGCCGTGGTATAAAGTATCAACGGTCTACCTGAGACTGGGGCTGCTAAGACAGGAGGTGTCATTAAATATTGCTTAACGTCCTTGAAAGCCTACTGGTATTTCTCATCCCAAACAAATTTGGCATCCTTTTTAACTAATGTCGTGAAGGGTTGACACCTACCTAACAAGTTCGAGATAAAGCGTCGAAGATATGCCAACTTCCCTTGAAAGGATCGTAGTTGTTTCAAAGTTCTGGGAGGAGGCATTTCTAAAATAGCTTTAATCTTCTCCGGGTAGATTTCAATCCCACGATGTCGGACAACAAATCCTAAGAATTTCCCAGAGGTAACACCGAAGGCGCATTTTAAGGGATTCATCTTAAGTTTAAATTGTCTGAGTCGCTTGAAAACAATTCTCAAATCATACAGGTGATCTTCTTTCAGTTTACTTTTGATGACCACATAATCTACATAGCACTTGACTTCATTGTGAATGAGATCATCAAAAAGCTTCGTCATCGCTCTTTGGTATGTTGCTCCTACGTTCTTTAGTCCGAATGGCATTTCTGTGTAGCAATATACTCCGATCGGCATTCTGAATGTCGTGAGCTTTTCGTCTTCTGGTGCCATCTTTATCTGGTTGTATCTCGATGATCCATCCATGAAAGAGAAGATTTCATGTGTTGAAGCAATGTCGATCATCGGTTCCGGGATTGGTAGTGGAAATTCATCCTTTCGACATGCTTTATTTAAATCTCCGAAATCTACGCGATTCCGATTTGTCCATTCTTCTTTCGATTCGGTACCACATTGGCTAACCAAGTTGGGTATTGTTCTTCACAGACAAATTTAGCGTCTATCAGCTTCTTAACTTCGGCTATTACTTCTTGCTCAATTTCTAGACGCATTCTTCTGGGGGCTTGTTTGACTGGAACAGAAGTAGGATACACTCTTAATTTATGAACTTTGACCTCTGGAGCTAATCCTGGCATTTCGTCGTAACTCCAAGGAAAACAGTCCTTGAATTCTATTAATAGCTTGATTATGTTCTCGGAGTCTTCTTTGTTGAGTAAGGAGTTAACAAAGGTAGGCCTAGGCTCTTTGCTAGTACCTAAGTTAACTTCCGTTAACTCGTCTACTGTAGATTTGATTTCTTCTTCGAATTATGGTGGAGCGTTGTCGATTGGTAGATCCTCAAGATCTTCTGAGGCATCCAAGCAGTCTTTATTAGGTTCACAAGTGACTACCAAAAAAAATCCCGTATCGTCCACTGATCCTACTGTGCCGAATCCGAGACCATGTTTTGAATTGGGAGGCTGACCGGCATTATTCCATAATTTTTCAAAGTGTTGTGATCGGCCTTTTGTCCATTATCGAGGTAAGACACCACGTTGGATTAAATTTTGAACACAGGGAGAGTACCACTCAAAAGGTAATTCCATTAATTCAGATGAAGTAACATCTTCAAATTGTACATCTTTTTCATTATTGGAAGAAGAAGCACCATGGTAGAACTTGATTGGCTTAGCACCACCACCATGCACTTCCTTGACCACCATACCCTCGATCTTATTAGAACGGATCGGGGTCAGGGTCATAGTATGTACATAATGGTTAATCTTCTCGTATATTGATTTGTATTCTTCATTCTTTTCATCTTCGAGAGAAATCTTGAACTGGGGTTTCTTTTGACTTATTATCGCAGCTTCTTTCTTAATTTCTTCTTCTTCTTCGTAACTGTTCTCCCAATCAACATCAATGACCGGTTTCTTCTGTCCAACTGTTCCAACATTTCTTCCACGTCCTCGTCCCCGGCTTCGACCTCGGGTGCGAGTTCTGGAGAAATCTTCACCATCTCGCCGTAAGGGAGTGATGAGTAACTGTTGGACTAGAATTTCAGGTTCTTCATCGTCTCGAATCTCTTTTGTGTCATTTGGTATGGTATTTTTGGAAAAGTTTGTTTTCTTCGGGGGCGCGTAGTAGGCCGCATCTTCATGAATTCCAATCTCGTGTACGGAGAATGGTTGCAAATCACCTTTGATGCATTGTTCTCCTCCTTCGTAATACTTTATGCATCGGTGCAGAGACGACGGTACCATCCGGTTTTCATGGATCCACGGCCGACCCAGTAGAGCGTTGAACGATGTCTCTGAATCAATTATGTGGAATTTTGCGGTTGTCTTTGCTAAATCATCGGTCTTCATTAGTAGTGTTATCGATCCAAGAGCTCTTTCTCCTTTTTAATTGAAGCCTCTTAATAGCATCTTGTCTGCTTCAAGTTCGCAAGCATCAATTTCTAAATATGCTAGCGTCTGAAGATTCATTATGTTGATTGATGCTTCCGGATCAACACTCTGGAGAGCATAAACTTTCCAACAGTTACTGAAATGTATAACAGTCGGTTGTGATCTGCAGTTCCCAGTAATAGATCATTGTCCGTGAAGGTAACACCTTGTTGTTCTCTTAACGAGCAAACCTCGTCGAAGGAATTACCGGCCATTTGGGCTAAACAAATCTCTGGATCAAGTAAAGCCTTGATCAGAGCCTCTCTCATCTCCTTTGACAGGATCAGAGCATCATATATGCTTAGTTTAGCTGGTAGCTTTCTAAGATGGGCTAGCACGTTGTAGTCTACTTTATTACCATGTTCCTCGGTTTCTTCCTGAATGGGCAGTTCCTCTGCTGGAGTTGGCTCTTCCTGAGCAACCACCTGCTTTCCTTTATCCTTTAGACCCATTCTCGGGGGTAGAACTTTTCCACTTCTTAAATTTACTTCAATTATTTCTTCTAAATTTGGTGTTTCCTTTTGAATTGGAGCAACTGGCTCTTCTGAAGTTGCTTTGGTGTCAGATGGTTCTAATTTTATAGTAATCGGAGCCCCTCGGAATTCACAAATCAACTCGTTGCATGTCGAGCTTTTGTAGCCTCCTTTGTGAACATCTTCTTCGTCGTGGTCGTCGAGGTCATGTATGATTTGAGAATCGTTATTTTTATTGGAATCGAGATCCGGATTAAGTCGGTTGTCGCTAGTTACGTAATCATTAGAAACAGTCAAAACGTAGCCAACGCCATAACCCTTATCATTATAAGATCCCGCCGGGGTGAGCAGATAATCATACAGAGTCAGGAGTTCGAGGGATTTCTCTCCCGAATCAGAAATAACCATCCTAGGATAAGCAGGCCCTAGTCTACCCTTCGAAGCCTCGGTCTTCTTTTCTTCCACGATCTTCTCCTCCTTCTGGGGCAGTTCTTCAATCGCAAGTGATAGTGCCGGCTCGACAGGTTTTAAACTTTGAGTTGAAGCGTGTACCGAAGAGGTTTGGATGTGATCCAAAATTTTCTTTGAAGACTTTGTCCAGACGGTACTCCATCCATCATCAGTCGCGTAAGGGTCTATCGGAACAATAAGATCCATTGAAATAACATTCACGGAACCTCCTTTCTGGGGTTCCTTCATGTATTCCTTTGGGATCGTTATGTTCCCTTTCCAGAGATCGTCATCAAGCCAACTCTTAAAAGTGATGCAATCCTCTATCTTATGTCCTAGCATCTGGTGGTAAGGGCAATAGTTCGAATGATCTTTCTTATTGACTTCTTCCGGCTTCTTGGGCTCTGGCAGCTGAAAATTGGGTGTCTTCATTAAGCTGCAGAACATCTTCGCTACTGCTTCAGTTTTGAATGGATATTCTTTATTTAGAAGTTCTCTTAAGGTACACGACGAACGAGGTGGTTATTCATAATGCTGAGGCGACTGATAGCTCGGACAAGGTTGCTGATAGCCTTGCTGAGGTTGCTGATAGCCCTGCTGAGGTTACTGATAAGTCCGTTGTGGTGGTAGATAACTAGGCTATGGCCGCTCTAACTGTATTTGAACCGGTTGCTTACCCTTCTCTACTGCCGTGACGATTCCAGATTTCTTTTCGAATGTTTTCATAGGCTTCTGTTGATCAGTCTTGTCTACGAATCTTAACTGCTTTGCCTCTTCTTGCAAGCTCCCAGCCTTGCTAAGCAACTTCTCGAATGTCTTGATTGTAAACCCTTTAAGGAGAAGTGTTATCGGGCCATGGATACTTTTAAGTAGGATGCCGACTGCATGTTGTTCTTGAAGCTGTGGTTCACACTTCATGCTTAAGTTTCTCCATCGAAGTATGTAATACACTAAAGTCTCATTCTGCTTTTGTTGCTCCACCACTAGATCGCTGATAGTGATGTGGTGTTGAGCTCCGGTAAATCGTTTAACGAAGAGATTTTCTAGTTCTGAAAAGGTCTTTACTGAACCGTTTGACAACTCTGCGTACCAGTTGAAGGCAATCCCTGATAAGCTGCTAACGAACTGTCGAAAAAGTAAAGCGTCACTCCCACCGGCATTGCAGCAACTAGCATGAAAATGTGCAACATGTTGTCAGGGGTTTCCTATTCCATCAAAAGTCTTAAACAGAGGTGGTACGAAGTCTTTCGGGTATGAGTTCGGGGTAAGGTCTACCCATCTGAATAGATGCTCCACTCTTAGATTGTGCTTGGGCTTCTCGGACTTTTTGTTCTACCATACTCTTAATGTCCTTTTCTGGAATCATGCTTTGTGCAGGATCTTTCTTTGGTTGTTCTTCTCCGTTGACAGATGTGAATTCTTTTCCTCCATCTGCAATATGGATAATTTCTGGGGGTGTCTCTTTCTGAGGCTGTACATGACTCTAGAGAGTGGCTAAGGTAGCAGCCATCTCTTCCATCCTCTTTGCCATTTGGCAAATTGTGTCATCTCTCTCCCGAATCTGTGCTCTCAACACCTCTGGTTCATCTCTTTCAGCAGCTGTCGGAGCACCTTGTGAAGCCGATGATGTTCGTGTCTCAACCATGTTGATCTCGGCATACTTCTCATCTATGAACTCGGATGAGCCAACTTCATCTCCTAATTCTTCTTCTCTTTCTTTTGCTAACCGTCGGATATCGGTCCTTAACTTGTCCATGGCATCCTCTAGTGGCCCTTTTCGCATGGGCTCGCAGTTGTCTCGTGACGGTTGTTGAACTTCCTTCACGGGAGTCCCCTTTATTGCAGTAGCACTTTCTTCTGATTCAAGTCTCCAGACGAGACTTTTCTTCTCAGGGCATTGTTTTGGTCTTAACTCGCCAGTAGTAGGTCGCCAAACCATCCTTCTTGCAGTCGGAAGCCTAGGAAGGATGGTTTGTCGGCTATATGCTGGAAGGTGGTATCCTCCCTAATTTGTAGACCTGATACAACAACGGGCGGACTGGCTTTTAACTTCTTCTTTGGTTTCTCTGCGGTGGAAATAGGCTCTATTCGAGGTTCGAGGCAGGATTTAGCTGGCACCCGTCCTATCCTTCTTAAGATTTCTAACACAAGGCATCTTTCTTTCTTTGCCAATCTTTCTATAACAGCTTGTAGTCGAGTCAATGGTGTAGTCTTATCCCTTTTCCTCTTGTAACTGCTATAGTATGCAGGTCGGGGTAATGCAGCGGCGATCCTACAGATATTCTCTTCATCTAATGCGGTAGAGAGAGGGTGAAACCTGCTCCCTTCCAACAGAGGTATATACTCAGGCAGTTCTTCTCTTTCCTCAGGAATTTCTTCTAGAAAAGCAACTTCAGCAGCTCTGGCTTTCTTGGCGATCTTTCTGCTTCTACTTCTCCTTTGAGTCTAAGTTAGGGGTGCAACTCTTGAACTGGACCCAATCTCAAAAATAGCTGGAATTGTTGCAAAATCTGTACCCTCCACGGTGACAGGCTCATCACAGACTTGGATTTCCTTCCCCTTCAGTTTGGTAGAAGTCAGGGTAGGTGCAGAGATGACTAGACCTGTGGGGGTAGAGACCACAGTCCTCCTACGAACAGTACTACTCCTCTCAGCTGGAATCCTTTGCAAGGGAGGGAATTCTTGAGTTGATTTCAGATTGAACTCAATCACGGGCTCTTCAGTTTCTGACACTTTATCCATTAATGTGAAGAGAGTGACATCAGCAAACTTGATATCTGTATTGCCAAACCCTTGTCCGAAACGGATGATCCCATTGTTGGGCAGCTCATCCTTGTAAACGGCAAAGTCCATTCCATTGATGAAGGAGAAGATTAGCTTTGGGGCAGTCATTTTTCTGCAGGGCAGATTCTGAATGTCAGTCCCGAATTATGCTTCTTTTCGTTATAAAGTTTAGGACGAAAAAGAAAGAGTCCGAACACATTTTCATTTATCTTAGTGTATTTGTGATTTTTAGAAGAGATTGTTTATTAGGAGGTTCGTTTGTTAGAAACAAAATAATTAAAGGAAAAAAGGGTTGTAGAAAAGGTAAAGAGCCTGATTTAGAATTGGAAAGGAAGAGAAAGTCTTATGCAAGACTTCTCAACTTGAAGGACCACTCCTAAGGTAACACCTATTGGGGGTCCACCCCACCTCAGTAAAGAGGTAAAAGGATCTCGGAACCTCTCTATTTAGGGGTGTCTAAACAGTGGCTCCTAAATCTGAGAGAGTTGACTATACCCAATCAAAACAAAAATGAACGTGGTATTTCAACGGAAGAATAGTAGTTTGGTCCACAAGGGGCATGGACTCACTACCGATTTATGAAAGCAAATCCATCTGATCAAAATGGAGAGAGGAACTAGTCCCCAGTGGAGTCTCCAGAAATTGTCGGCATATTCTTAGGTTGTGTGTTGTATTTTGAAAAGGAGGTCGCCTAACAGAAATTGTAGGCGAATTTTATATTTTAAATTTGATTTAAATATATATATATATATATAATTTAGAAAATAGAATTTTATTTTGAAATAATTTTAAGTTTGAAAATTTTAAGATATGAAATCAGACTTATCTCACATCCCGAAAAGTTTATATAAACGAGCATCGCACCACAAACTGTATATCTATCCCGGAGAATAGACACACTGCTTGATGATGGGACTCGATTAAATAAACTACAAGATTTGTGACATCCGTTTGGCCTGCGAACCAATTTTATAAGCCAACAAGTTCCCCTGCTTAATATAAATGAATTAAGCAGGGTTTATATTACCTGGGTTCTTGAAGTTCCCTATAAGGGTAAGCCCCTATAGTTAATTACATCTTAAATGACGGGAATCATTTAAGAAAACTCTCGATAATGATTAGTGGTTTTGCTCTCAAGAATTTCAAAGTTTAAGGTTTTCAAAGGATTGAATTTTGGAATTTCAATAGGGAATGGATTAAATTTAGAACAGTTATTTTCAGGAGTCAAAAGGAACGAAAGGTAGGGGATGTCACGGATTCGAGACAAGTCTCGGTGACTTCCCGACTATCCTATTTGTTTGGCTTGAATTTTGGGAGTTTATTTAATGTTGCAATCCTGTCAATTTTAATTAATTAGGACTTATATTACTATGACATGATCATACAAATAACCTGGAAGATATGAGGGTTTATGTCGTACCAAACGACTACCTCAGAGTCCTAAGACCGGTTAGGGCTTAATTTACAAGGCAGGATCATGCAAATGCCTAACGAAGAGTTGAGGATTTATGTTGCACTAGGAAAACTACCTCGAAGTCCTATGGCTTGGTTATTGAATTTTAAGAAAGGTTTTGCTGAAGTAGATTCGAGTTTTGCTGATGACGATGGCCGTGCTGCCCACCATGCTCTGAGCTCCTTAATATTGCAGAGGTTTAGGTTCAGAAGGTGAAAATCAAGAGATGAGAAAAGTGTTTTGGTTTAGAAATTTTAAAATCTAAGTGTTTTTAATATTTTAATTAAAACAAATCTTAAAGTTGTTTAAACAGAACTGATAAAAATCCCACGGTTCCGTCATCCCGGCACCGTTATTTTCATTGAATTGACTTAGTCCAGATGAATTTGCTAAACTCAACTGAATGAGTTTCACACTTTCAGTTATACCATGGGAAATCCCGTTAGCAACACGTGGGTTACATCATCCGAGGTATTCCCGATCATTCAACGAGACGTTTTAATTTAGTTGCAATGGTAGTTTTGTTGTTCTGTTTGTGATTAAATTTAGAGTTGTTTTATATTTTGAAATGTTGTGGCGATGAATTTTATCTTGCAATGAATTTTAATTTAGTTTTGGTTTCAGTTCAGGGGCTATCCTAAAGGTTTTGGTTTTCATGCAACAGTTTTATTTAACATGCAAGAAAAGTAAAGTACAATGCATGTATGTAAATTGCAATAAAGTAAATTGCAATAAAATAAAAGCATACCTGGAGGGTCTTCCCATCATCCCAAGTTGCACATAAAACATATGTTAAGGCATTTAAATATTTCAACAGATACCTAGGTAAAGCTAAGGGAAGGGTTTTGGTTGTCTACCAAATTCCTAATCCTATAACTATTCATCTCTTATGACGTCTAAGTTCTTGTGTTTTTTTTAAGGATGATTTTCTTCATCAAAGAACAATTAAATTTAGCTGTTCTTCTAAAACATCCCGTCGTATTAAGGAAGTGCTTAGGACAAGTCCTAAACATCTTTTCAATATTTCAGGGATTGTTTTGAGTCGAAGTAAATTTAGTTGTACAGGTGAATTAATCATCCTGGAGTTTAGTTAAAATTTTTATCTTGCTTAGTGAACTTGGGTATTTGATTACCTGATGAATGAAGTGACATCTCACTTAATACTCTATTTAAGAGTTATAATAATTAAAGCCTTTAAGGGCAAGTTGGTTTATCGAGAATTTTAATCATAATTAATTAAAAGTTTGAATTAATGGTTTAAAGTGTTTTAATTTAATAATGAGGTTTTAATTAATAATTTTAAGTTTGGAATAGTGTTCAAATTATTTTAGATTTAATTCTTAATGATTCCATTTAGGTTTGTTGTTAAATGATTTTTAATTCAATTTGATTTTAATTTAATTTTAATTTAATTTAACTTTAATTTAATTTAATTTTAATTTAATTTTAATTTTAATTTGATTTAAATTTATTAAAATTTAAATTCAATTTAATTTTAATTTAATTTAATTTTAATTTAATTTAATTTAATTTAATTTAATTTTAGTTTTAATTTAATTTAATTTTAGTTTTAATTTTAGTTTTAATTGTTAATTTTAATTATCAATTAGAATTATTATTTTAATTTTAAATTAGGAATTAAGTAATGTTAAAGTGACTTATTTAGGGATTTTAAATTAAAGAATAAATATCCTCTTAATAATATCCCTATTTTAATGATCCAAATTTAAATATATTCTTTCCAAAATTTAAATTATTTAATTAATTAAAGTTTCATTTTTGATATTTTCAAAATGTTCAATGGGTTTCTACCTCTTAATTTTCCTAAGTTTCAATCATCCAAGGGAAAGTTAAAATCAAAAATTTTACCCCCCCCCCATTTTGATTAAACCTAAAGTTTTAATTAAGGGTTAAAATTTTTAATTATCGTTATGCCCTTTTAAGCTTATTTATTTCATAACTCACTAAATTGAGCTCAAATTAATTTGAAATTTTTATGTCACCTCACTCATATGTCAATTAAGACATTAGAGGAGAATATATGATTTTTCTGAATTTAATTTATTTATATAATTATTTTTAGTAGAAAATAGTGGTTTTTAAAGAAAATTCAACAACATGACCAAGGAAAAATTTCTATCCTTAAGAAAATTATAGTATGTTCCTAATGACCAGAGGACCACTTTGACCAATTTTGGTGATTTTTTGAATTATATTTTATTTATTATAATTATTTTGAGTTTTAGAGTATTAATTAATTTTAAAATGAAATTAAAGTTGAAAAATAGATTTTATATTTTTCTCAAATCTCTCTAACCTCAAGAAGTTCAGAGAAATAAATTTTATAAATTTTTTTTTCTTTGAATTATTGGAATTATTTTAGTGAAAAAGGTTAAAAACTCTTTTTTTAATATTAAAAATTACATTAAGCCTTTAAAATTTAATATCTCACCCTAGGGACTTAGGAAAAAATATTTGGTTTGTTCCTAAGTGATTAGGAATCAAAATGTGACATTTTTATAATTTTTAATATTTTTATGATTTTTATTATTCTTTAATTAATAAAATATTAAAATATTATGAAAAATCAACTTTTTTAGAAAATTCCAATTTTAACTTTCCTAAACTCCCCTGATATCAGAGAAGCCCCAAAACTATTTTTGTGAGTTTTTAAAAAGTATTTTTGAAGTTATAAATTTTTAAAGTTTCATTTTGCTTATGAGGCTTAATTAATCCATTTGATAAGGTTAATCAAGTCCAATAGATTTCAAATTTTTATGTTAGGTCCCTCTGATCATAAAGATCAGTAGAGAATTATTTTCAAGTCAAATTGATGTGTGGTTAACCCTAATTAATTCAAATTCAATTTTAGGGGTTTAGGCCAATTAAGTATATTATGAATGAAATAACTCAAAATATATTTTTCATAGGGTCCTCTGGTCCTAAAGAACATCACTAAATTTTTCTAGAATTTATTTCACAACATGCTAACTATTGAAATTAAAATACCTAAAACAGTGACATGAAATTGAAAATTCAATAAATTTTCACAGAGATGGCCTCTGACCTTGAAAAATTCAGGGAATGTTCCCAAGATCAGAGGCTTCAAAAGCCCTATGGTCTCATGCAATAGTGAATTTTCTTTGCAAATGAAGAATCAAAATACTGAAATCAGTAAATAAATTATTAAAAATAAAATACTCATCCAATTAATTTAATTTCTTTTCCACATTATTTTCCTCTGTTCACTGAGTAAGAGGATATTTTTATTTTATTTTCGTGATTTTTCTATGCAAAGATATGGATTTTTGAAGTTTTGGCCAATTAAATAATTCAAAAATACCCTATTTATCTACTTATCCACGCGTCGCCAGCGCAACATCGGAAGCTCCGAAAGCCCGCGCAGCGCATTCCCATTCGACGCCGCCATCCGACTCAGCGTTCTAGGGGCCCGCTATTCATGTAACATTCCCTGGTCCAGCGCAATCGGAACCGTCCGCTCGATACATGCGCGATCCAACGGCTCCCGGTTATCGTCTACGTCTGGTGTGCACCCGTGACCGTCCACACTAAAACCCTAAGATCTCACTCCATTCTCAATGGCTTTTCGTGTTCTTATGCTCTATGGATTCGTCTTGAAGAGACAAACACATCCATACGGTTTATAGGCTATGAAATTAACTTAAACAAAATGGAGAATCGCTGGAAGCTAGGGAGGAAGAGTGAGTTCATACCTTTGCTCAGAGAAGTGAAGCTTTGATCCGATAGTTGTGTCACCTTCGACTGAGTCCAGGCAAGCTCCAGATGAAGTCCCTGGCTCTGGGGAATTATCTAGGAAAGAAAGTGACCAAGGCCGATCACAAAGCTTGGAGGCTGGAAGCAATGGCAGGCCTGTTGAGGGGGCTTTTGCTGGGGAACTTCTCCTCTTAGTCTGGTGACGGTGTAGGACCAATCGATTTGGAGATTGGCTCACTGTGGTGGAGTGTCCTGTTTTTTGGGTAGATTTTCAACTCAGAAATTGAGCTCTGTTAATGGGGATTAGGGCAAAGGAGCACTGGGGATCAACTGCTCTAGGATAGGAGAAGGTCCTGGAGCAATTTTGGCAGAGTTTCCTTAAGGTCTGGTTCAACTCCTTATTTGGCCGAGAGGTGGTGGTGTTTAAATAGGCATGGCTGGAGGGCTTCCCAGGGGCAATTGGAGGCTGGGATCAGCTGCTCAGAGGAGGAGAAGAATAGCTAAGCTGTCCATTTGGGTTGAGACAAGTCAGTAAGGGAGAATTGGAAAGTTTGGCTCACATGGAGATTTCGGCCATGGCATTTTCCGGCGACTGTGGTGGCTGGCCGGCCAGGCATTGGTCACCATCTTGACCAGTGAGATCAGCGCTGGTGTTTGGTGCAAGCAATTGGCCATTGCCATGTGTAAGGAGGTTTGATTAAAATGGCATGGGGTAAGGGTCATTTTGGTTTAATTTTGGTCAACTCATGTATTTGGGTTTGGTGCACCCACCAAGGGACTGATTTGGGCTGAGGGAGGTCAAATGAGTCAGCTAGGAAAGGGTAGTGAAGTCACCGTCCATGAATATTTGGATTAATCATGGATTAAGGTGAAGCATTAAAAGGGTTAAAAACTTTTTAAGGGGGTTTAAAAGAGGCTCCTCCTTTTGCAATTAATGGTATGATGATGTGTAAAGTGATTCCCATGGCTTCATGTGGCTTGTGCATGGCTTCAAAGCTTACTCATGGCTTGGGAATGGCTTGGCTTACTTGCATGAGAAAGGGATTTTGGGATTTTTGGCATTTAGGGGTGATTTGGCATGAGGCTTGATTTGGAATCATTTGATGATGGGATTGGAACTTAGGGAATGACTTTGATTAAATGAATGGCAAATGAAAATGTCATATGGAATTTAGGATAGATTTTGGGCTCTTTGAAATGGTTTTAGATGGGCTTTTAAAGTTATTTAGGGAAGTGGGCTTTTGGATTTTAGGATGGGCTTTTGGGTGAAAATTTTGTGAAGGACCATGTCAAATAAATGTTGTAATTGGTTTAGGGATATTTCATGAATGGTTTGGAATCAATTTGGTGTGATTTGGAGTAGAATTAGGTTGAATTTGGGCTTTTTAGTTAAAGGAGCCAAAGTGGGCCAAATTGGGCTAACTTGGGTTAAGGTTGGGCTAAAGTTGGATTTGATGTAAAATTAATGTTTAAGAAATGTTCATGGGAGTGTCACAAAGAGTTTTCAACTTTGGTTGGGCTCTAATTTTGGGATTTGGGCCCATTTGGGTTAGGTTTGGGCTTAGGTCAATTTAAGGGATTTTGGTTTTGGGTTAGGTTTGGGTGGAGTTTAGATTCAAATTTTGGGCAAATCAAGTTAGTTTTTTGTTTATGGGGGTGTTAGGAAGGTTTTAGAAAAGATTTGGGGCCAATTGGAGATGAATTGGGTGGGTTTGAGCTAGGTTTAGGTCATGGGCCAAAATTGGGCCTTAGGCTTCAAATTGAAATTGGGCTCAAATTTCAATCAAATTGGACTTGTATTTTGTCTAAATTGATATTAGGGATGTTGAATTGAAGCTTAGAATTGAATTGGACCAAAATTGAGGTCAATTGGGGTGGTTTGGTTTGACATTGGGTTCACTTGGGATTATAATGGGCCCAAATTGGGGGTTTTAGTAAAAGTGGGGTAAATTGGTCAAATTGGCCCATGGTGTTGTTGAACAAAATGAAATTGGAAATATTTGGGATTTTCTAGAATTTTCTGGAAATTTTTTGAAGTTTTGGATTTTTGGGCAAAGAAGGGCATTTTGGGTATTTGGAGGGTATTGGGAGGGTACTTTTGGAATTTTTGGTATTTTTTTGGCTATGGATGATCCATTTGAGTTGGGGGAAATTTTTAGGATTTTGAGGAATTTTGGTTAGTTTAGGTGATTTTACAGATTTTGGGTAGTTTCAAGGGCTTTTGGTAGGTTCCGTAGGTGTATGACCCAGGGGGTCAAAAATTGAAATTTTGGAAAAATGAAGATTGATCAAATTTGAGTAAAATAGAATCACTTTGGTTGATCAATGAAGCCATATTAAACAAATATGAGCCATGAGAGGACTCATTTGAGGCATTCACTATGTTGTTCCTAACCCTCTTAGCCAGGGGCTTAGGGGTTAAGGACCATCCCTGTGAATGACCTACATGAGTCAGGAAGTCAAGTTGGGTGTGAATGGTTTTAGGATTGGAATGTATGTGAAAGAGTAATGTGTGTGCAAGTTAACCCTCACCAGATCAGGCCACCCAGGGTATCCCTAAGGCTAAGAAGTCCTATAGGGAACTCATCCTTTAAACCTCCACATTTGATTTCAACCCTCTAGGTGATTAGGGGTCTATGATCAGGCTTGTGGGGTTTGCAGGGAGTCAAGAGGTGTTTGAAATTCTAAAGGGTGGGTTCCACTTCTAGTCCTCTAAGATTATTCAAAGGAAAAGCCTAAGGCTAGATCCTAAGTACTAAAGAGAGGAGAAAAAGACCTCATTCAAAAATGAGGTCAACATACCATTCCTCATACAATGAAATTAGTGACATGTGTAAAAGTAAAACAAGTAGCGAGAGAGATTGTGACAAATAAAAGGAATTATATTCTTTACCCTGCTATAAAGAACATTGGTCAATCTAAAGTTTGAATAGTTCTGAAGACGGGCTAGGCAGGGAAGATACTAGCTCTCACTCTAGAGTTTCCTCTTATCCCTCCACCTGGAGGTTAACATCTACCATCAAAACCTAAAACAATAGAACAAATTAGGGGGGCTTTAGCCTATCACTCTAAAGCCCTCTAATTCTATACGCTTGAAGTTTTATCTCTTTATTTACTTGCACTCAATTATATGAATTACATTCTCATCCATACAATCTCATGTAATTATACCCCATTTGATTAAGAGAACACCGTACCGGTTCTTACATGTTCTCACAACAGCTTTTAACATGCAAGTTGATCAAGTTTACATGTAATTTAAGAACAAAGTAAAATCATCACAATATATTCTCACTCTACACAATTCTATATCCTACACATGCATACTAATTCATTATAATAGAGAAGAGTAAAAAAAACTACTCACTACACATGGAGAAATAAAAATTACTTTTCATTGAGCAAGACTTTAAAAACATGCAAACAAAATACTAGATTCAAATCAAAAGACAATGAAGATACTTATCTGTGATAAAATTCAAACTCTCCTTGTATATCAAAAGCCATCCCCTTACAATCCTCTCTAAAAACAAAGTGAAAATAAAAGAAGATATCTCTCACTTTCTATCTTACTCTCTCACCTTATCGCCCCACTTGAAGCTTTCACCCAAGCTTTCTTCTTCATCTCCAAGCCTTCTTCTTCTCTTCTAATTAGTTCTACCAAAGTTCTAGAGTTTAAAGAGTTTAAATAGTTATTTATAATTTCAAAAGAGATTCTTATGTGTCTCTTCAAAAGTGTTCATATTCAATGAATCTTCCAAAGGATTTCACAAGTGTCTCTTCTATAATAACTCCTTATAATAGCAAAAAAATCCTTTAAGAAAGTCTATTTTATCATTTTCAAAGAATTTTCCAAGAGATGCACAAAGCACCGCTTCAAAAATCATCTGAATCTGATGTATATTCTAGAAGATAAGTCAAAAACTGTCATCAGCGCTTAAGCACCAATTCTGGGTGCTTAGCCACCCTCCAATGGCACGTAAGCACCATATTTGGGTGCTTAGCCACCAGGAACAGGTACATAAATGTCTGCTTCACCCCCCATGGCTCGGGCCTGTCCCGGTTCAACCCGTTTTGCTCTGGTATGCTCCATTTTGGTCCATTTTTGTTCGTTTTGCTCCAATTACTCCAAATTCTTCAATTTAACGTACCTACAACCAAAAACACAAGAAAAAATAACTTTAAAGTGCAATATCATTATAAACTATAGCATGAAAAATAATACATTTTTAGGCGTATCATGTGACATAAACCCTCACCTTATCTTTTAGGCCTTTGCACCCTGCGCAATATAAGCCCTAACTCGTTTTAGGATTCCTAGGTTATCATATATGACATAAATCCTCCTATCATCCAGGCTATCAACATAATCAATTATATGCAAATGTAAGCCCTAACTAATAGAATTGGTATGATGAAACACAATAATATTTATTCTAACGGCCTGTTAGGGACAGCATAAAACTACAGTGGTGTTTTCGAAAACGTCGTCCTTCTGTTTGGATTTCACGTTTGAGTTGCTTATCTAAAAACACAGTTTTAATTTTATGAAAGAAGCCGACCATGGGATAACCTCTGCAATCCGTATTTTCGTTGAAATTATTACTCTTCGCACCTCGCTGCTCGCTCTGGCTGCCCTCGACCCTCTTCCTTCTTTGTTCGCACTTGCTGCCCTTAGCTTCTCGTTCGCTCTCCTGTACCCTAAACTGCGCTGATTCCAATCGTACGCTCTGATGGCAGATCAGGATGAAGGAGGAGCTCAAAAGGCTGATAGAAAACCACCTAAGGTCGTTGCTGCTTCCACCCAAGCACAGATGATCGAAACCCAGCACTTAATAGCTGGATATGGCAACTACGAGATGCCATCGATATGAGGTCAGTACTTTCCTTCACCTCATCACAAATGTAGAGCAGAGCAGTAGGAGCTGGAGCTTCAAGTTTTGCAAATCGTAAAATAGGATGCTTGCCTAAAAATGATCTCATCGGTCAAGACAAGGAGAAGGTTTTTGTTATGGTGTGGTTGAAGAAGCCAACAAATGAAGATCCAATCATCGCACAAGGCAAGCCCTTTCTTTAGATTTTCCTTTTTTTTGCGTTATTTTTCATTGTTGTTAGAAGAACAGTAGATGGTAATGCCATGGAGGAAAGGATTTCTTAAAAAGTATTTGGAGCTTGGAAGGCATGAGAATATAGGGTAATGTTGCAATAAGCAACGTTAGCTCGATGTCGGCATATTTTTAGGTTGTGTTTTATTTTGAAAAGGGGTCGCCTACAGAAATTGTGCGGCGAATTTTTTTATTTAATTTAAATAAATAATTTGAAAAGTAGTATTTGATTTTTGAAAATAATTTTTAAATTTGAAGATTTTAAGATATGAAATCAAACCGATCTCACATCCTAAATAGTTTATATAAACGAGCACCGTACCACAAACCGCGTATCTATCCCGAAGAATAGGCACACTGCTTGACGATGGGGCTCGATTAAATAAACTAGAAGATCTGTGACATCTGTTTGGTGCTGCGAACCAATTTTATAAGCCGACAAATTCCCTACTTAATATGAAAGCACTAAACGGGGTTTATATTACACGGGTTCTTTAAAATTCCCTATAAGGGCAAGCCCCTATAGTTAATTACATCTTAAGTGACGGGAATCACCTAAGAAAACTCTCGATAATATTCAATAATTCGCTCTCGAGAATTTCAAAGTTTAGGTTTTCAAAGGATTGAATTTTGGAATTTCGATAGGGAATGGATCAAATTTGGAACATTTTGTTTTGGGAATTCAAAGGAAGAAAGGTAGGAGAAATCACAGATTCGAAGCGAACTTCGGTAATTCCCCGACTATCCTATTGTTTGGCTTGGATTTAGGAAAGTCCTAATATTTATTTAATGTTTTGATCTTGCCAATTTTAGTTAATTTGGACTTATATTCATATGATAGAATCACACAAATAGCCTTGAAGTTATGAGGGTTTATGTCGTACCGAACGACTACCTCGGAATCCTAAGTCCGGTTAGGGCTTAATTTGCAATGCAAATGCCTAACAAAAGGTTGAGGATTTATGTTGCACTAGGCAAACTACCTCGAAGTCCTATGGATTGGTTATTTAATTCTAAGAAGGTTTAGCTGATGTAGATTCAAGTTTTGCTGACGATGATGGTCATGCTGCCCACCATGCTCCATGCTCCTTGTTGTTGCAGAGGTTTAGTTTTAGAAGTCATAAATCAGGAGATGAGAAAAGTGTTTTGGTTTAGAGAAAATCTTAATTTCCAAGTGTTTTTGTGTTTTAATTAAAACAAATTTTAAAGTAGATTATAACGACACCGGTTAAGATCCCACGGTTCCATCCTTCCGGCATCGTTATTTTTATCGGATTCACTTAGTCCAGATGAATTTGCTAAACTCAACTGAATGAGTTCCACACTTTCATTTAGACCGTGGGAAATCCCGTTAGCAACACGTAGGTTACATCATCCGAGGTATTCCCGATCATCCAACAGGACGTTTTAATTTAGTTGTAATTGTAGTTTTGTGTTCCGTTTGTGATTAAATTTTGAGTTGTTTTATATTTTGGAAAGTTGCGGCGGTGAATTTTATCTTGCAATGACTTTTAACTTAGTTTTGGTTTCAGTTTTAGGGACTATCCTAAAGGTGTGGGTTTTGATGCAACAGTTTGTTTATCATGCAAGAAAAGTAAGTACGATGCGATTAAATAAATTGCAATAAAGTAAATTGCAATAAAATAAAAGCGTACCTGGAGGGTCTTCCCGTCATCCCAAGCTGCACTTAAAACACAATTAAAATATTTAAGAAATTTCCTAGGTAAAGCTAAAGGGAGGTTATGGTTTTCTACCAAGTTCCTAATCCTATAGCTAGTCATTTCCTATGACGTCTAGGTTCTTGTGTTTTGGTTTGAGGACGATTTTCTTCATCGAAGAACAATTAAGTTCAATTGTTCTTATAAACATCCCATCATATCGAGGAAGTGCTTAAGACGAGTCTTAAACATCTTTTCAATATTTTTAGGATTATTTTTTATGTCCAAGAGAATTTAATTATACAAATGAATTAATCGTCCGGAATTCAAGTTTTGTTGTTATCTTACTCAGTGAACTAGGACATTTGAATATCCTATAAGTGAAGTAACATTTCATTTAACGTTCTATTCAGGAGTTATGACAACCAAAGCTTTCAAGGACAAATTGGTGTTCAAATGGTTTGTGATTTAATTTAATCTCAGTTAACGGGTTTAAATTTGGAATAGTGTTCAAGTTGCTTTATTTTGAATTTCTTTATGTCTTAGGTGATGTTATTTTTAATTCAATTTAATTTAACTTTAATTTAATTTAATTTGGTTTAGTTTTAATTTTAATTTAATCTTGATTTAATTCAATTTAGTTTGACTTGATGTTAAATTAATTTAGTTTAATTTGATTTAATTTCCTTTAATTTAATTTAATTTGATTTAATTTAAATTTAATTTAATTTAATTTAATTTAATTTAATTTAATATTTTTTAATTTAATTTAGTTTAATTTAATTTAATTTAATTTATTTATTTAATTTAATTTAATCTTTAATTTAATTTTATTTTTTTTATTTTAATTTAATTGAAAATTTAAAAAGAGTTTAATAATTTAACTTTTTAATTTAATTTTAATGATTAAGTCCTTTAACATTTTAAAACTTAAATTTGAATTATCATTTTAATTAGGAATTAAATATTATTGAGATGATTAATTTAGGGATTTTTAAATTAAGGAATAAATCTCTTCCTAATAATATCCCTATTTTAATAATTCCAATTTTATTATTCTTCCAAATTTAATCAATTATTTAATTAAGGTTTATTTTAATTATCTTAAATTGTTTAGTAGGTTTCTACCCTTTAATTATTTAAATTTCAATCATCCAAATCAGATTAAGATCAAATATTTTACTTGTTAATTTTATTAAACCTAAAGTTTTAATTAAGGGTTAAAATTTTAATTACCATTTTGCCCTTCAAGTTTAATAATTTCATAACTCACTAAATTGAGCTTAAATGAACTTGAAATTTTTATGTGACTTCACTCATATGCCAATAAAGACATAAGAGGAGAAAATGTGATTTTTCTGTATTTAATTTATTTATGTAATTATTTTTTGTGGAAAATAGGAATTTCCAAGGAAAATTTAATAATATGACCAAGGGAAAGTTTCTGTCCTTAAGAAAATTATGGGACATTTTTAATGACCAGAGGACCACTTGGACCAAATTTGGTGATATTTTGAATTATATTATTTTTATTATAATTATTTTAAGTTTTGGAGTATTAATTAATTTAAAAATAAAATAATGGTTGAAAAGTAAATTTTATATTTTTCAAAAAATCTCTCTGATATCAAGGAAATCAGATAATCAATTTTTACAATTTTCTGATTTTTCTTTGATTTATTATAATTATTTTAGTGAAAATACTAGAAAATACATTTTTTTAATTTTAAAATTACCCTAGGGCTTTAAAATTTAATATCTCATTAAATAGACCTAAGAAAAATATGGGGTTTGTTCCTAAGTGATTAAAATTCAAAATGTGATATTTTGGTGAATTTTATTATTTTTATGATTTTTATTATTTTTTTTAATTATTAAAATATTAAAATAATGCAAAAAAAATTAATTTTTTCGGAAAATTGAAATTTTAATTTCCTTAAATTCCCTCGATATCGAGAGGCTACAAAACCAATTTAGTGAATGTTTGAAAGGTATTTTGAAAGTTATGAATTTTTAAAGTTTAAAATGGCTAAATGGCTTAATCAACCCATTTAGTAGGGCTAACCAAGTCCAATTGACTTCAAATTTTTATGGTGGGTTCCTCTAATCCTAAAGGTCGGTGGAGAATTGATTTCAAGTCAATTTGATATATGGTTAGCTCTAATTAATTAAGGATCTATTTTGGGTGTTTAAGCCAATTAGGGTTATTTTAAATAAACTAATCCAAAATCTATTTTTCCTAGGGTCCTCTGGTCATAAGAGACATCACCAAATTTTCCTAGAATTTATTTCACAACATGCTAATTATTGGAATTAAAATACTTAAAACTGCAACATGAATTTGAAAAATCAATAACTCCTCATAGGGATGGCCTCTGACTTTGGAAAATTCAGGGAATGTTCCCAAATTCAGAGGCTTCAAAAGCCCTATGGTCTCATGCCATGGTGAAATTCCTATATGCATGGAGAATTAAAATAATGCAGAAGGGAAATAAATCATTAAAAATAAAATACTTGATGAAATTAAATAATTTCTTTTCCACATTATTCTCATCTGTTCACTGAGCAAGTGGGTATTTTTATTTTATTTTTCTGATTTTCCTACACAAAGTTATGGATTTTTGAAGTTTAGGGGAATTAAATAAATCAAAAATACCCTAATTTTTTATTTATCCACGTGGCGCCGCGTCAACCTCGGCAGCTCCGAAAGGCCACGCGGCGTGTTCTGGTTCGACGCCGCCATCTGACTCAGCGCTCTAGGGCCCCGCTGTGTCATTCCATCTCTTGATCCGGCGGGATCCTGGCCGTCCGTCCGCGCGTGTATTAAATGAACGGCATCCGTTCATCGTCCCCAAGCGTCCTCACCCGAGAGCCGTCCACACTAAATCCCTAATATCTCACTCAATACTCAATGGATTTTCGTGTTCTTATGCTCTATGGATTCATCTTGAAGAGACGAATACATCTATACGGTGATGATGCATTGAAATTAAAGCATTTGAAATGGAGAATCTCCAGAAGCTCGGGATGAAGAATTAGCTCATACCTTTGCTCAGAGAAGTGTGGCTTCAATCTGAGGGTTGTGTCACCTTCGATTGGATCCCAGCAAGCTCCGGATGAAGTCTCCCGGTCCGTGAATCGCCTAGGTATGATTTTGACCAAGCCCGATCACAAAGCTTGGAGTCCGGAACGGATGGGTGGCTCCGGAGAGGGGGCTTTCTGTCGGTGGACTCCTTCCCTCGGTGCGGTGAAGGTGTAGGACCAATCAATTTGAGGATTGATCCACTGTGGAGAAGTGTCCTGGTTTTGGGTGGAATTTTGGCTGAGAAATTGGGTTCTGTTGATGGGGATTAGGGCAAATTGGCACTGGGGATCAACTGCTCTAAGTATGGAGAGTGTTCTGGAACAATTTTGGCAGGGTTTCAGTAAGATCTGGTTCAGCACCTCTCATGGCCGAGAGGGGGTGGTGTTTAAATAGGAGAGGGTGGAGGGCCTCCCAGGGAGAGTTAGGGCTTGGGATCAGCTGCTCTTGGCAAGAGAAGAACAGCTGCAATGGCCACTGGGGATGGGGCAGCTCAGCAGGTGAGAATTCCAAGTTTCGGCTCACATGTGAGCTCTCAGCCTGGTGGTTTCCGGTGGGCTGTGGTGGGCGGCCGGCCGTGTCCGGTCACCCTCAAGGTCAGGGAGGTCAGGGCTGGGGCTTAGTGCGATCAATTGGCCATGGACATGTGTAAAGGAGTTGAATTGAAATGGAATGGGGGAGGAGCTAATTTTGGCTTGATTTGGTTAAGTCCACCATTTTGGGTTTGGTGCACCCTTCCATGGCTGATTTGGGCTGAGGGAGGATCAGATGAATCAGCTAGGAAAGGGTAGAGAAGTCACCATCCATGAATATTTTGATTAATCATGGATTAAGGTGAAGCATAAAAGGGTTAAAATCTTTTTAAGGGGCTTAAAAGAGGCTCCTCCTTTTGCCATTAATGGCTTGATCACATGTCGAACCTTCCATGGCTTCATGTGGCTTGTCCATGGCTTGCATGGCTTGTCTTTGGCTTGGGGAAAAGCTTGGTCAATTTCATGAAAATGGATTTTAGAAATTTTTGGTAATTTGATGGGCATTTGTATGAAGCTTGATTTGGAATGGTTTAATGATGATTTTGAATCTTAGGGGTGATATCAATTAAAGGTATGATGAAAAGAAATTGACATGTGGGCTTTAGGGCCAATTTTGGGCTTTTGTATTTGGTGGAAATGGGCTTTTTAAAATGGTTTAGGGAAGTGGGCTTTTGGATTTTAAAATGGATTTTAGGATGAAATTTTGGCAAAGGCTTGGGCCAAATAATTGTTGGGTTTAGCTCATAGATGTGTCATGAGTGGCTTGGAGCAAATTGGGAGTGATTTGGGTTTGAATTTGGTTGAATTTGGGCTCCTTTGGTGAATGGGCCAATATAGGTCAAATTGGGCTAACTTGGGCAAATGTTGGGCTAGGGTTGAAATTGATATAAAATTAATGTTGGGAAATGTTTATGGGAGTGTTTCAAAGAGGTTTTGACTTTGGTTGGGCTTTGATTTTGGGGTTTGGGCTCATTTGGGTTAGGTTTGGGTTTAGGTCAAAATTGGGCCTTTTAGCTTTGGGTTGGATTTGAGTGGGATTTGGGTCTAAATTTTAGACAAATCATGTTAGGGTTTTGTTTTTGGGAATGTTAAGGAAGATTTAGAAAAGATTTGGGGTTAATTGGAGTTGAATTGGGTGAGTTTGGGTTAGGTTTGGGTCATGGGTCCAAATTGGGCTTTAAGGCCAAAAGTGAAATTGGATGCAAATGTCAATCAAATTGGACTTGGATTTGGTCTAGATTGGTGTTGGGAATGTTTAATTGAAGTTTAGAATTGAATTGGACCATAATTTAGGTCAATTGGGTAGGTTTGGTTTAACATTGGGTTCACTTTGGGTTTAAAATGGGTCAAATTGGGGGTTTTGACAAAAGTGGAGTAAATTGATATAATTGGCCCATGGTGTAGTTGAACAAAATGAAATTAGGAATATTTGTGATTTTCTGGAATTTTTTGGGAATTTTCTGAATTTTTGGATTTTTGGGTCAAGGGGGGTATTTTGGGTATTTGGAGGGTATTGGGAGGTATTCTTGGAATTTTTGATATTTTTGGGTATGGATGGTCAATTTTAGTAATGTGGGAATGTTTGGGATTGGTTTTGAGGAATTTTGGGTGATTTGGGATTTTTGAAAAATTTGGGTGATTTCAAGGGTTTTGGGTAGGCTAGGCGGGTGTAGGGTCCCGGGGGTCAAAAATTAAAAACTTAGAAAATTGAATATTGGGTGAATGTAAGTGGAATGAAATCATTTTGGTTGGTTGAGCCATGAAGCCATATCAAGCCCACATGAGCCATGAAGGGACTCATTTGAGGCATCCACTATGTTGTTCCTAACCCTGCTTGCCAAGGGCTTAGGGGTTAAGGACCATCCATGTGAATCACCTACATGAGTCGGGAGGTCGAATTGGGTATAGGTGTGTGAAAGTGTAGTGTATAAATGTAGTGTGTGTGTAGGTCGGCCCTCACCGAGACCGAGGCCACTCGGGGTAGTCCTAAGGCCAAAGAGCCCTATAGGAACTCATCCTTTAAACTTCCACATTTGATTTCAACCCTCTAGGTGATTAGGGGTCTACAGTCAAGTTTGTAGATTTTGCAGGGAGTTAAGAAGTGGTTTGAAATTCTAGGTGGTGGGTCCCAATTCTAGTCCTCTAAGACAGTCAAAGGAAAAGCCTAAGGCTAGATCCTAATTACTAAAAAGAAGAAGAGAAGACCTCATCAAAAATGAGGTCAACACTCGAGGTTAATGGAATTTTACTGTTCTTAGAAGTAGAATGCGTGCATTATTTCAGTATCTAAAATGTAAGATAATCTTTTTTTGTTTATGAATAGTAAAGGATTGGTACTGGGTGTGGTTGATTTTGATTCAAAACTTGTTCTTTTTCTATATAATAAGAAAAAAATGGTTTTTTTTTTTAAATATACTACTTCTTCTCCACGGAAATTAAATCATGGGAACATTAGATCAATACATTGCTACTGTTTTAATTCTAGTAGGTATTCAGAAACTCCGAAACTTCTATTTTCAGGTACTAATTGATCTTTTTATGGTTTACTTGCTTATTAGCAAAGTAAAGACAATATTTTCTTATTTTCTAAAGTTAAATAATAGAAAATTGCACTTAGGAGTTAGGATTTTCTACTTTCTTAGATGCTTGTATGTGGCAATCCTAATAAATCACTCTCAGGTATGGATTGAAAAAAGTTCTTGTAAAAGAAAGTGTATTAGCTTAACTTCAATGAAAGAAGGGATGGGCTTCCATTGCTTGTCATTGCAATGCCTTGCCTAAAGTAAAAGAATAAAGCAAAAGAATAATCACTTGATTTCCATTCTTGCTGCTCATATTAGCTTCCGATAGATGTACTTCATATTTACTTCTTTGTTTACAGTGAGAGAATCATCATTATATAGTGAGCTACCCATTCCATGGTGGGCAAACAGTCTGAACAAGTGTGAGTTCTTCAGGTGGACAGACGGTCAACCTATTTCACTGTCCATAGCAATCGGGGCTGGACAATATCCCAACTGGATTTGCTCAGGGTTCGACCGCATTCCAACCGAAAAACATTGGTCCAGACATGCCCCTATTACATTTTAAAATGAATATTATAATAATTTTATTTGTCATTTTGTTATGTTTTTTGTGTTTTACTAGGTTCCTAGATACTCACTCTTGAGTGAGGAGTATAATTTTTTTTCTTTTGAACAGTGTTTCTTGAATTTTAGAATATTGAATGTGTTCTCATTGCATTATTTTTGAAAACAACACTACTGCTCCGAGTCAGAATGATCATTTTTCCACAAACAGCTGCAAATCAGCTGTTTTCGAATCGCACAAATCAAACAACTTATTCAGTTCAAGTGCAGAATGGACATTTATCCACAAACTGCTGTAAATCAGCTGTTTTCCAAACTCTCAAACCAAATTGCCAGCCAGCTTATCAGGATAAGCTGTTGATCAGCAACTTATTAGGATAAGCTGCTTATCTGGATAAGCTGGATAAGTTGTAGCTGCCCCAAACAAACCCTAAATTGAAACCAAACCTTAGGATATGTTCGTGAGTTACTAAGGTTTATTACCCCACGCATTACTTTGAGAATCCTACCATTTGGAAGGCATGAAAACAATATTTCCTGATCTAAATCGAGAGTTTTCTTGTGTGTCTTCAGTCATTTAAAATGTAATTAACTATAGGGGCTTGCCCTTATAGGAAACTTTAAGAACCCAGGTAATATAAACCCTATCAAGTTACTTCATATTAGATAGGGGAATTTTTCAGTCAACATAAATGGTTCACAGACCAAATGGATGTCATGGATTCTTTAGTTTAATTAATCAAGCCACACTGCTAAGCAATATATCTATTCTTCAGGATAAATACATAGCTTATGGTGTAGTGCTTGATTATTTAAACTATCGCATGTATGAGATCGGTTTGATTTCATATTTTCAAAAATTAAAAATAATATTTTCCAAACTCTCTAAAATATATATATATATATATATATATATATATGTAAATTAAATCATAAAAAAAAATTTATTGACGTTTCTTTCCTTGATCTTGACATTTAAAATTTCTTCGAGAAAAATGTTAGCCATAATTGGGAGTTTTCTTAAGTAGTTTTAACTACTTAAGATGTAATTAACTATAGGAGCTTGCTCTTATAGGAGAATAAAGAGCTCATAATATGTATCATGCCTAAATCTCTGGTTACAAAATACTTCATTTGATTTTCTCTGTGAAAGTATCTCAGACACCATAGAAATCTAACTATAGTGATTATCATAATGAAGTTTTCCCCACAACTTACTTTCGTCTGTTTTCTTTTTGCCTTTCCTTTCTTCTCCAAGTTTATTAATAATTTAAGGTCATTACATGATCTGAAAGAAGAAGTTATTTGGAGATGATCTAATATATAAACAGAATAGAGACTCCTCATCATTGACAGACAACGATGATCAATAATCGTGGAGAAATTGGCGGCGATGGCATCAACGAATTCGGTGACGACACTCCAATCTATTCTATGGCATCTGACAAAGTTGTTGATCTTTGTGCTCTTGAAGGCTGACCTCATTTCTGAAATGATTCTTTGTTGAACACTAAAATGGTAGACAATCTGATTTCTGAAGAACTGAAAGACATGATGTGTTGTGACTCCTCTTAACGGTATTTTTTTGCTCACTTTGAATGTAATCTATAGCTACCAAAATAAATATATGTCCCTTTGAAGATGGAGGGTCTATAGCACCTACTCTATCTGTACTCCAACACCCAAATGGCCACAATGGAACCATCAGTTATAGCACATTCAGTGTTTGGTGCAAGTTTACCCCATGCAGCTATCACTTGAGACACTTCTTAGTTTTTTTCATACAATGGGTCATCATTGTTGGCCAATCGTATCCAAGTCTCTTTATCTTCATTTTCATCTCCGACCTTGACTGATGTGCGTCACCTAGCCTGGCATGCATTTCTTTAACCATATTTTTTGTTTCTGCTCTGCTCGGACACCTCAGCCACATCTGATCAAACGAACTTCATTATAAGACGTCTATCAAAGCATATGACAGTGCCCTCTTCTTGATTTAATGTGTCACTGATTATCTTCTAAAAATTTTTCAGTCTATAAGTACTTAAAAAATGGCTTGTGTCAATCCTCGATATCCTCCATCACTATAGTTGCTATCTCTTCCTTTCGTAGTTTATGTACATTGTAAAGGTCGATTTATGACAGAACTTGACGTCCTTGTATCGTAATATCAATGGAGTCTTCTGGTAAACATGCGAATTCCTTAGCGAGCTTAGCTAATGCTTCTACATGGGCATTTTCTGCTCAAGGAATTCTGTAGAGTGACACATTAGGGAACTATTCTAAAACTTTCATAGTATACTGGTGATACTCTATTAGTATTGGTTTCAGAATCTTGTACTGCCCGACCACTTGATGATTGACGAGTCATAAATCTTCATAGATGGTGTTCCATTAATAATGCCAATTCTAAACAAGTTATCAAAGTTTCTCATTCTGCCTCATTGTTGGTACGCATCTCTGTCAGGTGGTATGAGAACCTCAACATTGCCTGATCCGGTGTAACAAAAATTAGACCAATTCCTGCTTTGCATGGTATCACTGTTTGTTATATTTTATCCTTCCTAGCTAACAAAGCTCCATCAAAGTACTGAGCTATTCCACTTGCATTATCTGTTTGTCTGACAGGTTGTCGTTGAGGGGGGACCCAACTGGTAGTGGGTGCGTTATAAGAAAGTCTGCTAAAATCTATCATTTGTTAGCGCGAAGGAGCACAAAGGGTATATCAAACTGTAACAAAAATCATCGACCACCAAACTAACTACCAAAAAGAGTCGGACGAGTCATCAAATATTTCAATGGATTCACCCTTGAAATTAGGTTAACCTTTTGAGAAAGTGACCCGATTTTTGTACTTCCAAATACAAGAATTTGTTACCACTGCTAGAAAATTTAATTTCTGACAAAGGCGCGAAACACTTGACCTGGAATAACTTTCTATATAGATGTGTACCAAATAAAACTTTTTAAATATATATTTATATAGCAAAATATAATTTTAAAAAGAAAATATTTTATATAATTTTTGGGTACTACGCAAGTATATGTAACGTTTCAACTAATATAGGGCTTTGAAACAAAGACCCCAGTATCGATCCCATGGGGAAAAGTTATAGTAATAAATTTCTAAATATTGTATTTTAAAAATATTTTTATATTTTAATCTAACTATAAATTACTATTAATTTACTAGATTCAAATAAAGAAAACAATAATAAGACAATGATTTTATGAAAACTATATAAAATAAGCAACCTTCTTCCCTTCAATTAATCTAAGATTTTTAAGATAATTTAATATTCATTGGAGAATTTGATTTATGGTATTGTGTCAAATAGAAGCATTCCTATTCTTTACCCTTTGATCCAGTGCGCAAAGAACATTGGCTAATTTACGGATCGAGTCCGGATGTATTGTTAGTAGAATGGGTTAATCTAGACTCTCACCACTAGATGTCCAAGGGTGGCTATGGTCGGCCCTACTAGTGACCCTTTCCTAATCTATAAATCAAATTATAAGAATTTAGTCTGTCACTCTAAAAACTTATCAATTCTACGCCTTTTAAATCTTAACTTCCTATTTATTTGCACTTCACCTTGAATAGCCCACACATGGCCTTCGACTACCCAAGGATTCATGTGACACTTACAAGTTAAGAGTTTTTCTCCTTCTAGGTCTCAAAACTCTTCAACAGGTTTTAACAATTTAAATGACCAATTTAAAAAGTAAAGTAAGATCAAGTATTAATGTCATCACAATGTTTTGAAAACATTTTGAATTTCAATTCTCCATCGAATCTTTTATTATCTTATTTATCTCTTCATAATTGAAGGAAGAAAGTAAACTAACTACTCAGAACACATTGAATATAAACAGCAAAACATAATAAATAAACTTTAAATCAAATATAAAATACTTATCTTAAATATTCCTTCTACAGATCTTCTGATTCCTACTGACTCCACAGTGTAATGAACTCCAGATGCAACAACTTGAAAATAAACTCACTAAACTAAACAAAAGTGGCCCTAAATTTCTCTCTCTATTTCTCTCTCTAAGGATGAGAGATCTTAAAGTGGATAAGAGAAAGGGGTTACAATGGGGGGCACATTTTTCTGAAGAAATGGACTCCTATTTATAGGCTTCAAGGTTTGCCTTGAGGCACCTCTTCAAAACATGTCCACATTCAATGAATCTTCTAGAAGGTCTGTCTGGTGCCTAGGTGCCGGAATCTGGCGCCTAGGCGCCAGATACCGCGTCCAGTTCTTCTCACCTCTTCACTTTGGCTCGCACCTCTTCGCTATTAAAACCTTTTTGGAGCGTCCAAATGCAATGTATCACATGTCCTATTATCAAGGAACAACTGCCAGTCTTCTAGAATGTGCAATAACCGCTCACTCCGTCAAAATAACCGTTCAAACGTTGTCAAAAACTTGACAGTTTCTGTATCGAGTCTGGCACTTCGGCGCCAACATCTGGCGCCAGGCCATATTTTTTTTATACTTGTTGTATTTTGCTCCATTTTTGCTCCTTTTTGCTCCTTTTTGCTCCTTTTTCCTTTTTGGACCTTTTTACATCACCTACATCCAAAAACATAAAAAAATACTTTCATTAAAGCATAATATCCTTAGAAATTGATAAGAATTAAGACATAAAGAAATAGGTATTTTTTTATAGATCAAAATCCCCCTAACTTAATTGTTACTTATCCTCAAGTAACTCTTTCTACTATATAAAATGTATAACCTTTGAAATAAAAGATAAATATTTAAGATTCCTTTTAATTTTTTATTTTTTAAAGTTTTTAGTAAATTATTAACCCAATTTCACTAACTAGGTTTAATTTTAAGAATTTAAAGAATATTTAACTACCAAATCATAAGATTTCAAACTTTTCATCCATCTTGAAAATAATAGAAGTCTATTATATTAAGATCTCATTGATTATTTACAAGAAAAAGATCTTCTTGAAAAATCTTTCCTAAATAAATATTCATGTATAAAAAATAAGTACAATATGTAATTAGTTTTCTTCTTATAAGATAATTCAAGTGAAGCCAATTTTTGATTAGGCATTTCCTCAAGCTTCTCCGCTCTTCTCTTTTTTTTCTTTTTTTTTTAACATATAGAGAGAGGATTATTATATCTGGATAGCCTTTTAATGGTTTTGAACTTCACTATCCTTAACTTATATTTTCAAAACTTATACATTTCCACTTAATTATTATAACATGAATAAGAATTCAAAAAGATTTCAAATCTTTTCTTTTTCAAGTGATAATTTTTTATTACTTAATATTTCTAAAATTCTATTATTTCTATCACGAATAGAAAATTTTCTTAATCTTATTCTTCTTTAAGTTAAATAATTCTATTCTTAAAATCAATCAAAGTTATTAAAATTTTGGTTAATTTAACTAAATTGTTTATAATTTCAAAAATAGATCTCAAATAAACTCTTCATTCCTTATGTTATGTTAAAAAGTTTTTATTTTTATGAAAATATTAGCTCTTTAAGGACAAATAAAATTTAAATTTGAATGTATTTTCCTTTCCCCCGAGCTTAAGTTTTGGTATACTATGATAATTTGAAAGTATAAGAGAAAGAAAATCATAAGAATTTTTGAAGTATGTAGAAACAATCTTGAAAAGAAAAATTAACTTCTATCATGCTTTTATGAATAATTAAGATAAAATTGAATCATGTATAAAAAGTAAGCAGGCTAATTTTTATGATTATACTAAATTTGAAACAAAATTAAAGCAGAGCAAAATTACTAATTACTAAACAGTAAACTAAAACAAACATATCATAAATTAACTCTAACTTCAGTCTCAACACAATATACTAAGAATATTTTAACAATAGAATCTTAACACTGATCAATCCATACAGATATTTAAACAAATCAACATACATCAAACACAAAACTAAACAAACAATCCAAATAAAACAAACTAACAGAGTAGCTCATCATAAAGATCTATAACTACTAGTCACTAGCTGTAGCCTCATCATCATCATCGTCACCATAGGAAAATTCTACGTCCTTAGGATCAACAAATGGTGTGAAACTAGGAAAAGTGGGGAAACTAACATCATGTTCACCCTTCAAAAATTTGACTAGGGCTTCATCATACTGAGCATCATAACTACTCTTCCTCTGGGTATAATCAGATAAATGATCAAGTTTCCTATCAATAGTATCAGTCCTGTAGTGAGTTTGAAATAACTCCTGTTGCTGCTCTAAAAACTGATCATGCATTGATTCCCAGAAACTCAATGGTGGCTCAGCAGAAGTATAGGGTCGAGAAGTAGAAGGTCTACCTAGAGTATGTGCAGAAGTAGAAGGAGCGGTCGATCTCTTCCCTCGAAGATGATCATAGATACTAACACTCACCTGCCCAATTAGCTTTGTAGACTTTAACTTCTCATCAGAAATATCAGCAGTGACTCTATTACTAACACATAATGAATAAATCAGAGATGGGAATCCCAATCCAACAGAAGTGCTGGATCTCACAGTAGAATCCACATAATCATAAATAATACTGACGACATCAATAGGTTTCATTTCCTGAATGCAGTAGTTTAAGATCGCTCGATCTCTAGTCACTTCACTCAGGTGGTTGGAAGGTAATATACTTGCAGAAATAAAATAATGCCATGCTTTAGAAATACCATTTAATTTGGAGGATTTGAAGTTTACCCTTTTTCCGTTCCTGGTCTACAAGATCCAGTACCATCAGTCAAATAAGCAATGATCATATCCAAATCTCCCTCAGATGGTGATAATCCAAGATAATGGCATTAAATAGTTGGTGGCAGGCCATAAAATATATTGATTCTTTCAGGACTAAATCCTACTCTGATACCTCTGACAAAGACTTCATAATCTTCAGCATCCAGAAAATTTGCATAAAACTCTCGAGCAATAGGGATAACAGCAACAGCAGTGAAATAACAGAATCGTTGCCAATTGTGTGCAATGATAGTGTTTTCAATCATTTCTCTCGGATGATAGAAACTTCGTTCTGAAATGAACTTCCTGGACGTCGCAAATTCATGGAAGTGAAAATGCACAGCCGCAGTAGAAAATTTGCTGCTATCAAAGTTATCTCGTGCCTTCCCCCGTTTAGATTTTGGAGCCATCTAAACGTGAAAGAAAACAAGAACAAATTTAGGAATCAAAGATTTAAACTCTTTTTAAGTTTATAAAACTTAAAATAAGTTTAAAAATCTAAATAAATCACTAAAAATCAAAATTTTTTTTAAAATTTCGGTTCTTAGCAAAACTAGGGAAATCTATAGTGAAAATGAAAAATAAATGGTTTAAAGTATAGATCTGACCTTGAGACAAAGAAATCGAGTGGTTTCACGCTCAAATCCTTGATGTTTTGACCTCAAAATGGATCTAAAAGGTGTATTTTTGTGAAAATGGGGAAGAAGATGAAGCTTAGTTGTCAAAAATGGCTTTTGTGGGTTATTTAAGTAAATTTTCAGGTACATGCCGAACTGGCGCTTAGACACCGAATTCTAGAGCCTAGGCGCCAAACTCTCCTTTCACAAAAAATTATTTTTAAATTTAATTTTCCACCAAAATTTATAAATTCAACTTCCAATTACTCATATCAGAGTAGGCCTACAGTTTCTAACTTCCACAATATTTTTCAAAAATTTATAAAAATTAAATATTTAATCCACCAATCAAAAATAAGGTTTAAATCAAACTCACTAAATTCCATTTATAATCTTCAATATTGACTCAATACATTCCAGATAAGTATTATACTTGATTCAAGTTCCTAATACACACTCAAACACAACAAATTCTAAGCAAAAACAACACACATTGAACATGAAAGCAAATACACAAACAAACACAATCGATTCTCTAAATCGATACAACGACTCAACAAATCATATAATAACTATCTCATTACCAGAATATTCTAATCTTCATAAGGGAAATTGTGTATTCCACTTGGAAAGAACACTAACGCTCTCGGGAAATCCGTAGCCGTCTTTTCTTCAATCCACTTGTTCTTCACATACATTTCAACTTGAGCATCTTGATAAGCCACAAAATTATCAAATTGAAGTTTCATTTGCCATTCTAGATGTTCAATTTGATGAAACATCTCATGAAGGCGATCTCCAAGATTTTAAACTCCGCTTCAAACTTATCCAAACGACTAGAAATTTTCTCTAAACTTACAGCGATGAAACCATTGAAGTAGGGTTGAGGATCCTTTGAGACCTTGTCCCTAGCTTCTTCTCCATGATTTCTTCCTTTCATATTCTTCAAAAATTTCTCAAATCTCTCAAGAATGAAGTGCAAGGGACGTAATTTTGATTGCTTGATGGTAAGGGAAGAAAATAGGTTGATTTAAAGGTGAAAATCGTGTGAAAAACTAAAAATTTTCTATTTTTGCACGACCCAGTAACCGTGGCGCTTAGGCTCCGAATCTGGCTCCTAGGTGCCGGACCTATTGATACATAGTTTGATTCTGGCGCTTAGGAGCCGAATTCTGGCGCCTAGGCGCCGGAACTATGTTCAACTCCGTTTCGCCTAATCGTCAAATTTCAAAATTTCGTTCTCCAAGATAGGTAAATTATACTGGTAAGAGTAATTTAGACTCAATAACTCACATTGTAAACAATCATAATGAAGGTTAAATTGATCTCCTTTTTACTCATATTCAGAATAGAGTGATCCAATTTCTAAATCTTACATAGTTCAAAATAATTTTCATCCTAAGTCAACAAAGACTTATGAGCATCAAATTTTTCTAAAGTAATATAAAATTAATCAAGATCGAGGCATAACCTTACATTAAAACACAAAACACTCATAACAAAAGATAATTATGGGTTGCCTCCCACAAAGCTCTTGGTTTAACGTCGTCATCCCGACTTAAGTAAATCTTTAATCAGGTTGACTCAATTCATAAGCCTCTTTATAAATCTTTTTAATATATCCCAAATAAGGCTTCAATCTTAATCCATTTACTTTACAAAATTTTCCTGTTTTGGGATCTTTAATATCCACAGCTCCATAATGGTATACTTTCTCAACTATATAGGGTCCAATCCATTTAGATCTTAATTTTTCAGGAAAAAGTTTTAAACAAGACTTAAACAGTAATACTTCTTGTCCTGTTCAAAAAATTTTCCTGAAATTTTCTTATCATGCAACATCTTATTTTTCTCTTTATAAATCCTCGCATTTTCATATGATTCGTTTCTTATTTCTTCCATCTCATTTAATTGCAATAATCGCTTTTCTCCTGCTTTATTCAAATTAAAATTAAACTCCTTTATCGCCCAATAAGCTTTATGTTCAAGTTCTACAAGTAAGTGACAATGTTTACCATAAATTAACTGGTAAGGTGACATTCCGATTGGTGTCTTATAAGCTGTACTATAAGCCCATAATGCAGAATCAAGTCTATCAATCCAATCAATTCTTTTAGGATTAACAGTCTTCTCTAAAATTCTTTTAATTTCTCTGTTTGATACTTCAGCCATTCTACTTATTTGTGGGTGATAAGCAGTTGCAATTCTATGTTTGATTCCAAATTTTTGTAGTAATAATTGAATTCTTATATTCCTGAAATGACTTCCACCATCAGTGATAATTAACTTAGGCATTCCAAATCTTGAAAATATCATTTTCTTTAAAAATTTAGAAACACTTTTGGAATCACAGATTGGTAGAGCAACAGCTTAAATCCACTTTGAAACATAATCAACTACTAATAAAATATAAATTTTTCCAGATGATGGAACAAATGGTCCCATAAAGTCTAAACCTCATATATATCAAAAATTTCAACTTCCAATATTTAATTTAAAGGCATTTCATTCTTCCTAGATATATTTCCCATCCTTTGACATCGATCACATCTTTTAAAATAATGTCTCACATCTTTAAATAAGGTAGGCCAATAAAATCCAGAATTTAAAATTTTAAATGCAGTTTTATCTATGCCAAAGTGTCCTCTAAAATCAGAATCATGACATTTTTTAATAATAGCAAAAGTTTCCTCATAAGGTACACATCTTCGAATCATAGAATCTTTACCAATTTTAAATAAATGAGGTTCTTCCCAAATATAAGATTTAGCATCATATTTAAATTTCTTAATAAATTGGTTATCCAAGTCATAAGGCAAAATATTGCTAACTAAATAATTAACAATATTAGCATACCAAGGTGTTTTGCATCCTTGAATAACATATAAAGATTCATCAAGAAATTTCTCATTTATATTTTCTTCCGAAATAGTATCATTTTTAATTCTAGACAAATGATCGGCAATTTGGTTATCAGTTCTTTTTCTATCTTCTATTTGAAAATCAAATTCTTGTAGAAGTAAAACCCATCTTATAAGTCTAGGCTTAGAATCCTTCTTAGATAATAGATATTTAATAGCAAAATGATCAGTATGAACTATGCATTTAGTACCAAGAAGATAAGGTCTAAATTTATCAAAGGCATATACTATAGCTAGAAGCTCTTTCTCAATGGTAGTGTAATTTCTTTATGTTTCGGTGAGAGTTTTACTAGCATAATATACAACTTTGAAAATTTTCTCATATTTTTGTCCTAATACAGCTTCAATTGCAAAATCACTTGCATCACACATTAATTCAAAAGACTTATTCCAATTAGGTGCAACAAAGATAGGTGCAGTTATTAATTTTTCCTTTAGAATATTAAAAGCATTAATACATTCTTTATTAAATTCAAATTTTGCATTTTTTTCCAATAAATGACAAAGAGGTTTAGCAATTTTAGAAAAATCCTTTATGTATCTTCTATAAAATCCAGCATGACCTAGAAAACTTCTCACATCAGTAATAGTAGTAGGTGGTTGCAATTCAGCAATAATTTTCACTTTTGCTTGATCTACTTC
Organism: Papilionanthe hookeriana x Papilionanthe teres; assembly: GCA_022702705.1. Classification (NCBI taxonomy): domain Eukaryota; kingdom Viridiplantae; phylum Streptophyta; class Magnoliopsida; order Asparagales; family Orchidaceae; genus Papilionanthe; species Papilionanthe hookeriana x Papilionanthe teres. The sequence continues at coordinate 41,434,334 of CM040429.1, read as the reverse complement.
CATCCCTTTTTGTGACACTTTGTGACCAAGTACAATGCCTTCTGTGACCATGAATTGACATTTTTCCCAGTTAAGAACTAAATTTGTTTCTTCACATCTTTTTAGAACTTTGGCTATGTTTTCCAAACAAGATTAAAAAGAATTTCCAAAAACTGAAAAATCGTCCATGAATATTTCAATTCCTTTGTCAATCAAATCATAAAATATTGACATCATACATCTTTGAAAAGTTGCAGGTGCATTACATAAACCAAAAGGCATTCTTCTAAAAGCAAATGTTCCATAAGAACTTGTAAATGTTGTCTTTTCTTGGTCCTCAGGATTAATAAGTAATTGATGATAACCAGAATATCCATCCAGAAAATAGAAATATGGGTGTCCAGCTAATTTATCGTGCATTTGATCCAATAAAGGTAAAGGAAAATGATCCTTTCTAGTGGCTTTATTTAATTTCCTATAGTCAATACAAATTTGCTATCCAGTAACTTGTCTTGTAGGAATTAGTTCATTTTTATCATTTACAATGACGATTACACCTCCTTTCTTCGAAACACAATGAATAGGACTTACCCATTGACTATCCGAAATAGGATAAATAATACCAGCATCTAACCACTTAATAATTTCATTTTAACAACCTCTTTCATGATAGGATTTAATCTTCTTTGCGATTCTATAGTAGGTTTAAAATTTTCTTCCATTAAGATTCTATGCATGCAAATGGAAGGGCTTATTCCTCTTATATCGGCAATAGTCCAACCAAAAGCTTTCTTATAATTCTTTAACACACCTAGTAGTTTTTCTTCTTGATCTCTACTCGGATCGAAGAAATAATAACAGTAAAGTTAACGAATTTCCAAGAAACGCATATTTTAAATGTGAAGGTAACATTTTTAATTCCAGTTCAGGGGCTCTTTTAATTGATGGTAAAAGTATATCATTTTGAGTTATGTCTAAAGTTTCCCAATTATCTTTAATAAAATGAGTCTCTTATTCTTCCACTACTTCATTTTCACCAGTTAAAAATTCAAAATTTTCTTCAGAAATGACTTTACTTTTTTCTTGATAATGTTTTTCAATTAAATAATCAATGATATCCATTCGATAACATTTCTCTTTATCAGGGTACTTCATTGATTTAAGAACATTGAATTTAATTTCTTGATCATTAACTCTCATGGTTAGTTCTCCCTTTTGCACATCAATCATAGCTCGTCCAGGTAGCTAGAAAAGGTCTCCCTAAAATAATAGGTATCTCTTTATCTTCTTCCATATCAAGTACTATGAAATCTACGGGGAAGATAAATTTATCCACTTTAACAAGGACATCCTCTATAACTCCTTTAGGATAAGTGATAGATCTATCAGCTAACTGAAGGGTTACAGTGGTGGTAGTAATATCTCCTAAATCCAATCTTCAAAAGATAGAAAATGGCATGAGATTAATACTTACTCCGAAATCACATAAAGCTTTTCCACAAATTTTTTCTCCAATAGCACAGGGTATAGTGAAACTTCTAGGATCCTTAAGCTTTTCAGGTAATTTCTTTTGAATTATTGCACCGCATTCTTCACTCAATGCAACAGTTTCAAAAGATTCAAATTTTCATTTTTTGTTTAAAATATCCTTCATAAATTTTGCGTAAGTTGGCATTTGTTCCAAAGCTTCAGCAAAAGGTATGTTAATAGTAAGTTTCTTAAAGATTTCAAAGAACTTAGAAAATTGATGATCTAATTTCTGTTGTTTAAGTCGTTGAGGAAAAGGTGGTGGTGGTTTTTCAACTTCCACTTTAATAGGTATAACAGTCTGATCTTGACTAGGAGAGAGAGTTTCTTTAGGTTTTTCAATCTCTTCAACCTCAATCTCTTTTTCAATTTCATTCTACATTCTTTCTTTTAATTCCTTTCCACTTCTAGGTTGCACAGCTCTAACTTGTTCATGTTCTTTTCCAGTTTCCTTTGGATTAATTTCAACGTTACTAGGAAGTGTTCCTACACGTCTGTTATTAATCAAAGTAGCAATTTGCCCCATTTGATTTTCAATATTACAAATAGCAGTATTTTGATTTTGTAATTGATTATTCATTTGCATAATTAATTCTTCTATTGATAACTTTTTCTGTTGATTATGGAAGGAGGTTTATAATTTGGATTAACTTGATTATTCCAACTTCCAGTGGGATGAGATTGATTATTACCCCATTGTTGTTGTGAATTATTCCAGTTAAAATTAGGATGATTTTTCCACCCATAATTATAATAATTTGAATAAGGATTATTTTTACTTGCAATAGCTTGTAAAGTTTCAATAGTTTGAGAATCTTCAATATTAGCAGAGTTATTATGTGAAATATTAATAAAAAAAATTATATAATTTCTTAGACATTGCTACTACTTGTGAAGCTAAGATAGAAAAGGCTTCATTATTGTGAATACTTGCCATCTTTTTAGGATTAATCCTTTTGGAAGGCCATTGAAAATTGTTATTAGCCATTTCTTCAATTAAAGTGTAAGCTTCTTCAAATGATTTAGACATTAAAGAACCTCCAAGCAACAGCATCAATAATTGATTTTAAAGATCCAAGTAATCCATTATAAAATGTTTGAATAATTAACCAATCAGGTAAAGCATGATAAGGACATTTTCTTAATAGTTCTTTAAATCTTTCCCAAGTTTCATATATTGTCTCCCCATCAAATTGACTAAACGAAGTAATATCATTTCTTAATTTAGCAATTTTAGAAGGAGGAAAATATTTAGCAAGGAATTTTTGTGCCATTTCAGCCCATGTTTTAATAGAACCAGTCGCTAATGAGTTTAACCACATCTTCTCTTTATCTCTTAAAGAAAAAGGAAAGAGTCTAAGTCTAATAGCATCATCAGAAATATTGTTATATTTAAAGGTAGCACAAAGTTCTAAAAAACTAACAAGGTGTAAATTTGGATCCTCATTTGGTGTTCCACCAAATTGATTATTTTGCACCATTTAAATAATAGACGGTTTGAGTTCAAAAGAATTAGCATCTACAGTGTGTATTTGATTACTACTATGAAGTTCATCAACTGTAAGGTTAGCATAATCCCTTAATGGTTTATAAATATTTTGATCATTAAGTTCAACTGGATTTTGTAAAGTAGCCATTTCTTGAAATTTTTGATTTTGTTTTCCCTTTTTAATTTTTCTAATTGTTCTTTCTAATTCAGAATATAAAGGTATTAATCTTTCAGAACCAAATCTTCGCATAAAATAAGGAATAAAATTTATATATATATATGTATCTTTTTTAAATATTTTTTATATTTTTTTTATATTATTGGAAATATAATATTTAAAAAAAAATTATAACTATTCTATTTCTTCCCCAGCAATGGCGCCAAAAACTTGACCTGATTATTGTACATCCAAATACAAGAATTTGTTACCACTACTAGAAAATTTAATTTCTAGCAAAGGCGAGAAACACTTGACCTGGAATAACTTGCTATATAGATGTGTAACAAATAAAACTTTTTAAATATATGTTAATATAGCAAAATATAATTTTAAAAAGAAAATATTTTATATATTGTTTGGGTACTACGCAAGTATACGTATCGTTTCAAGTAATATAGGGCTTTGAAACAAAGACCCCAGTATCGATCCCACAGGGAAAAATTATAGTAAAAAATTTCTAAATATTGTATTTCAAAAATGTCTTTATATTTTAATCTAGCTATAAACTAATATTAATTTACTAGATGCAAATAAAGAAAACAATAATAAGACAATGATTTTATAAAAACTATAAAAATAAACAACTTTCTTCCCTTCAATTAATCAAAGATTTTTAAGATAATTTAATATTCGTTAGAGAATTTGATTTATGGTATTGTGCCAAATAGAAGCATTCCTATTTTTTACCCTTTGATCCAGGCACAAAGAACATTGGCTAATTTACAGATCAGGTCCGGATGTATTGTTAGTAGAATGGGTTAATCTAGACTCTCACTACTAGATGTCCAAGGGTGGCTATGGTTGGCCCTACTAGTGACCCTTTCCTAAACTATAAATCAAATTATAAGAATTTAGTCTGTCACTCTAAAAAATTATCAATTCTACGCCCTTTAAATCTTATCTTCCTATTTATTTGCACTTCACCTTGAATAACCCGCACATGGCCTTCGACTACCCAAGGATTCATGTGACACTTACAAGTTAAGAGTTTTTCTCCTTCTAGGTCTCAAAACTCTTCAACAGGTTTTAACAATTTAAATGTCCAATTTAAAAAGTAAAGTAAAATCAGGTATTAATGTCATCACAATATTTTGAAAACATATTGAATTTCAATTCTCCATCAAATCTTTTATTATCTTATTTATCTCTTCATAATTGAAGGAAGAAAGTAAACGAACTACTCAGAACACATTGAATATAAAAAGCAAAACATAATAAATAAACTTTAAATCAAATATAAAATACTTATCTCAAATATTCCTTCTACAGATCTTCTGATTCCTACTGACTCCACAGTGTAATGAACTCCAGATGCAACAACTTGAAAATAAAAACACTAAACTTAACAAAAGTGACCCTAAATTTCTCTCTCTATTTCTCTCTCTAAGGATGAGAGATCTTAAAGTGGATAAGAGAAAGGGGTTACAATGGGGGGCACATTTTTCTGAAGAAATGGACTCTTATTTATAGGCTTCAAGGGTTGCCTTAAGGCACCTCTTCAACACATGTCCACATTCAATGAATCTTCTAGAAGGTTTAATGTCAACACGCGTCCAGTTCTTTGCACCTCTTCAATTTGGCTCGCACCTCTTCACGATTAAAACTGTTTTAGAGTGTCCAAATGCAATGTATCACATGTCCTATTATCAAGGAACAACTACCAGTCTTCTAGAATGTCCAATAACCGCTCACTCCGTCAAAATAACTGTTCAAACATTGTCAAAAACTTGACAATTTCTGTATCGAGTCTGGCACTTAGGCGCCAGGCCATATTTTTTTTTACTTTTTGTATTTTGCTCCATCTTTTCTCATTTTTGCTCCTTTTTGCTCCTTTTTCCTTTTTGGACTTTTTTACATCACCTACATCCAAAAACACAAAAAAATACCTTTCATTAAAGAATAATATCCTTAGAAATTGGTAAGAATTAAGACATAAAGAAGTAGGAATTTTTTTATAGATCAGAAAGCATGTAGTTTCTAAGCTTCTGTGTAGTGAAAATCAAGGCTAGAAAATGTTTCTCAATCGGAGCATACTTTAATTACACTAGTATTAGACATCTGCTCAAGTAATAGAGTGTGTTTTCTTTACCCTCATCATTGACATATGCTAGAAGAGCTCTGAGGGAGTTGTTTATGGCCGTGATATAAAGTATCAACGACCGACAAGGGATAGGGGCTGCCATAATAGGAGATGTTGTCATACATTTCTTAATATCTTTAAAGGCCCACTGGCATTTCTCATCCCACATAAACTTGGCCTCCTTTTTTATTAATGCTCAAATTGGCTGACACCTTCCTGACTGATTAGATATAAAGTGTCTTAGGTATGCCAATTTCGTTTAAAAAGATCGTATTTATTTCAAGTTTTTTAGAGGTGGCATTTAATAGATAGCTCTAATCTTCTCTTGGTCGATTACGATTCCCCGATGAATGAAAAACATTCTAGAAAATTACCAGAGGTCACGCTGAAGGCACATTTTAAGGGATTCATCTTGAGATTATATCATTTCAATCGTTCAAAAATTATCCTCAAATCATACAAATGATCATGCCTTACTCTACTCTTGATGACCAAATAATCCACATAACACTCAACTTGTTTGTGGATGAGGTCATCAAACATCCTGGTCATAGCTCGTTGGTAGGTTGCTCCCGAGTTATTCAAGCCAAACAGCATCACTATGTAGCAATAGATTCCAAGTGAATTTATGAAATCAAAAAGCGTTGCATCTTCTCGAGCCATCTTGATCTCATTATAATCATATGATCCATCCATAATGAAGAAAACCTCTTGTGATGACGCGATGTCCACCATTAATTTGAGTATTGGTAATGGAAAGTCATCCTTTGTACATGCTTTATTTAAATCCCTAAAGTGACACACACTCATATTTTTTTCATTTTTCATCTTTACTAGCACGATGTTCATTAACCATGTAGGGCATTGCTCTTGTCTCACAAAGATAGCGTCTATTAGTTTTTATACCCCGGTGGTGACCTGTTCTATTTTTAGGCACATTCTTTGGGGAGCTTGTTTTACTAGGGTTATACTTTGATCCACTCTAAGCCTGTGGACTGCAACTTATATAGATAATCCTGATATTTTGACATAGCTCCAAGTGAACCAATCCTTGAATTATGATAGTTATTTAATAAAATTCATAGAATCTTCATCACTGAGTAGAGAACATACAAAGGTAAGTCAGAGCTGCTCCTAAATCCTATGGTTGATTTCCTTTAATTCATCCACTGATGTTTTGATTTCCTCCTCAAACTTTGGTGGAGCGTTGTCTATCGAAAAATCTTCAGAATCATCTTCAACATCGATGCAATCCTCTTTCACCATGCTAGTATCAACCATGCAAAATTTTTAATCATGGACTGGTCCTACATACCAAATCCAAAACCTTCCTTTGAATTCAGAGTTCAAGCTTTAAAATTTCATAATTTCTCAGAGTTGCATCTTTTCCTTCGTCATTTGCTTTGGCATACAACCTTGTTGAATTAGCTTTTAAACTCAAGAAGACTGGTAGCCAACTGGTAATTCCATTAATTCATTAGAAACATCCTCTCCTATGTTTACATGAGTTTCAAAACTAGAAGGAGGAGAGGCATGGTAAAACTTAGATTAGTTTCAAACCAACACTCCAGACTTCCTTGACCTCCGTACTCTTTAACTTATGGGGGTGGATCGGAGTTAAGGCCATAGCTTGCATGTAGTAACTGATCCAATCGTACATTTACTCGTACTCACTTTTCTTCGTGTCATCTAAGGAGATCTCAAACAAGGGCTTCTTCTGATTTACTAGCATCATATCTTTATCGAATTTATCCTCCTTAGAGCTTCCTTCCACATCAATGTTGACAGCTAAAGTTTTCCATTCAAAAATCTTATTAGTTCTGCCTCGCTCGCATCCCCGGCCTTGAACTCGGATGTGTGGACTAAAAGTCCTTCTACCGACTCTTTACAAAGGAGCAATGAGAGAGCATTGAACTGGAGCTGAACGGTCCCACTCTTTTAATCTCTTTGAATCTTTAATTTTATTTGAAACGACATCTCTAGAAAGGATGGTTCTCTTTGGGGAAGCGTAGTAATTTAGTAAGGCTAAATGAACTTGAAATGGTTCAAGAGATTTGAATGTTTTTTAGGGTTACTCCCTGAGGAATTTTGGAAGATTTTGGATATTTTTATAGGACATCTGAGCTTAGTATAATTTGTTAAGCAAAATCATCCTAAAATTGTAAGGACCCACCAAGTTATAATTAGAGACCTCTTAAGTTAAAGCATGTTAATGAGAAACATCCCGTCATAACCTATAGAAATAACCAATGCTCAGAGGTATGGCCTTAAATATAGTCTCAAACCCTCATAGCAACTGGGGATGTTTAAAGTGGTCATATACAGATCATCAAGTCTGGTGTAATTGGAAGTATTTGTGGCAAGAGCGATGATGAGAAAAGCATCTAGGTATGCGGGAACTATTGCACATCGTAATCTGAGGACTATGGGAGGGTCAAGGATTGGCATTGTTGTTCTCTAACATTTAGTAAAGAGTTTCCTTCACTCTCATAGGCAATTAGCGGTCCTGAGTCAGACAATGTGACTAACTCATGAACTGTCTAATTTACAAAAATGCTTAAAATAAAATAAGACCTTCTTTTGGATGAAAATCATATTTCACATGCTAAAATGAAAAGTTTAAAACTGTTTTATACCTGTAAAGTCAAGAATTTTTTGAATGTCACATTTGCGCCAATTCATCTATGTGTCATTGATCCCCGATTACAATATACAAGAGTTTAATGCTTTAATTTTCTTGTTTAAATTTCTTTTTTTCCAAAAACTTGACTCTAAAGCAAATTAAGATTTCACATATGTCTTTAAATAGTAGGAATTTTATGCAAGTATACGTATCGTTATTAAATAATATAAAGCTTTCAGATTATACCCCGAATATCGATCCAACAGAGATCGCGGTAAATCACAGCAGCTTTCAAGAGAAGTTCTAGTCTACAATAACACGCCCTAGCTTAGAAGGTCGATAAAGGTTTGGTTCTAATTAAATCCTATAATTATCACTACAATACTACTTCTACTCCTAAACTAAAATAATTAGTGAAAATCATAAAGTGGGGTTTATATATACTAAAAGTACTCTTCCTCAAGCAATGAAATTAGTGACATGTGTAAAAGTAAAACAAGTAGCGAGAGAGATTGTGACAAATAGAAGCAATTATATTTGTTACTCTTACGTGGTTCTATAAAGAACATAAGTTAATGTGATGCTTTGAAATCTTGAATATGGGTTTTGAAGGGAAGATACTAGCTCTACCACTAGAGTTCCTTCTACTCCCTTCACCTGAGGGCTAACATCTCATATCAAAACTTAAAACATCGAACCAAATTGGGGGCTTTAGTCTGTCACTCTAAAGTCCTCTAATTTTACATTCATTAAAGTATATCTCCCTATTTATTTGCACTCAATTATATGGACTACATTCTCACCCATACAATCTCATGTGATTCTTACCAATAGTTGACTCAGACAATACCGCATTGGCTCTTACATGTTCTCACAACAGATTTTAACATGCAAGTTCATCAAGTTTACATGTAAATGAATAATAAAGTAAAATCGCACAATATATTCTTACTCTACTCAATTTTACATTCTACACATGCATACTAATTCATTGTAAGAGAGAAGAGTAAAGAAAACTACTCACTACACATGGAGAAACAACAAAAACTTTTCATTGAACAAGACTTTGATACCGCACAAACATATTACTAGATTCAAATCAAAATAAATTAAAAATACTTATATTTAATGGAAATTAAACTCTCCTTTTATAGAAAAAGTAATCTCCTTACAATGCTCTCTAAGAACAAAGTGAAAAGAAAAGAAGAAATCTCTCACACTCTCTTTTTCTCTCTCACCTTGTCGCCCCACTTGGGGCTCACGCCCAAGTGATCTTCTTCTTCTTCAAGCCTTCTATTCCTTCTCTAATTGTTCCTCTCCCTTCTCTAAATCTTTTTCTTCAAGATTTTCCAAATCCTAGTTAAAATTTCCAAAGAGATGCTTAAGTGTCTCTTCAAAAAGAGTCTAGATTCAATGAATCTTCCAAAGGAAGCCTCTCTTCAATAATAACTCCTAACCAAAAGGCATACCTCTTCACTCCAAGATATACATCTTTTCACTTCAAGAGACACATATCTTCATTTATAACTTTAATAAACACCTTCTAACTGCCCCAAATACTTATACAAAGTCCATTTTATCATTTTCAATGGATTCCCCAAGAGACACATTTTGCAACACTTCAAAAACATCCAAATCCGACATTTCTTCTAGAAGTTTTGGAAAAAAACTGTCACCAATCATTTTCTGGCAGCTTAGCACCAGTTTTTCACTGCTTAGGCATCATTTTCTATCATGACTGGAGGTTAAGTGCTAGTTTGGCGCTTAGGCGCCATCCTGCATGCAACTCCACTATTTCGCTCTGTTTGGCTCTGTTTCAGCTCTGTTTTGCCTCATTTCAGTTGTGTTTTGCTCCTAACGGATATAACTACAATATAGATATACAAGAAAAGTGTAATTTCATTCAAATATATGTGATTAATGTAAATATTAAGCATAGAAAGACATATCAAAATGTGTCAGGTCATAATTTTCTTCCTTACTGGTTTCGGTTCTAAATTACACTTTTTTTACTTCATTTTTGTTCCTTTTGCACCAATAACTCTAAATTCTTCAATTTTATGTGCCTACAACAAAAAAAATAAGAAAAAATATCTTTAAAGTGCAATATCAATATAAAATTTGGCATAAAAATTAATCCATTTTAAGGTAGATCAAAATCCCCCAAACTTAAACATTACTTGTCCTCAAGTAATACTACACCTTTTAAAATAATTTATGTAGATTTGAGTTAATGGGTCATCCTTTAGAGTTGCTAAAATTGTTTTTCTAAAAATGTGATAGTTCAACTTAGAAGAACTTCTATTGAATTAGACTAGCCTAGGGTCTAAAATATTTATCATCAAATTAGGGAATTTGTTTTCCTATCTAATTCAGAAAATTATGCAGATTTTTCAAACTTCGGATCCTATGAACTTTAATTTATAGACTTAAGAACTCTCTTAAAAATAATTTAACTAATATAAGTATAAAAAGAAAGCTTAGGATTGTACTAAGTTCCTTACTCTAGAAATACTCAAGTGAAATCAATTTTTTGTTAGGACGTCTCCTCAAGCTTCTCCTACAATTTTTTTTTCTTTTTCAAGATCTTTTTGATCCTTTTTTTTATTTTTTGCTCTCTTTATATATATATATATATATATATATATATATATGAGGATTACTATATCTGGAGAAGTCTTTAAATAATTTTGAATTCCACTATCCTCCTCTAAAGTTAAAACTTATTACTTTCCTTTACTTGAAGAGATGTATAGCTTTTTATATACTTTTCAAAAGAGCCTTGAATGTTTGAAAGTAAAAATTTTATGAATTCTTAATTTTACAAAAATACATTTCTTCCCACTAAAGATAGTTATTCATTTTCTCATATTCTCCACTAAATGTCCTTAACTTAGGTTCATTCTTTTCACTAAATAATATCAACTACGTTTCTTTACTCCATTTATATACTTAAAATTCTAACATTCTTAAGATGACTCCACATAACCAAAATTATTAGAAATAAAATAAAAATTTATTTGTAGTAGTTTTGAAAACAAGTAAGGCTTAAATTTGAAACATTTTTCTCCCCCCCCAAACGTATGCTCAAACATGTTTAATAATGAAGTACAAAAATATGCGGCAGGGAAATATCACTTTTACAATTTACTACACATCCTACAAAAATATCAACAAATAGCACTTGGGAGAATATTGCAGTAGAAAGTAAATCTAGCCTAAAAATGCTTGATATAACACTATTAAAAAAATTTAAATTGTAGAATAGGTAAAAACTGATGACTAAACAGAAACACATTTTAAACTTTATAAAGGAATTGCTGGTTGCTAAAAGTTTAAAATATTAAGATAAGTTTTTTTGTCTCCAATGACTCATTCAACTTAACTCACAAATATAGACACACAAACTCCAACAGATAGACTCACAGATTTCATAAACAAATAACAATTGAGGTTAATTTGATCTCCCTTCTACTCACATTTCCCCTCCTTACTTTCAATTTCTAACGGAAGAAACTACACTAATAACATGGGTGTATTATAAAATTTTTTATATGTTTATCACCCTTGGACCAGAACTCCCCTATTATAAAAACTCATGTGTTTCCAATTTCAGGTTTACTCTAAGTCTATGGTATACATAATCTGGTAAATAAAAGTAGTGCAGTTCATCCAGATGTTGTTCACTAAGTAAGTTCATAACCTTACTTAAGAAAGACAAAGTCAGATAAGGGAAGTAATAGAGTTGACATGGAGTGGTCGGAGTCCAAATTCTACATGCTTCATGGTAATGCTCAGCTCCGGTTGAGAACTAAGTTGTAACAGACTTGTCAGCCTGCTACTACCAGAAGTCATATAAAACTTTAGTCAAAACCAAGGCATAACCTCACAATATTAACACAAACCACTCTTACACATCAAACAAGGATCAAAGTCCAAATTCTCACTATTATCCAATCCAACATAATAACAATCACACTTAACAGAGAACAAAGCTAACCATGGGTTGACTCCCATGAAGTGCTTGGTCTAACATCGACGACCCGATGTATCCAATGTTTACTTTGGTTGCCCCAGCATCAAAATCTCATTCATTTTGTCAGTATACCATGGAATATGTCATTCAGTGATCTTGTATAACTCTTTCATAAGAGATCTTTTACTAATTTCATCATTCAATTCAGGTTATTCTTGTGATTGAGTCGAATCCGAAGATATAAAGACTATTGGTGAAGATGAATTCCCTAAATAGGTAGGCTATAAAATTTTATGGTACATTCATCTTAAGTTCATGAGATTTTTCTACAGATGGAATTAAAAGTTTATTATATTTGGTAACATCTGTCATTTCATACTTATGCTGAACATACATATAATGTTCTTTAAATAATGTTTTCAACTCATCATGAAAGTCCATTTCGATCTCATTTGTTAACTTACTCTCAAAACTCTCTTGGAAATGGTCTTTACTTAGATAATCAATTTCATCAACCCAAAAACAGTCATCATCTTTTCTCTCAATTGGATATTTTATAGTTTTTAATACATCAAAAGTTACTTCCTGGTCATTATTATTCATAGTCAACTCTCCTTCTTCACATCTATCATAGCTTGTCCTGTAACAAGGAAAGGTCTCCCCAAAATAATTGGATTATCTTTATCGTCCTCCATATATAATACAATGAAGTCTAAAGGAAAGATAAATTTATCTACTTTAACAAGCACATCTTCTATAACCTCTTTTGGATAAATGATAGATCGATCAGCTAACTATAGGGTTAGAGTTGGGGGAGAAATATCAGCTAAACCTAACCTTTTAAATATAGATAGAGGCGTCACTTTAATGCTCACACCTAAATCCCATAAAGCTTTTCCACATAATTTTTCTCCAATTGTATAAGGAATTGTAAAGCTACAAGGATCTTTCAATTTCTGATGAAGTTTTTTCTGAAATATAGCGCTTTACTCCTCACTTAGTGCAACAGTCTCATAGTCCCCAAGTTTCCTTTTCTTATTTAATATCTCCTTCATAAACATTGCATAACTTGGCATCCGTTCCAAAGCTTCAGTGAAAGGAATATTTATCGTTAACTTCTTAAGTACTTTCAGGAATTTTGAAAATTGTTTATCCAACTGAGGTTTTCTATGTCTTTGAGAAAATGGAGGTGGTGGTCTTTCTAAATTGATTTTTGTTAAAGATATTAATTTTTTTAGATCCTTAGAATCATGTCCTTTAGGTCTTTTATTTTCTTTTGTTTCTCTCACAACTTCTTTCGCTTTTCTAACCACATCCTCTCCCTCTCTCCTACACTTCTTAATTGGAAAACTTCTACTTATTCATTAGTGTTCTCTTTAGGATTGATCTCAATGTTGCTAGGAAGTGTTCCTTAGGGTCTATTTCTGAGCGAGTTAGCAATTTGTCCCAGTTGATTCTCTATGTTTATAATCGTAGCATTTTGACTTTGCAACTGGTTCCTCATTTGCAATACCACTTCTTTTATAAACAACTTCTTATCCTCAAATTGTTGATCATTGTTAGAGTACTGTAGATATGAAGGTTTGTAGTTTGTGTTCACCTGATTATTCCAACTTCCATTAGAATTTGCAAGATTATTTTCCCATTCTTAGTTTCCACCCCCAATAGTATGATTCCAGTTAAAATTAGGATGGTTCTTCCAACCTGGGTTGTAAAAGTTAGAATACAGGTTTTTTATGGTATTTAAAGTCTCCTATGATAAGTTGGAATAAATCATATGCTCTAATGAACTTTCCTCACTTACTGGAGTAAATTGAGGCTGGTTCATTCCAAATTGGTCCAACTTCCTTGATATTGCAGTAATTGCAAGAATTAAAATCTCATCTGTGTCATGAACACTGGCTACCTTTTTAGAATTTACCCTTGCAGAGTTCATTCAAATTCATTTGTACCCATTCTTTCAATTAAAGCATACACTTCATCAAATGGTTTTAAAATTAACGATCCACTAGCAATAGCGTCAATTATATACCTAAGGGATCCTACTAACCCATTGTAAAAAGTTTGAATGATTAAGCAGTTGGACAAAGCATGATGTGGACACTTTCTTAGGAGTTCCTTAAACCTTTCCCAGGCTTCGTATATTAATTCCCCTTCATACTGACAAAATGAGATATTATTCCTTTAAGGTGGAAAATAATTAGCTGTAAATTTTTGAGTTTACTCCTCCCAATTTTTAATAGAGCTAGGTGCTAATGGGTATAACCACATTTAAGCCTTATCCCTTAGTGAGAAAGGAAAAAGCTTTAGTCTAACAACATCGTTTGACATGTTGTTATAACGAAATGTAGCACAAAGTTCTAGAAAACATGATAAGTGTAAGTAGGGATCCTCCGAAGGAGTTCCCCCAATCTAGTTATTCTGCAGCAGTTGGATAATCTCTTGATTAAGGTCAAACAAGTCAGCTTATACGACAGGGATTTGTATACTTGAGTGAATTTCACCTATTGTATGATTTACATGATCTCTCAATGATTTATGATGATTTTCCAAGTTATTATTTTAAATGTTTTCCATTTCCATTTTTAGTTTTTAAGTTATATTTATTTTTTGATTTTTTTCTTTTTTTCTAACTCAGGATCATAAGGCACAAGTCTTGTAGATCCTTTAGTTCTCATACATAGCACAACATACAATACCTTAACAATTAAAAAATATATATTTTCTACACAAGAAAACATTTTCACAAACACCTTGTTGTTTTTACACAAACAGTTTCTTCACATTACTTTTTAATACAAAAATAACTTTTCACACAAAACAGTTTTTACTACACTACAATTTTCAAAGCCTAAGACTAAATACTTCAACTAAAATCCTCCTAAAAGTCAAGATCAACCGTTGTGATCTCCAAAAACGACACTAAAAACTTGATCCCAGATTACAATATATAAGAGTTTAATCCTTTAATTTTCTTGTTTAAATTTCTTCCTTTCCAATGGTGCCAAAAACTTGACTCCAAAGAAAAGTAAGATTTCAATTATGTCTTTAAATAGTAGGGATTTTACACAAGTATACATATCATTATTAAGTAATATAGAGCTTTCTGATTAAGCCCCAAATATTGATCCCACGGAGATAACGGTAAATCACAGTGACATTCAAGAGAAGTTCAAGTCTACAATAACACGCCCTAGCTTCAAAGGTCGATAAAGGTTTGGTTTTAATAAAATTCTACAATTATCACTAAAATACTACTTCTACTCCTAAACTAAAATACATAGTGAAAATCAGAAAGTGGGGTTTATATATAATAACAATATTCTTCCTCATGCAATGAAATTAGTGACATTTGTAAAAGTAAAACAAGTAGTGAGAGAGATTGTGACAAATAGGAGCAATTATATTCTTTACTCTTACTTGGTTCTATAAAGAACATAGGGTAATCTGATGCTTTGAAATCTTGAAGATGGGTTAGGCAGGGAAGATACTAGCTCTCATTCTAGAGTTCCCTCTACTCCCTCCACCTGGGGACTAACATCTCATATCAAAACTTAAAACATCAAACCAAATTTGGGGCTTTTGCTTGTCACTCTAAAGTCCTCTAAACCCATTAAAGTATATCTCCCTATTTATTTGCACTCTATTATATGGACTACATTCTCACCCATATAATCTCATGTGATTCTTACCAATAGTTGATTGAGACAATACCGCATTGGTTCTTACATGTTCTCACATGTTCTCACAACAGATTTTAACATGCAAGTCGATCAAGTTCACATGTAAATGAAGAACAAAGTAAAATCATTACAATATATTCTTACTCTACTCATTTCTATATCCTACACATGCATACTAATTCATTGTAAGAGAGAAGAGTAAAGAAAACTACTCATTACACATGAAGAAACAACAAGAACTTTTCGTTGAACAAGACTTTGAAACCACACAAATAAAGTACCAGATTCAAATCAAATACAATGAAAATACTTATCTTTGATGGAAATAAAACTCTCCTTGTATATCAAAAGCAATCTCATTAAAATCCTCTCCAAGAACAAAGTGAAAAGAAAAGAAGAAATCTCTCACTCTCTCACTTTCTCTCTCACTTTGTCACTCCACTTGGGGCTCATGCCAAAGTGATCTTCTTCTTCTCCAACCCTTCTTTTCCCCCTCTAATAGTTCCTCTCCCTTGTCTAAATCTTTTTCTTCAACATTTCCAAATCCTAATTATAATTTTCCAAGAAATGCTTAAGTGTCTCTTTAAAAAGAGTCCACATTCAATTAATCTTCCAAAGGGTGCCTCTCTTCAATAATAATTCCTTCAAACTAAAAGACACACCCCTTCACTCCAAGATATACATCTTTTCACTTCAAGAGAAATATCTCTTCATTTATAACTTCAATAACCAACTTATAACCTTCCCAAATGCTTACCCAAATTCTATTTTATCATTTCCAATGTATTTTTCCCCAAGAGACACACTCCACAACAATTCCAAAATCATCCAAATTTGATGTTTATTCTAGAAGTTATGGAAAAACCTTCACCAACTGTTTTCTGGCGACTAAGGACTAGTTTTTCGGAACTTAGGTGTCATTTGTAGTCATAACTGGCGGTTAAGCGCCAATTTTGGTACTTAGGCGCCATCCTGCGTGCAACTCCACTATTTCGCTCCGTTTGGCTTCATTTCAGCTTCGCTTTGCCTCATTTCAGTTGTGTGTTTCTCCTAACAGATATACCTACAATATAGATATACAAATAAAGTGTAAGTTCATTCAAATATATGTGATTAATGTAAAAGAGAGTAAGCATAGGAAAACATATCAAAATGTGTCAGGTCAAAATTTTCTTCCTTGCTCTTTTTGGTTCCAAATTACACTTTTTTACTTAATTTTTGTTCCTTTTGCTCCAATAACTCCAAATTCTTCAATATGATGCACCTACAACCAAAAACACAAGAAAACATAACATTAAAGTGCAATAACGTTACAAAATTTAGCATAAAAAGTAATACATTTTTATGTGGATCAGTGACATAGGTCGGGCTTAGGATTACCCTTCTCTGATTGCCTTTTTGGTGACCTTTACCCTATGATGGGTCTCTCATACATGATCGCTATAGTTGCCTATGAATGGTCCCTCAAGAATTTTCTGGGCTTTAGGCCTGATTCTGAGCTCCCCCTTAACCAAAAATTCTTTTACATGGCTCTGAACTTCTGTATGTGCCACCTAAATCATTATTGGAATCTTGTGTTTCCTTATGTTTAGTTTCAATTTTTGTACAAATGCATGATATATTTATAACACTAACCCTTCAGCAGTAGCATCAGAGGTGACATGTAAGCATTGTTACTTTTATTTTAATGTACTTTATGACATGTTTTATTTTAATATACCTGCAAAGGGCCTTAGGGTA
Organism: Papilionanthe hookeriana x Papilionanthe teres; assembly: GCA_022702705.1. NCBI lineage: Eukaryota > Viridiplantae > Streptophyta > Magnoliopsida > Asparagales > Orchidaceae > Papilionanthe > Papilionanthe hookeriana x Papilionanthe teres. The sequence goes on along the minus strand of CM040429.1, from coordinate 41,417,017 downwards.
TGGAATAGTAGACCACCTATTTTGGAGGAAAACTGCACCAGGCCCTATGACCCAACAATAATCATAAACCAAAACCCTAAACTACCACGAAGAGGTAGCTTAAAGCCAGTTGTCTGGGAAGCAAGATGAAGCTGCAAGTAGATGGTAGTTGGCTTTAGATAATAATCAAGATTCAAAGCGGATCTACCTTAGATAAACTTTCCTATAACTTAAATAACATAAGCCCTTTGAACATCAAGGTCATTTATCTAGTACGCATACTCTCTTTTTTGCTTTAGCTTTTGCACAGTTGGGTTGATCAATTTAAGTCATAAATCTTTAGTATTCTGAGGTTGTTCGTCCTATATTATGCAAATCCTCTTATATTCTAAGGTTATTTGCATGATCGGGTATTATGAAAGCATAAGCCCTAAATTTTAAATAAAATGGTAGGAGTAAACATTAAATTACTTCACTCACAATATATAAAGCCAAACAAATATGATAGCTTGGGAAGTCACCGAAGCTGTCCTTGAGATTCGTGGCATCCCCTACTTCTTGCATCTTTTAGTCTCCAAAAATAACTATTCCCACTTTGTCCATTCCCACATGGCTTCCTTGCAAAAAATCATGGAAACTAAACTTTTAATTCTTGAAACCCCTGATCATTATCGATAGTTTTCCTAGGTGACTTTGGTCATTTAAGATGTAATTAACTATAGAGGCTTGCCCTTATTGGCAATTAGGAACTTAGGTAATTGAAACCTTATCTAATCTTTATATTAGATAGGGGAAATTGTTGGTCATATAAAAGGTTCACAGATGAAACAAATATCATGATTTATGTAGTTCATATAATGCTATCTCTTGAGATGGTGTATTACTTGTGATGATGTGCTCGATTATTTAAACTATTAAATGTATGATATATATTTAGTCTCATTCTTCAAAATCTAAAATACTATTTTAAAATTAAAAAATTGTATAAATTAAATTAATTTAAAGGCGACCAATAGGATTCTCGAAAATCGATCGACATCTTCCAAAATCATATTAATCATTTTTAACAGGAATTTGAGCACAACTAGTGCATCCATAAGATGAACTATAATCCCTCCTTTCTAGTAAGGAATTAATTTTAAAAAAGAGAACAAACATCAATCCCTTCAATCTATGACACTACTTCAATACAAAGGCCGTAACCTCAAACACAACAATAAATTTCATGAGAGATACTCATATCAAACTCAATGTCAATTAAAAAATAACATCACAACTCTTCCTCTCAAATCCTCCATAATGTGCCAAATTTATGGCAAAATGAGCACTTGGGATTCAACAGTTAGCATTAAGAAAATCTCTCATACACACCAAAACCCACCTCAGCATTGTTGACTCACTCAACTCCCATAAACACTAACTAGATCATAGACACATGTCGATCATTCCGCATTACCAATGAGTATACAAAACTCCAACAACTAACAAAATACAAGAGATAAAAATAAGTTAAGCAAGTTGTACGGCTTATTTTTAGGTCGGTGTATTTTATCTTGAAAAGGGGGTCGCCTAACAGAAGTTGTCGGCGAATTTTTAATTTAATTTAAATGAATAACTTGAAAAGTAGTATTTGATTTTGAAAATAATTTTAAATTTGAAAATTTTAAGATATGAAATCACACCGACCTCACATCCCAAATAATTTATATAAATGAGCACCGCACCACAAACCGTGTATCTATCCCTAAGGATAGACACACTGCTTGATGGTGGGGCTCCATTAAATAAACTAGAAGATTTGTGACATCTGTTTGGTCTGCGAACCAATTTTATAAGCCGACAAATTCCCCTGTTTAATATGAAGGCATTAAACGAGGTTTATATTACCCGGGTTCTTTAAAATTCCCTATAAGGGCAAGCCCCTATAGTTAATTATATCTTAAGTGACGAGAATCACCTAAGAAAACTCTCGATAATAATCGGTAATTCTGCTCTCAAGAATTTCAAAGTTTAAGTTTTCAAGGGATTGAATTTTGGAATTTCAATAGGGAATGGATCAAATTTGGAACATTTTATTTTGGGAATTCAAAGGAAGAAAGGTAGGAGAAATCTCATATTCGAAGCGAACTTCAGTAATTTCCCGACTATCCTATTGTTTGGATTGAATTTAGGAAAGTCCTAATATTTATTTAATGTTTTGATCTTGCCAATTTTAATTAATTAGGACTTATATTTGTATGATAAAATCATACAAATAGCCTGGAAGATGTGAGGGTTTATGTCGTATCGGACGACTACCTCAGAATCCTAAAACCGGTTAGGGCTTAATTTATATGACATGATCATACAAATGCCTAACGAAGAGGTTGAGGAATTATGTTGCACTAGGCAAACTACCTCGAAATCCTATGGCTTTGTTGTTTAATTCTAGGAATGTTTAGATGATGTAGAGTTGTTTTGCTGACGAAGATGGTCGTGCTGCCCACCGTGCTCCAAGCTCCTTGTTGTTATAGAGGTTTAGTTTTAGAAATCATAAATCAGGAGATGAGAAAAGTGTTTTGGTTTAGAGAGATTTCTTAATTTCCAAGTGTTTTTTATGTTTTAATTAAAACAAATCTTAAAGTTGATTATAACAACACCGGTTAAGATCCTACGGTTCCATCCTTCCGGCATCGTTATTTTTATCGGATTCACTTAGTCCAGATGAATTTGCTAAACTCAACTAAATGAGTTCCACACTTTCATTTAGACCGTGGGAAATCCCGTTAGCAACACGTAGGTTACATCATCCGAGGTATTCCCAATCATCCAACAGGACGTTTTAATTTAGTTGTAATTATAGTTTTGTGTTCTGTTTGTGATTAAATTTTGAGTTGTTTTATATTTTGAAATGTTGTGGCGGTGAATTTTATCTTGCAATGACTTTTAATTTAGTTTTGGTTTCAGTTTTAGGGACTATCCTAAAGGTGTGGGTTTTCATGCAACAATTGTTTATCATGCAAGAAAAGTAAGTGCGATGCGATTAAATTGCAATAAGGTAAATTGCAATAAAATAAAAGCGTACCTGGAGGGTCTTCCCGTCATCCCAAGCTGCACTTAAACAAAATTTAGAATATTTAAGCAAGTTCCTAGGTAAAGCTAAGGGAAGGGTTATGGTTTTCTACCAAATTCCTAATCCTATAGCTAGTCATTTCCTATGGCGTCTAGGTTCTTGTGTTTTGGTTTGAGGATGATTTTCTTCATCAAAGAACAATTAAGTTCAATTGTTCTTATAAGTATCCTATCATATTGAGGAAGTGCTTAAGAAGAATCTTAAACATCTTTTCAATATTGCTAGAATTGTTTTAAGTCCAAATGAATTTAATTATACAAATGGATTAATCGTCCGAGAATTCGAGTTTTGTTATCTTGCTCGGTGAACTAGGACATTTGAATATCCTATAAGTAAAGTAACATTTCATTTAATGTTACGTTTAGGAGTTATGATAACCAAAATTTTCGAGAGCATGATTGGTGTTCAAATGGTTTGTGATTTAATTTCAGTTATCGGATTTAAATTTGGAATAGTGTTCAAGTTACTTTATATTTAATTTCTTTATGTCTTAAGTGATGTTATTTAATTCAATTTAATTTAACTTTAATTTAATTTAATTTAGTTTAGTTTTAATCTTAATTTAATTTATTTAATTTAAATTAATTTTAATTTTAACTTGATTTTATTATTTTATTTTTTATTTAATTTAATTTAATTTAATTTAATATGATTTAATTTAATTTAATTTAATTTAATTTAATATGATTTAATTTAATTTAATTTAATTTAATATGATTTAATTATTCTTTTAATTTAATTTTATTTAATTAATTTATTTTAATTTTAATTAAATTTAATTCAATTTAATTTGTTCAATTTAATTTATTTGATTTAATTTAATGATTAAGTCCTTTAATATTTTAAAACTTAAATTTGAATTATCATTTTTAATTAGGAATTAAATATTATTGAGATGATTAATTTAGGGATTTTTAAATTAAAGAATAAATCTCTTCCTAATAATATCCCTATTTAATAATTCCAATTTTATTATTCTTCCAAATTTAATCAATTATTTAATTAAGGTTTATTTTAATTATCTTCAAATTATTTAGTAGGATTCTACCCTTTAATTATTTGAATTTCAATCATCCAAATCAGATTAGGATCAAATATTTTATTTGTTAATTTTATTAAACCTAAAGTTTTAATTAAGGGTTAAATTTTTTAATTACCATTTTGCCCCTCGAAGCTTAATAATTTCATAACTCACTAAATTGAGCTTAAATGAACTTGAAATTTTTATGTGACTTCACTCATATGTCAATAAGGACATGAGAGGAGAAAATGTGATTTTTCTGTATTTAATTTATTTATATAATTATTTTTGGTAGAAAATAGGGATTTCAAAGGAAAATTTAATAACATGACCAAGGGAGATTTTCTGTCCTTAAGAAAATTATGGGACATTCCTAATGACTAGAGGACCACTTGGACCAATTTCGGTGATTTTTTGAATTATATAATTTTTATTATAATTATTTTAAGTTTTGGATTATTAATTAATTTAAAAATAAAATAAAGGTTAAAAAATTAATTTTATATTTTTCAAAACTCTCTCTCGATATCAAGGAAATCAGAGAATCAATTTTTACAATTTTCTGATTTTTCTTTGATTTATTATAATTATTTTAGTGAAAACGCTAGAAAATACATTTTTTAATTTTAAAATTACCCTAGGGCTTTAAAATTTAATATCTCATTAAATAGACCTAACAAAAATATGGGGTTTGTTCCTAAGTGATTAAAATTCAAAATGTGACTTTTTGGTGAATTTTATTATTTTTATGATTTTTATTATTTTTTAATTATTAAAATATTAAAATAATACCAAAAAATCAACTTTTTTAGAAAATTGAAATTTTAATTTTCTTAAATTCCCTTGATATCAGAGAGGCCCAAAACCAATTTGGTGAATTTTTGAAAGGTATTTTGAAAGTTATGAATTTTTAAAGTTCAAATTGACTAAATGGCTTAATCAACCCATTTAGTAAGGCTGACCAAGTCCAATTGACCTCAAATTTTTATTGTGGGTTCCTCTGATCCTCAAGGTCAGTGGAGAATTGATTTCAAGTCAATTTGATGTATGGTTAGCTCTAATTAATTAGGGATCTATTTTGGGTGTTTAAGCCAATTATTGTTATTTTAAATGAATTAACTCAAAACCTATTTTTCCTAGGGTCCTCTGGTCATAAGAGACATCACCAAATTTTCCTAGAATTTATTTCACAACATGCTAATTATTGGAATCAAAATACTCAAAACAGTAACATGAATTTGAAAAATCAATAACTTCTCATAGGGATGGCTTCTGACTTTGGAAAATTCAGGGAATGTTCCCAAATTCGGAGGCTTCAAAAGCCACTATGGTCTCATGCCATGGTGAATTTCCTATATGCATGGAGAATTAAAATAATGCAGAAGGAAATAAATCATTAAAAATAAAATACTTGATGAAATTAAATGATTTCTTTTCCACATTATTCTCCTCTCGTTCACCGAGCAAGAGGGTATTTTTATTTTATTTTTCCGATTTTTCTACACAAAGTTATCGATTTTTGAAGTTTAGGGAATTAAATAAATCAAAAAATACCCTAATTTTCTATTTATCCACGCGGCGCCGTGTCAACCTCGGCAGCTCCGAAACCCCGCGTGGCGCTCTCTGATTCATCGCCTCCATCTGACTCAGCGCTCCGGGGGCCCGCTGTGTCGTTCCATCTCCTGATCCGGCGCGATCCTGGTCGTCCGTCCGCGCGTGTATTAAATGAACGGCATCCGTTCATCGTCCCCAAGCCCCCTAGCCCGAGAACCGTCCGTCTTCTAGGCCTAAGATCTCACTCGATATTCAATGGATTTTTGTGTTCTTATGCTCTATGGATTCGTCTCGAGAAGACGAACACATCCATACGGTTTATGTGGCATGAAATTGACTCAATGAAAATGGAGAATGTTCAGAAGCTCAGGAAGAAGAGTGAGGCCATACCTTTGCTCGGAGAAGTGTGGCTTCGATCCGAGGGTTGTGTCACCTTCGATTGGATCCCGACAAGCTCCAAATGAAGTCTCCCGGTCCGGTGAATTGCCTAGCTATGAAAGTGACCACAGTAGATCACAAAGCTTGGAAGGCTGGAGCAACTCGGGTGGAGATGGGGCTTTCGGTGGGAAACTTCTCCTCTTGGTCCGGTGAAGGTGTAGGACCGATCAATTTTAGGATTGGCTCACTCGTGGCAAAGTGTCCTGGTTATGGGTGAAATTTCGGTTGAGAAATTGGATTCGTTGGTGGGGATTAGGGCAAATTGACATCGGGGATCAATCGCTCTAAGTATGGAGAAGGGTTTGGAACAATTTTGGCGAGTTTCGGCAAGGTTTGTGCAACTCTCTTCTCATGGCCGTGAGGGGGTCGGGTTTAAATAGAGGTGGTCGGAGAGCCTCGCGGGGATGGCCAAGGGCTGGGATCAGCTGCTTCGGTCATGGGAAGAACGACCATGGTGGCCATTGGGCATGGGGCGGCTCGGCGAGGTGGAATTCAAAGTTGGCTCACATGTGAGCTCTCGGGTGTGGTGTTTTCCGGCGACACGGTGGTGGCCGGCCGGTGCATCGGTCACCATCGGGGTCGGTGAGGTCGAGCTTGATTCTGTGAGTTCAATTGATGGCTTCCATGTGTAAAGGTGGTGAATTGAAATGGAATGGGAAAGGGGTGATTTTGGCTTGGTTTAGGTCAACCCAAGTATTTGTGCTTGGTTCACCATCCAAGGCTTGACCTTGGCTGAGGGGAATCATTTGGGTCAGTTGAATTGTGGTAGTGAAGTCCCCATCCATGGTGAGGTGGCTAAACATGGTTTAGAGTGTATCATGCTTAAGGTAAAAAGGGCTTAAAAAGGGTTTAAGAAAGAGACCTTCTGTCTTACCATTAATGGTTTGGTGAGGTGGAAAGTGGATTCCATGGCTCTCATGGCTCCTATGGGGCTCATGCATGGCTTCATGGCTTGTCTTTGGCTTGGAGAAAAGCTTGGTTAATTTTATGAAAATGGATCTTAGAAATTTTGATAATTTGATAGGAATTTGTATGGGGCTTAATTTGGAATCATTTGATGATTGATTTGAACTTAGGGATGATTTTAATTAAGGGTATGATGGGAAGAATTTGTCATATGGGCTTTAGCATGAAATTTGGGCTTTTAGGAAGGCTTAAGAAGGTGGGCCTTTGGTTTGAAAATAAATTTATGGATGGGAATTTTGTAAAGGATTGGGCCAAACAAATGTTGTGTTTAGTTCATAGATGTTTCATGAGTGATTTGAAGCAAATTGGGAGTGGTTTGGGTTTGAATTGGGTTGAATTTTGGCTTCTTTGGTGAATGGGCTAATATGGGTCAAATTGGGCTAACTTGGGCCAATGTTGGGCTAGGGTTGAAATTGATGTAAAATAAATGTTAGGAAATGTTTATGGGAGTGTTTCAAAGAGGTTTTGGCTTTGGTTGGGTTTTGATTTTGGGGTTTGGGCTTATTTGGGTTAGGTTGGGTCATGGGTCCAAATTGGGCTTTAAGGCCAAAAGTGAAATTGGATCCAAATGTCAATCAAATTGGACTTGGATTTGGTCTAGATTGGTGTTGGTAATGTTGAATTGAAGTTTAGAATTGAATTGGACCAGAATTTGGGTCAATTGGGTAGGTTTGGTTTGACATTAGGTTCACTTAGGGTTAAAATGGGGCAAATTGGGGGTTTTGACAAAAGTAGGGTAAATTGACAAAATTGGCCCATGGTGTAGTTGAACAAAATTAAATTGGGAATATGTGGGATATTCTGGAATTTTTTGGAAATTTTCTGAATTTTTGGATTTTTGGGTCAAGAGGGGTATTTTGGGTATTTGGAGGGTATTGGGAGGTATTTTTTGGAATTTTTGGTATTTTTGGGTATGGATGATCAATTTGAGTGGAGAGAAATGTTTAGGAATGGTTTTGGGGAATTTTGGGTGATTTGGAAATTTTGGAGGATTTCAAGGGTTTTGGGTAGGCTAGGCGGGTGTAGGGTCCCGGGGGTCAAAAATTGAAAATTTGGAAAATTGAAGATTGGGTGAATATAAGTGGAATAAAATCATTTTGGTTGAGCCTTGAAGCCATATCAAGCCCACATGAGCCATGAAGGGACTCATTTGAGGCATTCACTATGTTGTTCCTAACCCTCTTAGCCAAGGGCTTAGGGGTTAAGGACCATCCATGTGAGTCGCCTTTATGAGTCAGGAGGTCAAGTTAGGTATGGGTGTGCTTCTAGGATGTGTGTGAAAGTGTAGTGTATAGGTGTAGTGTGTGTGTAAGAGCCCTTCACCAGACCAGGCCACCCAGGGCAGTCCTAAGGCCAAAGAGTCCTATGGGAACTCATCCTTTAAACTTCCACATTTGATTTCAACCCTCTAGGTGATTAGGGGTCTACAGTCAAGTTTGTGGAGCTTGCAGGGAGTTAAGAAATGATTTGAATTTCTAGGTGGTGGGTCCCAATTCTAATCCTCTAAGATAGTCAAAGGAAAAGCCTAAGGCTAGATCCTAAGTACTAAAAAGAAGAAGAGAAGACCTCATTAAAAATGAGGTCAACACAAGTGATGGCCAAATTCTCCCAATTAACTCATACCTTTAAAGATCTCCTATCCACTCAAAAATTTAAGATAACTCTCTTCAAACTCCTACACGTCTCATCCATATCACATAATCTTATTTTCATCACCTAACGCATGACAATAACTCTTATAATCAATTCAAAACTTTTTCTTTTCTCAGTTAGGATCATACCAACAATCAAAATCTTCTCAAAATGGATTTACATAATAATCTCTATTCCATATAAAGACTTCATGCTCTCCACTTCAAAATAATCCCAATCAATTTATTCAATCAGAGAATTAATCACCCTAAAAAATGAAGCCTATTAGCTCTTTCACGAATACACCCTCATCTAAAAATTCCAAACTTATTCGCTTTTTTTTAAATTCTTTAAAGGTTTCCAGAAGTCATAAATTAGATTTACATTTTTCAAAAAGAAGATCAAAGTCATCCCTTTTATTTCCCACACTCAAATGTATGGGGACTGATCCCAACTCCAATGTCTAGGGTGTATAAGTACTATGCTATCTTCATAGACAATTACTCCATTTTTATGTGTTCATTTCCTATGTGACACAATCTAAAATAGTTCACAATTTTAATCAAATTTAAAAGAAATTGTAACAAACTAGTTTAATACCATCTTAAAAGTCATGAGAACTGATGCAGGGTAGAATATTCATCATCTTAATTTTAAATCTACCTAAAATCCAACTAGACATCTACTAAGCTTCCCAACACACCAAATAAAAATGATATGGTTGGACACAAACACCATCACCTAATTGAAATAATGTGCGCACTATTAAGAATAACCCAAGTGATAACATCCATTTGGATCTATGCTCTCTTTACAACAATCTATATTATCAACTGAACCCCCCACAAAAGTTATAATAATGAACACACCAAACCATCCACTTCACAAAGCCAAACAAGTCTTTTGTTTCTTATGTAAACATCTCAAAACACCACACAAATTAGCTCATAGAGCACCACCATAGGTCTTTTCAGAATACTCAACTACTCATGAAGGCCATATATATGCTTGGACACTAATAAAATACCAATCATCTTAAGACATGTGGAGTTCAATGAACAACACTTTCCATTTGCTTCTTCATCACCATCCGACAAACATACTCCACACATAAACACACCCATTACCCCTTTTATCCACCTCTCTCTAAACATGTCCTCAAACTCAAGCCACATAAGATAATGCACCATCACTAACCTCCACTCCATCATATTTTAATTCAACCCTCTTTATCCACACACAACCACACCAACCTCCATCACCTCTTATACCTCACATCACTCACTCCATGATAATAAGATTTTAAGAAAATAACTTGAAACCCAAAATCATATACAACCTGGACACCATTAATTAATGCCCACCTGACCTGGTAACATATACCCAAGCTAGCAAAGACCCTCACCAGAGGAAAGCTATGTCAAATGAATTCATGGTTCTGAAGCAACAATGTACTTAGGAGCTTGTCACACCACCCTCGCCTCATCCAATTCTAGGTTGAAAATAGTGCTTCAAGATCAAAATTCACTCCAATATCACCATTGCTAAATATAACGCTAGGTTGGTAACGTAAAGGAATACACAAAAGTATGGCATTAATTACAAAAAAAACATTTATTCCAGTTGCCACCATGCTTAACATCCATGAACTCCTATCTATTTCCCTTTAAAAATATTGGAATATATCATAACTCCATGTTTCCAATACTTTTCATTATCGCGTATTAGATGATAAGGGATATATGGAATAGTCCCTATGCTTTAAAGACTTGTGGTGGGGTATTTTTTTGTTGGGTATCCACCATAAATCTAGAATATTTCTACCAAAATGATAAGATGCATCATTTGAAGAATAATATACTACCTTGAGTGATATTAATGTTACCTTAAAATATAAATAATCATTCAATTGAGAAAAATCTTTAAGATTTATGAGTCTACTTTAATTAAAGGGTTTTCCCCTAACTTAAAGGTGTAAGATAAAATTTATTTTACTCTGAGGCCAGGTATCCCTATGAAGGTTAGCCCTTGTAGGTAATTACATTTCAAAAGTTGTGGTTCCAAAGAATACTCTCAATTAAATTAATGGCTTATATTATACATGATTATAAAGTAAGTGTGTTGAAGATTGATGTTTACTTTTCTTAAATCAATGGATGGGTTTTAAGGGATTTCAGTGGTATTAAAAGGTTGGGATGTACAATCTAGCAAGAATTTGTCATAAAAAGGCCAAAGAAATGGATTAGCTAACACTTAGAAAAAGGCGTACCTTGAGATTAAAAAATTAAGTTTTGATTTGAGAGAAAATTAATCAAATAATTTGATATCATGTTTTATAAGAAGATAAATATCATATGTATTTAAGAAACTAAATGGGTTGGAAATGCTATGGAGATTAACAGCTTAGGTTTTAAAACTTGGTATTTAGGTGGGATTATAAATAAGACTATGAAAGATAATATTGTAAAAAATAAAAGATTCGGAGATAGAATAATATTTCATAAGATTATTGTTGATACCAAGGATTTTATTGTTATAAGTGCTTATGCTCCTCAAGTAGATTTAGATATAGGTTCTAAGGAAAAATTCTGGAAAGAATTACAAGAATAAATACAAATAATTCCGGAGAGATTTAAATGGGCAAGTTGGTAGAGTGGCGAAGATTTTAAAAATATTTATGGTGGCTATGATTTTTGGCTTTATTAATGAAAAATGTAGAGCTATATTAAATTTTACTTTAGTGGATAATTTTATTATTGCTAATAATTTATTTAAGAAAATAGATGAGCATATTATTATTTATAAGAATGGATATAATAAAATATAAATTGATTATTATCTTTTTAGAGGAAGAGATTATCGAGAATATAAAGATAGTAAGGTCATTCTAAATGAGAATTTAAGTACTCAACATCGATTATTAGTTCAAAATTTTATATGAAAAGTTCTAACATAAAGAATACTAAGAATTATTAAAATACTTGAGGCATCTGAGAGACACAAAGAAAATTACTTTTATAAGTAAACATCAAGACTTCAAGTTTTTAGATGTTCATGAAGATACAAATTTTATGTGGGCTAAAGTAATAAACACTATTAAACAAGGGTCAAATGATATATTAGGAGAATAAAAAAGAAAAGGGTAATTAAACATAAGTTAAGGCAAGATACAAAAATTTCTCGTAATCAGTTTTGATTTTTGTTGGGCATGTTAACTATGGAAGTAATACATTTATTGAGAGGTCAGATGGAGAAGAATAGAGAAAATAAGGAGGTTATACATATTATTTTATTGACTTAGAAAATGCTTGTGATATGTGACACGCCTAAAATATATACTCTTTTTGCTATATAATTTTACTCATTTTTTATGATATTACACTTTAAAAGAAGGTATTTTGTATATTTTTTGGTTTTAGGTACAACAAATGTGATTGGAGCAAAAATAAGCAAAACTGGTGCAATTTGGAGCAAAAACGAGCAAGAAAGCAAATTTTGGCTTGACACCTTTCCATAAGTCTTTCTATATTTAATCTCTTTTCACTTCTTACATATTTTTTAATGAGATTACACTTTGAAGAAAGGTTGTTTTATGCTTATTTTTTAGGGCTATCTGTTAGGAACGCAACGCAACTGAATCGGGGCTAATCGGAGCTGAAACAGAGCCAAACAGAGTAAAGTGGTAGAGCTGCGCAGGATGGGCGCCAGGGACGCCCAAACTGGCGTCCAAACAGACGCCGATGGAGCCATAAACCCTAGGACACAAAAAATAGGGCGCCGGCGGTGTCGGCGGTGCCCGAGACGGCCTGGATGCGATATTGGGAGGTTTTTGGCCAAATACATTGAATCTGGACGCTTTTTGGAGGGTTTCTTTATGCACCTCTTGGGAAATTCGTCCCTACTCTATTTTTAACCAAATTTGAAGCCAAAATGGAGAGGAGAAGAGAGGAGATGATAGGAAAAATGTTGAGAATGTTGAGAGATCTTAGAATAGGAGTAGAAATGTAAATTTTTACCCTTTTGGAGAGATTGGAGAGGGGATTTGAGAGAATTTGTAAGGAGATGTTCTAGTATTGCATGGATCTGCGGGAGACTTTGTGGGAGAGATTTTCATCTTTCTTTCAAGAGGAAAAAGCTAAGTATTGTGTTCTTCATTATCTTATGATTTTGTAAACACTTATTTTGTAGATTTGCTTTGAAATGAAGTTTTCTGTTGTGTTTTCTTCGTGCTTGGTGATGTCTTTCTCTTACTCTTTCTTCTTGTTTGGAAAAGGTGGCATAAGAAGTTTATGCCATTATTTTCACTCCACTTTTCTTTTGCAATGAGTAGGATTCATGTTTAGGATATTGGGATGCTTACTAAAAGATGTTTTAATTATAAATGTGATGGTTTTACTTGCACTTCATTTACATTACAAAAAGTGTCCATAGCATTGTTAAAATTTGTTGTAATTGCATTGTCTCAAAAGAGCGGTGTAATTCTCAACAAAGTGGAACCCCATTCAATATCCATGAATGAATTACATAGTTCAAGGGGATTGAGTGCAAATAAATAAGAAAATATGGTTTCATGGGCATCGAATTGGATGTTTCAGGGTGACAAGCTGAGATCCCCAATTTGGTCCTAAGATTGGTAACTAATGTCGAAGGTTAGCTTTCAGGTGAAGGGTGAGTGGGAGCTCCGTAGTGACAGTCGTTATCCTCCCAGCCTAGCCTTAGATTTAGTGACTGGACTTAGAATATGTTAATGTTTTTTACATGCTTGGAAGATGGGTTACTCTTTTGAGGGTAAAGAAACATTTATGCTACTATTTGGCACATACAATATTTAATGCATCTCATTCCTTTACATTATAGAATTCATTACTTGAGATTATTAGTTTTTATTATCTCAAAATTCTCCAAACCAATTTATCCAAAAAGGGTTTAGTAATAATATTTTCATTTAGTAGTAGTTATTAGTAATTTTAAAATTAAGATTTACCTTTAGGAGTAATTGTTAAAGAAAATCACTCATATCAACCTTCCAAACTAAAGTCTGTTAGAAGTAGACTAGAATTTGACTAAGAACCTCTTACCTCTCTTCCCTGTGGGATCGATAAACGGGACTCCATTAGAGCCCTGTATTACTTGATACGACACGAATACTTGCATTGGATCATTGTGACTTTATAAAAATTATTATATATCTATTGTTCATAAATCCTTGCTAGAAAAAGTCACATCAAGTTTTTGGCGCCGTTGTCGGGGAAGCTTCGGTAAGAATTTTAGGAGAATTTTAGCTGAAGTAATTAGGCTTACAATTGGAAAACTTTAGTTTCATAAAATTGTGTGTGTGAAAAGTGTTTTTTTTTATGAAAAAGTGTTGTGAAAAAAAACTGTTTGTGTGAAAAATAAGATGTTTGTGAATATGTTTTGTTGTGTTGAATATATTTTTCATTTTATTTGTTTTATTGTTAATGTATTGTTTGTTGTGTTACGTATGCAAAACAAAGGAGCTGTAGGACTTTTGCCTTATGATCCCGAGTTAGAAAAATGGAAAAAAAATAAAAAACGGAAAGGACTTGAAAAACTAGAAATGGAAATGGAAAACATTAAAAATAATAACTTGAAAGATCATCATAAATCATTGAGGGATTATGTATATCTTACGATAGATAAAATTCACTCAAGTATACAAAACCCTATTGTAGAGGCTGACTCGTTTGAGCTAAATCCAGTAATTATCCAACTTGTGCAGAATAACCAGTTTGGGAGAACTCCTTTGGAGGATCCTTATTTACACTTATCTAATTTTTTAGAACTTTATGCTACATTTCATCATAATGGCATGTTAGACGATGTTGTTAGGCTAAGGCTTTTTTGTTTCTCACTAAGGGATAAGGCTAAAATGTGGTTATACTCATTAGCACCTGGTTTTATTAAAAATTGGGAGGAGTTAACTCAGAAATTCCTAGCTAAGTATTTTCCACCTTCAAGGACTACTCAACTTAGAAACGATATTATCTCATTTTGTCAGTATGAAGGGGAATCAATATACGAAGCTTGGGAAAGATTTAAGGAACTCCTAAGAAAGTGTCTACATCATGCTCTGCTACATTGGTTAATCATTCAAACTTTTTATAATGGGTTAGTAGGATCCCTTAGGTCCATTATTGATGCTGCTGGTGGCGGTTCATTAATGTCAAAAACATTTGATGAAGCGTATGCATTATTTGAAGAAATGGCTACAAATGAATTTCAATGGCCTGTCGACATATATTTTTTTAATTTTTAATTTAATTTAAATAAATAATTTGAAAAGTAGTATTTGATTTTGAAAATAATTTTAAATTTGAAGATTTTAAGATATGAAATCAAACCGATCTCACATCCCAAATAGTTTATATAAACGAGCACCGTACCACAAACCGTGTATCTATCCCGAAGAATAGGCACACTGCTTGACAATGGGGCTCGATTAAATAAACTAGAAGATTTGTGACATCCGTTTGGTCTGCGAACCAATTTTATGTGCCGACTAAATTCCCCGCTTAATATAAATGAATTAAGCGGGGTTTATATTTCCCGGGTTCTTAAAGTTCCCTATAAGGGCAAGCCCACATAGTTAATTACATCTTAAATGACGGGAATCATTTAAGAAAACTCTCGATAATGATTAGTGGTTTTGCTCTCAAGAATTTCAAAGTTTAAGGTTTTCAAACAATTGGATTTTGGAAATTTCAATAGGGAATAACTCAAATTTGGAACAGTTTATTTTAGGAGTCCAAAGGAAGAGGAGTAGGGGAAGTTGAGAATCCAAGAGGAATATGTCGGCATATTTTTAGGTTGTGTGTTTTATTTTGAAAAGGGGGTCACCTAACAGAAGTTGTCGGCGAATTTTTAATTTAATTTAAATAAATAATTTTGAAAAGTAGTATTTGATTTTGAAAATAATTTTAAATTTGAAGGTTTTAAGATATGAGATTAAACCGATCTCACATCCCAAATAGTTTATATAAACGAGCACCGCACCACAAACCGTGTATCTATCCCTAAGGATAGACACACTACTCGACGGTGGGGCTCGATTAAATAAACTAGAAGATTTGTGACATCCGTTTGGTCCGCGAACCAATTTTATAAGTCGACAAATTCCCTGCTTAATATGAAAGCATTAAACGGGGTTTATATTACTCGGGTTCTTTAAAATTCCCTATAAGGGCAAGCCCACTATAGTTAATTACATCTTAAGTGACGGGAATCACCTAAGAAAACTCTCGATAATAATCAATAATTCTGCTCTCAAGGATTTCAAAGTTAAAGTTTTCGAGGATTGAATTTTGGAATTTCGATAGGGAATGGATCAAATTTGGAACATTTTGTTTTGGGAATCCAAAGGAAGAAAAGTAGGAGAAATCACAGATTCGAAGCGAACTTCGGTAATTTCCCGACTATCCTATTATTTGGCTTGAGTTTAGGAAAGTCCTAATATTTATTTAAATGTTTTGACCTTGCCAATTTTAATTAATTAGGGCTTATATTTGTATGATAAAACCAAACACATAGCCTCGAAGATGTGAGGGTTTATTGTCGTACCGGACGACTACCTAGGAATCCTAAGACCGGTAAGGGCTTAATTTGCAATGCAAGTGCCTAACGAAGAGTTGAGGATTTATGTTGCACTAGGCAAACTACCTCGGAGTCCTATGGCTTTGTTATTTAATTCTAGGAAAGTGTTGTTGAAGTAGACTCGGGTTTCTGCTGATGACGATGGCCGTGCTTGCCCACCATGCTCCGAGCTCCTTGTTGTTGCGAGGTTCGATTTTAGAAGTCATAAATCGGGAGATGAGAAAAGTGTTTTGGTTTAGAGAAAATCTTAATTTCCAAGTGTTTTCAATATTTTAATTAAAACAAATCTTAAAGTTGATTATAACGACACCGGTTAAGATCCCACGGTTCCATCCTTCGGCATCATTATTTTTATCGGATTCACTTAGTCCAAATGAATTTGTTAAACTCAACTGAATGAGTTCCACACTTTCATTTAGGCCGTGGGAAATCCCGTTAGCAACACGTAGGTTACATCATCCGAGGTATTCCCGATCATCCAACGGGACGTTTTAATTTAATTGTAATTGTAGTTTTGTGTTACGTTTGTGATTAAATTTTGAGTTGTTTTATATTTTGAAATGTTGTGGCGGTGAATTTTATCTTGCAATGACTTTTAACTTAGTTTTGGTTTCGAGTTTTAGGGACTATCCTAAAGGTGTGGGTTTTCATGCAACGATTGTTTATCATGCAAGAAAAGTAAGTGCGATGCGATTAATGAAATTGCGATAATGTAAATTGCAAGAAAGTAAATCGCAATAAAATAAAAGCGTACACGGAGGGTCTTCCCGTCATCCCAGCTGCACTTAAACATAATTAGGATATTTAAGCGGGTTCTAGGTAAAGCTAAGGGAAGGGTTATGGTTTTCTACCAAATTCCTAATCCTATAGCTAGTCATTTCCTATGACGTCTAGGTTCCTTGTGTTTTGGTTTGAGGACAATTTTCTTCATCGAAGAACAATTGAGTTCAATTGTTCTTATAAACATCCTATCATATTGAGAAAGTGTTTAAGAAGAATCTTAAACATCTTTTCAATATTGCTTAGAATTGTTTTAAGTCCAAATGGATTCAATTACACAAATGAATTAATCGTCCAAGAGTCTCGAGTTTTGTTATCTTGCTCAGATGAACTAGGACATTTGAATATCACTATAGGTGAAGTAACATTTCATTTAATATTACGTTTAAGAGTTATGATAACTAAAGCTTTCGAGGGTAAATTGGTGTTCGAATGGTTTGTGATTTAGTTTAATTTCCATTAATGGGTTTAAATTTGGATTAGTGTTCAAGTTATTTTAGATTTATTTTGAATTCTTTATGTCTTTGGTGATGTTATATTTAATTCAACTTAATTTAATTTAATTTGATTTAATTGAGTTTTAATTTAATTTAATTCAATTTAATTCAATTTAGTTTGATTTGATGTTAAATTAAATTAATTTGATTTGATTTAATTTTAATTTAATTTGATTTGATTTGATTTAATTTAATTTAATTTAATTTAATTTAATTTAAAATTTTATTTTATTTTATTTAATTTAACTTAATTTAATTTAATTTGTTCATTTAATTTAATTTTAATTTGTTTATTTAATTTAATTTAATTTAATTTAATTTATTTAATTTAATTAAATTTTTAATTTAATTCAACTTTTAATTTTAATTTAATTTAATTTAATTTAATTTAATTTAATTTACTTAATTTAATTTAATTTTTAATTTAATTTTATTTTTTAATTTTAATTAACACTTTAAAAGAGTTTAATAATTTAACTTTAGTTTAATGATTAAGTCTTTTAATATATTTTAAATTTGAGTTATCATTTTAATTAAGAATTGAATATTAATGAGATAATTAATTTAGGGATTTTTAAATTAAAGAATAAATCTCTTCCTAATAATATCCCTATTTTAATAATTCCAATTTTATTATTCTTCCAAATTTAATCAATTATTTAATTAAGGTTTAATCATTTTAAATTGCTTAATGGGTTTCCACCCTTTAATTATTTAAATTTCAATCATCCAAATCAGATTAAGATCAAATATTTTACTTATTAATTTTTTTATTAAACCTAAAATTTTAATTAAGGATTAAAATTTTAATTACCATTTTGCCCTTTAAGCTTAATAATTTCATAACTCACTAAATTGAACTCAAATGAACTTGAAATTTTTATGTGACTTCACTCATATGTCAATAAAGACATGAGAGGAGAAAATGTGATTTTTCTGCATTTAATCTATTTATATAATTATTTTTGGTAGAAAATAGAGATTTCCAAGGAAAATTTAATAACATGACCAAGGGAAAGTTTCTGTCCTTAAGAAAATTAGGGGACATTCCTAATGACCAGAGGACCATTTGGACCAATTTTGGTGATTTTTGGAATTACATTATTTTTATTATAATTATTTTATGTTTTAGAGTGTTAATTAATTTAAAAATAAAATAAATGTTGAAAAATGAATTTTATATTTTTCAAAAATCTCTCTGATATCAAGGAAATTAGAGAATCAAATTTTACAATTTTCTGATTTTTCTATGACTTATTATAATTATTTTAGTGAAAATGCTTAGAAAATACATTTTTTAATTTTAAAATTACCCTAGAGCTTTAAAATTTAATATCTCACTAAATAGACCTAAGAAAAATATGGGGTTTGTTTCTAAGTGATTAAAATTCAAAATGTGACATTTTGGTGAATTTTATTTTTTTTGTGATTTTTATTATTTTTTAATTATTAAAATATTAAAATAATATTAAAAATCAACTTTTTTAAAAAATTGATATTTTAATTTTCTTAAATTCCCCTGATATCAGAGAGGCTCCAAAACCAATTTGGTGAATTTTTAAAAAGTATTTTGAATGTTATGAATTTTTAAAGTTTAAAATGACTAAATGGCTTAATCAACCCAATTAGTAGGGCTAACCAAGTCCAATTGACCTCAAATTTTTATGGTGGGTTCCTCTGATCCTAAAGGTTAGTGGAAAATTAATTTCAATTCAATTTGATGTATGGTTAGCTCTAATTAATTAGAGATCCATTTTGGGTGTTTAAGCCAATTAGGGTTATTTTAAATGAACTAACTTCAAAACCTATTTTTCCTAGGGTCCTGCGGTGCATAAGGAATATCACCAAATTTTCCTAGAATTTATTTCACAACATGCTATTTATTGGAATTAAAATACTCAAAACGAGTAACATGAATTTGAAAAATCAAGAACTTTTCATAGGGATGGCCTCGACTTTGGAAAATTCGGAGAATGTTCCCAAATTCGGAGGCTTAAAAGCCCTATGGTCTCATGCCATGGTGAATTGTATACATGCATGGAGAATTAAAAATATGCAGAGAGTAAATAAATTATTAAAAATAAAATACTTCATGAAATTAAATAATTTCTTTTCCACATTATTCTCCTCTATTCAGCGAGCGAGAGGGTATTTTTATTTTATTTTTCGATTTTTCTACACAAAGTTATGAATTTTTGAAGTTTAGGGAATTAAATAAATCGGAAAAATCCCTAATTTTCTATTTATCCACGCGGCGCCGCGTCGACCTCGGCGACTCCGAACGCACACGCGTCGCGCTCCCATTCGACGCCGCCATCCGAGTCGGCGGCCCGGGTCCCGCGGTTCTCGTACCGTATCCCGATCCGACGCGATCCACGGCCATCCGTCCGCGCGTGTATTGAATGGACGGCATCCGTTCATCGTCCCCGAGTGTCCTCACCGAGAGAGCCGTCCACACTAAATCCACTAATATCTCACTCGATACTCGATGGATTTTTATGTTCTTATGCTCTATGGATTCATCTTGAGAAGACGAACACATACTATACGGTTTATGTGGGATGAAATTTACGCAATAAAAATGGAGAATGTTCGAAGCTCGGGAAGAAGAGTGAGGCCATACCTTTGCTCGGAGAAGTGTGGCTTCGATCCGAGAGTTGTTGCACCTTCGATTGGATCCCGGCAAGCTCCGGATGAAGTCTCCCGGTGCAGTGAATTGTCCAGGTGTGATTTCGACCAAGCCCGATCACAAAGCTTGGAGGCTGGAGCAGCCGGGTGGCTCGGAGATGGGGCTTTTGCTTGGTGGACACCTTCCCTGGTGCAGTGAAGGTGTAGAACCAATCAATTTGGGGATTGGCTCATCTGTGGAGAAGTGTCCTGGTTTTGGGCCTAGATTTCGACTCTAAAATTGAGCTCGCGAGAGAAGAAATGGTCGGGGGATCTCGGTGGGGATCAAGTGCTCCGTGTATGGGGAGGAGTACGGAACAATTTTGGCAGAGTTTCCTTAAGGTTTGTTTCGGCACCTCTCATGGCCGAGAGGGGTGGTGTTTAAATAGGAGAGGGTGGAGGGCCTCCAGAGAGAGTTAGGGCTTGGGATCAGTTGCTCTTAGCAAGAGAAGAACGGCTCCGATGGCCGCTGGGGATGGGGCGGCTCGGCGGTGAGAATTCCAAGTTGGGCTCACATGTGAGCTCTCGGCCATGGTGTTTTCCGGCGACTACAGTGGTTGGCCGGCCGAGGCATTGGTCACTCTCGGGGTCGGGAGATCCGGGGCTTGAAGTTGGTGAAGGCGATTGGGCTTGGACATGTGTAAAGTGTTTGAATCGAAGTAGAATGGGGTAAGGGTATATTTTGGCTCAAATTGGTCAAATGCATGGATTGGGCTAGGTGCACCTTCCCATGGCTAGTTTGGGCTAAAGATAAAGTGGTTTAGGTCAGCTTAATTAGTGGGGAAGGGTCACCATCCAAGTACAATTAAGTTTAAGCATGGTTTAGTGGAGTCATGGAAGTGGCTAAATCACCCTTAAGGGAATCATTAAAGGACTCCCTCCTTTTGCCAAAAATGACATGGTGATGTGTAAAGTGGTCGCCATGGCTTGCATATGGCTTGTGCATGGCTTCATGGCTCCATTTGGCTTGGGAAAAGGTTGGGTCGATTTCATAAAAATGGATTTTAGGAATTTTTGGTAATTTGATGGAAATTTGTATGAGACTTGATTTGGAATGATTTGATGATGAATTTAGGACTTAGGGGTGATTTTAATTGAATGGATGATGTAGAGAAATATCATGTGGGCTTTGGGACCAATTTTGGGCCTTTGGATGTGGTGAAGGATGGGCTTTTAAAATGGTTTAGGAAAGTGGGCTTTTCAATTTTAAAATGGATTTTGGGATGAAATTTTGTAAAGAGGTTGGGCCAAATAATTGTTGGGTTTAGCTCATGTATGTATCATGAGTGACTTGAAGCAAATTGGGAGTGATTTGGGTTTGAATTGGATTGAATTTGGGCTCTTTTGGTGAATGGGCCAATATAGGTCCAAGTGGGCCAAGTTGGGCCAATGTTGGGCTAGGGTTGAAATTAATGTAAAATTAATGTTGAGAAATGTCTATGGGAGTGTTTCAAAGAGGTTTTGACATTGGTTGGGCTTTGATTTTGGGGTTTGGGCCCATTTGGGTTAGGCTTGGGTTTAGGTCAAAATTGGGCCTTTAGCTTTGGGTTGAATTTGAGTGGGGTTTGGGTCCAAATTTTGGGCAAATCATGTTAGTGTTATGGTTTTGGGGATTCTAAGGAAGATTTAGAAAAGATTTGGGGTTAATTGGAGTTGAATTGGGTGAGTTTAGGTTAGGTTTGGGTCATGGGTCCAAATTGGGCTTTAAGGCCAAAAGTGAAATTGGATCCAAATGTCAGTCAAATTGGACTTTGATTTGGTCTAGATTGGTGTTGGGAATGTTGAATTGAAGTTTATAATTGAGTTGGACCAGAATTTGGGTCAATTGGATAGGTTTGGTTTGACATTGGGTTCACTTTGGGTTAAAATGGGTCAAATTAGGGGTTTTGACAAAAGTAGGGTAAATTGACAAAATTGGCCCATGGTGTAGTTGGACAAAATGAAATTAGGAATATTTGGGATTTTCTGGAATTTTCTGGGAATTTTCTGAATTTTTGGATTTTTGGGTCAAGAGGGGTATTTTGGGTATTTGGAGGGTATTGGGAGGTTTTTTTGGAATTTTTGGTATTTTTGGGTATGGATGATCAATTTGAGTGACGTGGAAATGTTTGGGATTGATTTTGGGGAATTTTGGGTGATTTGGAAATTTTTGAGAAATTTGGGTAATTTTAAGGGTTTTGGGTAGAATTTAGCGGGTGTAGGGTCCCGGGGGTCAAAAATTGAAAATTTGGAAAATTGAAGATTGGGTAAATTTGAGTGGAATGAAATCATTTTGGTTGAGCCATGAAGCCACATCAAGCCCACATGAGCCATGAAGCCACATCAAGCCCACATGAGCCATGAAGGGACTCATTTGAGGCATCCACTATGTTGTTCCTAACCCTCTTGCCAAGGGCTTAGGGGTTAAGGACCATCCATGTGAATCACCTACATGAGTCGAGGAGGTCAAGTTAGGTATAGGTGTGTGAAAGTGTAGTGTATAGGTGTAGTGTGTGTGTAAGTCGGCTCCTTCACTGCGACCGAGCCACCTGAGGCGATCCTAAGGCCGAAGAGTCCTATAGGAACTCATCCTTTAAACTTCCACATTTGATTTCAACCCTCTAGGTGATTAGGGGTCTACGGTCAAGTTTGTGGAGTTTGCGGGGAGTTAAGAAGTGGTTTGAATTTCTAAAAGGCGGGTCCCAATTCTAGTCGTCTAAGATAGTCAAAGGAAAAGCCTAAGGCTAGATCCTAAGTACTAAAGGGAAGAAGAGAAGACCTCATCAAAAATGAGGTCAACAGAATCTTGACAACTTCCCGACTATCCTATTGTTGGGCTTTGAATTTTGAAAATGAATTTATTTAAGTTTCAATCTTGCCAATTAATTATAGGAATTACATTTACATAATCACATGGTTATGCGAAATAACTCGAAAGATAAGAGGATTTACACGTATCGGACGACGACCTCGGAATCCTAAAGTGTGTTAGGGCTTATATTGCACGGCAAAGGCTGTACAAAGGCCTAAAAGAACGGTGAGGATTTATGTCGCACTAGGCGGACTACCTCGAATCCTATAGCTTGTTGTTTAAACTAAAGAATAGTTTTGCGATGTCGATGGTCGTGCTGCCCACCATGCTCCAAGCTCCTTGTTGTTGCAGAGGTTTAGTTTTAGAAGTCATAAATCAGGAGATGAGAGAAGTGTTTTGGTTTAGAGAAGTCTTAATTTACAAGTGTTTTTGTGTTTTAATTAAAACAAATCTTAAAGTTGATTATAACGACACCGGTTAAGATCCCGCGGTTCCATCCTTCGGCATCGTTATTTTTTATCGAATTCACTTAGTCCGGATGAATTTGCTAAACTCAATTGAATGAGTTCCACACTTTCATTTAGACCGTGGGAAATCCCGTTAGCAACACGTAGGTTACATCATCCGAGGTATTCCCGATCATCCAACGGGACGTTTTAATTTAGTTGTAATTGTAGTTTTGTGTTACGTTTGTGATTAAATTTTGAGTTCTTTTATATTTTGAAATGTTGTGGCGGTGAATTTTATCTTGTAATGACTTTTAATTTAGTTTTGGTTTCGGTTTTAGGGACTATCCTAAAGGTGTGGGTTTTCATGCAACGATTGTTTATCATGCAAGAAAAGTAATTGCGATGCGATTAAAGAGATTGCAATAATGTAAATTGCAATAAAATAAAAGCGTACTCGGAGGGTCTTCCCGTCATCCTAAGCTGCACTTATAACACAATTAGAATATTTAAGCAAGTTCCTAGGTAAGGCTAAGGGAAGGGTTATGGTTTTCTACCAAATTCCTAATCCTATATCTAGTCATTTCCTATGACGTCTAGGTCTTTGTGTTTTGGTTTGAGGACGATTTTCTTCATCAAAGAATAATTAAGTTCAATTGTTCTTATGAACATCCTATCATATCGAGGAAGTGCTTAAGACAAATCTTAAACATCTTTTCAATATTTCTAGGATTGTTTAAGTCCAAATGAATTTAATTACACAAATGAATTAATCGTCCGGGAATCTAAGTTTTGTTATCTTGCTCGATGAACTAGGACATTTGAATATCCTATAAGTGAAGTAGCATTTCATTTAACGTTCGTTTAGGAGTTATGATAACCAAAGCTCTCGAAGGCAATTGGTGTTCAAATGGTTTATGATTTAATTTTAGTTAACGGGTTTAAATTTGGAATAGTGTTCAAGTTGCTTTAGTTTTATTTTTGAATTTCTTTATATCTTAGGTGATTTTATTTAATTCAATTTAATTTTAATTTAATTTAATTTAATTTAGTTTAGTTTTAATTTTAATTTAATTTTGATTTAATTTAATTTAGTTTGACTTGATGTTACATTAATTTAGTTTGATTTGATTTAATTTCATTTTAATTTAATTTAATTTGATTTAATTCTAATTTAATTTAATTTAATTTAATTTAATTTAATATAATTTAATATGTTTTAATTTAATTTAATTTAATTTAATTTAATATTTTTAATTTAATTTAGTTTAATTTAATTTAATTTAATTTAATTTAATTTGATTTAATTTTAATTTAATTTAATCTAATTTAATTTAATTTAATTTAATTTATTTATTTAATTTAATTCAATTTAATTATGTTTTAATTTACTTTAATTTAATTTAATTTAACTTAATTTATTTATTTAATTTAATTTAATTTAATTTATTTATTTAGTTTAATTTATTTTAATTTTATTTATTTAATTTAATTTAATTTAATTTATTTGTTTGATTTAATTTAATTTAATTTTTTAATTTTATTTTATTTTTAATTTTAATTTAATTGGAAATTTAAAAAGAGTTTAATAATTTAACTTATTATTATTTTTTTATTTAATTTAATGGTTAAGTCCTTTAAAACTTAAATTTGAATTATCATTTTTAATTAGGAATTAAATATTATTGAAATGATTAATTTAGGGATTCTTAAATTAAGGAATAAATCTCTTCCTAATAATATCCCTATTTTAATAATTCCAATTTTATTATTCTTCCAAATTTAATCAATTATTTAATTAAGGTTTATTTTAATTATCTTCAAATTGTTTAATAGGTTTCTACCCTTTAATTATTTAAATTTCAATCATCCAAATCAGATTAAGATCAAATATTTTACTTGTTAATTTTATTAAACCTAAAGTTTTAATTAAGGGTTAAAATTTTTTAATTACCATTTTGCCCTTCAAGCTTAATAATTCCATAACTCACTAAATTGAGCTCAAATGAACTTGAAATTTTTATGTGACTTCACTCATATGCCAATAAAGATATGAGAGGAAAAAATGTGATTTGTCTATATTTAATTTATTTATGTAATTATTTTTGGTGGAAAATAAGAATTCCCAAGAAAAATTTAATAATATGACCAATGGAGAATTTCTGTCCTTAAGAAAATTATGGGACATTCCTAATGACCAGAGGACCACTTGAACCAATTTTGGTGATTTTTTGAATTATATTATTTTTATTATAATTATTTTAAGTTTTGGAGTATTAATTAATTTAAAAATAAAATAAAGGTTGAAAAATGAATTTTATATTTTTCAAAAATCTCTCTGATATCAAGGAAATCAAAGAATCAATTTTTGCAATTTTCTGATTTTTCTTTGATTTATTATAATTATTTTAGTGAAAATGCTAAAAAATACATTTTTTTTAATTTTAAAATTAATTTAAAATGACCTGAAAAATTAATTTTAAAATTTTCACATAATGACATTGGGAATATTTGGGATTTTTTGGAATTTTCTGGGAATTTTCTGAATTTTTTGGATTTTTGTGTCAAGAGGGGTATTTTGGGTATTTGGAGGGTATTGGGAGGCATTTTTGGAATTTTTGGTATTTTTGGCTATGGATGATCAATTTGAGTGATGTGAAAATGTTTGGGATTGATTTTGAGGAATTTTGGGTGATTTAGGTGATTTTGCAAATTTTGGGTAGTTTCAAGGGTTTTGGGTAGGCTAGGCGGGTGTAGGGTCCCGGGGGTCAAAAATTGAAAATTTGGAAAATTGAAGATTGGGTGAATGTAAGTGGAATGAAATCATTTTGGTTGAGCCATGAAGCCATATCAAGCTCACATGAGCCATGAAGGGACTCATTTGAGGCATCCACATTGTTGTTCCTAACCCTCTTAGCTGAGGGCTCGGGGGTTAAGGACCATCCATGTGAATCACCTACATGAATCAGGAGGTCAAGTTAGGTATGGGTGTGGTTTTAGGAGGTGTGTGAAAGTGTAGTGTATGAGTGTAGTGTGTGTGTGTAAGTCAGCCCCCCTTCACCAGATCAGGCCACCCAGGGCAGTCCTAAGGCCAAAGAGTCCTATAGGAACTCATCCTTTAAACTTCCACATTTAATTTCAACCCTCTAGGTGATTAGAGGTCTATAGTCAAGTTTGTGGAGTTTACAGGGAGTTAAGAAGTGGTTTGAATTTCTAAAAGGTGGTGGATCCCAATTCTAGTCCTCTAAGATAGTCAAAGGAAAAGCCTAAGGCTAGATCCTAAGTACTAAAGAGAAGAAGAGAAGACCTCATCAAAAATGAGGTCAACAAATGGACCCCCAATAGGTGTGGTGAGCTGACGGAGCACACCGCGCGTATTGGTGTTGACCTAAGCGATCAACAAAACCAACACAAATGTCCAAGTGACAAACTTAGGACGAAGTAGAAGAATTTCATTTGGGGAGTACGAGGTAAATCTCCAAGATTGAAGATTCCGAACTCTCGACCGGGAAAAAAAAAAAGGAGGTGAATTTCGGATCACAAGATTTTAAGAGATTGGATCTTAGATTCGTTTTATTTTTTATTTCAAGTTTTAATTATGAGTTCGAATTTCGATTTGTGTTTCAATTTTGGTTTTATGCGGAGAAAAGAGTAGGGCTAAGGCCCACCCGAATGCATTTGTATGCTGAGAAGGAAGCAGGACTGAACCTATTCCATATGTGTATGCTGAGACGGATTAAGACTGAGCCCATCCCAAATGCCGAGGAGGAATGGGACAAAGCCTATCCGAAATGCAGAGTGCTTTAATTTCAATTTCTTGCTGAGAGGATCAAATTTTTAGATTGCTGAGAAAGGAGTAGGACTGTACCTATCCCGAGTACTGAGAATTGCAGAGAAGGGAGTAGGGCGAAAGCCTATCCCAAATGCTGAGATTGCTGAGATGGGAGTAGGGCGGAAGCCTATCCCGAACCGAATGCTGAGATTGCTGAGAAGGGAGTAGGGCGGAAGCCTATCCCAAATGCTGAGATTGCTGAGAGGGAGTACGACGGAAGCCTATCCTGAATGCTGAGATTGCTGAGAAGGGAGTAGGACTGTGCCTATCCCGAATGCTGAGATTGCTGAGATGGGAGTACGGCGGAAGCCTATCCCAAATGCTGAGATTGCTGAGATGGGAGTACGGCGGAAGCCTATCCCGAATGCTGAGATTGCTGAGAATTGATGAGATTGCTGAGAATGCTGAGAATATGTTGAAATTGCCGAGATTGCTGAGAATATGCTGAGAATTGCTGGGAAGGAGTAGGGCGGAAGCCTATCCCAAGTGCTGAGAATTGCAGAGATTCTGTGAATGCAGAGACATTTGAAGAATTTTGCTGACTTACGCTGAGACTGAAGAATTTTGTTGAAATTTATTTATGCAGAGACTGAAGAATTTTGTTGAAATTTATTTATGCAGAGATTGAGGGAAATTTTGCTGAGGTCCATGGGGAATTTTTGCTGAGATTCAGTTTATGCAGTGGTTGTGAAAAATTTTGTTGATATTTGATTTATGCTATGACTATGAAGAATTTTACCGAGATTTGGCTTATCGCCGAGATTTGAGAAAGATTTTGCTGATATTTGGGAATGCAGAGTTTTATGAATGCAGAGACTGAACATATTGCTGAGATTTATGAATGCAGAGATTGTGAAAACATATTTTAAAGTGCAGAGAATGTTTGTATAAGTTCATGTAAGTGCTGAATTTTTTCGAAATGCTCATGCAGAGATTTTGAAAATTCATAAGGTGCAGAGTTCTTTTGTTTGTTCAAATGTTGATTTTTATTTTGGGATTTGGACCCAGTTTAAGACAAGTGCAGCATCGGGGCTTCGTTGAACAAGACTATCTTTAGAACATCACGATGTGCGAGTACTTCTCGAGGTATCGTCCATCGACCGAAGGTACGTGTAGAGAATAACTCCTTTAAGGTGCTATCGGAATCACATTCTTTCAAGTACCTATAAAGGTGTGTTATCTCTAAGGATGTCATTGCTGAGGAGGACAAAACTCTGTAGTTTCGTTTGTAGCAGTCATCATTTGATTTGTTGCAGATTCTATAAAGGTTGTTGAAGTTGTCTTTGAGAAGTATTTCTGGCGTTTTTTCGAGTTGAAGTTGAAGTTGTAGTTGCTGGGCACTGAAATTATACAAGTTGTCTTTAGGAAGTCGCTCTGACGTTCTTCGAATTGACATTGAAGTTATATTTGCTGTGCGCTGAAGGATAAGACTTCAAGGTTGAATTTTCGTTAATTGCTAATAACGTTGTCATTCCTTTAATTCTTTCTTTCTGGGCCTAAGCAGATCCCAAAATTTCTGTTCACGTGATCAAAAATATTTTTCACTGTCCAAAGATATTTCTGAGCCAATTAATGACCGGCCAAAAGGTATAGAATCACTCGACTCTCTCCAAAGCATAATATCGGAGGAAACTTCTTAAGGTAGCCTTTCAAGTTTCATTAATCGGAGGAAGATTAAGACACCAATTTTTGGTTATATGCTTGCCTCAAGCTTCTTCTCAGGGAGCATTCTTTTTTTTTCTTTTTCTTTTTTTTTTATTGAGCTTTTCGCTCTCATTTTTTTTTATTGAGGATTATTATATCTAGTGAAACACAGATTAAAGATTTTGAATGTCTGGATTGTGACACCAATTTTTGATTGTGTGCTCACCTCAAGCTTCTCCTCAGGAACACCTTTTTTTTTTGCTCCTTTTGTTTTCTGAGAATTACTGTATCTGGAAGTGCATATTTCTGTTAAAGATTTTGAATGCCAAAAACTTCCCCAATTAATAATTCTGAAATGTCCCTTAATATGAATCCTGGGATATTATAACTTTTTCGAAAGTCCGGACTGCACCACATGGCGGGAAATTAAAAGGCCCTTGATATCCCGAATCAATTACTAGTATTTCAACCACACTACTTCATTTTGAAATCAATTTAGGACCCAGATCCAAATTCCTTAAAGTAAACGACTCAATTATTAGAGCATTAATTTCATTCTTCCCCGAAACCATAGTCTTAGCAAAATATCCAAATTTAAGCTTTCCAAACATTGAGCAGTTCTGGACAAAAACAAACTCTTTGTCATTCATTCATTGCGAGTAAGAAGGATGGTACGGACCAATACCGATCGTGCTAATATCTTCTTTCGGCGTCAAAAGTAATAAGCAACCAAAAAGTGTCACGTCCGTTGTCGCCTACGTAGGAACCAATTGAAGCAAACAAATCGCTCCGAAATCATATTGATATAACTTATTTCAAGTTCCTTTCAAATATTCATCGGGGATTGTTACGCTTCCATTCTTGAAGTTTTTCTCCAGCCCATTCTTTGAAACCGATACAACCTTCAATGGTGTGCCCAAGCATTCTGTGATATGGGCAATAGTTGGGATGATTCTTCTTGTTAACTTCCGCTGGTTTCTTTGCCTCAGGCAATCTGAACTTGGGCTTCTTAATCAAATTCTGAAACATCTTTTCCACTGCCTCATCTTTGAAAGAATATACTCTGCTTAGTTTCTTGGCCGTAGATGGACCCTGTCTTCCATCCATCCTAAGCGACCACTGTTGAGACGACTGCTGATAGTACTGTTGTCGAGGCTGTTCAATCTCGATATGCATGGGCTGCTTGCCTTTATCCACCACTGCCATTGTCTCAGACTCCTCAAATGTCTTGACCGGCTCTAGTTTTTTAGAATTTTCTGGAAAACCCAACTGTTTGGCTTCCTCTTGCAAACTTGCAGCTTTGCAAAGTAGTTTCTCGAACGTTTTGATTGTGAATCCTTTGAAGAGAAATGCAACTGGTCCATGGATGCTCTTTAAGAGAATTTCAACTGCATGTTGCTCCTGGAGCTGTGGCTCACACTTCATGCTTAAATTTCTCCATCGCAAAATGTAGTCTACCAATGTTTCGGTTGACTTCTGTCGCTCCACCACAAGATCACCGACGGTGATATGGTGTCTAGCTCCAGCGAACCGCTTAACAAAGAGGTCTTCCAATTCTACGAACGTTCTCACCGAACCATTTAGCAGCTCTGCGTACCAGTCGAATGCAACCCCTGAAAGGCTATTCACAAATTAACGACACAACAATGCATCGCTACCCCCCGCGTTGCAGCAACTTGCTCGAAAGTGTGCAACATGTTGTCGGGGGTTTCCGGTACCATCAAAAATCTTGAACTGAGGTGATACGAAACTTCGGGATATTGGACGAGCATCAAACTCTTCGGGGTATGGTCTACCCTTCGGAATCGATGTTCGTTCTTTGGGTCGAGCCGGGGCTTCTCTCACTCGTTGTTCCACCATTTGCTTAATGTCCTTTTCTAGTACTGAACCCTGAATTGAATCCCTCTTCTGTTGTACATCGACGGTGAATTCCCTTCTTTCATCTGTAACATTAATGGTCTCTAGTTGGTTTGTTTCTGGAGGTGTTATTCACGGTGATTGTGACTTTCCTTGAATTGTGGCCATAGCGAGTCATCACTTCTTCTAGTTGCTTCTTCGAATGGTTGATATGTTCATCTCGTTGTTGAATGGCCCTTTGCCAATCCTCTCGCGGCGTTTTCTTCACCAAAAGGCGGAGTGTCGCTCGCAGATAATGTTGATTGGGTCTCGATGACGTCGATTTCTGTGAATTCACCTTCCATGAAATCTGCTAGTTCGTAATCTTCCTCTTCAATGTTGTTTTTCTGATCTTTAGACAGTTGTGCAATGTTAGCTCGAAGCTTTTCCACAGCCTCCTCAATTGACTTTCCTTTGATGACTTTAAAGTCAACTGGAGATTTTCGAGAAACATCACTTTTTCCCCGAAGCACTTTGGTGTCGTCGCGTAGAAGTCGATTGAATCATACGAAATCATATTTATAGAACCTTTTTCGAGTTCTTTTAAATATTCTTCCCGGATTACCACCTTTCCACTTCTGAAATTCTCCTCAAGCTAATCCTTGAAGCTGAAGCAGTCCTTAATGGTGTGTCCAACGAACCTGTGGTATGGGCAGTACCTTGGATGTCCTTTCTTGTTGATCTCGTCGGGTTTCTTCGGCTCTGGTGGTCTGAATTCTGGCCTCTTGATTAGATTTTTGAAAATCTTTGCCACGGCATCATCCTTGAAGGAATAGTTTTTGTGTAACCGATCTGACGTTGCTGGAACCTTTCTTTCGCCTATCTGGTACAGTCTCATCTGGAACAACTGTTCTTCAGACCGTTGCAAGTGCTGTTGCGGCTGCTTGACTTTCAAAATCCCTTGATCTCGTTTCCATTCTTGTGCCTTTGTCATTTGTACGGACTTCAAATCAGACCCAATCTTGAACTTAGAAGACGGTAAAACACAAGCATCAACTGACTCTTCCTCATGTAGATATCTTTTCCTTTAATCGGTGAGGCGGCTGAGTACAATGATAATGAATCCGACAGTAGGAGCAGAAATAGCTTTAGGAGACGTGCCAACGCTTGTAATGATAACAGAGTTCTTTTCAATCCATTCATTCTTTGGCATGGGAAGTTCCTCAACAGACTTCAAGTTGAACATTACAATAGGCTTAACGGACTTGCTCATTTCGGGCTTCACTATTTCAATAGCCACATCCCCAAACTTAACTTCAACATCGTTGAACCCTTGTCCAAACTCGATGAGCGACGGATCGGGCGGCTCATCCCTATCGACGGCGAACTCTACTCCGTAGGCGAAAGAAAAGATCAACTTCGGTGAAGACATTGTCCCCGTCATTTGAAGAAATCCCGAAGTCGGTGACGTCCGTGTCTTGTAATTTCGGCGATAATACTCAAGTTAACGCACTTGTCCTGTAAACTGGGCATCCTTTAAAATTTATTCATGTGAAATTTTTTTATCTCAAAATTTTGCATTTTGTTTTATTATTGTGTATTCGATGGGTTTTCAGAATTTCATTTTGAATTGAAATTTTAACAAAATTTTATTTTGTTTAGAGTTTATTGGAAGGTTATTAGAGCGGAATTTCAGTTTGACATGTTTACAACAAGTCAAACCTAAAGAAGAATGAAGTATCGGACCCATTCCGAGATTTAGAGGAGGTCAAATTCACATTGAAATCACATGAATAGATCGCTCCTATTCTAACACACCTATTGGGGGTCTACCTCGCCTCTTTAGGGAGGTGGGAGGATTCCGGAACCTCTCTGTTTAGGGGTGTCTAAACAGTGGCTACAGAATCCAAAAAGGAGTTGACTATACTCACTCAAGACAGAAATGAGCGGGGTATGCCAACGGAAAGAATAGTAGTTTGGTCCGCTAGGGGCATGGACTCACTACCGATTTATGAAAGCAAAACCATCTGATCAAAATGGAGAGAGAAACTAGTCCCCAGCGGAGTCGCCAGAAGTATGTCGGCATATATTTTTTTAATTTTTAATTTAATTTAAATAAATAATTTGAAAAGTAGTATTTGATTTTGAAAATAATTTTAAATTTGAAGATTTTAAGATATGAAATCAAACCGATCTCACATCCCAAATAGTTTATATAAACGAGCACCGTACCACAAACCGTGTATCTATCCCGAAGAATAGGCACACTGCTTGACGATGGGGCTCGATTAAATAAACTAGAAGATTTGTGACATCCGTTTGGTCTGCGAACCAATTTTATGTGCCGACAAATTCCCCTGCTTAATATAAATGAATTAAGCAGGGTTTATATTACCTGGGTTCTTAAAGTTCCCTATAAGGGCAAGCCCTTATAGTTAATTACATCTTAAATGACGAGAATCATTTAAGAAAACTCTCGATAATGATTAGTGGTTTTGCTCTCAAGAATTTCAAAGTTTAAGGTTTTCAAACAATTGGATTTTGGAAATTTCAATAGGGAATAGCTCAAATTTGGAACGAGTTTATTTTAGGAGTCCAAAGGAAGAGGAGTAGGGAAGTTGAGGATCCAAGAGGAATCTTGACAACTTCCGACTATCCTATTGTTGGGCTTTGAATTTTGAAAATGAATTTATTTAAGTTTCAATCTTGCCAATTAATTATAGGAATTACATTTACATAATCACATGGTTATGCAAATAACCTGAAAGATAAGAGGATTTACACCGTATCGGACGACGACCTCGGAATCCTAAAGTGTGTTAGGGCTTATATTGTACAGCAAGGCTGTACAAAGGCCTAAAAGAACAGGTGAGGATTTATGTCGCACTAGGCGGACTACCTCGAATCCTATAGCTTGTTGTTTAAACTAAAGAATAGTTTTGCTGATGTCGATGGTCGTGCTGCCCACCATGCTCCAAGCTCCTTGTTGTTGCAGAGGTTTAGTTTTAGAAGTCATAAATCAGGAGATGAGAGAAGTGTTTTGGTTTAGAGAAGTCTTAATTTTCAAGTGTTTTTGTGTTTTAATTAAAACAAATCTTAAAGTTGATTATAACGACACCGGTTAAGATCCCACGGTTCCATCCTTCCGGCATCGTTATTTTTTATCGGATTCACTTAGTCCAGATGAATTTGCTAAACTCGACCGAATGAGTTCCACACTTTCATTTAGACAGTGGGAAATCCCTTTAGCAACACGTAGGTTACATCATCCGAGGTATTCCCGATCATCCAACAGGACGTTTTAATTTAGTTGTAATTGTAGTTTTGTGTTCTGTTTGTGATTAAATTTTGAGTTATTTTATATTTTGAAATGTTGTGGCGGTGAATTTTATCTTGTAATGACTTTTAATTTAGTTTTGGTTTCAATTTTAGGGACTATCCTAAAGGTGTGGGTTTTCATGCAACAGTTGTTTATCATGCAAGAAAAGTAATTGCGATGCGATTAAAGAGATTGCAATAATGTAAATTGCAATAAAATAAAAGCGTACTCGGAGGGTCTTCCCGTCATCCCAAGTTGCACTTAAAACACAATTAGAATATTTAAGCAAGTTCCTAGGTAAGAGCTAAGGGAAGGGTTATGGTTTTCTACAAAATTCCTAATCCTATAGCTAGTCATTTCCTATGACGTACTAGGTCTTTGTGTTTTGGTTTGAGGACGATTTTCTTCATCAAAGAATAATTAAGTTCGATTGTTCTTATGAACATCCTATCATATCGAGGAAGTGCTTAAGACAAATCTTAAACATATTTTCAATATTTCTAGGATTGTTTTAAGTCCAAATGAATTTAATTACACAAATGAATTAATCGTCCGGGAATCCAAGTTTTGTTATCTTGCTCAGTGAACTAGGACATTTGAATATCCTATAAGTGAAGTAGCATTTCATTTAACATTCTGTTTAGGAGTTATGATAACCAAAGCTCTCGAGGGCAAATTGGTGTTCAAATGGTTTATGATTTAATTTTAGTTAACGGGTTTAAATTTGGAAGAGTGTTCAAGTTGCTTTATTTTTATTTTTGAATTTCTTTATGTCTTAGGTGATGTTATTTAATTCAATTTAATTTTAATTTAATTTAATTTAATTTAGTTTAGTTTTAATTTTAATTTAATTTTGATTTAATTCAATTTAGTTTGACTTGATGTTACATTAATTTAGTTTGATTTGATTTAATTTCATTTTAATTTAATTTAATTTGATTTAATTCTAATTTAATTTAATTTAATTTAATTTAATTTAATATAATTTAATATGTTTTAATTTAATTTAATTTAATTTAATTTAATATTTTTTAATTTAATTTAGTTTAATTTAATTTAATTTAAAATAATTTAATTTGATTTAATTTTAATTTAATTTAATCTAATTTAATTTAATTTAATTTAATTTATTTATTTAATTTAATTCAATTTAATTATTTTTTAATTTAATTTAATTTAATTTAATTTAACTTAATTTATTTATTTAATTTAATTTAATTTAATTTATTTATTTAGTTTAATTTATTTTAATTTTATTTATTTAATTTA
The DNA here is from genome assembly GCA_022702705.1 of Papilionanthe hookeriana x Papilionanthe teres. Classification (NCBI taxonomy): domain Eukaryota; kingdom Viridiplantae; phylum Streptophyta; class Magnoliopsida; order Asparagales; family Orchidaceae; genus Papilionanthe; species Papilionanthe hookeriana x Papilionanthe teres. The sequence goes on along the minus strand of CM040429.1, from coordinate 41,381,623 downwards.
ATTTAATTTAATTTATTTGTTTGATTTAATTTAATTTAATCTTTAATTTAATTTTATTTTTAACTTTAATTTAATTGGAAATTTAAAAAGAGTTTAATAATTTAACTTATTATTATTTTTTTATTTAATTTAATGGTTAAGTCCTTTAAAACTTAAATTTGAATTATCATTTTTAATTAGGAATTAAATATTATTGAAATGATTAATTTAGGGATTCTTAAATTAAAGAATAAATCTCTTCCTAATAATATCCCTATTTTAATAATTCCAATTTTATTATTCTTCCAAATTTAATCAATTATTTAATTAAGGTTTATTTTAATTATCTTCAAATTGTTTAATAGGTTTCTACCCTTTAATTATTTAAATTTCAATCATCCAAATCAGATTAAGATCAAATATCTTACTTGTTAATTTTATTAAACCTAAAGTTTTAATTAAGGGTTAAAATTTTTTAATTACCATTTTGCCCTTCAAGCTTAATAATTCCATAACTCACTAAATTGAGCTCAAATGAACTTAAAATTTTTATGTGACATCACTCATATGCCAATAAAGACATGAGAGGAAAAAAATGTGATTTTTGTGTATTTAATTTATTTATTTAATTATTTTTGGTGAAAAATAAGAATTCCCAAGGAAAATTTAATAATATGACCAAGGGAGAGTTTCTGTCCTTAAGAAAATTATAGGATATTCCTAATGACCAGAGGACCACTTGGACCAATTTTGGTGATTTTTTGAATTATATTATTTTTATTATAATTATTTTAAGTTTTGGAGTATTAATTAATTTAAAAATAAAATAAAGGTTGAAAAATGAATTTTATATTTTTCAAAAATCTCTCTGATATCAAGGAAATCAGAGAATCAATTTTTGTAATTTTCTGATTTTTCTTTGATTTATTATACTTATTTTAGTGAAAATGCTAGAAAATACATTTTTTTAATTTTAAAATTACCCTAGGGCTTTAAAATTTAATATCTCATTAAATAGACCTAAGGAAAATATGGGGTTTGTTCCTAAGTGATTAAAATTCAAAATGTGACATTTTGGTGAATTTTATTATTTTTATGATTTTTATTATTTTTTAATTATTAAAATATTAAAATAATATTAAAAATCAACTTTTTAGAAAATTGAAATTTTAATTTTCTTAAATTCTCCTGATATCAGAGAGGCTCCAAAACCAATTTGGTGAATTTTTAAAAAGTATTTTGAAAGTTATGAATTTTTAAAGTTTAAAATGACTAAATGGCTTAATCGACCCAATTAGTAGGGCTAACTGAGTCCAATTGACTTCAAATTTTTATGGTGGGTTCCTCGATCCTAAAGGTCAGTGGAGATTTGATTTTAAGTCAATTTGATGTATGGTTAGCTCTAATTAATTAGGGATCTATTTTGGGTGTTTAAGCCAATTAGGGTTATTCCAAGTGAATTAATTCAAAAGCTATTTTTCCTAGGGTCCCCTGGTCATAAGAGACATCACCGAATTTTCCTAGAATTTATTTCACAAGATGATAATTATTGGAATTAAAATACTCAAAACAGTAACATGAATTTGAAAAATCAATAACTTTTCATAGGGATGGCCTCTGACTTTGGAAAATTCAGGGAATGTTCCTAAGTTCAGAGGCTTCAAAAGCCCTATGGTCTCATGCCATGGTGAATTTCCTATATGCATGGAGAATTAAAACAATGCAGAGGGTAAAAAAATTATTAAAAATAAAATATTTGATGAAATTAAATGATTTCTTTTCCACATTATTCTCCTTTGTTCACTGAGCAAGAGGGTATTTTTATTTTATTTTTATGATTTTCCTACACAAAGTTATGAATTTTTAAAGTTTAGGGAATTAAATAAATAGAAAAAATACCCTAATTTTCTATTTATCCACGCGGCGCCGCGTCAACCTCGGCAGCTCCGAAACGCCGCGTGGCGCTCTCCGATTGGACGCCGCCATCCGACTCAGGGCTCCGGGGGCCCGCTGTATCGTTCCGTCTCCTGATCCGACGCGATCCTAGCCGTCCGTCCGCGCGTGTATTAAATGAACGGCATCCGTTCATCGTCCCCGAGCGTCCTCACCCGAGAGCCGTCCACACTAAATCCCTAATATCTCACTCAATACTTAACGAATTTTCGTGTTCTTATGCTCTATGGATTCGTCTTGAAGAGACGAACACATCTATACGGTGATCATGCATTGAAATTAAAGCATTTGAAATGGGTTTGAATTGGGTTGAATTTGGTTGTGATTTGGGTTTGAATTGGGTTGAATTTGGGCTCTTTAGGTGAATGGGCCAATATAGGCCAAAATGGGCCAAGTTGGGCTAATGTTGGGCTAGGGTTGAAATTGATGTAAAATTAATGTTGGGAAATGTTTATGGGAGTGTTTCAAAGAAGTTTTGGCCTTGGTTCTGTTTTGATTTTGGGGTTTGGGCTTATTTGGGTTAAGTTTGGGTTTAGGTTAAAATTGGGCCTTTTGGCTTTGGGTTGAACTTGAGTGGGGGTTGGGTCTAAATTTTGGGCAAATCATGTTATTTTTTTGCTTGTGGGGATGCTAAGGAAGACTTAGAAAAGATTTGGGGTTAATTGGAGTTGAATTGGGTGAGTTTGGGTTAGGTTTGGGTCATGGGTCCAAATTGGGCTTTAAGGCCAAAAGTGAAATTGGATCCAAATGTCAATCAAATTGGACTTGGATTTGGTCTAGATTGGTATTGGGAATGTTGAATTGAAGTTTATAATTGAATTGGACCAGAATTTGGGTCAATTGGGTAGGTTTGGCTTGACATTGGGTTTACTTTGGGTTAAAATGGGTCAAATTGGGGGTTTTGACAAAAGTGGGGTAAATTGACAAAATTGGCCCATGGTGTAGTTGAACAAAATGAAATTGGGAATATTTGGGAGTTTCTGGAATTTTCTGGGAATTTTCTGAATTTTTTGGATTTTTGGGTCAAGAGGGGTATTTTGGGTATTTGGAGGGTATTGGGAGGTATTTTTGGAATTTTTGGTATTTTTGGCTATGGATGATCAATTTGAGTGATGTGGAAATGTTTGGGATTGATTTTGAGGAATTTTGGGTGATTTAGGTGATTTTGCAAATTTTGGGTAGTTTCAAGGGTTTTGGGTAAAGTTGGCGGGTGTAGGATCCGGGGGTCAAAATCGAAAATTTGGAAAATTGAAGATTGGGTGAATGTAAGTGAAATAAAATCATTTTGGTTGAGCCATGAAGCCATGTCAAGCCCACATGAGCCATGAAGGGACTCATTTGAGGCATCCACATTGTTGTTCCTAACCCTCTTAGCCAAGGGCTCGAGGGTTAAGGACCATCCGTGTGAATCACCTACATGAATCAGGAGGTCAAGTTAGGTATGGGTGTGGTTTTAGGAGGTGTGTGAAAGTGTAGTGTATGAGTGTAGTGTGTGTGTAAGTCAGCCCCCTTCACTGGACCGGGCCACCTGAGGTGATCCTAAGGCCAAAGAGTCTTATAGGAACTCATCCTTTAAACTTCCACATTTGATTTCAACCCTCTAGGTGATTAGGGGTCTACGATCAAGTTTGTGGAGTTTACAGGGAGTTAATAAGTGGTTTGAATTTCTAAAAGGTGGTGGATCCCAATTCTAGTCCTCTAAGATAGTCAAAGGAAAAGCCTAAGGCTAGATCCTAAGTACTAAAGAGAAGAAGAGAAGACCTCATCAAAAATGAGGTCAACATGGCCCTCTGAGAGGGTAAATCTTAAAAATGTAGCTAGTGTTCATGATATAGATGGGATTGCAATTCTTGCATCTCAGGTTGCTGCAATATCAAGGAAGTTGGACCAATTTGGAATGAACCAACCTCAATTTACTCCTGTAAGTGAGGAAAGTTCATTAGGGCATATGATTGATTCTAACTTATTATATGAGACTTTAAATATCATAAACAACCCATATTCTAACTTTTACAACCCATGTTGGAATAACCATCGTAATTTTAATTGGAATCATACTACTAAGGGTGGAAACCAACAATGGGAAAACAATCATGCAAATCCTAATGGAAGTTGGAATAGGCAGTGTAACACAAGATATAGGCCTTCACATCCACTGGACTCTAATATTGATAAAAATTTGAGGATAAGAAGATGTCTATAGACAAACTGGTATTGCAAATGAGAAATCAGTTGCAAAGTCCAAATGCTGTGATTAGAAACATAGAGAATCAACTGGGAGAAATTGCTAATTCACTTAGTAATAGACCCAACGGAACACTTCCTAGCAACACTGAGATCAAACCTAAAGAGAACGATAATGAACAACTATTCCTTGTTACTGGACAAACTATGATATATGTGCAAAAAGGAGAGTTGATTATGAATATTAATGACCATGAAGTCACTCTTGATGTGTTGAAGACTATGAAATTTCCAGTTGAGAGAAAAGATGATGAATGCTTTTAGATGGATGAAATTGATTATCTAAGTAAAAATCATTTCCAAGAAAGTTTTGAGAGTAATATAACAGATGAGGTTGGAATGGATTTTCATGATGAGTTGAAAAAGTTATCTAAAGAAGACTGTATGTATGTTCAAGAGAGGTGCGAAATGATGGAAGCTACCAAAAATAGTGAACTTGTAATTCCATTTGGTGAAAAATCTCCTGAACTTAAGATGGATGTACCCCATACAATTTTAAAGCCTGTCTATTTAGAGAATTTATCTACACCACCTGTCTTTATATCTTCATATTCAACTTAATTACAAGAAAAACCTGAATTGAATGATGAACAAGATAGAGTTATTGAACTAGGACTTGGAAGAGAATTTTAGGATAAATTTCAAAAGAACTTTGAGTTGAGAAAAGAGGACAAGGATATTGGAAGACCATTGGAAGAAATTCCTAAGCAATTACAAAAACCTATTTCCTCAACTAAGATAGATCCTCCATCATTTAATAATTATAAAGGGGAAGAATTAGAAGATAAATTGAAACAGAAGAGTGACATAGAAGAATTTGATCCTGAATCTGAATTATCTAGAGAGAATCTGATCCAAAATTTAGGAGATCTTGAATTATCTTATAGAGACCCATTTCTTATAAATTTTAATGATGATACTAATATTCTAATTCAGAAAATCAATAGAAGAATATTGGATCTAGAAAGAAATATGAGGAATAATGATATAAATCCATCTGAAAAGGAAGATCTAAATGAAAAATTACAATTTGAGGATTTTGTAGGAATTCCTGGATCTAAAAAGGATTGGGTGATTGATCGAGGTTTACTTAATTGAAATTTTGATCAAGGAGGAATCATTTGTCGGGCCCACGACTTTAAAACCAAGCGTTTTATGAGAGGCAACACATAGTTATCAGTGTGCTTTAATTTAGTGTGCTTGAGAGTCATGATTGTTAGTTTTGTTTTGTGTTTGCTTTATTGTCGATTGATCAACTTAATTCATGTTTTGATTAGCGGATTGACTTGATCTTTATGTGTCATTATAGATTGCTAAGTTTAATTGTTGATTAGTAGATGTTTGGATTGTTAGTAGTTTGATTTGATCTTTGTGTGTCATGAAGGAGGTGATTCCTTAACTTCTTATCATGGTTAGACTTTATGTTCTCTTGTAGTAGTTAGATTGATGAGTCCACTATTGATGAGTCCGCTATGACTTGGGTCTCACTCGGACTTGAGTTTTACAACAGACATCATGAATTTAAACTGTGATAGCTTCATCTCAATTTTGATCCATCCTTTCTCTAACTTTATTTTCATTTGATAGGAGTTGCGAACCTATTTAATGAATAACATTAGGATGATCTTACACTACAATATGTAACTGTTAAAGGTGCTTAATTAAAGGGATTAGATGATGCCTGAGATTGGTGTCCGGAAATCAATTTATCAGGGATAATCTTATCTTTGGGGTTATAATCTACAAAATTATTTGAAAGTACCTAATTTACTAGTGTAGTGATTCTGTTAGAAATTGTATGTAAGGTAGTGAAATTGGATGAGTTAAAGGATGAAATAACCTCAGTTATCATATGTGTGTTTATGTTTGTTTTACAACTTTATTTAGGTCTTAAAGAACATTTTTATATTCCCTTGTTGAGACCTGCTATGCTAGTTAAACTTTTATTTAGTAAATTTTATTCTGACATGATTAGTTTAGATTTACTTTCTGCTGCATATTGTTCTGTCCTAATGAATACTTGTAAATATTTTTGATAGACATGTGTGGTAGAGAGAATTTCTAAACTGTTTTCTTCCTGCTTATATTTTCTACACTGAATGCTATATATGTTAAAAATTAAGTTTGTGGGTAGGAAGAAAAATAAAATTTTAATGTGAAAATACTTCATTTTAGTGTGTTGACCTCATTTTTTATGAGGTCTTCTCTTCTTCTTTTAGTACTTAGGATCTAGCCTTAGGCTTTTCCTTTGACTATCCTAGAGGATTAGAATTGGGACCCACCACTTAGAAATTCAAACCACTTCTTAACTCCCTGCAAACTCCACAAACTTGGATCGTAGACCCCTAATCACCTAGAGGGTTGAAATCAAATGTGGAATTTTAAAGGATGAGTTCTTATAGGACTCTTTGGCCTTAGGACCGCCTACTGGGTGGCTCGGTCCAGTGAAGGGCTGACTTACACACACACTACACCTATACACTACACTTTCACACACATCCTAAAAACACACCCATACCTAACTTGACCTCCCGACTCATGAAGGTGATTCACATGGATGGTCCTTAACCCCTAAGCCCTTGGCTAAGAGGGTTAGGAACAACATAGTGGATGCCTCAAATGAGTCCCTTCATGGCTCATGTGGGCTTGATATGTCTTCATGGCTCAACCAAAATGATTTCATTCCACTTACAGTTACTCAATCTTCATTTTTGCAAATTTTTAATTTTTGACCGCCAGGACCCTACACCCGCCTAGCCTACCAAAAGCCCTTAAAATTACCCAAATTTTTCAAAATTTTAAAATCACCCAAAATTCCCCAAAATTAACCTTGAACATTTCCTCACCAATCAAGTTGATCATCCATAGCCAAAAATGCCAAAAATTCCAAAAATACCTCCCAATACCCTCCAAATACCCAAAATACCCCTCTTGACCCAAAAATCAAAAAAATTCAGAAAATTCCCAAAAAATTCCAACAAATCTCAAATATTCCCAATTTCATTTTGTTCAACTACACCATGGGTCAATTTTGTCAATTTACCCCACTTTTGTCAAAACCCCCAATTTGACCCATTTTAACCCTAAGTGAACCCGATGTCAAGCCAAACCTACCCAATTGACCCAAATTCTGGTCCAATTCAATTCTAAACTTCAATTTATCATTCCCAACACCAATCTAGACCAGATCCAAGTCCAATTTGATTGACATTTGAATCTAATTTCACTTTTGGCCTTAAAGCCCAATTTGGACCCATGACCCAAACCTAATCCAAACCAAACCAATTTGACTCCAATTAACTCCAAATCTTTTCTAAACTTTCCCTAACATCCCCACAAACAAAACACTAACATGATTTACCCAAAATTTAGACCCAAACCCCATTTAAATTCAACCCAAAGCCAAAAAGCCCAATTTTGACCTAAACCCAAACCTAACCCAAATAAGCCCAAACCCCAAAATCAAAACCCAAACAAATTAAAAACCTCTTTGAAACACTCCCATAAACATTTCCCAACATTAATTTTACATCAATTTGAACCCTAGCCCAACATTGGCCCAAGTTAGCCCAATTTGACCTACATTGGCCCATTTACCAAAGAGGTCCAAATCCAACCCAATTCAAGCCCAAACCACTTCAAATTTATTCCAAATCCTTCATGAAACCTTCCTAAATTAAATTCAACACTTATTGGATCCAATCCTTTACAAAATTATCAACCTAAGATCCATTTTAAAATCCAAAAACCCACTTCCCTAAACCATTTTAAAAGCCCATCTTCACTAAATTTCAAAAGGCCCAAAGCCCACATGACAATCCTCTATCATCATCCATTTGATAAAACCATCTCCTAAGTTCTAAATCCATGATAAAATAAATCCAAATCAAGGCATATGCCAATTCCCATCAAAATGCCAAAATTCACAAAATCCTTCTCCATGAAAGATGACTTAACTTTTCCCAAGCCAAATGGAGCCATGAAGCCATGCATTGTACGGCTTATTTTAGGTTGTCTATTTTATTTTGAAAAGGGGGTCGCCTAACAGAAATTGTCGGTGAATTTTTAATTTAATTTAAATAAATAATTTGAAAAGTAGTATTTGATTTTGAAAATAATTTTAAATTTGAAAATTTTAAGATATGAAATCAAACTGATCTCACATCCCGAATAGTTTATATAAATGAGCACCGCATTACAAACTATGTATCTATCTCAAAGAATAGACACACTGTTTGGTGATGGGGCTCGATTAAATAAACTAGAAGATTTGTGACATCCGTTTGGTCTGCGAACCAATTTTATAAGCCGACAAATTCCCTACTTAATATGAAAGCATTAAACAGGGTTTATATTACCCGGGTTCTTAAAGTTCCCTATAAGGGCAAGCCCACTATAGTTAATTACATCTTAAGTGATGGGCATCACCTAAGAAAACTCTCGATAATAATCGGTAATCAGCTCTCGAGAATTTCAAAGTTTAAGTTTTCAAAGGATTGAATTTTGGAATTTCAATAGGGAATGGATCAAATTTGGAACATTTTGTTTTGAGAATTCAAAAGAAGAAAGGTAGGAGAAATCACAGATTCGAAGTGAACTTCGGTAATTTCCCAACTATCCTATTGTTTGGCTTGGATTTAGGAAAGTCCTAATGTTTATTTAATGTTTTGATCTTGCCAATTTTAATTAATTTGGACTTATATTTGTATGATAAAATCATACAAATAGCCTTGAAGATGTGAGGGTTTATGTCGTATCAAACGACTACCTCGGAGTCCTAAGACAGGTTAGGGCTTAATTTACATGACATGATCATGCAAATGCCTAACGAAAAGTTGAGGATTTATGTTGCACTAGGCGGACTACCTCGAAATCCTATGGCTTAGTTATTTAATTCTAAGAATGTTTAGGTGATGTAGATTCGAAGTTTTGCTTGATGACGATGGTCGTGCTTGCCCACCTCGCTCCGAGCTCCTTGTTGTTGCAGAGGTTTAGTTATAGAAGTCATAAATCAAGAGATGAAAAAAATGTTTTGGTTTATAGAAAATCTTAATTTCCAAGTGTTTTTTATGTTTTATTTAAAACAAATCTTAAAGTTGATTATAACAACACCGGTTAAGATCCCACGGTTCCATCCTTCCGGCATCGTTATTTTTATCGGATTCACTTAGTCCGGATGAATTTGCTAAACTCAGTTGAATGAGTTCCACACTTTCATTTAGACCGTGGGAAATCCCGTTAGCAACACGTAGGTTACATCATCCGAGGTATTCCCGATCATCCAACGGGACGTTTTAATTTAGTTGTAATTGTAGTTTTGTGTTACGTTTGTGATTAAATTTTGAGTTGTTTTATATTTTGAAATGTTGTGGCGGTGAATTTTATCTTGCAATGACTTTTAATTTAATTTTGGTTTCGGTTTTAGGGACTATCCTAAAGGTGTGGGTTTTCATGCAACGGTTGTTTATCATGCAAGAAAAGTAAGTGCGATGCGATTAAATAAATTGCGATAAAGCAAATTGCGATAAAATAAAAGCGTACTCGGAGGATCTACCCATCATCCCAAGTCGCACTCAAACACAATTTAGAATATTTAAACAAGTTCCTCGGTAAAGCTAAGGGAAGGGTTATGGTTTTCTACCAAATTCCTAATCCTATAGCTAGTCATCTCTTATGACGTCTAGGTTCTTGTGTTTTGATTTGAGGACGATTTCCTTCATCAAAGAACAATTAAGTTCAATTGTTCTTATAAACATCCTATCATATCGAGGAAGTGCTTAAGACGAATCTTAAACATCTTTTCAATATTTCTAGGATTATTTTAAGTCCAAGAGAATTTAATTATACAAATGAATTAATCGTCCGGGAGTTCAAGTTTTGTTATCTTGCTCAGTGAACTAGGACATTTGAATATCCTATAAGTGAAGTAACATTTCATTTAACGTTCTGTTTAGGAGTAATGATAACCAAAGCTTTCGAGGGCAAATTGGTGTTCAAATGGTTTGTGATTTAATTTAATTTCAATTAATGGATTTAAGTTTGGAATAGTGTTCAAGTTGTTTTAGATTTATTTTTGAATTCTTTATGTCTTAGGTGATGTTATTTTTAATTCAATTTAATTTAACTTTAATTTAATTTAATTTGGTTTAGTTTCAATTTTAATTTAATTTAATTTGATTTAATTTTAACTTGATTCTATTATCTAATTTAATTTAATTCAATTAAGTTTGATTTGATGTGAATTAACTTAATTTAATTTAATTTGATTTAATTTAATTTGATTTAATTTAATTTAATTTAATTTAATTTAATTTGATATGTTTTAATTTAATTTTATTTATTTAATTTAATTTAATTTTAATTTAATTTAATTCAATTTAATTTAATTTAATTCAATTTAATTTAATTTGTTTAATTTAATTTAATTTAAATTTTAATTTAATTTTATTTTTAATTTTAATTTAATTGAAATTTTAAAAGAGTTTAATAATTTAACTTTAATTTAATTTGATGATTAAGTCTTTTAACATTTTAAATCTTAAATTTGAATTATCATTTTAATTAAGAATTAAATATTATTGAGATGCTTAATTTAGGGATTCTTAAATTAAAGAACAAATCTCCTCCTATTAATATCCCTATTTTAATAATTCCAATTTTATTATTCTTCCAAATTTAATCAATTATTTAATTAAAGTTTGTTTTAATTATTTTCAAATTGTTTGGTAGGTTTCTACTCTCTAATTATTTAAATTTCAATCATCCAAATCAGATTAAGGTCAAATATTTTACTCTTTAATTTTATTAAACCTAAAGTTTTAATTAAGGGTTAAAATTTTAATTACCATTTTGCCCTTCAAGCTTAATAATTTCATAACTCACTAAATTGAGCTTAAATGAACTTGAAATTTTTATGTGACTTCACTCATATGCCAATAAAGACATGAGAGGAGAAAATGTAATTTTTCTGTATTTAATTTATTTATGTAATTATTTTTGGTGGAAAATAGAGATTTCTAAGGAAAATTTAATAATATGACCAAGGGAAAGTTTCTGTCCTTAAGAAAATTATGGGACATTCCTAATGACCAGAGGACCATTTGGACCAATTTTAGTGATTTTTTGAATTATATTATTTTTATTATAATTATTTTGAGTTTTGGAGTATTAATTAATTTAAAAATAAAATAAAAGTTGAAAAATAGATTGTATATTTTTCAAAAATCTCTCTAATATCAAGGAAATCAGAGAATGACCTTTTACAATTTTCTGATTTTTCTTTGATTTATTAGAATTATTTTAGTGGAAATGCTAAAAAATACATTTTTTTTTAATTTAAAATTACCTTTTAAAATACATTTTTTAGTGAGAATGCCATTCGACGCCGCCATCCAACTCAGCGCTCCGGGGGCCCGCTGTATCATTCCATCACCCCAACCGGCGCGATCCTGGCCGTCCGTCCGCGCTTGTATGGAATGAACGGCATCCGTTCATCGTCCCCAAGCGTCCTCACCCGAGAGCCGTCCACACTAAAACCCTAAGAACTCACTCATTTCTCAACAGATTTTCGTGTTCTTGTGCTCTATGGATTCGTCTTGAAGAGACGAATACATCTATACGGTGATCATGCATTGAAATTAAAGCATTTGGAATGGAGAATCTCCGGAAGCTCGGGATGAAGAATTAGCTCATACCTTTCGTCGAGAGAAGTGTGGCTTCAATCCGAGGGTTGTGTCACCTTCGATTGGATCCCAGCAAGCTCCAGATGAAGTCTCCTGGTCTGGTGAATCGCCTAGGTATGATTTCGACTAAGCCCGATCACAAAGCTTGGAGTCTGGAACAGATGGGTGGCCTGGGGTGGGGGCTTTTGCTGGTTGACTCCTTCCTTGGTCTGGTGAAGGTGTAGGACCAATCAATTTGAGGATATATCCACTGTGGAGAAGTGTCCTGGTTTTGGGTGAAATTTTGGCTGAGAAATTGGGCTCTGTTGGTGGGGATTAGGGCAAATTGTCACTGGGGATCAACTGCTCTAAGTATGGAGAGTGTTCGGAACAATTTTAGCGAGGGTTTCGGTAAGATCCGGTTCGAGCACCTCTCATGGCCGAGAGAAGGTGAGGTTTAAATAGGAGAGGGTGGAGGGCCTCCCGGGGGAGTTAGGGCTTGGGATCGACTGCTCTTGGCAAGAGAAGAACAGTCTACAATGGCCAGCTGGGGATGGGGCGGCTCGGCAGGTGAGAATTCCAAGTTTGGGCTCACATGTGAGCTCTCGGCCTGGTGGTTTCCGGCGGCTATGGTGGTCGGCCGGCCGAGGTCGAGTCACCCTCAGGCTCAGGGAGGTCAGGTCTTAGCAATGGTGAAATCAATTGCAGTTGGCCATGTGTAAAGGTGTTGAATCAAAGTAGGAGGGGGAGGGATCATTTTGGCTTAGTTTGGGTCAACCCATAGTTTTGGGCATCGTGCACCCTTCAAGGGGCTTTGGGTGCTGTGGGGAATCAGATAGTCTAGCTGAGATGGAGTGGTGAAGTCCCTATCAACTTGGTTTAAGTAAATCTTGGGTTTAGGTGTTGCATAAAAAAGGGTTAAAATTGCTTAAGGGAGGGTTAGGAAAGGGGTTCCCCTTTTTGCCATTAATGGCTTGATCACATGTCAAACCTTCCATGGCTTCATGTGTCTTGTTCATGGCTTGCATGGGGCTTCATGGCTCCATTTGGCTTGGGGCAAAGCTTAGTCAATTTCATGGAAGTAGATTTTAGGAATCTTGGCATTTTTGGTGGAAATTTGGATGAAGCTTGATTTGGAATGGTTTAATGATGATTTTGAAACTTAGGGGTGATATCAATTAAAGGGATGATGAAAATAAATTGCCATGTGGGATTTAGGGCCAATTTTGGGCTTTTGTATTTGGTGGAAATGGACTTTTAGAATGGTTTAGGAAAGTGGGCCTTTAGGTTTGAAAACAAATTGGTGGATGGAAATTTTGCAAAGGATTGGATCCAATGAGTGTTTAATTTAGTTTAGGAATGTTTCATGAATGATTTAGAATAAACTTGAAGTGTTCGGGCTAGGTTTGGGTTGGATTTGGACCTCTTTGGTGAATGGGCCAATGTAGGTCGAATTAGCTAACTTGGGCCAATGTTGGGCTAGGGTTGAAATTGATGTAAAATAAATGTTGGGAAATGTTTATGGGAGTGTTTCAAAGAGGTTTTGGCTTTGGTTGGGTTTTGATTTTGGGGTTTGGGTTTATTTGGGTTAGGTTTGGGTTTATTTGGGTTAGGTTTGGGTTTAGGTCAAAATTGGGCCTTTTAGCTTGGGTTGAACTTGAGTGGGGTTTGGGTCTAAATTTTGGGCAAATCATGTTAGTGTTTTGTTTGTGGGGATGTTAAGGAAGGTTTAGAAAAGATTTGGGGTTAATTGGAGTTGAATTGGGTTAGTTTGGGTTAGGTTTGGCTTGACATTGGGTTCACTTTGGGTTAAAATGGGTCAAATTGGGGGTTTTGATAAAAGTGGGGTAAATTAACAAAATTGGCCCATGGTGTAGTTGAACAAAATGCAATTGGGAATATTTGGGATTTTCTGGAATTTTCTGGGAATTTTCTGAATTTTTGGATTTTTTGGGTCAAGAGGGGTATTTTGGGTATTTGGAGGGTATTGGGAGGTATTTTTGGAATTTTTGGTATTTTTGGGTATGGATGATCAATTTGAGTAATGTGGGAATGTTTTGGATTGATTTTGAGGAATTTTGGGTAATTTAGGTGATTTTGCAAATTTTGGGTAGTTTCAAGGATTTTGGGTAGGCTAGGCGGGTGTAGGGTCCCGGGGGTCAAAAATTGAAAATTTGGAAAATTGAAGATTAGGTGAATGTAAGTGGAATAAAATCATTTTGTTTGAGCCATGAAGCCATATCAAGCCCACATGAGCCATGAGGGGACTCATTTAAGGCATCCACTATGTTGTTCCTAACCCTCTTAGCCAAGGGCTTAGGGGTTAAGGACCATCCATGTGGATCACCTTCATGAGTCAGGAGATCAAGTTTGGTATGGGTGTATTTTTTAGGATGTGTGTGAAAGTGTAGTGTATAGGTGTAGTGTGTGTGTAAGTCAGCCCTTCACCGCACTAGCCACCTGGGGTAGTCCTAAGGCCAAAGAGTCCTATAGGAACTCATCCTTTAAACTTCCACATTTGATTTCAACCCTCTAAGTGATTAGGGGTCTACAGTCAAGTTTGTGGAGTTTGCAAGGAGTTAAGAAGTGGTTTGAATTTCTAAGTGGTGGGTCCCAATTCTAATCCTCTAGGATAGTCAAAGGAAAAGCCTAAGGCTAGATCATAAGTACTAAAAAGAAGAAGAGAAGACCTCATCAAAAATGAGGTCAACAAACGGACCCCCAATAGGTGTGGTGAGCTGATGGAGCACACCGCGTGTATTGGTGTTGACCGAAGCGATCAACAAAACTAACACAGATGTCCAAGCGACAAACTTAGGACAAAGTAGAAGAATTTCCGCTGAGGAGTGTCAAGTATATCTCCGAGACTGAAGATTCCTGAACTCTCGTTGGGGAAAGGAAAAGGAGGTGAATTCCAAATCTCATGATCTGGGGGAATTTAGATTTAGATTTTATTTTGTTTCAGTTTAAGTTTTGATGTGTAAGTTCAGATTTTAGCTTGAGTTTAAATTTAGATTGAAGTTTTGTTAAGATTAATTTGAAAGGATTTGAACTTGAAATGAAAATTGGAATTTTGTGGTTTTAGATGTAACATCTTCAACCTCAAAAGAAAATTGAATTGATTGGATTGAATCATTACAATGAGGAGAGATCTCAGAGCAATGCGGTATTGGATGTAAAATCCTTATCCTCAAGAGTTTGATTTTGATGTATTTCATTGTGATAGGGAAAGAATCCTAAAGCAATGCAGTCTCGGATGTGAAATCCTCAACCCCAAAAGTCTGATTTTGATGTATTTCATTGCGATAGGGAAAGAATCCTAAAGCAATGCAGTCTCGGATGTAAAATCCTCAACCCCAAGAATTTGATTTTGATGTATTTCATTGCGATAGGGAAAGAATCCTAAAGCAATGCAGTCTCGGATGTAAAATCCTTAACCCCAAAAGTTTGAGTTTTGATGTATTTCATTGCAATAGGGAAAGAATCCTAAGGCAATGCAGTCTCAGATGTAAAATCCTCAACCCCAAGAATTTGATTTTGATGTATTTCATTGCTATAGTGAAAGAATCCTAAAGCGATACGGTCTCGGATGTAAAATCCTCAACCCCAAAAGTTTAATTTGATGTATTTCATTGCAATAGGGAAAGAATCCTAAAGCAATGCAGTCTCGGATGTAAAATCCTCAACCCCAACAATTTGATTTTGATGTACTTCATTGCGATAGGGAAAGAATCCTAAGGCAATGCAGTCTCGGATGTAAAATCCTCAACCCCAAAAGTTTAATTTGATGTATTTCATTGCAATAGGGAAAGAATCCTAAAGCAATGCAGTCTCGGATGTAAAATCCTCAACCTTAAAAGTTTGAATTTGATGTATTTCATTGCAATAGGGAAAGAATCCTAAAGCAATGCAGTCTCGGATGTAAAATCCTCAACTCCAAAAGTTTGAATTTGATGTATTTCATTGCAATAGGGAAAGAATCCTAAAGTAATGCAGTCTCAGATATAAAATCCTCAACTCCAAAAGTTTGAATTTGATTGAGATTTGATTTGGAATTTGGAAAGATTGAATTTGAAATTTGATTGAGATTTGATTTGAAATTTGGAAAGATTGAATTTGGAATTTGATTGAGATTTGATTTGGAATTTGGAAAGATTGAATTTGAAATTTGATTGAGATTTGATTTGAAATTTTGAAAGATTGAATTTGAAATTTAATTTAAAATTTTGTGCTCATTTTGTTTGTCCTTTAACGATTCAAATTTTATTTTATCGTGAACTTGGAGTTCGTCATTTTTTCATTTAGATTTTCTTAAGGAAAGTTTTCTTTTACTCTTTTTTTTGTTTCTTTTCTGTTCTTTGTTCGAAGTTCATTTAACTTTAATGGCGTTTCTCAGTCAACTTGCACAAAAGAGGTGAAGGCCAAAAATGTGACATAGTCACTTTCATTCCAATCATGTTGAAGATACATCATACAACTCGATCTGGAATACATCTCATACAATCCATGTAGACTCAAAACGGACTATGTATGATCTTTGTTGATCCATCCAAAAAAGGTATCTGTCAGAAATCCATGTCTGAATAGTGAGGTACATGGTCAATAACATCACCTTCCAAGCCATCCTTGGCGAGGATGCCGTATGGATGTACGTTGGAGATGTGATATTTTCCATGTAACTCACAGCTCGTAAGGCCGGAGGCTCTCTAGCTCCGGGTCTGGCTGGAAGTGGTAAGGTGCTTTCCTATCATCCATCTGTTGGCCTCATTTTTGATGAGGTCTTCTCTTCTTCTTTTTAGTGCTTAGGATCTAGCCTTAGGCTTTTCCTTTGACTATCTTAGAGGACTAGAATTGGGACCCACCTTTTAGAAACTCAAACCACTTCTAAACTCCCTTCAAACTCCACAAACTTGACTATAGACACCTAATCACCTAGAGGGTTGAAATCAAATGTGGAAGTTTAAAGGATGAGTTCCTATAGGACTCTTTGGCCTTAGGGCCGCCTACTAGGTGGCTCGGTCGCAGTGAAGGGGCCGACTTACACACACACTACACTTACACACTACACCTATACACTACACTTTCACACACTTCCTAAAAAACACACCCATACCCAACTTGACCTCCCGACTCATGTAGGTGATTCACATGGATGGTCCTTAACCCCCGAGCCCTTGCGCAAGAGGGTTAGGAACAACATAGTGAATGCCTCGAATGAGTCCCTTCATGGCTCATATGGGCTTGATATGGCTTCATGGCTCAACCAAAATGATTTAATTCCACTTACATCCACCCAATCTTCAATTTCCCAAATTTTCAATTTTTGACCCCGGGACCTACACCGCTTAGCTCTACCCAAAACTCTTGAAATTACCCAAATTTTTGCAAAATTTCCAAATTACCCAAAATCCTCCAAAATTATTCCCAAACATTTCCACATCACCCAAATTGATCATCCATACCCAAAAATACCAAAAATTCCAAAAATACCTCCCAATACCCTCCAAATACCCAAAATACCCCTCTTGGCCAAAAAATCCAAAAATTCAGAAAATTCTCAGAAAAATTCCAGAAAATCCCAAATATTCCCAATTTCATTTTGTCCAACTACACCATAGGCCAATTTTGTCAATTTACCCTACTTTTGTCAAAACCCCAATTTGACCCATTTTAACCCTAAGTGAACCCGATGTCAAACCAAACCTACCCAATTGACCCAAATTCTGGTCCAATTCAGTTCTAAACTTCAATTCAACATTCCCAATACCAATCTAGACCAAATCCAAGTTCAATTTGATTGAAATTTGGATCCAATTTCACTTTTGGCCTTAAAGCCCGATTTGGACCCATGACCCAAACTTAACCCAAATTCACCCAATTCAACTCCAATTAACCCCAAATCTTTTCTAAATCTTCCTTAACATTCCCACAAACAAAACACTAACATGATTTGCCCAAAATTTAGACCCAAACCCCACTCAAATTCAACTCAAAGCAAAAAGGCCCATTTTTGACCTAAACCCAAACCTAACCCAAATGAGCCCAAACCCCAAAATCAAAGCCCAACCAAAGTCAAAACCTCTTTGAAACACTCCCATAAATATTTCTCAACATTAATTTTACATCAATTTCAACCCTAGCCCAACATTGGCCCAAGTTAGCCCAATTTGACCTACATAGGCCCACTTACCAAATAAATCCAAATTCAAACCAATTCAACCCCAAATCATACCAAATTGACACCAAGCCCTTCATAGAACATCCCTAAACCAATTATAACACTTATTTGACAAGGTCCTTCACAAAATCTTCACCCAAATGCCCATCCTAAAATCAAAAAGCCCATTCCCCTTAAACTTTCCTAAAAAGCCCACTTCCTTCAAATTCAAAAGCCCAAATTCATCTAAAGCCCACATGGCACTTCCCCTCATCATCCATTTAATCAAAATTGCCCCTAAGTTTCGAAGTCATCAATTAAACAATTCCAAATCAAGCCCCATACAAATTCTCATCAAAATATCAAAATTTTCTTAAATCCCTTTTTATGAAATTGACCTAAGCTTTTCCCAAGCCAAATGGAGCCAAGGATGAGCCATTCACAAGCCATATGGAGCCATGAAAGTTTGGCATGTGACCATGCCATTAATGGTAAAAGGAGGGGCTCCTTTCCTAATCTTTCATTAAGCTTTTTAACCTTATCCATGACACACTCTAAACCATGTTTAGCCACCTCATCATGGATAGAGACCACACCATTCTCTCTTGGTCGACCCAATCGATCCTCTCGGCCCAAAATCGGGCCATGGGGAGGTGCACCCAACCCAAACCAATGGGTTGACCAAATTGAAGCCAAAATGACCCCTTCTCCATTCCATTTTAATTCAAAGCCTTTACACATGTCAAACTCCGATTGACTTCACCAACTTCAAGCCACGGACTCCCAGACCACCGAAGGTGACCCATGCCTGCCGGCCGGCCGCACGGATCGCCGGAAAACACCATGGCCGAGACCTTGGGAGGAGCCAAACTTTGGAATTCCACCTTGTCGAGCTGCCCCATGCCCAATGGCCACCATGGTTGTTCTTCCCATGACCAGAGCAGTGATCCCAACCCTTGGCCATCCACGGGAGGCTCTCCGGCCACCTCTATTTAAGCCCGACCCCCTCACGGCCATGAGAGGAGAGTTGCACAAACCTTGCCGAAACTCGCCAAAATTATTTCAAACCCTTCTCCACCCTTAGAGCGAGTTGATCCCCAGTGTCGATTTGCCCTAATCCCCAACTGACAAACCCAATTTCTCAACAGAAATTCCACCCAAAACCAGGACACTTCTCCACAGTGAGCCAATCCCCAAATTGATTGGTTCTACACCTTCACCAGGCCAAGGGAAGGTGTCCACCAGCAAAAGCACCATCTCCAGGCTTCGCAGTTGCTCCATCCTCCAAGCTTTGTGATCGGCTGTGGTCGAAATCCAACCTAGACAATTCACCAGACCAGGAGACTTCATCTGGAGCTTGTTAGGATCCAATCGAAGGTGCAACAACTCTCAGATCGAAGCCACACTTCTCTGAGCAAAGGTATGAGCTAATTCTTCATCCCGAGCTTCTGGAGATTCTCCATTTCAAATGCTTTAATTTCAATGCATGATAACCATATAGATGTGTTCGTCTCTTCAAGACGAATCCATAGAGCATAAGAACATGAAAATCCATTGAGTATCGAGTGAGATATTATGGATTTAGTGTGGACGGCTCTTGGGTGAGGACACTTGGGGACGATGAACGGATGCCATCCATTTAATACACGCGCGGACAGATGGCCAGGATCGCGTCGGATCAGAAGGCGGAACGATACAGCGGGCCCCGGGAGCGCTGAGTCAGATGGCGGCTTCGAATGGGAGAGCGCCACGCGGCGTTTCGTAGCTGCCGAGGTTGACGCGGCGCCGCGTGGATAAATAGAAAATTAGGGATTTTTTCTGATTTATTTAATTCCCTAAACTTCAAAAATTCATAACTTTGTGTAGAAAAATCAGAAAAATAAAATAAAAATACCCTCTTGCTCGGTGAACGAGAGGAGGATAATGTGCAAAAGAAATCATTTAATTTCATTAAGTATTTTATTTTTTATAATTTATTTACTCTCTGCATACATTTAATTCTCCATGCATGTATACAATTCACCATGGCATGAGACCATAGGGCTTTTGAAGCCTTTGAATTTGGGAACATTCCCTGAATTTTCCAAAGTCGAGAGGCCATCCCTATGAAGAGTTATTGATTTTTCAAATTCATGTTACTTGTTTTGAGTATTTTAATTCCAATAAATAGCATGTTGTGAAATAAATTCTAGGAAAATTTGATGATGTTCCTTATGACCAGAGAACCCTAGGAAAAATAGGTTTTGAGTTAGTTCATTTAAAACAACCCTAATTGGCTTAAACACTCAAAATAGGTCTCTAATTATTTAGAGCTAACCATACATCAAATTACTTGAAATCAATTCTCCACTGACATTTAGGATCAGAGGAACACACCATAAAAATTTGAGGACAATTGGACTTGGTTAGCCCTACTAAATGGGTTGATTAAGCCATTTAGTCAATTTAAACTTTAAAAATTCATAACTTTCAAAATACTTTTTAAAAATTCACCAAATTGGTTTTGGAGCCTCTCTGATATTAGGGAATTTAAGAAAATTAAAATTTCAATTTTCTAAAAAAGTTGATTTTTTTAATATTATTTTAATATTTTAATAATTAAAAAATAATAAAAATCACAAAAATAATAAAATTCACCAAAATGTTACATTTTGAATTTTAATCACTTAGGAACAAACCCCATATTTTTCTTAGGTCTATTTAGTGAGATATTAAATTTTAAAGCTCTAGGGTAATTTTAAAATTAAAAAAATGTATTTTCTAGCATTTTCACTAAAATAATTATAATAAATCATAGAAAAATCAGAAAATTGTAAAATTTGATTCTCTGATTTCCTTGATATCAGAGAGATTTTTGAAAAATATAAAATTCATTTTTCAACATTTATTTTATTTTTAAATTAATTAACACTCCAAAACTTAAAATAATTATAATAAAAATAATATAATTCAAAAAATCACCAAAATTGGTCCAAGTGGTCCTCCGGTCATTAGGAATGTCTCCTAATTTTCGTAAGGACAGAAACTTTCCCTTGGTCATGTTATTAAATTTTCCTTGGAAATCTCTATTTTCTACCAAAAATAATTATATAAATAAATTAAATACAGAAAAATCACATTTTCTCCTCTCATGTCTTTATTGACATATGAGTGAAGTCACATAAAAATTTCAAGTTCATTTGAGTTCAATTTAGTGAGTTATGAAATTATTAAGCTTAAAGGGTAAAGTGGTAATTAAAATTTTTAATCCTTAATTAAAACTTTAGGTTTAATAAAAAATTAACAAGTAAAATATTTGATCCTAATCTGATTTGGATGATTGAAATTTAAATAATTAAAGGGTAGAAACCCATTAAGCAATTTAAAATGATTAAACCTTAATTAAATAATTGATTAAATTTGGAAGAATAATAAAATTGGAATTATTAAAATAGGGATATTATTAGGAAGAGATTTATTCTTTAATTTAAAAATCCCTAAATTAATCATTTCATTAATATTTAATTCTTAATTAAAATGATAATTCAAATTCAAAACATTAAAAGACTTAATCATTAAACTAAAATTAAATTATTAAACTCTTTTAAAAATTTCAATTAAAATTAAAAAAATTAAATTAAATTAAAAATTAAATTAAATTAAGTAAATTAAATTGGATTAAGTTAAATTAAATTAAATTAAAATTAAAAGTTGAATTAAATTAAAGATTAAATTAAATTAAATTAAATAAACAAATCAAATTAAATTGAATGAATAAATTAAATTAAATTAAATTAAATAAATAAAACCAAATTAAATTAAGTTAAACCAAATTAAAAATTAAATTAAATTAAATTAAATTAAATCAAATTAAATTAAATTAAATTAAATCAAATTAAGTTAAAACTAAATCAAATCAAATTAATTTAATGTAACATCAAATCAAACTAAATTGAGTTAAATTGAATTAAATTAAATTAAAACTCAATTAAATTAAATTAAATTAAATTAAGTTGAATTAAATATAACATCACCAAAGACATAAAGAATTCAAAATAAATCTAAAATAATTTGAACACTATTCCAAATTTAAACCCATTAATGGAAATTAAACTAAATCACAAATCATTTGAACACCAATTTACTCTCAAAAGCTTTAGTTATCATAACTCCTAAACGAACATTAAATGAAATGTTACTTCATTTATAGGATATTCAAATGTCCTAGATTCATCTGAGCGAGTTAACAAAACTTGAATCCCTGGACGTTTAATTCATTTATATAATTAAACCCATTTGGACTTAAAATAATCCTAGAAATATTGAAAAGATGTTTAAGATTATTCTTAAGCACTTCCTCGATATGATAGGACATTTATAAGAACAATTGGACTTAATTGTTCTTTGATGAAGAAAATCGTTCTCGAACCAAAATACGAAGACACTAGACGTCATAGGAAATGACTAGCTATAGGATTAGGAATTTGGTAGAAAACCATAACCCTTCCCTTAGCTTTACCTAGGAACTTGTTTAAGTATTCTAATTGTGTTTTAAGTGCAGCTTGGGATGACGGGAAGACCCTCCAGGTACGCTTTTATTTTATTGCAATTTACTTTCCTGCAATTTACTTTCTTGCAATTTATTTAACTGCATTGCACTTACTTTTTCTTGCATGATAAACAATCTGTTGCATGAAAACCCACACCTTTAGGATAGTCCCTAAAGCTGAAACCAAAACTAAGTTAAAAGTCATTGCAAGATAAAATTCACCGCCACGACATTTCGAAATATAAAACAACTCAAAATTTAATCACAAACGGAACACAAAACTACAATTACAACTAAATTAAAACGTCCTGTTGGATGATCGGGAATACCTCGGATGATGTAACCTACGTGTTGCCAGCGGGATTTCCCACGGTCTAAATGAAAGTGTGGAACTCATTCGGTTGAGTTTAGTAAATTCATCCGGACTAAGTGAATCCGATAAAAATAATGATGCGGAAGGATGGAGCCAGTGGGATCTTAACCGGTGTCGTTATAATCAACTTTAAGATTTGTTTTAATTAAAATATTGAAAACACTTGGAAATTAAGATTTTCTCTAAACCAAAACACTTTTCTCATCCCGTGATTTATGACTTCTAAAATTGAACCTCTGCAACAACAAGGAGCTCGGAGCATGATGGGTAGCACGGCCATCGTCATCGTGAAAACTCGAGTCTACTTCGACAAAACTTTCCTAGAATTAAATAACAAAGCCATAGGACTTCGAGGTAGTTTGCACAGTGCGACATAAATCCTCGACCCTTCGTTAGGCATTTGCATAGCAAATTAAGCCCTAACCGGTCTTAGGATTCCGAGGTAGTCTTCTGATACGACATAAACCCTCATATCTTCGAGGCTATTTGTATGATTATGTCATATAAATATAAGCCCTAATTAATTAAAATTGGCGAGATTAAAACATTAAATAAACATTAGGAATTTCCGAAATTCAAAGCCAAACAATAGGATAGTCGGGAGATTACCGAAATTCGCTTCGAATCTGTAATTTCTCCTACTTTTCTTCCTTTGAATTCTCAAAATAAAATGTTCCAAATTTGATTCATTCCCTATCGAAATTCCAAAATTCAATCCCTTGAAAACTTAAACTTTGAAATTCTTGAGAGCAGAATTATTGATTATTATCGAGAGTTTTCTTAGGTGATTGCTCGTCACTTAAGATGTAATTAACTATAGGGGCTTGCCCTTATAGGGAATTTTAAAGAACCCGGAGTAATATAAACCCTGTTTAATGCTTTCATATTAAGCGAGGGAATTTGTCGGCTTATAAAATTGGTTCGCGGACCAAACGGATGTCACGAAATCTTCTAGTTTATTTAATCGAAGCCCCACCGTGAAGCGAGTGTGTCTATCCTTGGGGATAGATACATGGTTTGTGGTGCGGTGCTCGTTTATATAAACTATTTGGGATGTGAGATCGGTTTAATCTCATATCTTAAAACCTTCAAATTTAAAATTATTTTCAAAATCAAATACTACTTTTCAAAATTGTTTATTTAAATTAAATTAAAAAATTCGCCGACAACTTCTGTTAGGCGACCCCTTTTCAAAATAAAACACACAACCTGAAAATAAGCCGTACAACTTCTGGCGACTCCGCTGGGGACAATTCCTCTCTCCATTTTAGTCGAATAATTCGCTTTCAAAAATCGGTAGTGTATCCATGTCCCTAATGGATCGAACTACCCTTCTTTCCGTTGGGATACTATGTTTATTTCTACCTTGAACAAGTATAGCCAACATTCTCTCGGATTTAGGAACCACTTGTTTAGACACCCCTAAACGAGAGAGGTTCCGAGATCCTTTACCTCATTTCCGAGGTGGGGTGGACCCCCAATAGGTGTTAGTTTAGGAATGATCCTTCGAGTCGAGAAGTCTTGCTTAAGACTCTCTTTTCCTTTCCAACTCCGAATCTGATTCCTTACCTTCTCTACACCTTTGAACATTTCGTTCTAAATAAACAAACCCTCTAATAAGTGATTCTTTTAACAAATGATTCCTTCTTATAAATACATGAAAAAGAATGTGTTCAGACTCTTTTCAATTCCTTTCTTTTCGTCCTAAAGAAAAGAAGCATAACTTGGGACTGACAACCGAATCTACCTGCAGAAATGGAAGCCCCGAAGCGATTTTCTACTTCACCAATGGATTGGACTTCGCCGTCTATAAGGATGAGTCTGCCCGACAATGGGATCATCCGATTTGGACAAGGGTTTGAAAACAAGAATGTCAAGATCACCGACGTCTCCCTCTTTGCACGCGACGAACAAGGTATCCGAGGCGAGGAGCCGTCGCTCGAGTTCGACCTTGGGTCGACCCAAGAGTTTCCTCCCCTGCAAAGGATCCCGACTAAGAGGAGTACTGCTCGTCCACGGGAGGATCGTTCTTACTACCCCCATCGGTCTAGTTGTTTACGCACCTACCCCGAGCTTCGTCGAATTAAAGGGGAAAGAAATCCATAATTATGGTGAACTCGTTACCGTGGAGGGTACGGATCTTCCTGTAAGACCTTCGTTTTCGAAATCGGGTCCGAGTTAAAAGATTCCATCAACGACGAGGACCCGAAGAAGAAACGAGTAGGAGGATCGCTAGAGAAGCCGAAGCTGCTGAAATTGCTTTCCCGGAGGAAATCTCCGAACGCTCTGAATATACACGCTGCCGCGAATATACACCGCTGCTGAATACATACCACTTTTGGGAGGAAGTAGGTTCCATCCCCTCTCCGCCGCGAGAGGACGAGGAAAATGTTCGCAAGATTGCTGCCGCATTGCCTCAGCCCGCATATTACAACGATAGCCGCAAGAAAAGGACTAGAACTACGTCGTTTGCTCGACTGCAAACTTTGGTAGAAAAGTTAGCAAAGAAGGAAAAGTGCCTCGTATCGGAGATTCTACGAAGGATAGGGCGGGTGCCAGTCAAATCCCGTCTTGGGCCCCGAGTAGAACCCGCCATCATGACAGAAAAGCCAAGTAAAAGAATGAAGGCTAGTCCGCTCGTCGTCGTCTCGGGATTACGGATTAGGGAGGATACCACCTTCCGACACTTGGCCGACGGACCATCCGGTCCTAAACCTTCTGTCGCTAGAAGGATGGTATGACGTCCCACTTCGGGCGATTAAGATCGAAACGACGGCCGAGAAAGAAAGGCTCGCCGAGAAGGCTGGAATGCGAAGAAAGTGCTACTTGCGATAAAGGGGACTCGTGAAAGGGGACCGGCGGACTATCGCACGACAACTGCAGAGACTCGCGTAAAGCCCCGCTAGAAGATGTCATGGAAAAGTTGAGAACCGATATCCAGATGGTTGGCAAAAGAAAGAGAAGAAAAGTTCGGAGACGAGATTGATTCATCGGGAATTCATGAACGACGAATACGCGGAAATCAACATGGTTGAGACACGAGCTTCATCGGCTTCGCAAGGTGCTCCTGCGATCGCGAAAGAGAGGAGCCGGGCGATGAGAAGGCGGCTTTAGGAAAAAGACGACACGATCGCTCGAATGGCGAAAAGGATGGAAGAGATGGCCGTAGCTCCGGCCACTCTCCGAGTCGAAGTACAACCACAAAGAGAGACACCCCGGAGGTCATTCACATTGTAGACGGAGGAAAGGAGATTACATCCGTCGATGGGGATGATCGGTGAAAAAGGATACAACACAAAGTATGATCCACGAAAAGGATATCAAGAACTTGGTGGAACGGCGGAGTGCGAGAAGCCTTAGCACGATCGAAGAGCGGGACATCCATTCGGACGGGTAGACCTTACCGGAAGAATTCGACGCCGTCCGATGCCGAAAGGCTTCGTAACACCTCCGTTCGAGACCTTCGACGGAGCAGGAATCCCCGACGGCATGTTGCACACTTTCGTGCCGGTTGTTGTAATGCGGCGGGAGCGATGCATTACTCTTCCGACGAGTTCGTCGGCGATCCGTCGAGAATCGCCTTCGGCCGGTATGCGAGATTACAGAATGGTTCGGTGAAGACGTTCTCGGAACTAGAGAACCTCTTCATCGAGCGATTCGCCGGAGCTCGGCACCACATCACTATAGGTGATTTAGTGGTAGAGAAACAAAGGCCGAATGAAACTTTGGTGGATTACATACTTCGATGGAGGAACTTAAGCATGAAGTGTGAACCACAACTGCAAGAACAACATGCGATCGGCATTTTACTTAAAAGCATTCACGGCCCGATAGCACTTCTCCTCAAAGGATTCACTATTAAGACTTTCGAGAAGTTGTTAAGCAAGGCCGGAAGCTTGCAAGAAGAGGCGAAGCAATTAAGTTTCGCCGACAAGACGGACAAGAAGAAGCCGGTGAAGACCTTCGAAAAGAAATCCGGGATCGTTGCAGCAGTTGACAAAGGCAAGCAACCGATGCAAATACCACCAGAACGGCCGCAGCAACCACAACAGAATTACCAGCAACCCGGTCCGAGCTATCGGTCGTCTCCGCAGGTATGAACAACCATCTCGTCCGCAACGTACATTAAGGGAACTTTTGAGCGAGAGAATATCCGTTCAAGAATGAAGCACGATCCGAAAATGTTCCATAGTCGATGAAGACTCCAGATTTCCAGCTGCCAGAGCCTAAAAGACCAGAGGAAGTCAACAAGAAAGGTGATCCCAACTTTTGCCCCTACCACCGGATGCTTGGGCACAAGATAGAAGATTGCATTACCTTTAAAAGTTGGCTCAACGATAACCTTCGGAAAGGGAATATAACAATCCCGAAAGAGTACATGAAGGAACCCCAGAAAGGAGGTTCCGTCGATGTTATCTCAGTCGATCCCATCATTCGATAGATCCCTATACGGCCGACGATGGATGGACTACCGCTCGGACGAGGTCTTCGAAAAAGATTTTAGACGACATCCGAACCGCCTCGGTGCGAGCTTCAATTCGAGTTCGAGACCCGTTGAGCCGGTGCTTATCACTTGCGATAGAAGAACCACCTCGATAGGAGACGATTGAAGAGAAGAAGAAAATCGACGAAGAAGAGAGGACCGAGACTCCTAAGGCTAGGACTAGGGGTCGCTTATCCTAGGATAGTTGTTTCCGATTCGGGGGAGAAATCCCTCGAACCTCCGATTTTGTATGATTATCCGCTCACTTCGGTGGGATCATATAATGATAAGGGTGATGGCGTTGGCTACGTTTGATCGTTTCTAACGATTACGTAACTAGCGACAATCCGGACATCGATTTCGATACCAACGACAATTCTCGAATCATACACAATCTCGACTATCAAAATAACGAAGAAGACATCCATCGAGGTGGCTACGAAAGCTCGACAAGCAACGAATCTATCCGCGAGTTTCGAGGAGCTCCGGTCGCAATAGAGTTAGAGCCTTCGGACTGCGAAGCTAATACGGAAGAACTCGTCATTCCGATTCGGGGAGGAGACACCGCCAAGCCGAGCATTTACGATGCTCTCATCTTATCGAAAGGAGATGAGAGAAGCTCGATCGAGGCCTTACTTGATCCGAAAATTTGCTTAGCTCAAATGGCCGGAGATTCCTTAGATGAGGTTTGCTCGTTAAAAGAACGGCGAGGCGTTACCTTTACGGACGGTGACCTACTACTTGGGACGGCGGATCACAACCGACCGTTGTACATTTCGATTACTAATTGGGAAGTTTACGCTCTCCGGAGTATTGGTGGATCCGGGAGCATCAATCAATATAATGAGTCTTCGAACACTAGCATATTTGGAAATTGATGCTCGCGAGCTCGAAGCAGTACAAAATGTTATTAAGAGGATTCAACCAGAAAGGAGAAAGAGCCCTCGGGTCAATAACGCTACTGATGAAGACCGGTGACTTAGCAAAGACAACCGCAAAATTTCACATAATTGATTCAGAGACATCGTTCAACGCTCTGCTGGGCCGACCGTGGATACATGAAAACAGGATGGTACCATCATCTCTGCATCAGTGCATCAAATACTACGATGGAGGGGAACAATGCATCAAAGGCAACTTACAACCATTCTCCGTACATGAAATTGGAATCCATGAAGATGCAGCTTATTATGCACCACCGAAGAGAACGATCTTCTCCAGAGATACCGTAACAAATGAAGCAAAGAAAGTTCGGGACGACGAAGAACACGAAGTTCTAGTCCAACGATCACTCACCACTCCCTTACGGCGAGATGGTGAAGGTTTCTCCACAACTCGCATCCGAGGTCGAGGCCGGGGACGAGGTCGTGGTAGAGACGCTAGGACAGGTTGGACGGAGGAAACCGACCATCAATGTTGATTGGGAAGATAGTTACGAAGAAGAAAAAGAAATCAAACAAGAAGCGGCGACAATAAGTCGGAAGAAGTCGCAATTCAAGATCTCTCTCGAAGATGAGAAGAACGAAGAATACAAATCGATGTACGAAAAGATTAACCACTACGTACATACTATGACCCTAACCCCGATTCATTCTAACAAGATCGAGGGTATGGTGGTCGAAGAGGTACGTAACGACGGTGCGAGGCCAACCAAATTCTACCGTGGTGCTTCTTCCTCCAAAACTGAAAATAATGTACAATTCGAAGATGTCACTTCATCAGAATTAATGGAATTACCTTTTGAGTGGTACTCTCCCTGTGTTCAAAATTTAATTCAGCGTGTTTTCTTACCTCGATCGGAGTATTTTGCTACACAGTGATGCCATTCGGACTGAAGAACGCAGGAGCAACCTACCAGAGAGCAATGACAAGAATTTTTGATGATCTCATCCACAATCAAGTCGAATGCTACGTGGACGATGTGGTCATCAAAAGCAAAGTAAAGGAAAACCACCTGTATGATTTGAGAATTATTTTCGAACGATTAAGACAATTTAACCTTAAGATGAATCCCTTAAAATGCGCCTTCGGCGTCACCTCCGGGAAATTCTTAGGATTCGTTGTCCGACATCGTGGAATTGAAATCGACCCGAGAGAAGATTAAAGATATCTTAGAAATGCCGCCTCCCAAAACCTTAAAACAACTACGATCTTTTCAAGGAAGGCCGGCATATCTTCGACGCTTTATCTCGAACTCGTCGGGTAGGTGTCGGCCTTTCTCGGCACTAGTTAAAAAGGATGCCAAATTTATTTGGGAAGAGAAATGCCGAGAAGGCCTTCGAGGACATTAAACAATATTTAATGACACCTTCTATCTTAGCGACCCCGAGTCTCGGGTAGACCGCGATACTTTACACCGCGGCTTTAGACGACTCTCTCGGAGCCCGTTAGCCGGGTCGATGATGAGGGTAAAGAAAATGCTCTTTACTACTTAAGCCGTCGTTTACTTCCGACGGAAGTAAGGTATCCCGCAATTGAAAAGCATTGTTTAGCCCCGATCTTCGCCGCTCAAAAGCTCGGGCACTACATGCTTTCTCATAAGGTCAACCTAATCTCGAAGTTTAATCCATTGCAATACTTGATGACTCGTCCAACACTTTTCGGCAGACTTGCCAGATGGTCAATGATATTATTGCAATTCGATATAACTTTCGTACCTCTACGTGCCGTGAAGGGACAAGTCTTAGCAGACTTTCTCGCAGCACACCCTTTGCCGGCGAATCTCCTCTCGATGACGATTTGCCGGATGAACAAATAATGAATCTAGAAGACCACGATGATCGACGTTGGGAATTATATTTCGACGGAGCATCTTCGAGCACACAAAGACGAAGAATCGCAAGTGATAGTGCCCGGTAAGGCGGGAATCGGGCTAATCTTTATAACACCGGAGCGGGGGATGTTAAGATACTCCTACCACTTGACGAACCGTGTACGAACAACGAAGCGAATACGAAGCCCTCATAACGGGACTTGGAATTAACTATTCAAATGGGGATAACGAGACATCAACATCTACGGGGATTCGCGGTTAATCATTCAACGGATCGTCGGACAATACGGAATTTTAAAGCCGAGACTCGAACAATACTTCCGAGTATGCCATACAAACTGTTGGAACGATTCCAAATGTAACGATCTACAAAATTCCCGGAAAAAAAATTGTTTAGCGAGATGCTTTAGCCCGTCTCGCAAAAGAATTTGTCACGTTTGCAAGATGAATCGGTGGAAGTGTCGGTTCATGGAAGTCGAGTCCTATCACGGCTCGACATAGACACAATACACAAATCGGAAAAAGAAAAAGAATCGGTTGCGAGCGGTGACGAGAAAACACGGAAGATTGGTGACGGCCATTGATAGACTACTGCAAGCGGGAAAGCTACCGGACGATAGGTCGCTAGCCCATCGGATCAAGAAAAGAACTCGTCTTACGCATTAATAAACAACACATTATACGGAAGGTCTTTTGATCAAATGTGGCTAAGGTGCCTAAGCGGGTCCGAGGCCGTGAAATTGTTAAGGAAGTGCATTCGGGACTCCGTAGCGCTCACCGATCGGGTCCGAAGATGAAAATGAAAATTAAAAGACTAGGGTACTACTGGCTCTCAATGATGACCGACTGCATGAAAATCGCCAAGAGATGTCACCAATGCCAAGTGTACGGAGTGGTTCTACACCAACCTCCAAATGTGCTACATCCGACAATCGTGTCATGGCCATTTGAATGTTGGGGCACAGATATAGTGGGTCCAATAGAACCACCATCTTCAAAAGGACATCGCTTCATTCTTGCGGCTACGGATTACTTTTCCGAGTGGGCGGAGGTAGTTCCACTTAGAGAAGTGAAAGGACACCACGTGCTACAATTTTTCAAGAACCGAGTTGTCTACCGTTTCGGAGTGCCGCGCGAGGATCATCTCGGATAATGGGTCGGTATTCGAAGCACGCAAATCGATAATTTTGTCGGGAGACACGGAAACGACTAGCGATACTCGACAATTTACTACCCGAGAGCGAACGGCCTCGGCGAGGCTTTTAATAAAACTCTCGTTCAAATCTTAAAGAAAATTTTGGACGATAATAAGAGGAATTGGCACGAGAAGTTGTTAGAAGCCTTATGGGCCTACCGGACGACCTTCGTAACTCCTACTCGAAGCTACACCTTATGCTGCGGTGTATGGGTCCGAGGCGAGTGTTACCTTTAGAGGTTCGACTTCCTTCACTCGGATTGCGAGTTGCAAACAAGATCACGGCAGAAGAAAACGCCAAATTACAACTAGAAGAATTAGAAAGCCCGGAAGGGAAAAGACTTGCGGTCGCGAGCATAATTTAGAACTATACCAAGCTAAGATGGTTCAAGCCCAAGACAAGCGGTCCGCCCGAGAACCTTCAGAAGTTGGTGACTTAGTTCTCGTTCTCAAGAGACCTATCCTTGCACACCGCAAGATAGGAGGAAAATTTGAACCCACTTGGGAAGGGTCGTTTGTGGTTGAAGCAGTATACTCAGGAGGTTCCTACCAGTTAGTGAATTGCCAGGGAAAACGACATATGCTTCCGATCAACGGGCGATACTTGAAAAAGTATTACGCTACCTGATGTTTTGAAGGAATGAATTCTTCATCCCTAAGAAACACGGGCGAAGTAATTACTTATGATTGAGTCCGAACCCAAAAATAATAAAATGTGCTAAAATAAATAAAATCGTGATAATAAAGTTTTCCTTGTTTTCTTTTCCAAATCAAAATCTCTTTCTGATCTTATCCCGCTTCATTCTCGTTAAATTTTAAAATATAAGAGTAATAAAAAAAATGTCTTTAATAAACGTTTTCTTAATGTTCTTGTTCTTAGTACGACCCTCGATCCTTTTCCTTGTCTTTTCGCAGGGAAATGTCGAACGGGCGGTTGGTCCCGAACTTTAAGAATGGCGTAAGCCTTGCACTCGATGAAAAGAGGGTGAAAGATGGAGCGATAATCGAGATTGACTCGGATTTCGCACCGGCGAGCCTACGATACGAGGAAAGTGGCTGGGTCCCGGTTGACCTAGAAGAACTGCCGGGCGAGACAGGTGATGAAAGTGGGTGGCCCAAGCCACCAATCCGAGCGAAGAAAAGAAAGGCAAATGCCGAAGAAGACAAGAAAATAAAATATGTAGTCGCTACGGCGAGTGCGGGCTTGTCGGCGCCGCGCCCACGGAGATTCAAGAAGTGCGGAGAGCTACTCTCACAACGAACGCAACGAAGAAATAAGAATCGCCGTATCCGTAAGATGTTAACAAAACTAGGCCGCGGACCGGCGCGACGAGACGAGTCCTACTGCCGCGTACGTACACTTCGAGGACACCGG
Organism: Papilionanthe hookeriana x Papilionanthe teres; assembly: GCA_022702705.1. Lineage (NCBI taxonomy): Eukaryota > Viridiplantae > Streptophyta > Magnoliopsida > Asparagales > Orchidaceae > Papilionanthe > Papilionanthe hookeriana x Papilionanthe teres. Next base: position 41,348,902 of record CM040429.1, on the reverse strand, counting down.
TTCACCGAGAACTCGAAGAAAGGAGGCCGGCTCCGAGGATAACAAAAAGGACCGGGGAAATCTCCGGAAGATCGAAGAAAGAAGGCTACCACGCCACCGGATAGAACCACCGGTGATGCATGACCTTGTTGCGGAAGCAGCCACGGGGGATGTCCTGACAGGCATCATCCCTGAGGAGCCGAGGTATGCAGGAGAACGTGAAGGAATTGAACCGTATATCCCACAATATGTCACCAGGCCTAGCCATCTACAGATCATTCTGGAATACGAGCTGGAGAGGATGCAAAATGTTGAAAAGAAAACCTTTGAATACTTCGAGAGAATTAGAGGCGGAAGGATCGACATACTAGAGGGCCTCGAGCTACATACGGACGTATTCTCGGAGTATGAACAACGACAAATCGTGGATTGTATCCGGGATTTGAAAAGAATGGGCCGAGCGAGGCCGCCTAAGGAAAATACCTACTCGAACCCCGGAGATGGATGCCGGGGAAGGGAAGAATCACAATACAATGCGGGTGCTTGCTACAACTTTCGCTGAAGACGAAAGGAAACCCACCGGGAATACTCCGTCATGGGCGAGTGGATCCGATGCCATTAGTCATCAAGAGAATGGTAAAGAGATTGATAACATGGAGGGTGCCGCCAGCGATTGCATACCCAATAGTTGCATTATCAACATCTACAAACGAGGTGACTGCATACCCCCGCATATAGATCACCACGACTTTGTCGGACCCTTCGCACGGTCTCTTTCCCGAACGAGTGTAACATCATGTTCGGATCCGACCTCCGGAAGCGAGCCCGGGTGAGTTCCGAGGGCCGAGTGAAGATACCTTTACCGGTAGGTTCCGTCATGATGCCGAAGGACAACGGAGCGGATATCGCTAAGCATTGCATACCGGGAGTACCGGTGAAGCGGATCTCGGTTACTTTCGGGAGAATGGACGACGGGAAGACACCTTACCATTTCCGACTGGACCGGAGCTAGAGAGCCTGCGGCGCTTACGAGCCGTGAGTTACATGGGAGATATCACACCTCCAACGTACATCCAGCCGACATCCTTGCCAAGGATGGCTTGGAAGGTGATGTTATTAACCATGTACCCCACTATTCAGACATGGATTTTTGACAGATTCTTCTTTTGATGGATCGACGAAGATCATATATAGTCCGTCTTGAGTCTACATGGATTGTATGAAATATATGCCGGATCGAGTTGTACGATGTATCTTCGACATGATTGGAATGAAAGTGACCATGTCACATTTTTTAGCCTTCACCTCTTTTGTGCAAATTGATTGGGAAACGCCATTAAAGTTAAATGAACTTCGAACAAAAGAACGAAAAAGAAATAAAAAGAGAATAAAAGAAAACTTTCTAAAAAAAAAGAAAAAAAATCTAAAAATGACGAACACCAAATTCACATGAACATTAAATAAACGATAAAATAAAATTTGAATCATTAAAAGATAAACAAAATCAACATAAATTTTAAATCGAATCTTAAATCAAAATTTCAACCGAGTTCGAACTCATCCTTCCAAATTTCAAATTCAATCTTTCCAGATTTCAAATCTCAATCAAATTCAAATTCAATTTCTTCCAAATCTCAAATCAAATTCTCAATCAAATTTAAAATTCAATCCTTCCAAATTTCAAATCAAATCTAAATCAGATTTCAAATTCAAAATTCTTGGGTCGAGGATTTTACATCCAAGACTGCACTGCTTTAGGATTCTTTCCCTATTGCACTGAAATACATCAAATTCAAATTTTTGGGTCGAGGATTTTACATCCAAGTATGCACTGCTTTAGGATTCTTTCCCTATTGCACTGAAATACATCAAATTCAAATTTTTGGGTCGAGGATTTTACATCCAAGACTGCACTGCTTTAGGATTCTTTCCCTATTGCACTTAAATACATCAAATTCAAATTTTTGGGTTGAGGATTTTACATCAAGACCTGCTTGCTTTAGGATTCTTTCCCTATTGCCTCTGAAATACATCAAATTCAAATTTTTGGGTCGAGGATTTTACATCCAAGATCGCCCGTTTTAGGATTCTTTCCTATTGCACCTGAAATACATCAAATTCAAATTTTTGGGTCGAGGATTTTACATCCAAGACTGCACTTGCTTTAGGATTCTTTCCTATTGCATTGAAATACATCAAATTCAAACTTTTGGGTTGAGGATTTTACATCCAAGATCGCACTTTGCTTTAGGATTCTTTCCCTATTGCACTGAAATACATCAAAATCAAACTTTTTGGGTCGAGGATTTTTACATCCAAGATCGCATCTGCTTTAGGATTCTTTCCCTATTGCATCGAAATACATCAAATTCAAATTTTTGGGTCGAGGATTTTACATCCAAGTCCATATCGCTTTAGGATTCTTTCCCTATTACATCTGAAATACATCAAATTCGAACTTTTGGGTCGAGGATTTTACATCCAAGACTGCACTGCTTTAGGATTCTTTCCCTATTGCACTGAAATACATCAAAATCAAACTTTTTGGGTTGAGGATTTTTACGTCCAAGACTGCACTGCTTTAGGATTCTTTCCCTACAGCAATGAAATACATCAAAATCAAACTCTTGAGGTTAAGGATTTTACATCCAATACCGCATTGCTCTGAGATCTCTCCTCATTGCAATGATTCAATTTGATCAATTCAATTTTCTTTCGAGGTTGAAGATGTTACATCTAAAACCTCGTAATTCCAATTTTCATTTCAAATTAAATCCCTCAAATTAATTTTGACAAAACTTCGATCTAAATTAAAACTCCGAACTAAAATCTAAGTTCACACGTCAAACTTAAACCGAAACAAAATAAAATCTAAATCGAAATTCTCCTGAGTCATGTGATTCGAATTCACCTCCTTTTCTTTTCCCCGGCGAGAGTTCGAGTATCTCCGGGTTTGGGAACATACCCGATACTCCCCAGGCGGAAATTCTTTTGCTTTGTCCTAAGTTTGTCACTTGGACGTTTGTGTTGGTTTTGTTGATCGCTTCGGTCAACACCAATACGCGCGGTGTGCTCCGTCGGCTCACCACACCTATTGGGAGTCCATTTGTTGACCTCATTTTTGATGAGGTCTTCTCTTCTTCTTTTTAGTGCTTAGGATCTAGCCTTAGGCTTTTCCTTTGACTATCTTAGAGGACTAGAATTGGGACCCACCTTTTAGAAACTCAAACCACTTCTAAACCCCCTTCAAACTCCACAAACTTGACTATAGACCCCTAATCACCTAGAGGGTTGAAATCGAATGTGGAAGTTTAAAGGATGAGTTCCTATAGGACTCTTTGGCCTTAGAGGCCCCTGCAGGTAGCTTGGTTTGGTGAAGGGGCCGACTTACACACACACTACACTTACACACTACACCTATACACTACACTTTCACACACTTCCTAAAAAACACACCCATACCCAACTTGACCTCTCGACACATGTAGGTGATTCACATGGATGGTCCTTAACCCCCGAGCCCTTAGGCTAAGAGGGTTAGGAACAACATAGTGAATGCCTCAAATGAGTCCCTTCATGGCTCATATGGGCTTGATATGGCTTCATGGCTCAACCAAAATGATTTCATTCCACTTACATCCACCCGATCTTCAATTTCCCAAATTTTCGATTTTTGACCCCGGGACCCTACACGCGCTAACTCTACCAAAACTCTTGAAATTACCCAAATTTTTGCAAAATTTCCAAATTACCCAAAATCATCCAAAATCATTCCCAAACATTTCCACATCACCCAAATTGATCATCCATACCCAAAAAAACCAAAAATTCCAAAAATACCTCCTAATACCCTCCAAATACCCAAAATACCCCTCTTGGCCAAAAAATCCAAAAATTCAGAAAATTCCCAGAAAATTTCAAAAAATCCCAAATATTCCCAATTTCATTTTGTCCAACTACACCATGGGCCAATTTTGTCAATTTACCCTACTTTTGTCAAAACCCCCAATTTGACCCATTTTAACCCTAAGTGAACCCAATGTCAAACCAAACCTACCCAATTGACCCAAATTCTGGTCCAATTCAGTTCTAAACTTCAATTCAACATTCCAAATACCAATCTAGACCAAATCCAAGTTCAATTTGATTGACATTTGGATCCAATTTCACTTTTGGCCTTAAAGCCCAATTTGGACCCATGACCCAAACTTAACCCAAATTCACCCAATTCAACTCCAATTAACCCCAAATCTTTTCTAAATCTTCCTTAACATTCCCACAAACAAAACACTAACATGATTTGCCAAAAATTTAGACCCAAACCCCACTCAAATTCAACCCAAAGCTAAAAGGCCCATATTTGACCTAAACCCAAACCTAACCCAAATGAGCTCAAACCCCAAAATCAAAGCCCAACAAAAGTCAAAACCTCTTTGAAACACTCCCATAAATATTTCTCAACATTAATTTTACATCAATTTCAACCCTAGCCCAACATTGGCCCAAGTTAGCCCAATTTGACCTACATAGGCCCACTTACCAAATAAATCCAAATTCAAACCAATTCAACCCCAAATCACACCAAATTAACTCCAAGCCCTTCATAGAACATCCCTAAACCAATTATAACACTTATTTGACAAGGTCCTTCACAAAATATTCACCCAAATGACCATCCTAAAATCAAAAAGCCCATTCCCCTTAAACTTTCCTAAAAAGCCCACTTCCTTCAAATTCAAAAGCCCAAATTCATCTAAAGCCCACATGGCACTTCCCTCATCATCCATTTAATCAAAATTGCCCCTAAGTTTCAAAGTCATCAATTAAACAATTCCAAATCAAGCCCCATACAAATTCCCATCAAAATATCAAAATTTTCTTAAATCCCTTTTTATGAAATTGATCCAAGCTTTTCCCAAGCCAAATGGAGCCAAGGATGAGCCATTCACAAGCCATATGGAGCCATGAATGTTTGGCATGTGACCATGCCATTAATGGTAAAAGGAGGGGATCCTTTCCTAATCTTTCATTAAGCTTTTTTAACCTTATCCGTGACACACTCTAAACCATGTTTAGCCACCTCATCATGGATAGAGACCACACCATTCTCTCTTGGCGACCTAACCGATCCTCTCGGCCCAAAATCGAGGCCATGGGAAGGTGCACCCAACCCAAACCAATGGGTTGACCAAATTGAAGCCAAAATGACCCCTTCTCCATTCCATTTTAATTCAAAGCCTTTACACATGTCAAACTCCGATTGACTTCACCAACTTCAAGCCCTGGACTCCACGACCCCGAAGGTGACCCATGCCTGCAGGCCGGCCCGCCTGGATCGCCGGAAAACACCATGGCCGAGACCTTGGGAGGAGCCAAACTTTGGAATTTCACCTTCGTCGGTCGCCCCATGCCCAATGGCCACCATGGCTGTTCTTCCCATGACCGAAGCAGCTGATCCCGACCCTTGGCCATCCCCGGGAGGCTCTCCGGCCATCTCTATTTAAACCCGACCCCCTCGCGGCCATGAGAGGAGAGTTGCACAAACCTCGCCGAAACTGCGCCAAAATTGTTTCAAACCCTTCTCCACCCTTAGAGCGAGTTGATCCCAGAGTGTCGATTTGCCCTAATCCCCATCGACAAAACCCAATTTCTCAGCTGAAATTCCACCCAAAACCAGGACACTTCTCCACGGTGAGCCAATCCCCAAATTGATTGGTTCTACACCTTCACCGGACCGAGGGAAGGTGTCCACCGACAAAAGCCCCATCTCCAGGGCTTCCCGGTTGCTCCGGCCTCCGAGCTTTGTGATCGAGCTGTGGTCGAAATCCAACCTGAGACAATTCACCGGACCGGGAGACTTCATGCGGAGCTTGCTAGGATCCAATCAAAGGTGCAACAACTCTCGGATCGAAGCCACACTTCTGCGAGCAAAGGTATGAGCTAATTCTTCATCCCGAGCTTCGGAGATTCTCCATTTCAAATGCTTTAATTTCAATGCATGATAACCGTATAGATGTGTTCGTCTCTTCAAGATGAATCCATAGAGCATAAGAACATGAAAATCCATTGAGTATCGAGTGAGATATTTGGGATTTAGTGTGGACGGCTCTCGGGTGAGGACACTTGGGGATGATGAACGGATGCCGTCCATTTAATACACGCGCGGACAGACGGCCAGGATCACGTCGGATCAGAAGGCGGAACGATACAGCGGGCCCCGGGAGCGCTGAGTCAGATGGCGGCGTCAAATGGGAGAGCGCCACGCGGCGTTTCGGAGCTGCCGAGGTTGACGCGGTGCCGCGTGGATAAATAGAAAATTAGGGATTTTTTCTGATTTATTTAATTCCCTAAACTTTAAAAATTCATAACTTTGTGTAGAAAAATCAGAAAAATAAAATAAAAATACCCTCTTGCTCGGTGAACGAGAGGAGGATAATGTGGAAAAGAAATCATTTAATTTCATTAAGTATTTTATTTTTTATAATTTATTTACTCTCTGCATACATTTAATTCTCCATGCATGTATACAATTCACCATGGCATGAGACCATAGGGCTTTTGAAGCCTGCGAATTTGGGAACATTCCCTGAATTTTCCAAAGTCGAGGCCATCCCTATGAAGAGTTATTGATTTTTCAAATTCATGTTACTTGTTTTGAGTATTTTAATTCCAATAAATAGCATGTTGTGAAATAAATTCTAGGAAAATTTGATGATGTTCCTTATGACCAGAGAACCCTAGAAAAAATAGGTTTTGAGTTAGTTCATTTAAAACAACCCTAATTGGCTTAAACACTCAAAATAAGTCTCTAATTAATTAGAGCTAACCATACATCAAATTACTTGAAATCAATTCTCCACTGACCTTTAGGATCAGAGGAACCCACCAAAAAAATTTGAGGCCAATTGGACTTGGTTAGCCCTACTAAATGGGTTGATTAAGCCATTTAGTTAATTTAAACTTTAAAAATTCATAACTTTCAAAATACTTTTTAAAAATTCACCAAATTGGTTTTGGAGTCTCTCTGATATTAGGGGAATTTAAGAAAATTAAAATTTTAATTTTCTAAAAAAGTTGATTTTTTAATATTATTTTAATATTTTAATAATTAAAAAATAATAAAAATCACAAAAATAATAAAATTCACCAAAATGTCACATTTTGAATTTTAATCACTTAGGAACAAACCCCATATTTTTCTTAGGTCTATTTAGTGAGATATTAAATTTTAAAGCTCTAGGGTAATCTTAAAATTAAAAAAATGTATTTTCTAGCATTTTCACTAAAATAATTATAATAAATTATAGAAAAATCAGAAAATTGTAAAATTTGATTCCCTGATTTCCTTGATATCAGAGAGATTTTTGAAAAATATAAAATTCATTTTTCAACATTTATTTTATTTTTAAATTAATTAACACTCCAAAACTTAAAATAATTATAATAAAAATAATATAATTCAAAAAATCACCAAAATTGGTCCAAGTGGTCCTCTGGTCATTAGGAATGTCCCCTAATTTTCTTAAGGACAGAAACTTTCCCTTGGTCATGTTATTAAATTTTCCTTGGAAATCTCTATTTTCTACCAAAAATAATTATATAAATAAATTAAATACAGAAAAATCACATTTTCTCCTCTCATGTCTTTATTGACATATGAGTGAAGTCACATAAAAATTTCAAGTTCATTTGAGTTCAATTTAGTGAGTTATGAAATTATTAAGCTTAAAGGGTAAAGTGGTAATTAAAATTTTTAATCCTTAATTAAAACTTTAGGTTTAATAAAAAATTAACAAGTAAAATATTTGATCCTAATCTGATTTGGATGATTGAAATTTAAATAATTAAAGGGTAGAAACCCATTAAGCAATTTAAAATGATTAAACCTTAATTAAATAATTGATTAAATTTTGAAGAATAATAAAATTGGAATTATTAAAATAGGGATATTATTAGGAAGAGATTTATTCTTTAATTTAAAAATCCCTAAATTAATCATTTCATTAATATTTAATTCTTAATTAAAATGATAACTCAAATTCAAAACATTAAAAGACTTAATCATTAAACTAAAATTAAATTATTAAACTCTTTTAAAAATTTCAATTAAAATTAAAAAAATTAAATTAAATTAAAAATTAAATTAAATTAAGTAAATTAAATTGGATTAAGTTAAATTAAATTAAATTAAAATTAAAAGTTGAATTAAATTAAAGATTAAATTAAATTAAATTAAATAAACAAATCAAATTAAATTGAATGAATAAATTAAATTAAATTAAATTAAATTAAATAAAACCAAATTAAATTAAGTTAAACCAAATTAAAAATTAAATTAAATTAAATTAAATTAAATCAAATTAAATTAAATTAAATCAAATTAAATTAAAACTAAATCAAATCAAATTAATTTAATGTAACATCAAATCAAACTAAATTGAGTTAAATTGAATTAAATTAAATTAAAACTCAAATAAATTAAATTAAATTAAATTAAGTTGAATTAAATATAACATCACCAAAGACATAAAGAATTCAAAATAAATCTAAAATAATTTGAACAACTATTCCAAATTTAAACCCATTAATGGAAATTAAACTAAATCACGAGATCATTTGAACACTAATTTACTCTCAAAAGCTTTAGTTATCATAACTCCTAAACGAACATTAAATGAAATGTTACTTCATTTATAGGATATTCAAATGTCCTAGTTCACTGAGCAAGTTAACAAAACTTGAATCCCTGGACGATTAATTCATTTATATAATTAAACCTATTTGGACTTAAAACAATCCTAGAAATATTGAAAAGATGTTTAAGATTATTCTTAAGCACTTCCTCAATATGATAGGACATTTATAAGAAAAATTGGACTTAATTGTTCTTTGATGAAGAAAATCGTCCTCAAACCAAAATACAAAGACCTAGACATCATAGGAAATGACTAGCTATAGGATTAGGTATTTGGTAGAAAACCATAAACCTTCCCTTAGCTTTACCTAGGAACTTGTTTAAGTATTCTAATTGTGTTTTAAGTGCATCTTGGGATGACCGGAAGACCCTCCAGGTACGCTTTTATTTTATTGCAATTTACTTTCCTGCAATTTACTTTCTTGCAATTTATTTAACTGCATTGCACTTACTTTTTCTTGCATGATAAACAACCGTTGCATGAAAACCCACACCTTTAGGATAGTCCCTAAAGCCGAAACCAAAACTAAGTTAAAAGTCATTGCAAGATAAAATTCACCGCCACGACATTTCAAAATATAAAACAACTCAAAATTTAATCACAAACAAAACACAAAACTACGATTACAACTAAATTAAAACGTCTCGTTGGATGATCGGGAATACCTCGGATGATGTAACCTACGTGTTGCTAACGGGATTTCCACGGTCTAAATGAAAGTGTGGAACTCATTCGATCGAGTTTAGCAAATTCATACGGACTAAGTGAATCCGATAAAAATAATGATGCGGAAGGATGGAACCGTGGGATCTTAACCGAGTGTCATTATAATCAACTTTAAGATTTATTTTAATTAAAATATTGAAAACACTTGGAAATTAAGATTTTCTCTAAACCAAAACACTTTTCTCATCCCGTGATTTATGACTTCTAAAATTGAACCCCTGCAACAACAAGGAGCGCGGAGCATGGTGGGCAGCACGGCCATCATCATCGAGAAACTCGAGTCTACTTCGACAGAAACTTTCCTAGAATTAAATAACAAAGCCATAGGACTTCGAGGTAGTTCGCCTAGTGCAACATAAATCCTCAACCCTTCGTTAGGCATTTGCATAGCAAATTAAGCCCTAACCGGTCTTAGAATTCCGAGGTAGTCGTCTGATACGACATAAACTCTCATATCTTCGAGGCTATTTGTATGATTCTGTCATATAAATATAAGCCCTAATTAATTAAAATTGGCGAGATTAAAACATTAAATAAACATTAGGAATTTCTGAAATTCAAAGCCAAACAATAGGATAGTCGGGAGATTACCGAAGTTCGCTTCGAATCTGTAATTTCTCCTACTTTTCTTCCTTTGAATTCTCAAAATAAAATGTTCCAAATTTGATCCATTCCCTATCGAAATTCCAAAATTCAATCCCTCGAAAACTTAAACTTTGAAATTCTTGAGAGCGAGAATTATTGATTATTATCGAGAGTTTTCTTAGGTGATTCCCGTCACTTAACATGTAATTAACTATAGGGGCTTGCCCTTATAGGGAATTTTAAAGAACCTGAGTAATATAAACCCCGTTTAATGCTTTCATATTAAGCGGGGAATTTGTCGGCTTATAAAATTGGTTCGCGGACCAAAAGGATGTCACAAATCTTCTAGTTTATTTAATCGAGCCCCACTGTCGAGCGAGTGTGTCTATCCTTAGGGATAGATACACGGTTTGTGGTGCGGTGCTCGTTTATATAAACTATTTGGGATGTGAGATCGGTTTAATCTCATATCTTAAAACCTTCAAATTTAAAATTATTTTCAAAATCAAATACTACTTTTCAAAATTGTTTATTTAAATTAAATTAAAAAATTCGCCGACAACTTCTGTTAGGCGACCCCTTTTCAAAATAAAACACACAACCTGAAAATAAGCCGTACAACATCCTTCTGAAAGTAACTGAGATCCGCTTCATTGGTACTCCAGGTATGCAATGTTTAGCGACATCTGCTCTGTTGCCCTTCAGTATCATGACGGAACCTCACCGGTAATGGTATCTTTCTATGGCCCTCGGAACTCACCCGGGCTCGCTTATCCGGAGGTCGGATCCGAACATGATATTACACTCGTTCGGAAAAGAAAGCGTGCGAAAGGTCTGACAAAATCGTGGTGATCTATGTGTGGGGGTATGCAGTCACCCTTCTTATAAATGTTAATGATGCAACTATTGGGTATGCAATCTACCGGCAGTACCCTCCATGTTATCATTCTCTTTACCATCCTTTTGATGACTAATGGCATTGGATCCACCTGGCCATGATGGAGTATCCCTGGTGGGTTTCCCTTTCTGTCTTATGAGAAGTTGTAACAGCATCCACATTGTATTGTAATTCTCCCTTTCCCTGGCATCCATCTCCGGGGTTCTGAGTAGGTGTTTTCTCTTAGGCGGCCTGCTCGGCCCATTCTTTTCAAATTTCGGATGCAGTCCACGATTTGTTGTTGTTCGTATTCCGAGAACACGTCTGTATGTAGCTCGAGGCCTTCTAGTATATTGATCCTCCTGCCTCTAATTCTCTCGAAGTATTCAAAAGTTTGCTTCTCGACATTCCGCATCCTTTCTAGCTCGTATTCCGGAATAATCCGCAAATGGCGAGGCTCGGTGACGTCATCGTGGGATATACGGCTCAATCCCTTCACGTTCTCCCCGCATACCTCGGCTCCTCGGGGATGGTGTCCGTCGGGACATCCTCCGGGGTTGCTCTCGCAACAAGGTTATGCATTACGGTGACTTTATCCGGTGGCGTGGTAGCCTTCCTTCTTCGTTCTTCTTGAGATTTCCCCGGTCTCTTCCGTTATCCTTGGAGCTGGCCTCCTTTCTTCGAGTACACAGTGAACTGGCGTCCTCGAAGTGTATGTACTGGCAGTAGCAATCGTCTCGTCGCGCCGATCTGCTGCTAGTTTGGTTAACATCTTGCGGATACAACGATTTTTATTTCTTCGGCCGAGTTCGTCGTGAGAGTAGCTCTTCGTACTTCCGAATCTCCGTGGGCGCGGCGGCCGACGGGCTCGCCCTCTGCGTAGCGACTACGGACTTGATTTTCTTGTCTTCTTCGGTGCTTGTTTTCCTTTTCTTCTTGCTTGGATTGGTGGCTTGGGCCACCCACTTTCATTACTTGTTTGATCGGGCGGCTTCTCTCGGTCAGCCGGGACCTAGTCACTTTCCTCGTATTGCGGCGCCGCCGGTGCGAAGTCCGAGTCAATCTCTATTATTACTCCATCTTTCACCCTCTTTTCGTCGAGTGCAAGGCTTACGCCATTTCTAAAGTTCAGGACCAACCGCCCGTTCGACATTTCTCTGCGAAGAAAACAAGGAAAGGATCAGGGGTTGTACTAAGAACAAGAACATTAAGAAAGTATTTATCACTGAAGATTCTTATTCAATTATTCCAATTTTAATTTTTAAGGAAAGTAGGAAAAGATAAAGAAAGATCAGGAAAAAGATTTGATTTGAAAGGAAGGGTAAAACTTTATTATTATGATTTTCACATATTTTATTTTTAGTACATTTTTTATTTTATCCATTTTTATGTTTTTGGGTTCGGACCCAGTCACAAAGTGATTGCTTCACCCGTGTTTCTAGGGATAAGACTCTATTTTAGAGGCCACCCTTCGAAACATCGAGTTGCGTAGTACTTCTTCAAATATCGTCCATTGATTGGAAGCATTTGTCGTTCTCCTTGGCAATTCACAAGTTGGTAGGAGCCTCCTGAGTAAACTGCCTCGACCACAAACGGCCCTTCCCAAGTCGGTTCAAATTTTCCTCCTATCTTGCGGTGTGCAAGAATAGGTCTCTTGAGAACGAGAACTAAGTCACCAACTTTAAAGGTTCTTGGGCGGACCAGTTTGTCATGGGCTTGAACCATCTTAGCTTGGTATAGTTCTAAATTCTGTCGTGCCGCAAGTCTTTTCCCTTCCGGGCTTTCCAATTCTTCTAGTCGTAATTTGGCATTCTCTTCGTCGTGATTTTGTTTGCAATCGCAATCCCGAGTGAAGGAAGCTGGACCTCTAAAGGTAACACTCGCCTCGGACCCATACACCGGAGCGTAAGGTGTAGCTTCGAGTAGGAGTTCGAAGGTTGTCCGGTAGGCCCATAAGGCTTCTAATAACTTCTCGTGCCAATTTCTCTTATTATCGTCTAAGGTTTTCTTTAAGATTTGAACGAGAGTTTTATTAAAAGCCTCAGCCAGACCGTTTGCTCTTGGGTAGTAAATTGTTGAATATCGCAAGTCGATTCCGTGTCTCCTGACAAAATGTTTGATTTGTGTGCTTCGAATGCCGACCCATTATCCGAGATAATCTCGCGCGGCACTCCGAAACGGTAGACAACTTGGTTCTTGAAAAACCGTAGCACGTGGTGTGCTTTCACTTCTCCGAGTGGAACCGCCTCTGCCCACTTGGAAAAGTAATCTGTAGCCGCAAGAATGAAGCGATGTCCTTTTGAAGATGGTGGTTCTATTGGACCCACTATATCCGTGCCCCAACATTCGAATGGCCACGACGCAACCGTCGGGTGTAGCACATTCGGAGGTTGATGCAAGACCACTCCGTGCACCTGACATTGGTGACACCTCTTCGCTGTTTCCATGCAATCGGACATCATTGCTGGCCAATAATATCCGAGCCTTTTAATCTTCATCTTCATTTTCGGACCCAACTGGTGAGTGCCACAGAGTCCTGAATGCACCTCTTTAACAATTTCATGGGCCTCGGACCCGCTTAGGCATCTTAGCCACATTTGATCGAAAGACCTTCTGTATAACGTGTCGTTTATTAATGCGTAGGACAGGGTTCTTTTCTTGATCTGATGGGCTAGCGACCTATCGTCTGGTAGTTTTCCTGTTCGCAGGTAGTCTATTAATGGCTGTCGCCAATCTTCTGTGTTTTCTGTCACTATTGCGACTATTCCTCTTCTTTTTCTGATTTCTGTATTGTGTCTATGTCGAGCCGTGATAGGACCTGACATCCGTGAACTGACATTTCTACTGACTCATCTTGCAAACAGGCAAATTCTTTTGCGAGGCGAGCTAACGCATCTGCTAAAGCATTTTCTTTTCTGGGAATTTTGTAGATTGTCACATTCGGAATCTGTTCCAACAACTCGTATGGCATACTCGGAAGTATTGCTCGAGTCTTGGCTTTAAAATTCAGTACTTGTCCGGCGATCCGTTGAATGATTAACTGCGAATCCCCGCAGATGTTGATGTCCGTTATCCCCATTTGAATAGCTAATTCCGGATCCGTTACGAGGGCTTCGTATTCCGCTTCGTTGTTTGTACACGGCTCTGTTAAGTGGTAGGAGTATCTTAACATCCCCCGCTCTGGTGTCATAAAGATTAGTCCAATTCCTACCTTATCGGGCACTATCACTTGCGATTCTTCGTCTTTGTGTGCTGAAGATGCTCCGTCGAAATACAATTCCCAACGTCGATCATCAGGGTCTTCTAGGCTCATTATTTGTTCATCTGGCAAATCGTCATCGAGAGGAGATTCGCCAAGCAAAGGGTGTGCTCGAGGAAGTCCGCCGAGACTTGTCCCTTTACGGCACGAAGAGGCACAAAAGTTATATCGAATTGCGATAATATCATTGACCATCCGGCAAGTCCGCCGGAAAGCGTTGGACGAGTCATCAAGTATTGCAATGGATTAAATTTCGAGATCAGGTTGACCTTATGAGAAAGCATGTAGTGCCTGAGCTTTTGAGCGGCAAAGATCAGGGCCAAACAGTGCTTTTCAATTGCGGGATACCTTATTTCCGTTTGAAGAAAATGACGGCTTAGGTAGTAAAGAGCATTTTCTTTACCCTCATCATTGACCTGGGCTAACAGGGCTCCGAGAGAGTCGTCTAAAGCCGTGTATAAAGTATCAGCGGTCTACCTGAGATTGGGGCTGCTAAGACAGGAGGTGTCATTAAATATTATTTAATGTCCTTGAAGGCCCTCTCGGCATTTCTCTTCCCAAATAAATTTGGCGTCCTTTTTAACTAATGCCGAGAAAGGCTGACACCTACCTGACAAGTTTGAGATAAAGCGTCGAAGATATGCCAGCTTCCTTTGAAAATATCGTAGTTGTTTTAAGGTTTTGGGAGGTGGCATCTCTAAGATAGCTTTAATCTTTTTCGGGTCGATTTCAATTCCATGATGTCGGACAACGAATCCTAAGAATTTCCCGGAGGTGACGCCAAAGGCGCATTTTAAGGGATTCATCTTAAGGTTAAATTGTCTTAATCGTTCGAAAACAATTCTCAAATCATATAGGTGGTTGTTCTTTACTTTGCTTTTGGTGACCACGTCGTCCACGTAGCACTCGACTTGATTGTGGATGAGATCATCAAAAATTCTTGTCATTGCTCTCTGGTAGGTTGCTCCTGCGTTCTTTAGTCCGAATGGCATCACTGTGTAGCAATATACTCCGATCGGCGTTCTGAATGCTGTAAGCTTTTCATCTTCTAGAGCCATTTTTATCTGGTTGTATCCTAAAGATCCATCCATGAATAAGAATATTTCATGTGTTGAAGCAATGTCGATCATTAATTCTGGGATCGGTAGAGGGAATTCATCTTTTGGACATGCCTTGTTTAAATCTCTGAAATCCACACAAATTCTGATCTGACCATTCTTCTTCCTAACCGGTACCACATTGGCTAACCAAGTCGGGTATTGTTCTTCACGGACAAATTTAGCGTCTATTAGCTTTTTAACTTCAGCTATGACTTGTTGTTTGATTTCTAGACGCATTCTTCTGGGACCTTGTCTGACTGGGACAGAAGTAGGATCCACTCCTAGCTTATGGACTGTGACCTCTTGAGCTAAACTCGGCATCTCATCGTAGCTCCAAGCAAAACGATCTTTAAATTCCATTAATAACTTGATTATTTCTTCGGAGTCTTCTTTATTGAGTAAGGAGCTAACAAAGGTAGGTCTAGGCTCTTCGCTAGTACCTAAGTTAACTTCCGTTAACTCATCTATTGTAGATTTGATCTCTTCTTCGAACTCTGGTGGAGCGTTTACAATTTGTAAATCTTCAAATTCATCTGTAGTTTCCATGCAGTTTTCATTGGACTTGCAAGTGACAACCAAGCAAAATTCAGTATCGTCAACTGATCCTATCGTGCCGAATCCGAGACCATGTTTTGAATTGGGTGGACGACCGGAGTTATTCCATAGTTTTTCAAAATGTTGTGATTGACCTTTTGTCCATTGTCGAGGTAAGAAACCACGCTGAATTAAATTTTGAACACAGGGAGAGTACCACTCAAAAGGTAATTCCATTAATTATGATGAAGTGACATCTTCAAATTGTACATTATTTTCAGTTTTGGAGGAAGGAGCACCACGGTAGAATTTGATTGGCTTTGCACTGCCACTATGTACCTCTTTGACCACCATACCCTCGAACTTATTAGAATGGATCGGGGTCAGGGTCATAGTATGTACATAGTGGCTAATCTTCTCGTACATCGATTTATATTCTTCATTCTTTTCATCTTCGAGCGGGATCCTGAATTGCGGCTTCTTCCGACTTATTGTCACTGCTTCTTGCTTGATTTCTTTTTCTTCTTCAGAATTGTCTTCCCAATCAACATTGATACGCGGTTTCCTCTCGTCCAACCGTCCTAACGTCTTCGCCACGACCTCGTCCCCGGCCTCGACCTCGGATGCGAGTTGTGGAGAAACCTTCACCATCTCGCCGTAAGGGAGTGGTGAGTGACCGTTGGACTAGAACTTCAGGTTCTTCGTCATCCCGAATTTCCTTTGCTTCATTCGTTATGGTATCTCTGGAGAAGATTGTTTTCTTCGGAGGTGCATAATAAGTCGCATCTTCCCGGATTCCAATTTTATGTACGGAGAATGGTTGTAAGTCACCTTTGATGCACTCGTTCCCTCCATCATAGTATTTGATGCACCGATGTAGAGATGATGGTACCATCCGGTTTTCATGTATCCATGGTCGGCCAAGTAGAGCGTTGAACGACGTTTCTGAATCAATTATGTGAAATTTTGCGGTTGTCTTTGCCAAGTCACCGGTCTTCATTAGCAGTGTTATTGATCCGAGGGCTCTTTCTCCTTTCTGGTTGAATCCTCTTAATAACATTTTGTCGGCTTCGAGCTCGCGAGCATCAATTTCCAAATATGCTAGTGTTCGAAGACTCATTATATTAATTGATGCTCCTGGATCCACCAATACTCTGGAGAGTGTAAACTTCCCAATTGTAACTGAAATGTACAACGGTCGGTTGTGGTCTGCTGTGCCAAGTAGTAGATCATTGTCCGTGAAGGTGACACCTCGCTGTTCTTTTAACAAGCAAACCTCATCTAATGAATCTCCGGCCATTTGAGCTAAGCAAATTTCCGGATCAAGTAAGGCCTTGATCAGAGCTTCTCTCATCACCTTTGATAAGATGAGAGAGTCGTAGATGCTCGGCTGGCGGTAGTTTCCTAAGATGGGCTAGCACGTTGTAGTCTACTTTATTTCCATGTGTCTTGATTTCTTCCCGAATGGGTATTTCTTCTGCCGGGGTTGGTTCTTCCTGAACAACCACCTGCTTTCCTTTGTCCTTTGGACCCATTCTCGGAGGTAGAACTCTTCCACTTCTTAAGTTAACCAATGTAATTTCTTCTGAATCTAGTATTGAGTTTGTTGATGTCTCCTTCTGAATCGGAATGACAGGTTCTTCTGGATTAGCTTCAGAGTCTGAAGGCTCTAACTCTATTGTGACTGGAGATCCTCGAAACTCGCAAATAGATTCGTTGCTTGTTGAACTCTCGTAGCCTTCTTGATGGATGTCTTCTTTGTCATTGTGATCATCGAGATTGTGTATGATTTGAGAATTGTCATTTGTATCGAAATCCATGTCCGGATTGTCGCTAGTTACGTAATCGTTAGAAACAGTCAAAACGTAGCCAACGCCATAACCCTTATCATTATAAGATCCCACTGGAGTAAGCAGATAATCATATAGAGTCAGAGGTTCGAGGGATTTCTCCCCTGAATCGGAAACAACTATCCTAGGATAAGCAGCCCCTAGTCTAGCCTTAGGAACCTCGGTCTTCTCTTCTTCATCAATTTTCTTCTTTTCTTCAATCGTCTCTTGTTGAGGTGGT
This sequence comes from Papilionanthe hookeriana x Papilionanthe teres, assembly GCA_022702705.1. NCBI lineage: Eukaryota > Viridiplantae > Streptophyta > Magnoliopsida > Asparagales > Orchidaceae > Papilionanthe > Papilionanthe hookeriana x Papilionanthe teres. The sequence goes on along the minus strand of CM040429.1, from coordinate 41,331,076 downwards.
TCTTCTATCGCAAGTGATAGTGCCGACTTGACAGTGCTTCGAACTCTAAATTGAGGCTCGCACCGAAGCGGTTTGGATGTGATCCAAAATCTTCATCGAAGACTTTGTCCAAGCGGTAGTCCATCCATCATTAGTCGCATAGGGATCTATCGGAACAATGAGGTCCGTTGAGATAACATTGACGGAACCTCCTTTCTGGGGTTCATTCATGTATTCCTTCGGGATTGTTATGTTCCCTTTTCGAAGATTGTCGTTGAGCCAACTTTTGAAGGTAATACAATCTTTTATCTTATGTCCAAGCATCCGATGGTAAGGGCAAAAGTTGGGATCACCTTTCTTGTCGACTTCTTCTGGTCTCTTAGGCTCGGCGAGCTGGAAATCCGGAGTCTTCATCGATCGCGGAACATTTTTGGCACTCGCCTCATTCTTGAACGGATACTCCCTGCTCAGAAGCTCCCTTAACGTACGTTGCGGACGAGGCAGTTGTTCATATTGTTGAGATAACTGATAGCAGGGTCGGGGTTGTTGGTAATTATGTTGAGGTTTTTGCGGCCGTTCTGACGATATTTGTATCGGTTGCTTGCCTTTATCGACTGCTGCAACGATTCTGGACTTCTTTTCAAAAGTTTTCACGGGCTTCTGTTTGTCTGTTTTATCGGTGAAACTTAATTGCTTCGCCTCCTCTTGCAAGCTTCCGGCCTTGCTTAACAACTTCTCGAAAGTCTTAATAGTAAATCCCTCGAGGAGAAGTGCTATCGGGCCATGAATGCTCTTAAGTAAAATGCCAACCGCATGCTCGTTCTTGTAGTTGTGGCTCACACTTCATACTTAGATTTCTCCATCGAAGTATGTAATCCACCAAGGTTTCGTTTGGCTTCTGCTTCTCTACCACTAAATCACCTATAGTGATGTGATGCTGAGCTCCGGAAAATCGCTTGATGAAGAGGTTCTCTAGTTCTGAAAATGTCTTCACCGAATCGTTCGGTAATTTCGCATACCAATCGAAGGCGATCCCTGACAGGCTGCTGATAAATTGTCTGAAGAGTAAGGCGTCACTTCCGCTGGCATTGCAACAACTGGCACGAAAATGTGCAACATGCTGCCGAGGGTTTCCGGTTCCATCAAAGGTCTTGAACGAGAGGTGGTACAAAGCCTTTCGGATATTGGACGACGTCGAATTCTTCGTGGTAAGGTCTACCCGTCCTAATGGATGTCCCGCTCTTTGATTGTGCCAAGGCTTCTCGCACCTGCTGTTCCACCATGTTCTTAATATCCTTTTCCGGAATCATGCTTTGTGTTGTATCTTTCTTTAACTGATCATCCCCGTTGAGGGACGTAATCTCCTTTCCTCCGTCTATAATGTGAATGACTTCTGGGGGAGTTCCTCTTTGGGGTTGCACTTGACTCTGGAGAGTGGCTAGGGCTACAGCCATCTCTTCCATCCTTTTTGCCATTTGGGCGATCGTATCATCTTTCTCTTGAAGCTTTCTCCTCATTACTTCTGGTTCCTCTCTTTCTGCGGCTGCAGGGGCACCTTGTGAAGCTGACGAAGCTCATGTTTCGACCATGTTAATTTCTGCATACTCATCATCCATGAACTCGACGAATCAATCTCATCTCCGAATTTCTCTTCTCTTTCCCTCGCTAATCGCCGAATATCGGTTCTTAGCTTTTCCATAAGCATCTTCTAGTGGTCTTTTTCGTACATCCTTGCAGTTGTCATGTGATAACTCGTCGGGTTTCCTTCTCATGAGTCCCCTTTATCGCAAGTAGCACTTTCTTCGGATTCAAGTCTCCTGACGAGACTTTCCTTCTCAGGCTGTTGTTTCAATCTTAATTGTTCAGTAGTGGGACGCCATACCATCCTTCTAGCCGCAGAAGGTTTAGGACCGGATGGTCTGTCAGCCAATGGCTGGAAGGTGGTATCCTCCCTAATTTGTAATCCTGAAACAACGACAGGTGGACTAGCTTTCATTCTCTTATTTGGCTTTTCTGCAGTGATAGCAGGTTCTACTCGAGGCCCAAGACGTGACTTGGCTGGCACCCGCTCTATCCTTCTTAAAATCTCCGATACAGGGCATTTTTCTTTCTTTGCTAACTTTTCTATCAGGGTTTGCAGTCGAGCAAATGGCATAATTCTAGCCCTTTTCTTACGGCCGTTGTTGCAATATGCAGGCTGAGGCAATGCGGCAGCAATCTTGCCAACATTTTCTTCATCCTCTGCTGTGGAGAGGGGATGGAATCTACTTCCTCCCAAAAGTGGTATGTATTCAGGCAGCGGTGTATACTCGGGCAGTTCTGGGATTTCCTCCAGGAAAGCAACTTCGGCAGCTCGGCTTCGTAGCGATCCTTCTACTCTGTTCCTTCTTTGAGTCCGTGTCAGCGATGGAATTCTAGAGCTGGACCCGATTTCAAAAACAGAAGGTCTCACAGGAAGGTCTGTACCCTCCATGGTAATAGGTTCACCATAGTTCTGAATTTCCTTCCCCTTTAGTTTGGCAGGAGCCGGGGTAGGTGCAGAGACAACTAGACCAGTGGGGGTAGCAACAACAGTCCTTCTGTAGATAGCAGTATTCCTCTCAGTTGGAATCTTTTGTAGAGGAGGGAATTCGTGAGTTGACTTGAGGTTGAACTCAATCAACGGCTTCTCAGTTTCTGGTACTTTTCTTGTGAGTGAAAATAGAGTGACGTCGGGGATTTTGATGTCGATGTCCCCGAATCCTTATCCGAATCGAATGATTCCATTATCGAGCGTTCGTCTTCGAACACGACCGAGTCGAGTCCGTCGACGAAGGAGAAGATCGCTTTGGGGCTTCCATTTCGCAGGGCGCATTCCAAGTGTTAGTCCCCGAATCGTGCTTCCTCTTATCGTATAACTTATGACGAAAAAGAAAGAGTCCGAACACATTTCTGTTTATCTTAGTGTATTTATGGTGTTAAAGGAAAATTGTCTTTTCGGAAAGATTTGTTCGTTAGGAGGGAGAATTATTAAAAGAAGGAGAGTTGTAGGAAGGGTAAAAGGAATTGATTAGGAACTGGAAAAGGAAGAGAAAGTCTTGTAGAAATTTCTCGACCCACAAGATCGCTCCTAAACTAATACCTATTGGGGGTCCACCCCACCTCGGAAATGAGGTAAAAGGATCTCGGAACCTCTCTCGTTTAGGGGTGTCTAAACAGTGGCTCCTAAATCCAAGAGAATGTTGGCTATACTTGTTCAAGGTAGAAATGAACATAGTATTCCAACGGAAAGAAGGGTAGTTTGATCCACTAGGAACATGGATACACAATCGATTTTTGAAAGCAGAATTGTCTGATTAAAATGGAGAGAGGAACTGGACCCCAGTGGAGTCGCCAGAAATTGTACGGCTTATTTTAGGTCGTGTGTTTTATTTTGAAAAGGGGGTCGCCTAACAGAAATTGTCAGCGAATTTTTAATTTAATTTAAATAAATAATTTGAAAAGTAGTATTTGATTTTGAAAATAATTTTAAATTTGAAAATTTTAAGATATGAAATCAAACTGATCTCACATCCCGAATAGTTTATATAAACGAGCACCGCATAACAAACTGTGTATCTATCTCGAAGAATAGAAACACTGTTTGGTGATGGGGCTCGATTAAATAAACTACAAGATTTGTGACATCCGTTTGGTCTGCGAACCAATTTTATAAGCCGACAAATTCCCCTGCTTAATATGAAAGCATTAAACAGGGTTTATATTACCTAGGTTCTTAAAGTTCCCTATAAGGGCAAACCCCTATAGTTAATTACATCTTAAGTGAAGGGCATCACCTAAGAAAACTCTCGATAATAATCAGTAATTCTGCTCTCAAGAATTTCAAAGTTTAAGTTTTCAAAGGATTGATTTTTGGAATTTCAATAGGGAATGGATCAAATTTGGAACATTTTGTTTTGAGAATTCAAAAGAAGAAAGGTAGGAGAAATCACATATTCGAAGCGAACTTCGGTAATTTCCCAACTATCCTATTGTTTGGCTTCGATTTAGGAAAGTCCTAATGTTTATTTAATGTTTTGATCTTGCCAATTTTAATTAATTTGGACTTATATTTGTATGATAAAATCATATAAATAGCCTTGAAGATGTGAGGGTTTATGTCGTATCAAACGACTACCTCGGAGTCCTAAGACCGGTTAGGGCTTAATTTACATGACATGATCATGCAAATGCCTAACGAAAAGTTGAGGATTTATGTTGCACTAGGCAAACTACCTCGAAATCCTATGGCTTAGTTATTTAATTCTAAGAATGTTTAGCTGATGTAGATTCAAGTTTTGCTGATGACGATGGTCGTGCTGCCCACCCTGCTCCGAGCTCCTTGTTGTTGCAGAGGTTTAGTTATAGAAGTCATAAATCAAGAGATGAGAAAAGTGTTTTGGTTTAGAGAAAATCTTAATTTCCAAGTGTTTTTTATGTTTTATTTAAAACAAATCTTAAAGTTGATTATAACAACACCGGTTAAGATCCCACGGTTCCATCCTTCCGGCATCGTTATTTTTATCGGATTCACTTAGTCCGGATGAATTTGCTAAACTCAATCGAATGAGTTCCACACTTTCATTTAGACCGTGGGAAATCCCGTTAGCAACACGTAGGTTACATCATCTTAGGTATTCCCGATCATCCAACAAGACGTTTTAATTTAGTTGTAATTGTAGTTTTGTGTTCTATTTGTGATTAAATTTTGAGTTATTTTATATTTTGAAATGTTGTGGCGGTGAATTTTATCTTGCAATGACTTTTAATTTAATTTTGGTTTCAGTTTTAGGGACTATCCTAAAGGTGTGGGCTTTCATGCAACAGTTGTTTATCATGCAAGAAAAGTAAGTGCGATGCGATTAAATAAATTACAATAAAATAAAAGCGTACCTGGAGGATCTTCCCGTCATCCCAAGCTGCACTCAAACACAATTTAGAATATTTAAACAAGTTCCTAGATAAAGCTAAGGGAAGGGTTATGGTTTTCTACCAAATTCCTAATCCTATAGCTAGTCATCTCCTATGACGTCTAGGTTCTTGTGTTTTGATTTGAGGACGATTTCCTTCATCAAAGAATAATTAAGTTCAATTGTTCTTATAAACATCCTATCATATCGAGGAAGTGTTTAAGACGAATCTTAAACATCTTTTCAATATTTCTAGGATTATTTTAAGTCCAAGAGAATTTAATTATACAAATGAATTAATCGTCCAGGAGTTCAAGTTTTGTTATCTTGCTCAGTGAACTAGGACATTTGAATATCCTATAAGTGAAGTAACATTTTATTTAACGTTCTGTTTAGGAGTTATGATAACCAAAGCTTTTGAGGGCAAATTGGTGTTCAAATGGTTTGTGATTTAATTTAATTTCAATTAATGGATTTAAGTTTGGAATAGTGTTCGAGTTGTTTTAGATTTATTTTTGAATTCTTTACGTCTTAGGTGATGTTATTTTTAATTCAATTTAATTTAACTTTAATTTAATTTAATTTGGTTTAGTTTCAATTTTAATTTAATTTAATTTGATTTAGTTTTAACTTGATTTTATTATCTAATTTAATTTAATTCAATTTAGTTTGATTTGATGTGAATTAACTTAATTTAATTTAATTTAATTTAATTTAATTTAATTTAATTTAATTTAATTTAATTTAATTTAATTTGATATGTTTTAATTTAATTTTATTTAATTAATTTAATTTAATTTTAATTTAATTCAATTCAATTTAATTTAATTTAATTTAATTTAATTTGTTTAATTTAATTTAATTTAAATTTTAATTTAATTTTATTTTTAATTTTAATTTAATTGAAATTTTAAAAGAGTTTAATAATTTAACTTTAATTTAATTTGATGATTAAGTCTTTTAACATTTTAAATCTTAAATTTGAATTATCATTTTAATTAGGAATTAAATATTATTGAGATGCTTAATTTAGGGATTCTTAAATTAAAGAACAAATCTCCTCATATTAATATCCCTATTTTAATAATTCTAATTTTATTATTCTTCCAAATTTAATCAATTATTTAATTAAAGTTTGTTTTAATTATTTTCAAATTGTTTGGTAGGTTTCTACTCTCTAATTATTTAAATTTTAATCATCCAAATCAGATTAAGGTCAAATATTTTACTCTTTAATTTTATTAAACCTAAAGTTTTAATTAAGGGTTAAAATTTTAATTACCATTTTGCCCTTCAAGCTTAATAATTTCATAACTCACTAAATTGAGCTTAAATGAACTTGAAATTTTTATGTGACTTCACTCATATGCCAATAAAGACATGAGAGGAGAAAATGTAATTTTTCTGTATTTAATTTATTTATGTAATTATTTTTGGTGGAAAATAGAGATTTCCAAGGAAAATTTAATAATATGACCAAGGGAAAGTTTCTATCCTTAAGAAAATTATGGGACATTCCTAATGACCAGAGGACCATTTGGACCAATTTTAGTGATTTTTTGAATTATATTATTTTTATTATAATTATTTTGAGTTTTGGAGTATTAATTAATTTAAAAATAAAATAAAAGTTGAAAAATAAATTGTATATTTTTCAAAAATCTCTCTAATATCAAGGAAATCGAGAGAATGACCTTTTACAATTTTCTGATTTTTCTTTGATTTATTAGAATTATTTTAGTGGAAATGCTAAAAAATACATTTTTTTTTAATTTAAAATTACCTTAGGGCTTTAAAATTTAATATCTCATCAAATAGACCTAAGAAAAAATATGGGGTTTGTTCCTAAGTGATTAGAATTCAAAATGTGACATTTTAGTGAATTTTATTATTTTTGTGATTTTTATTATTTTTTTAATTATTAAAATATTAAAATAATATAAAAATGAACTTTTTTAGAAAATTGAAATTTTAATTTTCTTAAATTTCCCTGATATCAGAGAGGCTCCAAAACCAATTTGATGAATTTTTGAAAAGTATTTTGAAAGTTATGAATTTTTAAAGTTTAAATTGGCTAAATGGCTTAATCAACCCATTTAGTAGGGCTAACCAAGTCCAATTGGCTTCAAATTTTTATGGTGGGTTCCTCTGATCCTAAAGGTCAGTGGAGAATTGATTTCAAGCCAATTTGATGTATAATTAGCTCTAATTAATTAAGGACCTATTTTGGGTGTTTAGGCCAATTAGGGTTATTCCAAGTGAATTAATTCAAAAGCTATTTTCCTAGGGTCCTCTGGTCATAAGAAACATCACCAAATTTTTCTAGAATTTATTTCACAACATGCAAATTATTAGATTTAAAATATTCAAAACAGCAACATGAATTTGAAAAATCAATAACTTCTCATAGGGATGGCCTCTGACTTTGGAAAATTCAAGGAATGTTCCCAAATTTAGAGGCTTCAAAAGCCCTATGGTCTCATGTCATGGTAAATTCCCTATATGCATGGAGAATTAAAACAATGCAGAGGGTAAATAAATCATTAAAAATAAAATACTTGATGAAATTAAATGATTTCTTTTCCACATTATTCTCCTCTATTCACTGAGCAAGAGGGTATTTTTATTTTATTATTCTTATTTTCCTACAAAAAGTTATGCATTTTTGAAGTTTAGGGAATTAAATAAATCAGAAAATACCCTAATTTCCTACTTATCCACGCGGCGCCACGCCATCCTAGGCAGCTCCGAAACGCCGCGTGTCGCGCTGCCATTCGACGCCGCCATCCAACTCAGTGCTCCGGGGGCCCGCTGTATCGTTCCATCTCCCCATCCGGCGCGATCCTGGCCGTCTGTCCGCGCGTGTATGGAATGAACGGCATCCGTTCATCGTCCCCAAGTGTCCTCACCCGAGAGCCGTCCACACTAAAACCCTAAGAACTCACTCATTTCTCAACGGATTTTGGTGTTCTTGTGCTCTATGGATTCGTCTTGAAGAGACGAATACATCTATACGGTGATCCTGGCCGTCTGGTGAATCGCCTAGGTATGATTTCGACCAAGCCCGATCACAAGGCTTGGAGTCTGGAACAGATGGGTGGCCTGGGGAGGGGGCTTTTGCTGGTTGACTCCTTCCCTTGGTCTGGTGAAGGTGTAGGACCAATCAATTTGAGGATTGATCCACCGTGGAGAAGTGTCCCGGTTTTGGGTGGAATTTTGGTCGAGAAATTGGGCTCGTTGGTGAGGATTAGGACAAATTGTCACCTGGGATCAACTCGCTCTAAGTATGGAGAGTGTTCCGGAACAATTTTGGCGAGGTTTCGGTAAGATCCGGTTCAGGCACCTCTCATGGCCGAGAGGAGGTGAGGTTTAAATAGGAGAGGGTGGAGGGCCTCCCGTGGGGAGTTAGGGCTTGGGATCGACTGCTCTCGGCAAGAGAAGAACAACTATAATGGCCACTGGGGATGGGGCAACTCAGCGAGTGAGAATTCCAAGTTTGGGCTCACATGTGAGCTCTCGGCCTTGTGGTTTCCGGCGGCTGTGGTGGCTGGCCGGCCAGGGTCAGGTCACCCTCAGGCTCAGGGAGGTCAGGTCTTGGCAATGGTGAAATCAATTACAGTTGGCCATGTGTAAAGGTGTTGAATTAAAGTAGAAGGGGGGAGGGATCATTTTGGCTTAGTTTGGGTCAACCCATGGTTTTGGGCATGGTGCACCCTCCAAGGGAATTTGGGTGTTGTGGGGAATCAGATAGACTAGCTGAGATGGAGTGGTGAAGTCCCTATCAACTTGGTTTAAGTAAATCTTGGGTTTAGGTGTTGCATAAAAAAGGGTTAAAATTGCTTAAGGGAGGGTTAGGAAAGGGGTTCCCCTTTTTGCCATTAATGGCTTGATCACATGTCAAACCTTCCATGGCTTCATGTGGCTTGTTCATGGCTTGCATGGGGCTTCATGGCTCCATTTGGCTTGGGGCAAAGCTTAGTCAATTTCATGGAAGTAGATTTTAGGAATCTTGGCATTTTTGGTGGAAATTTGGATGAAGCTTGATTTGGAATGGTTTAATGATGATTTTGAAACTTAGGGGTGATATAAATTAAAGGTATGATGAAAAGAAAATGCCATGTGGGCTTTAGGGCCAATTTTAGGCTTTTGTATTTGGTGGAAATGGACTTTTAGAATGGTTTAGGAAAGTGGGCCTTTAGGTTTGAAAACAAATTGGTGGATGGAAATTTTGCAAAGGATTGGATCCAATGAGTTTTGAATTTAGTTTAGGAATGTTTCATGAATGATTTAGAATAAACTTGAAGTGTTTGGGCTAGGTTTGGGTTGGATTTGGACCTCTTTGGTGAATGGGCTAATGTAGGTCAAATTGGGCTAACTTGGGCCAATGTTGGGCTAGGGTTGAAATTGATGTAAAATAAATGTTGGAAAATATTTATGGGAGTGTTTCAAAGAGGTTTTGGCTTTGGTTGGGTTTTGATTTTGGGGTTTGGGTTTATTTGGGTTAGGTTTGGGTAAGGTCAAAATTGGGCCTTTTAGCTTTGGGTTGAAGTTGAGTGGAGTTTGGGTCTAAATTTTGGGCAAATCATGTTAGTGTTTTTTTTTGTGGGGATGTTAACGAAGGTTTAAAAAAGATTTGGGGTTAATTGGAGTTGATTGGGTTAGTTTGGGTTAGGTTTGGCTTGACATTGGGTTCACTTTGGGTTAAAATGGGTCAAATTTGGGGTTTTGATAAAAGTGGGGTAAATTAACAAAATTGTCCCATGGTGTAGTTGAACAAAATGAAATTGGGAGTATTTGGGATTTTTTGGAATTTTCTGGGAATTTTCTGAATTTTTTGATTTTTTGGGTCAAGAGGGGTATTTTGGGTATTTGGAGGGTATTGGGAGGTATTTTTGGAATTTTTGGTATTTTTGGGTATGGATGATCAATTTGAGTAATGTGGGAATGTTTGGGATTGGTTTTGAGGAATTTTAGGTAATTTAGGTGATTTTGCAAATTTTGGGTAGTTTCAAAGGTTTTGGGTAGGCTAGGCGGGTGTAGGGTCCCGGGTGTCAAAAATTGAAAATTTAGAAAATTGAAAATTTAGAAAATTGAAAATTTAGAAAATTGAAAATTTAGAAAATTGAAAATTTAGAAAATTGAAAATTTAGAAAATTGAAAATTTAGAAAATTGAAAATTTAGAAAATTGAAGATTAGGTGAATGTAAGTGGAATAAAATCATTTTGGTTGAGCCATGAAGCCATATCAAGCCCACATGAGCCATGAGGGGACTCATTTGAGGCATCCACTATGTTGTTCCTAACCCTCTTAGCCAAGGGCTTAGGGGTTAAGGACCATCCATGTGGATCACCTTCATGAGTCGAGAGATCGAGTTGGGTATGGGTGTGTTTTTTAGGATGTGTGTGAAAGTGTAGTGTATAGGTGTAGTGTGTGTGTAAGTCAGCCCTTCACCAGACTAGGCCACCCATGGTCGTCCTAAGGCCAAAGAGTCATATAGGAACTCATCCTTTAAACTTCCACATTTGATTTCAACCCTCTAGGTGATTAGGGGTCTACAGTCAAGTTTGTGGAGTTTGCAGAGAGTTAAGAAGTGGTTTGAATTTCTAAGTGGTGGGTCCCAATTCTAATCCTCTAGGATAGTCAAAGGAAAAGCCTAAGGCTAGATCCTAAGTACTAAAAAGAAGAAGAGAAGACCTCATCAAAAATGAGGTCAACATGCATGAGCCACATGGGAGCCATGAGAGCCATGGAATCTACTTTCCAACTCACCATACCCAAGATGGCAAGAGGAGGAGGCCCTTTCCAAATTCTCTTAAGGGGGATTAGCCACTTCCATGACTCCACTAAACCATGCTTAAACTTAATTGTACTTGGATGGTGACCCTTCCCCACTAATTAAGCCGACCTAAACCACTTTATCTTCAGACCCAAACTAGCCATGGGAAGGTGCACCTAGCCCAATCCATGCATTTGACCAATTTGAGCCAAAATATACCCTTACCCCATTCTACTTTGATTCAAACACTTTACACATGTCCAAGCCCAATTGCCTTCACCAACTTCAAGCCCTGGACCTCCTGACCCTGAGGGTGGCCCCTGCCTGCCAGCCAGCCGCCTGGGTCGCCGGAAAACACCATGGCCGAGACCTTGGGAGGAGGTAAAGTTTGGAATTGCCACCTGCTAAGCTGCCCCATCCCCAGTGGCCATTGCAGCTGTTCTTCTCTTGCCAAGAGCAGTCGATCCTGACCCTAACTCCCCGCGGGAGGCCCTCCAGCCTCTCCTATTTAAACCCCACCCCTCTCGGCCATGGAGGAGGTGTTGAACCAACCTTAAGGAAACTCGCCAAAATCATTCCGGACCACTCTCTACACATGGAGCACTTGATTCCCACCGGATTCCAGCCCCGATTCCTCTAGCTGATCTCAATTTTGAGTTCAAACTTCAGCACAAAACCAGGACACTTCTTCACAGTGGACCAATCCCCAAATTGATTGATCCTACACCTTCACCAGACCAAGGGAAGAAGTCCACCAACAAAAGCCCCCTCTCCAGGCCACCCATCTGTTCCAGACTCCAAGCTTTGTAATCGGTTGTGGTCGAAATCCTACCTAGACAATTCACCAGACCAGGAGACTTCATCTGGAGCTTGCTGGGACGCAATCGAAGGTGACACAACCCTCAAATCGAAGCCACACTTCTCTGAGCAAAGGTATGGCCTCACTCTTCTTCCCGAGCTTCTGAACATTCTCCATTTTTATTGAGTCAATTTCATGCCACATAAACCGTATGGATGTGTTCGTCTTCTCGAGACGAATCCATAGAGCATAAGAACGTTCAATTTGGTCAAGTATCAAGTGAGATCTTAGGCCTAGAAGACGGACGGTTCTCGGGCTAGGAGGCTTGGGGAAGATAAACGGATGTCGTTCATTCAATACACGCGCGGACGGACGGCTCAGATGGCGTCGGAACAGGAGATGATACGTGAACCGCGGGCAGCGTGGCGCTGAGTCGGAAGGCGGCGTCGAATGGGAGCGTGCCGCATGGCCGTTTGGAGATGCCGAGGATGACAGGGCGCCGCGTGGATAAGTAGGAAATTAGGCTATTTTCCTATTTATTTAATTACCAGAACTTGAAAAATTCATAACTTTGTGTAGAAAAATCGTAAAAATAAAATAAAAATACCCTCTTGCTCAGTGAACAGAGGAGAATAATGTGAAAAAGAAATCATTTAATTTCATTGAGTATTTGATTTTTAATAATTTATTTACTCTCTGCACATTTTCAATTCTCCATGCATGTATAAAATTCACCATGGCATGAGACCATAGGGCTTTTGAAGCCTCTGAATTTGGGAACATTCCCTGAATTTTCCAAATTCAGAGACCATACCTGTGAAGAGTTATTGATTTTTCAAATTCATGTTGCTATTTTGAGTATTTTAATTCCAATAATTAGCATATTGTGAAATAAATTCTAGAAAAATTTGGTGATGTTTATTATGACCAGAGGAACCTAGGAAAAATAGGTTTTGAATTAATCCATTTGGAATAACCCTAATTGGCTTAAACACCCAAAATAGGTCCTTAATTAATTAGAGCTAATCATACATCAAATTGACTTGAAATCAATTCTCCACTGACCTTTAGGATCGGAGGAACATACCATAAAAATTTGAAGTCAATTGGACTTGGTTAGCCCTATTAAATGGGTTGATTAAGCCATTTAGCCAATTTGAACTTTAAAAATTCATAACTTTCAAAATACTTTCAAACATTCACTAAATTGGTTTTGGAGCCTCTATGATATCAGCCGAATTTAAGAAAAATAAAATTGCAATTTTCTAAAAAAGTTGATTTTTTGCATTATTTTAATATTTTAATAATTAAAAAATAATAATAATCAAAAAAATAATAAAATTCACCAAAATGTCACATTTTGAATTTTAATCACTTGGGAACAAACCCCATATTTTTCTTAAGTCTCTATAATGAGATATTAAATTTTAAAGCCTTAAGGTAATTTTAAAATTAAAAAAATGTATTTTCTAGCAATTCCACTAAAATAATTCTAATAAATCAAAGAAAAATCAGAAAATTATAAAAATTGGTTCTCTGGTTTCCTTGATGTCAGAGAGATTTTTAAAAAATATAAAATTCATTTTTCAATCTTCATTTTATTTTTAAATTAATTAATACTCCAAAACTCAAAATAATTATAATAAAAAGAATATAATTCAAAAAATCTCCAAAATTGGTCCAAGTGATCCTCTAGTCATTAGGAATGTCCCATAATTTTCTTAAGGCCACAAACTTTCCTTTGATCATATTATTAAATTTTCCTTGGAAATCCCTATTTTCCACCAAAAATAATTACATAAATAAATTAAATACAGAAAAAATCACATTTTCTCCTCTCATGTCTTTATTGACATATGAGTGAAGTCACATAAAAAATTTCAAGTTCATTTAAGCTCAATTTAGTGAGTTATGAAATTATTAAGCTTGAAGGGCAAAATGGTAATTAAAATTTTAACCTTTAATTAAAACTTTAGGCTTAATAAAATTAAAGAGTAAAATATTTGATCCTAATCTGATTTGGATGATTGAAATTTAAATAATTAAAGGGTAGAAACCTATTAAACAATTTAAAAATAATTGAAATAAACCTTAATTAAATAATTGATTAAATTTGGAAGAATAATAAAATTGGAATTATTAAAATAGGTATATTATTAGGAAGAGATTTGTTCTTTAATTTAAGAATCCCTAAATTAAGCATCTCAATAATATTTAATTCCTAATTAAAATGATAATCCAAATTTAAGATTTGAAATGCTAAAAGACTTAATCATTAAATTAAATTAAAGTTAAATTATTTAAATTAAATCCTTTTAAAATTTCAATTAAATTAATACTTTAACAATTACAATTAAATCATCTTTAAAACAAAAAAAAATATAATAAAATATTAAATTAAAATTAAAAATAAAATTAAATTCAATTAAATTAAATTAAATTAAATCAAATTAAATCAAATTAAATTAAAATTTAAATTAAATTAAATTAAATTAAATTAACTTAAATTAAATTAAATTAAATTAAATTAAATTAAATCAAATTAAATTAAATTAAATTAAATCAAATCAAATCAAATTAAATTGAATTAAATTAAATTAAATAATATAATCAAGTTAAAATTAAAATCAAATCAAATTAAATTAAGTTAAAATTAAAACTAAACCAAATTAAATTAAATTAAAGTTAAACTAAATTGAATTAAAAATAACATCACCTAAGACATAAAGAAATTCAAAAATAAATGTGAAGCAACTTGAACACTAACAAACCATTTGAACATCAATTTGCCCTCAAAAGCTCTTATTGTCATAACTCCTAAATGGAGTGTTAAGTGAAGTGTTATTTCACTCATAGGATATTCAAATGTCCTAGTTCACTGAGTAAGAGAACAAAACTTAATTAAACCTCGGACAATTACCTCACCTGATTGATTAAATCCATTTGGACTTAAAATAATCCTAGAAGTATTGAAAAGATGTTTAAAATTCGTCTTAAGCACTTCCTCAGTACGATAGGATGTTTATAAGAACAATTGAACTTAATTGTTCTTTGATGAAGAAAATCGTCCTTAAACCAAAACACAAGAACCTAGACGTCATAGGAGATGACTAGCTACAGGATTAGGAGCTTGGTAGAAAACCATAACCCTTCCCTTAGTTTTACCTAGGAACTTGTTCTAAATGCTTAAATATTCTAAATTGTGTTTAAGTACAGCTTGGGATGACGGGAAGACCCTCCAGGTACGCTTTTATTTTATTGCAATTTACTTAATCGCATCACATTTACTTTTCTTGCATGATAAACAATCTGTTGCATGAAAACCCACACTTTTAGGATAGTCCCTAAAACCGAAACCAAAACTAAATTAAAAGTCATTACAAGATAAAATTCACCGCCACAACATTTCAAAATATAAAACAACTCAAAATTTAATCACAAACGTAACAACAAAACTACAACTATAACTAAATTAAAATGTCTTGTTGGATGATCGGGAATACCTCGGATGATGTAACCTACGTGTTGCTAACGGGATTTCCCACGGTCTAAATGAAAGTGTGGAACTCATTTAGTTGAGTTTAGCAAATTCATCTGGACTAAGTGAATCCGATAAAAATGACAATGCTGGAAGGATAGAACCGTGGGATCTTAACCGGTGTTGTTATAATCAACTTTAAGATTTGTTTTAATTAAAACATAAAAAACACTTGGAAATTAAGACTTTCTCTAAACCAGAACACTTCTCTCATCTCCTGATTTATGACTTCTAAAACTAAACCTCTGCAACAACAAGGAGCTTGGTGCACGATGGGCAGCACGGCCATCTTCGTCAGCAAAACTTGAATCTACTTCAGCAAAACTTTCTTAAGAATTAAATAACTAAGCCATAGGACTTCGAGGTAATTTGCCTAGTGCAACGTAAATCCTCAACTCTTCATTAGGCATTCACATGATCATGTCATGTAAATTAAGCCCTAACTGGTCTTAGGATGCCAAGGTAGTCGCTCGATACGACATAAACCCTCACATCTTCCAGGCTATTTGTATGATTTTATCATACAAATATAAGTCCAAATTAATTAAAATTGGCAAGATTGAAATATCAGATAATATTAGGATTTTCCTAAATTCAAGCCAAACAATAGGATAGTCGGGAAATTACCGAAGTTCGCTTCGAATCTGTGATTTCTCCTACCTTTCTTCCTTTGGATTCTCAAAATAAAATGTTTCAAATTTGATCCATTCCCTATTGAAATTCCAAAATTCAATCCTCGAAGACTTAAACTTTGAAATTCTTGAGAGCGAACTACCGATTATTATCGAGAGTTTTCTTAGGTGATTCCTGTCACTTAAGATGTAATTAACTATAGGGGCTTGCCCTTATAGGGAATTTTAAGAACCTGAGTAATATAAACCCCGTTTAATGTTTTCATATTAAGCGGGGAACTTGTCGGCTTATAAAATTGGTTCGCAGACCAAACGGATGTCACAAATCTTCTAGTTTATTTAATCAAGCCCCATCGTCAAGCAGTGTGTCTATTCTTCGGGATAGATACACGGTTTGTGGTGTGGTGCTTGTTTATGTAAACTATTCGGGATGTGAGATCAGTTTGATTTCATATCTTAAAATTTTTAAATTTAAAATTATTTTCAAAAAGTCAAATGCAACTTTTCAAATTATATGTATTTAAACTAAATTCGCCGCACAATTTCTTTTTGGCGACCCCTTTCTAAAATACAACACACAACCTAAAAAATATGCCGACATAGTGTAATTTTATTACAAGTATGTCTTAGGTTAGATTTACTTTCTCCTACAGTCATTCTACCCTGATTATGCATGTATATGAATTTGATAGGATGTTGTAGTAGTAAGTAGATTCAACCTTTACCTTTTCTTCCTGCAACATTTTATGGAATTAATTGCAAAATATTTTAAAATTTAAGTTTGGGGGAAGAAAAATTTTTAAAATGTAACTTTATTTGTCCTCAGTATGTTGTATTTAATTTGATATCACTTTTAAAATGACTTGTGGTATGTGATGTTACCTTTAGGTTACTATAATTTCAGTTTTAGGAATGTTAGAAAAATAACTTAGATGAAATCCTATGTGAAGAAATTTTTCTAGAGTTAAGATATTTTGTAGTAAACATTGGAAAAATGATTTTTCTATTTATGGTAGAAAGGAGTTAAATATTTGAAAAGCTAGAATTCTTAGATTTATACTTAATGAGAATTTAGCCTTTATTGAAAACATTTTTCGAACTAATACTTACACTTAGAAAAAGTGAGGGAAAGTTTTGAGATTTGGATTTTAGAGAGAGGATAGTGAAATTAAAAATTATTAAAGGCCTGTCCAGATATAGTAATCCTCACATAAAAAAAAGTTAAAAAAAAGGATTAAAAATGATCCCGAAAGAAAGAGAAAAGAAGTGAAAAAAAGGGGATTGAAAATGATCTTGAAAGAAAAGAAAAAAAAGGAAAAGAAAATAAGTGAGGAGAAGCTTGAGGGGAAGCCTAATCAAAAATTAGTTTCACTTAAATCTTTTTAAATGAAAAGACTTAAAAACAATCCTAATTTTATTCTTATTTCAAAAGGTATTTGTCAAATTGGTATATATAAGGTACTTAAATTCCATTTTTATACTATCTATAAATCTTTAGTTTGACAATTTTCAATAACTTTTGAAGTAAATAGAAAATCGGGATTCCTAAGTTGAATATGAGATATTCTTACACTCTAGTTCTAGGTTGATTTGCTAGAATTTCTCTTATGTTATACTATAATATTTCTGAGATTATATTATAGCAAACTCTATTGAAACCCACAACCAAAAGTCAACATATTTTATTTTTAAAGTTATAGTGTTACTTGAGGACAAGTAACAGTTAAGTTTGGGAGTATTGTCACGCCTAAAATATATACTCTTTTTGCTATATAATTTTACTCATTTTTTAATGATATTACACTTTAAATGAAGTTATTTTGTATGTTTTTTTTTTTTGTTTTAGGTACAAGAAATGTGATTGGAGCTAAAAGAAGCAAAAATGGTAGAATTTGGAGCAAAAACCAGCAAGAAAGCAAATTTTGGCTTGACACCTTTCGATAAGTCTTTATATGTTTAATCTATTTTACATTTCTTACATATTTTTGAATGAGATTGCACTTTAAAGAAATATTTTTTATGATTATTTTGTAGGGCTATCTGTTAGGAACACAACGCAACTGAAATGGGGCGAATCGGGGGTGAAACGGAGCCAAACGGAGCGAAATGGTGGAGCTGCACAGGATGGGTGCAGGGGGAGCCCAAAATGGCGCCGGTGGTGCCAGAAACCCGAGGGCACAAAAAAATAGGGCGCCGACAGTACCCTATTCAGCGCCGGCGGCACTCGAAACGGCCTAGATGCGATATTGGGTAGTTTTTGGCCAAATACATCGAATCTGGACGCTTTTTTGAAGGGTTTCTTCATGCACCTCTTGGGAAATTGGTCCCTACTCTATTTTAAACCGAATTTGAAGCCAAAAATGGAGAGGAGAAGAGAGGAGATATTAGGAAAAAAGTGAAAAATGTTGAAAGATCTTAGAATAGGAGTAGAAATGTAGATTTCTACCCTTTTGGAGAGATTAGAGAGGGGATTTTGAGAGAATTTGTAAGGAGATGTTCTAGCATTGCATGAATCTGTGGGAGACTATGTGGGAGAGATTTTCATCTTTCTTTCAAGAGGAAAAAGCTAAGTAATGTGTTCTTCATTATATTATAATTTTGTAAACACTTCTTTTGTGGATTTTCTTTGAAATGAAGTTTTCTGTTGTGGTTTCTTCGTGCTTTGTAATGTGTTTCTCTTACTCTTTCTTCTTGTTTGGAAATAGTGGCATAAGAAGTTTATGCTATTGTTTTCACTCTACTTTTCTTTTGCAATGAGTAGGATTCATGTTTAGGATATTAGGATGCTTGCTAAAAGATGTTTTAATTATAAATGTGGTGGTTTTTACTTGCACTTCATTTACATTACAAAAAGGGCATGTTGTATTGTTAAAATTCGTTGTAATTGCATTGTCTCAAAGGGGCGGTGTAATTCTCAACAAAATGGAACCTCATTCAATGTCCATGAATGAATTGCATAGTTCATGGGGATTGAGTGCAAATAAGTAGGGAAATATGGTTTCATGGGCGTCGAATTGGAGGTTTTAGGGTGACAGGCTGAGATCCCCAATTTAGTCCTAAGATTGGTAGCTAATGTCGAAGGTTAGCTTTCAGGTGAAGGGTGAGTGGGAGCTCCGTAGTGACAGTCGGTATCCTCCCAGCCTAGCCTTAGATTTAGTGACTGAACTTATGATATGTCAATGTTCTTTACATGCTTGGAAGAGGGGTTACTCTTTTGAGGGTAAAGAAATATTTATGCTCCTATTTGGCACATACAATATTTAATGCATCTCATTCTTTTACATTATCAAATTCATTACTTGAGATTATTAGTTTTTATTATCTCAAAATTCTCCAAACCAATTTATAAAAAAAGGGTTATCTTTAGTATTAATATTTTCCTTTAGGAGTAGTCATTAGTTATTTTAAAATTAAGATTTACCTTTAGGAGTAATTGTTAAAGAAAACCACTTATATCAACCTTCCAAACTAAAGTCTGTTAGTAGTAGACTAGAATTTGACTAAGAACCTCTTACCTCGCTTCCCTGTGAGATCGATAAACGGGACTCCATTAGAGCTCTGTATTACTTGATATGATACATATACTTGCGTTGGATTATTGTGACTTTATAAAAATTATTATATATCTATTGTTCATAAATCCTTGCATATAAAAAGTCGCATTAATATGATTCCAAGAGAAGTCCTTTGGAGAGTTGTAGAGAAGAAAGGTGTTGATATAACTTTTATTCAAGTCAATAAAGATATGTATATTAGATATTTTACTTGTGTTTGAATAGAAGAATGATTGACAAGATATTTTCCTATTTAAATTAGATTAGAACAGGGGTTTGTTTTAAGCCCGTATCTTCTTACTTTAGTTATGGATGCTCTTACAAGACATTTATTGGAGGATATACCTTCGTTTATGTATTTTGCTGATAATATCCTTCTTGTGGATAAGAATGGAGAAAGAGTCTAGGAAACAATTGATTTATGGAGGTCTACATTTGAGCTTAAAGTCCTTCTTTTGAGTAGAACTACAACTAAATACATGGAGTAAAATTTTAGTAGTAGTAGTAGCTCTAGTGGCAGTTTTGTATTTATGAGTGAAGAAATCATTAAAAGATGTGAATGTTTAAGATATCTCGGGTCTATTGTTCAAAGTGAATGTTGATATAGATGAGGTATCATTAGTAGAATTCATGTTGATTGGTTAAAGCAGAGGAATGCATCAGGCCTATTGTGTGATAGATGTTATTATATGTATGAGATTAACAAGGAATTACATTGTATGTGGAGGGATCTGATGTATTATAAAGAATGATTGGCTTGATTGTGAATTTTATGTACTTAATTATATTATATTTTTGATATTTTCATTGTAACTTTCTGTGTGTTCTTACCCTATGCTTCATAGAGAATCCCTCATGCTTCGTGGCTAAATTTTCTTTCATGCTCTTATGATGAAAGGCTAGTGGTTTTTCTCATTGTTTTTACTTTAGGTGTTTTCCTAACAAATTTTTGTGCTTTTGAATTCCACAAATTGATGTTTTAACTTTTTTATTGTCATTTACTAATAATTTGGTCAAATAGAATGTTAAAATCTTTTCTGATACATTATATATTAATACATAAGAGCCCACTAGAATACATATACTGTCATTAGAAGATTTTAACATAGATAAGGAACTAGAGAATTTTGGGGAAACACTGTATAGTTAAGTCAACTTGACTGTAATAAGGTTTCCAACACTTCATGACCTAGACAGAGGCTAAAGTGGACTTCTAGTTGCCAATATTTAAATGAGAAAGTCATAAAAGTTATCGATGAATCACTAGGATTGTGTAACAGAAGCATGAGCCTCATCACCTATGAAAAACTCAAGAATTTTTGTGCTTTCTCTGGATTTTTGCATTATAACTTTAGAACCTCTTTTACTTTCTGCAAATCAATACCTTCAAACTGAACTTAGAGATATAGTAAATTAGAACTTAGCCTGTTATAGAATTTGACAAGTTTCATCGTGGGATCGATACTCGGATTTTAATTATGTATGTTACATGATTGACACGTTGATAGATTGCTTCACAAACGTTTTGGGCATCAATGATATATATATATATATATATATATATATATATATATATATATATATATATATATATATATATATATATATATATATATAATATCATACTTCTAAAATGATTTATGTTGTAGAACTGAAATTATCTAAAGAGCTTGCTTAAAAGTTTTGCCTCTGCTTTCCTCATATCATATGTCGACGCTCTTTTTTATTACACAAAATTGAAATTGAACTTAATTACAATTTTGGTGAAGAGTTTGTCCTCCATAAACTTGAATACCCCATCTGTGCATGGATCTTGTATAACTACTATTTTGGCAAATAAAGTTGTAGTCGAACAGTGAAGAAAATCAGAGATGAAGAGCCTGAGAAACATCCTACTTTTCTATATTTTGAGCATGAAGATGAACAATCATTTCTAGAAGAAGTTATTATAGCTTCAGAAGGTTGGCAACCTGCTCAAATGCATGTGTTCAACTAAATGTGTTGCTCTTTTAATGTTCTTGTCCACCATTTTACTTGTTTTAATGTGTTGTTAGCAATAATGCTCTAATAACAACATATCATTGCTATCAGTTAGTCATTTTCTCAACTTTGTAAACAGCAACTATATTATGTTGTTTGTAGATCTACTCTCGGATTGGAAATACAGCGTCATTATCTCCTTATGTTTATCAGCACAAGTCTCTAACTGCATCGTTTAGAGTGTCTAAATTAAACAAAAATACATCACCGGCTAGCACCAATATTTTGTCACAAGTTTTTTTTTTTCCTCTTTCGATACCAACAACTTCAAATGCATATTAAACGGATGTGTCATGCTCAGGCAAGAGCGGAAGATCAGTACAGGTTGTTCGTGTCACACAATTTTGTGAGTTGTAGGTTGTCTATTGTGGTGTATATTGTGCTGTTTTTTACTACAAATGAATATTAAAGGTTTAATAAGTTTGTCGTCAACGTGATGTGATGTAAAGTTAAAATGCTTAATAAAGTTAGAAAAGATTTTCAGAATAAGTTAACAACTAAAAATGAATATTAAGTGAGATGATACATTAGCAAATTTCTACTTAAAACTAATAAAAAATTAAAAATAAGAAAAATATTAAAAGAACAAAAAAAAATGCCCCAAAAGCTCATTTAACAAAATATTAGATGGTATATATAAAAATTAATATTGTTGAGTGTACGGGAAACACACTCTAGATATAGAATGTCACACTCGAAAGAGAGTATAGCAGAGAACATTAAAGAAACCGTAATTTTTATTCATGATATTGATCCCTTATTTATAGGAATGAATTATGATCGTACAAAATTACAGATTTTCTCTCTCATTATTAGCCTTTTAAGAGGGTCTTAGTAATTACAACAATGTTTGAATGTAATACGACGGTGAGAAGATTCTAGATCTTTTGTCTTTTGTTTACTTTACCAATCGTCATTTTGAGGGACAAAATCCTTCGGTACGCTCTTACGATAATTTGTTCCATATTTTGTTCATCAACATCTAATTTGTCGGTCGTTAGTAGCTAAGATTGACCGGATACACGATCAGTCGCTTCCTTTTCTTTTCTTTTTAGCCATCCATTTGCTTTACGATTCGTGTCAACGTATTTTTTGTATACAACTATAATCAATCAAATCAAGGTTAGATACAATCACGTTGCTATGCTCATTGTTTCAACACTTATAACAAATTTTGATTTTCTTGGTCACTTCCTACATAACATTAATAAAAGTAAGCATAATATTTTCATTTCTTTTTTTTTTTTCTTCTTTTTTTTTTTTTGTTGTTGTTTTGTCCACCTAAAAACTTCCTCCTAATTTTTTTCTATTATGGCCTTCAGAAGAAGCATGCAATTTTTTTCTATATTTTCTTACAGAATTAATATTGACTTCTTAGATAAAATTATCTAATCACCACTAAGCCATTCTTTTCACTCTGAACTTTATCTTTTGTCGCCTTTAACTTAAATCATCATCTCCGCATTAATTTCTTTTCCTCACATCCAACACTTATCTTGCCCCTAAGCAAACATCTCCTCCCTAATTTCCTCTGGCATAATAAACATCTCAGTTACTTATCTTAGCATAACAAATATTCTGTGGTACTCCAAGAGCTTGAATTCACCAGTTTTGTATGCCACTTGTACAATTTCTGTGCCAGCAGATTTGGTTGAAGTACAGCAAGAAATTGAAGTTGAAGATAGAGAGCTTCAGAAACATTGTATTATCTGACCAATAATGTAATATAGCTTCTGAAGTTTCCACAAATAAAATTCAAATTGAAGAAAGTATGGAGGTTAAAGAAGGTTGGCAACCTGTTCAATGACAAGGTCCTTTAATAAAATTCCTACTCATAAAAAGAATCCAATTTGTTTTAATCAGCTGTTAGCAATGCTTTAACACCATTACACTGCTAGCAGATAGTCGTCTGCTCTGCTGTTTAAACATGAAACTACTTGAGGCAGTTTGCAACCTGCTGTCCTATTACATATTCTGCATCAGTATTTGTCAGCTAATCTCTGTAACGGCTTCATTAAAAAAGCCAGAATTTAACCAAAGTATTTCAACAACCAGCACAATCTTTTTGGTTGAATAACAACTGGCCATTGTAACGTCACTTTCCATTCAAATTTAATGTAGGAATCTTGTTTAAGCACAGGAATGTATTCTTGGAATCTGTTACAGCAGCTACATACAATTTGATGTGAACTGACAGAATAGCAAAATTCCTAGCTACATTTTCCCCTGAAGAATACTAACTGACGGAAATCTATTGTTGTGTGACCCTGTGATCGTTTTAATGAAGAAGTTTAGGTTTGGATTAAAGTAAAAAAAAATAACAAAAATGAGATATTATTCTTTTTTAGTGATGATTCTGTCAGGTGCATTTTTTTTTGTCTTGATAACCACCGGTGAGTAGTTTTAAGCTGTGTCTAATTGGATTGGAATCATTAAGGAAATAAACTATAAATTGATATGATAATTATAACTGATTTATTTTAAAATATGTTCTATTCAACTTATTTTGATTGAAAGGGAATAAATTGAGTAGTATTTGGCTAGCAGTGAGCAGTGTTAAGATGTTCCACTGTACAGGTAAAAGATTTTGTTGCTGTGACATTAAAAACTTTAATACTTGCGATTGTCGGGATTGACATAAATGTCAATTGGAGAATGTCAGAAAATTCAGAAATTAGGTGGAGAAATGAAGAAACATAAAAAAACTACTAAATAATTGAATAGAATTTGGCTTACCTCAACTTTCTGTCATCCCAACGTCTCAAACTGTAGGCTATCTATGGATGTGTATGAGCAACGGTAAAGACTCAATAGCAACCTATTAATAACTTTATAAACTAACTCAACAAAAATATCTCTCACTTTATTTTTTCCTATTGTTAATCAAATTATTTGTTTTGTTGAATTGATGGTAGACTTGTCTTACAGGGCAACGATGTTTTCAATGAACTCCATCTTTTTTTACAAGGAATTACATCTCATTTGTAAGACTAGATTGGCTATTTCTTTGAGATATAACTAAGTTACAAAAGAAAATCAGATTATCTCTTTAAGTTAGATTGTATTTTACCTAACGGTCATAGTTCTCTTACAAGTAGTCGCCATAAGTTTTCAATTACCTAGTTCGAGTTCTTGATATCATCAATGACCAAGTTAATTATTTTCATTCCTTTTTTTAGATATCTTATATTAGGAAATAGTTTCTTTATATGTTGTCCCTAGTGTTTGGCTTTTAGGTTGAATAGATCTAAAGGTTTAGTGAATTTTCTTTTACTCTGAGCAAACTTGGCTATAAGGAATAAATTTTCCTAGTTATACATGAGATGAGTTTTATGAATGATGTTTGTCAATACGGTTCATAATATTATAAACAATAATAATTATATATTTATATAATTATGTACACTGATTTAGTTAAGTGAAATTAACTAATAATACAACACAATTAAAGAAAATACAACAAAATAAAAAAAGAGAGTTTTTCCATTTATTAACGGGTTATTAGAGATTTTCATGTTACTTATTTCCCTTTCTTGCGTAACTCCCCATCCTTTTAAAGCTATCATCCGTGCCATCACAAATTTTAAAATATTGGATCATGATTTATCTGTGAAGTCACACACTCGAGTAAAGAGTTAGAATAGATAGGTTAGAGCTGTAAGGACGGAAATAAAAATCTCTAACAAGAAGCATTCTCTAAGTTTGCAGATTAATTCTCTTTCATATAATGACCTCCCTTATTTATAAGAGAGTCAATTCATACATTATAATGATACAAAAAATGGTATTATGACATATGGATCACAAGTTTGGTTGATTATGTGCCTTGAAACTGGACCAAAGGCTTTCAACCATACACACCCCACCAAACACATACCCATTTACTTTTAATTTTTCTTTTTTCAGCCACTAAATCTTTATCATGACATTAAACAAATTTATATCATTATCCTCTAAGATTTAAATTATTAAACCCAAAATATTCGTGCCACATCAAGTACTGCAATCCAGTAAGCTACAATAAGCTTTTATGCGAGATTTTTAAAGGCAATTACATTTGTGGATGATAATTACTGTGCACTTAATGATGTACGGAACTTTAAGGCATAGGAAAAAGATTATCAACTACTTACTCTTGTTTGTTTGGAATCAATTTTATTTATTTATTTTATATATTTTCTTAAAATATTTTGTTTTAGTGTGTTTTTATATGTTTTTTTTTATTTTAATTTCTAAAAAGATATGAATATGTTTTCTAAAATACTCAAAATATATTTTAACTGCTTCTGGTGTTCTTAAAAATAATCGCTTTAATGAAATAGATAAATATGTTTGATTTCAAGATAAAACATAAATAAAAAAATAAAAAATAATACAAAATAATCCCAACGGGGCCCTTAGTTAATTATACTGGTTGCTTCCAGTTTGTGATTTGTGCTGTTATTTTATAATATAAATAAAATTCTTGTATTTTTTTATTAATTTTCTTTCCTCTCGCCATGCAGCAGCAGGTGCACCTCTCTTTTTGAAACTTAGCCTTCTTTTACCTGTAATAGTGGTTTCTCATTTTATGTTTATTTCTTTTGACAAATTGCTACCTTTGATATTTTTCCAACCATTTGGAATCATTTTATTTTATTTTTCTTTTATTTAGGATTCAATTTCAATTAAGACTGTACAAAAAAATTTGTCGGTGCTGATACTAAAAAGATCTAACAATCCTAAGGAGAAAAGTACACTAAAGGGTGACTCACTGACAGAAGATCACCAGACTCACTTGTCCAATCGAGTGCAACCACTGAGCCAAAGAAAGCAAGGCCAAAGTTGATTTAGTTTCAAAAGATGAATGAATAACTTGAATCTTATCCATTTAATCAGAAATGAGACAAAGAAACCTCCAGGCCAACCAGTACAAAGATGACAACTTGAGGAGGGGTCTTGCCCCAACATCTCCAATCATATTGAGGGTGTCTAGAGGTTCCCCCATCTATCATTAAGGGTCGAAAACTAGACTAAATTAGCCGAAGAAACCAGTCTTGTCAACCTGAAGCTAATTGAGCTCAGTTAGTTAGCAACATCGACTAAACCCAATCGATCAAATTGGCTCTACCTAATCAAAGCCATACAAGTTCAACCGAACGAGCCAGAGAGCAGCCGAGCGATAGACTCATAGATATAAAATACCTAGAATATCTTGTATTACTTATGTAAAGCAGGGATAAAAATATTGCATCACTATATTATACTATCTCTCCTATAAATAGGTACATTACTTCAATTCTAGCATGGGTATGCTATCATCAGGTTGAAGTTGGCGTGGGTGCATCGTGTATGTGGTGTGAGTGCAGTGTATCTTGGCCAGGATAGTCGTGCAAGGGAGTTGGACTTGAGTCGTTGGTGCACTGGGATAAGGTGTGGTGTGCCATGAGTGCGACATGGGTATTTCACAAGCTATCTCACAATCTGGCTGAATCTGGATCTGGTGCAGGTACTCTCTTCGTGGCCCTTGCCACAAGAGCGCTCCATGTCTGATGTGGGTGCACCAGCCTAGTTTTTCACTGTTTGGCTTCCAATTTACCTCTTTTTCCTCTCTAATTAGCTCAAATCATGTAACCTTCACAACATGACAACAAAACCTTTGCAAAGTGTCATATGATCATAAAATATGCAATAAAAATAGATTGACATGCAGGTAAATTATGCATATTTTATGCATATCAAATTCTCCAAACTTGTCTATTGCTTGCCCAAAAGTAATCCCATCATGTTACTCAGATTCAGCGAATAAGGTTTATCAAATTTTCAAGGAAATTCCTTACTTTTCAACAATGTTAAGTAATGATCAATAAATTATTTTTCTTTTTTAATTTCCATTCTTGGTTTAAATTTTTTTTAATCTCTAATAACCTATATCTTCCTTCATTCAACTCTTTCTTAGCATAAGTCTTGCTCAATTTATACAATCAGGTGCGGGCATTATTCTTTCAAATCCAAGTAACATGTTTCTGATTCAAACAATGGGTTAGCCCTTAATTTTTCCTTGCTTTATTTGCCCCTTAAATTTGATTAAAAAGTGTTTAAGTCTCATAAGTTAAGACAGTAAGCTAGATAACAAATGTTGAATTACACTGCTTAACCTCAAGCTTCTTCTCCATGTACTTCTTAATTATTTTTCTTTCTAAAGTACACTCTTTTTTAGAGTATTTCTTCTCATTTTCTTTATTAAATCTTTTATCTCCTTTTTTCTTTGTTTCTTACAGAATATAATATTTGGTTATGCATGGGTTTAAGAGTTCTACAGTTCTAGTTCTCCCTGAGTCATATATCTTTATTGAACCTTAATCCGAGTTCTCCGGGTATGATAATTCATTTCAAAATTAGGGTGAGTTTTTTTTTTGGAATTAATTATTAAAACATGAAATCCCTATATTAATTACTCAGCTTTTTAGGCGCACCTATTCATTATTTTAAGAAATTTATACTAGGAAGAAAGGTTATCAAAATATTAGATTATTATTAGAAACCCAATTTCTAACCATTGATAGATTTCATAGTGTTTTAAAAATCCTTACCTCCCATTATTTACTAGCCCATAAAAACTATTTTCATCAAATGAAATCTAGGTAGCATGATATGAATATTTTTGTCCTGCACATGTGTAGAGTTCCATCCCCCAAATTGCTACTCAATCATACCCTCACCGCATAAGATATCAGAAGTATGAGAAAGTAATAGTAAGGTAGATAAAACTATAACATGGGTGTGCACAAATAACAATAAGCATGTAGCAAGGCATCTCAGGTAAGAACAATTCATATAAAGTAATGTCTCAGTTAAGCATAAGTAAAAGAAAACTATAGAAGGTAATATCTCTAGAAAGGACAAGACAACAAGAAATAATCTAATCACAAAAAACTGCAAGCATTAACCAGTGAAAGTACTATAAGCACAAACTTACAAACACATGAATCCATACACAATGAAATGTCCCCTATTACTCCGGCATTTATCCATAATATCCATAGACAAATTAAAGATAACTCTAACAATGGATAACCAATAAGAATCTAACGCACAAACACAAAAACCACTGCATAGAAGTCGAGTCAACTCTCTGCCCAATCATCATCCTCCTCTTCACCATCCTCCTCCATAGTTTAACTTTATAGTCGAACATATGGAATGGTGGAGCGGTATGGAAGATTATAGGATCCTAATCAGTGCTTCTTCCCTTATGACGATATATCTCCTACCCCACAAAAAAATACAAGTGCACGCAATCTTCAACGGTTGGTGTTGCCTGACATAAAATGGGAACATTCATAGAGATTGGGTTGATCTCATTATAACATCTTGAAATCAGTAGAAAGGTGCCCAAGTTGCTTAAAAATAACAGTGACTGAGATAGCGGGCCTCCCATGGGACAACTCATGTCATGAGTAAATCTTCCCCTTCCATGTGTAGATGGCTGCTTGTAAGAGAAGATGATAGATTTGGTGATTATCTTGGGTAGATTCAGCTGCTCCTCCCATATATTCCCCACAACACAGTGTGGGAACCAAGTGCGAGTGACCTAGCCTACGGGGGTGCCACTACAACATGTGGCTTAAGGAGAGAGCTAGGATTGAGTATACATCGATCAACTTGCCAATATGGATGCATAAATTTAGTGCAGCTCAGTTTATGGTCATCTCTGTCAAGTTGGTAGTAGACATTGTTTTGGAACAAATGAAATAGTGTTAGGCCTTAGACTCTGCGTCACAGAAGTTCTTGGGAAATTTATAATCCCTCTCGCACATGCCGAAGGGCAGTATGGATGGTGAGAAAATTTATGGTTTACTCATAATCTAGACTCAAGAAATTGAAGAATCCACACTTGTCTTTCAAGTCAATAAGTGAATTGATAGTGGTAGCTTTGAATGAAACTCGAATTCCTTGCATGAAGACCTTATTTTCCATGGGTTCCTTTGCATTCACAAAGAATTTGCAATGGGGACTAATGGATAAACAATAATGTTCCCACTTTGGCTAAAAATCTACTCCTTTACCCGTCTGCCCGGTTCAAAGAACATTTGTATAAGAATCAAATTTTTTGACACTTAGTATTTGTTGTAACAATTAGAGGCTTTTAAAATCACAAAGTTCTTATTATCAAATTTATTCTCCTTCCTATCCCTTGCTCTTATTTTTCATGAGCTCATGTTCAAAAAATTATAGGGAGAACTATGAGAATGTGAGCACACCAAGAAAGTTTGATCCATACCTCTAATGAAACAACAATCACTCGACCTCATTTTCTACGTCTGATCATAATGTCATTGCCTCTTCTCGTGATGGCTACAACTTCCTCGCCTCCTCTCTAAGGGAAATAACTAGAGCAAAGGACTCATAAGCTAGTTTAGAGAAGACAGATCATGAAGTGGTCAATAATTCCTTAATTCACAAATTTACTGTGTCGGATGTAGTGCACTGGGGTGCCAAAGCATCATGTAGTTGCACAACAATGGTGGTGTGATGGGTGATCTCACCTACCATGCATGGCACGAGGACGCAGTAGGTTTGGCGTGGGAGCTCCCAATCAGCCCTGCACAGCACGGTTGCGTTGAGGGTAAGCACAGGTATGCTGCTAGCTCTATGTCTTCATTGGGTGCATGTGGGATAAGCACCGGTGCTCGCGAGCATGACATGGGGGTGCCACTCCTTAGGAGTCAAGGGTGTGCTCTATGGGCAGGCACAAGTGCGCTTATCTTGGCTTCCTCCTTTCTAGGCCTTTTGTCCTTCCCACCAGGCCTATAGGGAACAATTAACTTGGAGAAAGTCCTACACACTAAAAAGACAACATGCAAGAAGGCAATCATCACAAGAAAATAAACATACACAGACCAAATCAAAATCAAATTAATTCCTGGGATGATGTTTGGGTTGACTCCCAATGTAACTCTTGGTTTAATGTCAACCAAATCTACTATTAGGATGATTCCAATATTAAGACCTCATTAGGCCCTCTCCTATAGGCTCTTAGTTACAACTTCAAACATTGGCTATTAGCTTTTAAAATATTTCTGTCATGGATATCTACGGCCACCAATAGAACTTAAACAATAGTAAACAATCCTGGCCACATGAACATCAATTTTTTGGGTAATAATTTTAATTGATAATTATACAATTATACCGCTTGTTAAAGTTAAAATTTCTTCTTTAGTTTGTTTCTAAACATGCCACTTTGTCAACTTTTTCTTATACATTTGAACATTCTCATAAGCCTCCTGCCTAATCTCTTCTAATTTAATCAAAATGTTGTAACAATTTATCTATCACATCTTTCAGATAATAATTGAGTTCCTCAACTGCCTAGTAGGTTTTCTGTTATAGTTCTACAGGCAGATGAAGGGCTTTTCCAAAAATTAATCTACAGGGAAAATCGTATGGGTATCTTGAAAGTAGTCTTATATGCCCATAAAAAGTCATCTAATATATGGGATCAATCCTTCTTACTAGGGTTAACAGTTTTCTCCAGAGTGCTCTTGATTTTTTCTATTAGAGAGCTCAGCTAGTCCACTTGTCTAAAGGTGGTAAGTAGTAGAAGTCATATGTTTTGTCCCAACGTTAGCAACTTATGTCTCCTTTTTATTAAAAAAGTGGTTGCCTCCATCACTATTTATAACCCTAGGCATTCCAAAATCAACTGAAAATATACTTTATCAATAATTTTTTAACACTCTAAGCATTATAATCAAGCAAAACCATTGTTTCAATCCACTCAAAAATATACTCTACTTTTATCAAAATGTAAGGGTTTCCAAAAGAAGGTAAGAAGGGTCCCATAAAATCAATTCCCCAAACCTCAAAAATCTCAACTTTCAAGGTGAGTTAATGGGCATCTCGTCGCTTACAGAATTAGTTCCTACCCATTGACATCTATCATAAGCTTTGACATAATTATTCAAATCCTTAAAATTGGTAGGTCAATGAATGCCAGATTGAAATACCTTAACAACAGTCCTAAATCCTCCAAAATGCCTCTGGATTCTAAATCATAACAAGATATAATGATATCTTTGACCTCTTTCAATGCCACACACCTCCCAAGAATCAAGTTTTTATACTTCCTAAAAAGATAAGGCTCATCTCAATTGTAGAATTTGGGATCCGAAATTAACTTTTTTCTTTGGTGGTTGGTCATATAGTAGGGAACAATCCATTTGACAATGAAGATCATGATGCCAGTGTACCATGAAGTATTTTTTCAAAAAAAGATGATAACTTGCTCAACATGAAAACTCTTATTATGTCAAAATGACACTCATAAAAAATTCTCCATCTCGAGCTTAGACAAGTGATCAACTT
The DNA here is from genome assembly GCA_022702705.1 of Papilionanthe hookeriana x Papilionanthe teres. Taxonomy (NCBI): domain Eukaryota; kingdom Viridiplantae; phylum Streptophyta; class Magnoliopsida; order Asparagales; family Orchidaceae; genus Papilionanthe; species Papilionanthe hookeriana x Papilionanthe teres. The sequence goes on along the minus strand of CM040429.1, from coordinate 41,299,479 downwards.
CCTGATTTTTCATACCTTTCCGATCAACAATCTCCATGTCAAATTCTTGTAATAAGAGGTCCCATCAGATCAAATAAAATTTGGCATCCCCTTAGCTACAAGATATCTCATAACAGTGTGATCGGTATACATTGTGACTCGGGTCCTTATCAGGTAGTGTAGAAACTGGTAAACTGCATACAATATAACAAGAAATTCCTTCTCTGGAGTGGTGTAGTTCACTTGGGAATTATTGAGAGTCTTACTGACATAGTATATGACATGGAAGACATTGTCTTTCCTTTGGCCTCAAACTTCTCCTAAAACAATCACTAGAGTCACACATCAACTCAAATAACAACTCCCAATCTAGTGCAACAATCAGAAGAGCAGTGACTAACTTGGCTCTTAAGATTTTAAGGTAACTAAGCAAGTATCATCAAAATAGAAGTATCTTCGAAATAGAAGAGCGTCATTTTATAACAAATGACACAAATCATTAGTGATCTTAGAATATTTATTAATATATTGATGGTAAATTTTGATGTTCCCTAGAAAGCTCTTAATCTCTTTTACTATAGTGGGTGGGGACATTTTTTTTCAATTACTTGAATCATAACTAGATCTACCTCCAACAACTTACTTAGAAATTTTATGGCCCAACGCTATCTCCTCCGTGACCATGAATTGATCTCTCCTAATTCAACACAAAATTGGCTTCCACACACCTTTTCAGTACTTTTGCAAGATTGTTCAAGCATGAGTCAAATAAGGTGCAAGATATAGAGAAGTCTCACATGAAGATATCTATTCCAGTATCAATCAATTCAGAAAATATGGACATCATAAATTGCTGAAATGTGGCTGACGCATTGCAAAGTCCAAAGGGCAACCTCCTAAAAGAAGAGGTTCTATAGGGCCTAGTAAATCTGGTCTTATCTTAGCCTTCAGGGGCTTCACCATTTCTTATGAGGAATTTCACATGAGGCAAAGTACTTTGAATCCTATTTTGGGAGAGCTAAAAGTTTCATTTTAATGGAGAAAGATGAAGCTCATGTCTTTGGTGATAATTCTGATTATTTGAGATTTGGAAAAAATGTCCCCACCCAAGAATGATTTCTGAAGAATTTCCAAATTGCGTTGATAATTTGGCACAAAGTTTCTGTGAATCTGAGAGACAATAACAAGTAAGAATATTTGAATGCGTTTATCACATGTTATTTAGAAAAAGAAAAAAAAAGAAAAGAAAACAATTACAAACATACCTCTCAATTCTTAAGAATTTACATAGCTAACACCTAAACTTCATTGTTAACATCTATTCCACCGTTATCTCATATTATAGCAAAAATATTACCATTTAATTTTAAAGTATGAAGTACATTTCTTCATGCATAGGTAAGTTGGTAGATATGTAAATACTTATGAATTGAATCGAAAGTACGTAAATCTTCTTAAAAAAAAAAAAAAATGCATTACTCTAATTCATTTAAGAAAATTTGTGTTACTCAAAATACGCAGCCCATTGAGGAGAATTAAAAGCATCTAAATGGCTATAATTACGGGTAGCAGTTTAAAGCTGAACTGCTACAGATTATTTATTCATCTGAAACATCGGGTGGAACAGATGACTTTTATAAGTTCCGATACTATTTCATCTGAAAGTAGGAGAAATCTTGTTTTTTAAATTTAAGTTGGTTTCATTTCTTTTGTTATGTAACAACGGGTGAAAAGCTTTCAACTGGTTACAATACAGTAGCAGTTGTTGCCTCATTTCCAGTTGAGGTTGAGCAATGGTTTCTGCTAGTATGCTCATTATGTTTCTCAGGAATTTAAAGGTTAATGAAAATCCTGTGAAAACTTTAATATCTCAAAAAATATACTCATAATATATATACAGGAAATTTTACATACATACTACTTAATTCTTATTTTCCTATACGTCTAACACCTAAAGTCGAATTTTTACATATACATGAAAATATGTAATTCACTGTTTAAAAGTTAGAACTATGGTTTATTTTATATGATCTGAAAATTTGGGTTATATAAATGAAAAAAGCAAAATTTAGATGTTATATATGTAATGCACAGAAATTGGGTGAAATGCATGTAAATGACCCTGAATATCTATTACACTTGAACTTCTTTTTCAAACCCTTATATATATGCTAAAGTTCTGTAAATGCTGAAACTCAGTGAGATTGATGTGTTTCTTTCATTTGTAGTTGAGGAAGAACAGTAACTTCTGCAAGTTGGCTTATTCATATATCTTACATCTAAACTTTCAATTTTACGTACAAATCACCTTACCTGTGCATGTAACATTGGGGAAAAAATATTGTGTCAGACGGTGAACAGCCGGGTGGCAACTCGGCATACACCTCATCCATAGGGTGAATTATTCCATGCGGACGAGCTGCGTGCGTTAGGTGAGGATTTTTGGGTTACGGGGAGGGTACGGGATGGATACCAGGATTGTGGGGGTACTGGGGGATGGTTACGGGATTGTTACGGGATGGTTACGGGAGGAGATGCGTGCGGATGGGTGCAGATGCCTTATGGAATAATTGCTCCATCCATAGATGAGGTGGTGGCCCATCATGCCGAGCTGTCGGCCCCACATTGATTATTAATATCTTGCCAATATTGGGTGGAAAGCTTTGAACTAGAAGGAAAAAATTAGTAACTGTTACTGCTTCTCTTAAATATATTTTAATATTGAATAGCTTCTTAGCCAGTTTGCAATGTTTATGGTTTGCTATGTGGTAGGAAGTGCAGGCATTCAGGAGAAGATTACTTCATTCTCCACAACTGAGTTTTTTACATCTCTTTGAGTTTCTCTTCTAAAGTTTCCTTATTGGTTGATCCCCATGATTAACTTCGGTGACTGGATCATCCGGTTGATATTGGATTTGATGATGCATTTAGCTACAAAGAGGAGCATGATCTCAATGCTGCTTTGAAAAGGTCAGTAGCCATTATTCAATAAAAAAAATAAAATGAAGCTCTAATGCATGCTAAATCAGGGTCAACTGGGCCGATGATAAGTCATCGTGCATCACAATCATTGCAATTTTCTTAACATATTATTTTGACCCCAATTAGTGAAATAAGGTAAAAGGGCACTTTCATAATGTGGTACCGCTTACCTACCACATCTCACCTACCGCTCACCTACCTCTCACCTACCACTCTCTTGGTTTGTATAAATAGAGAGGATGTGAGACTTAGGAGAGCAAGGGAAGAGGTCTTAAGCCACCACAAAGGATGAGAGAATAGCTAGAGAGCTAGAGAGGAGGAGAGATCTTGAGCCCTTCCATCAAGGTGTGGCTTGAGAAGGAGGCTATAGGAGAAAGATGAGGGCTCATCTCTATGTATAAGCTATGTATTCTCTATTTCTTTTACCTTAGTGAACTACTTGATTGATTCCCTCCCGTGGACGTAGATCCAGTTGGATCGAACCACGTAAACGATCTGTGTTTGCTTGTGTTCTTTGCGTTTTATTTCTATACCAGGAAGTACATATCTCACAACAAGTGGCGCCGTCTGTGGGAAGATTCATACTTCTTGGATAGAGGTTCTTGAAAGGAGGATAGAGGCTCGACATTCTTCAGTATTTAAGAACAGCAGAAAGAATAAGAGTGCAGCTTGTCTGGATCGGCGAGTTCGGTGAGACCTTCGGATTCGCATAAAGGCTTCAGCGAGGCCTTGGATGGCAGTAGGAAGTTCGCCAATCGAGCGACGGCAGGAGGAGTTCGCGAAAGAATGAACGTCAATGCAGTTGGCTCACACGCCAGGAAAGAAGGCTGTCGTGTGGTCCGTCAGTTTAGTGAACTACTTGATTGATTCCCTCCCGTGGACGTAGATCCAGTTGGATCGAACGACGTAAATGATTTGTGTTTGCTTGTGTTCTTTGCGTTTTATTTCTATACCAGTAAGTACATATATCACAACAATTGGCGTCGTCTGTATTGTAAGCAAGTACATGGCAAACCCAGGACAGACTCAATGAGAAGCACTAAAATGGATCCTGAGATACCTAAGAGGCACTACAGATCTATGGATACTCTTCAAAAGGCAGGAAGACAAAGAAGAAAAGGTAGTCGGCTATGTGGATTCTGATTATGCAGGAAGCATTGACACCAAGAAGTCACTGACCGGATTCATCTTCACTGTCTTTGGTACTGCGGTCAGTTGGAAATCTAACCTCCAATCCGTTGTGGCCCTCTCAACAACAGAGATCGAGTACATCGCTGTGACTGAAGCAATCAAAGAAGCTATGTGGCTAAAGGGCATGACTGAGGAGCTTGGGATATATCAGAAGGTGATAACTGTGTTTTGCGACAACGAAAGCACCATTCACCTAACCGGAAATTAGGTATTTCACGAAAGGTCCAAACATATAGATATAAAGCTTCATTTTGTGAGGGATGTCGTCACCAAGGGTTCAAAGTAGTGGAGAAAATATCTACTGAACAAAATCCTGCTGATATGCTCACTAAAGTGCTACCATCAACTAAGTCCAGACACTGTCTGGACTTAGTAAACTTTACCAAGAGCTGAGGGCCCCCTCAGGGACCAGGTGGAGGGAATCTTTACTTCGAAGCTTCTCAATTGAGGGTCAAGGTGGAGAATTAATGAACTAAGGTAAAAGGGCACTTTCGTAATGTAGTACCGCTCACCTACCACATCTCACCTACCGCTCACCTACCTACCACTCTCTTGGTTTGTATAAATAGAGAGGGTGTGAGGCTTAGGAGAGCAAAGGAAGAGGTCTTAAGCTACTACAAAGGAGGAGAGAATAGCTAGAGAGCTCGAGAGGAGGAGAGCATCTTGAGGCATTGTATCAAGGTGTCGCTTGAGAGAGAGGCTATAGGAAGAAGACGAGGGCTCATCTCTATGTATAAGCTATGTATTCTCCATTTCTTTTGCCTTAGTGAACTACTTGATTGATTCCCTCCCGTTGACGTAGGTCCAGTTGGATCGAACCACGTCAACGATTTGTGTTTGCTTGTGTTCTTTGTGTTTTATTTCTATACCAGGAAGTACATATCTCACAACATAACAAAAACACAAGTTTTAGTACCACGTGCAAGTAACTTATGAAATGAAACGATGGAAAAATAAATATATTATTAATACCAAAATATGGATACAAATAAGAGATGAAAGATTCCATGGCCCTAATATAACTCACTTAACGAAAAAAAACCTATAAGGATTCTCCATCTCAAAACATTGACACTTAAATGCAAATTAAGATAACACCATAACCTTATAAATACAAAAATAAAGAAGATAAACTAATACATAAAAGGTCATTCTAAACAGCAAGCAATTCAAAAGCATGGTCCTCCTTGTGTCACGATCTTCCAGCTTCGTGTAACAAAACCTCCTAACAAAATCTTCAATCCCTTGATTGATTTCTTAGTCCTTAGCTTAATCTCCAATTTCAATATATGATTTCCAACTGCCTTGTCAAGGACACTCTTCCGCCTCATCGGATCATTAAATATTCTGTTAAACCACAAAACATATATAAAGCAAAGCTTACACAATTGGAAATTTGTATTAACTTTAAATATAAGATAATAAAAAGGAAGTGAAATAAATTATAGACTTATCATTGCTCTATATCGACAATTGTTATTCATTAATATAGGCATCAATTATAAACAGATCTCTCATGATAGCAATGATAGTCTTTTATTACCAACATCCTATACCAAATCATTAAGGTAATAATCTGGAATAGCCCAAATGATGCCCCTTCCATAGAATATATATTTATAAATCCCCTTATAAGTATGCTGGTTCAAATAAAGTAAAACAAAGGAGTATTATATGTTAGAACTTAATCCAGAATCTTTAGTTTCATTCACGTTCATGTTCATGAGAAATACTTAATCTGTACAATAGCGGAAGCATACCTGAATCCATTTGATCAATTACAAGCTATGATCTTCCAATCTGCAGACTTTCCGGAGTTTTCCTTAGTCTCTCTCGTTGATGGGGTACAAGAGAAAATTTTATGCTTTTCTTTCTCTGCAGACCGGGGACCATTACCTCCTTATTTAATATAACCAACTGGTGGTTACAAGAATTGCTTAATTTCAATTCTGCCCCTCATCAAATTGGAATTTGCACTTATGGTATCCACACTTATAATTTCATGACAAATGTGTCTAAAGTCATAAACTTTATTCTTAATTAGACCACAATAATTTTTGACTTATTAAATGATGACCCAACACATTTATTAATTACATTGTAGTCCCATAATTGATCCAACAATCTCCCACTGGACTATATATGTATAAGATAAATGTGTCAACATTAGTGCGCCTAAAATTTGTTGTCATCATTGTAAACGCACATTACAACCTTGTCCATTAATCATATCAATATAGGATCAAAGCAATCTTCGTTGTATTTGTCACAATTAAACCCATCAATGGTCACATATATTAATATAATCAAATGACATAGATCAATCATGATTGTGTGGAATGAAAATTACATGCAAAGTGGTCTGTTCATGTCAATTTTCAACTAATCCTACATTACTTAAGTGAGATCAAACTTTAACTGTATAGAGTGTACTGAACTGAATAAAATGTTTCATTTCTGATTAGAAAGTATCCAAATATGTTTTGTATATAAAATAAAACGTAGAGCTGAAAACACAAGTTAACAAACTCCCACTGAATCTAAATTTCCTCAAGCTCTATAACACCCATATGAGCAGTATGCTCATGAAAGACCCTGGGTATTAGACCCTTTGTAAGGGGGTCCGCAACCATAGAGTTTGTTCCAATATACTTTATGTGAATCTGGCCACTCTATATTCTTTCCTTCACAACAAGAAATTTGATGTCAATATACTTTGACTTGGATGAACTCTTGTTGTTATTGGAATACAATACAGCTGATTTATTGTCACAAAATAACTTTAGTGGTCTTTCAATTTCTTCCATAATGCGCAGCCCAGTGACAAAATTTCTCAGCCATATGCCATGGTTGGATGCCTCATAACATGCTACATACTCTGCTGCCATAGTGGATGAAGCTATTAGTATTTGTTTTGCACTCATCCAGGATATAGCTCCACCACTTAACAAAAATATGTAGTCTGATGTGAATCTTCTGCTGTTTTGGCATCCAGCAAAATCAGAGTCAGAATACCCAATGATCTCCAAATGATCTGATCTCCTATATGTAGGCATGTAATCTTTTGTTCTCCTTAAGTACCTCATAACTCTTTTGACTGCTTTCCAATGATTCATTCCTGGGTTGCTTAAGTATCTGCCTAAAACTCCAACAAAGTATGCAATATCTGGCCGCGTACAAACTTGAGCATACATAAGACTCTCTACTGCTGAAGCATAGGGAATCTTTTGCATTTCCTGAATCTCAAGGTTTCCATTTGGACAATGATTGAGACTGAACTTTTCTCCTTTAGCGATAGGGGTGTCAATTGGTCTACAATTCTGCATGCCAAATCTTTTAAGCACTATATCAATATAGCCTCTTTGTGATAATCCAAGAATACACTGAGAACGATCTCGGTGAATCCAAATTCCTAAGACAAATGAGGCATCACCAAGATCTTTCATCTCAAAATTATTTGATAGAAATTTCTTGGTTTCCTGCAACATGCCTATATCATTTGTGGCAAGCAGTATGTCATCCACATACAAAATCAGAAAAATATGCTTTCTCCCACTGAATTTATGATACACACAATCATCAACTGCATTCATTTCAAAACCAAATGATATAATCACTTGATGAAATTATAATCACTTGATGAAATTTGTGATATCATTGACGACAAGCTTGTTTGAGCCCATAAATAAATTTTGTCAGTTTGCAAACTATATTCTTTGGGTCTCCTGACACAAAGTTTTTTTGTTGCACCATATAGATCGTTTCATCAATGTCTTCATTGAGAAATGAGGTCTTAACATCCATTTGATGTAGCTCCATATCATAATGAGAAACAAGTGCCATGATTATTCTAAAAGAATCCTTTGTTGAAACCGGAGAAAATGTCTCTTTATAGTCAATCCCTTCCTTTTGAGTATAGCCTTTAGCTACAAGGCGAGCTTTATGTCTTTCCAAATTACCCTTTGAATCACTTTTGGTTTTAAAAATCCATTTGCAACAAATGGGTTTCTTTCCTTCTGGCAATGGGACAAGTTCCCAAACTTTATTGTCTTGCATATACTTATACTCTTCATTCATTGCTTTAATCCATTTTTCTGAATTGGAACTTCGTATAGCTTGATGAAAGTTGATAAGATCATCTTCCATCATACTAATATTTTCCTCATGTTCATAAAGAAATACAATATAATCATCTGAAATAGCATTTCTTCTTTTCCTAGTGGATCGCCGCAAAAGTACTTGCTCTTGAACTTGTTCTTGAGGTTGTTGAATTTGTTTCTCAAGGGGTTGATTAACAATATTTTGTTCTTGATTTGCAACTTGATTAATGTCAGAAGTAAAATCTTGATCATTATAAAAAACAATTATATGAATAGGAACCAATTCCTCTTCAACAAGAGTAGTATGATCTGATTCCTCCTCAAGGACAAAGTCTCTAACCTAATTTCTCCCCCCAAATTCAATATCCTCAAAGAACACTGATGTTCCCATCTAAAAAATTATCTTTAATTTGGGATCATAAAACTTGAAACCCTTAGATCTCTCCGAATAATCAACAAAATAGCTGCTCACTGTTTTAGGGTCTAACATTTTCTCAAGTGGCTTGTAATGCCTTGCCTCAGCTGGGCAACCCCAAACATGAAAATGCTTTAAACTGGGTTTTCGTCGTGTCCAAAGCTCATAAGGTGTATTTACAGCTGCTTTAGTTGGTACTCTATTTAGAATGTAGGCTGCTGTCTTGAGTGCTTCTCCCCAGAGTGATTCTAGTAAGGTAGAATGACTGATCATAATTCTTACCATGTCTTTAAGAGTGCGGTTTCGTCTTTCAACTACACCATTCATGCCAGGTGAACCTGGTATTGTGTATGGAGGGACAATTCCACACTCCTCTAGAAATTTAGCAAATGGTCCCAGACGTTGTTCACCTGAACCATCATATCTGCCGTAGTATTCACCGCCACGATCAGATTTGACTTTCTTTATTCTTTTACTTAATTAGTTTTCAACTTCAGCCTTATAAGATTTGAACACGTCCAATACTTGGGACTTCTCATTAATAAGAAATAGGTATGCATATCTTGAATAATCATCTATGAACGATACAAAATATTGTTGACCATTCCAAGAAGTTGTAGAAAATGGTCCACAAACATCCGTATGTATCAATTCTAAGACTTCTGTAGCTCTATATACACCTAATTTCTTTCTTTTAGTCTGTTTTCCCTTAATGCATTCAATACAGACATTAAAGTCCGTAAAATCAATGGAATTTAGAATTCCATCTGACAAAAGTCTTTCAACTCTATTTCTAGAGATGTGACCTAAACGCTTGTGACATAATGCTCCTGAATTTTCATTATCAATTTTACGCTTAGTACCTCGTGATTCCACATTCAGAGTTTCATTATAAGAAGCAGCAGTATCAAGTAAATAAAGATTGTCATACACCACAAGGGAACCAGTTCCAATAATATTGGAATTAATAGATAAACTGAAACATCTGTTTTGAAATGAACAACAATAACCCATTTTGTCCAAACAACAAACAGAAACCAAATTCTGTCTAAATGACGGTACAACAAAAGTATATATCAAATCCAAATATTAACCAGTACATTATAACAATATAAAATGCCCAATTGCTTCCACTTCTACCGATTTGCCATCTCCCACATAAATGCATCTTTCAGCATCATTTGGTTTTCGGTAGCTCAGGCAACCCTGCATTGAAACACTTATGTTAGTAGTAGCACCAGAGTCTAACCACCAAGTGTTTCTAGGTACTGAAGCCAATTTTACCTCAGAACAGACCAAAGTTAGAAATGTACCTTTCTTTACACACCAAGCATGATATTTTGCACATTCCTTCTTCTGATGTCCTTCTTTATTGCAAAAGAAACAACTGACATTTTCAGGATTTTGAACTTTATTTAGTTTCTTTTGAGAAGGACCCTTATTCTTAGTAGTCTCATTCTTTCTTTTAGTGCCCCTTTTCTTAGAGGTGTTCACCAAATGAGCACTGTCAGTCTTTCCTTGCTTCAACCTTTCTTCCTCTTACACACAATGAGAAATAAGCTCATTAAGAGTCCATTTCTCCTTTTGCATGTTATAGCTGACCAGAAATTGACCAAACTGTGGAGGAAGATAAATAAGAACTAAATGCACGAGTAAATCATCCGTTAACTCGAGATTTAGCTTCTTTAACTTTGAAGCAATGTTAGACATCTCAATGATGTACTCCCTTATACTTATTTTCCTCTAAGCCTCATTGAAATCAGTTTCTTTAAAAGAATACCAGTTTCAGCCTTATCGCTTTTGCAAAGCGTTTCTCTATTTCAGCAAGGAAACTTGCAGCATCAGTGATCTCACTAGACACCGCTCCTCTAAAGGCCTCAGGTATGTCGCGCTTTATGATCATAAGACTCAAGCGATTAGAACGGTCCTACTTCTCAAAGATTCTCCTTTCTTCGGAGGAACTTGCATCCGTAAGAGGAGCGGGTTTATCCATTCTTAACGCTAGATCTAGATCCATGCTGTCAAGAACAATGAGAATGTTCTCTTTCCAATCCTTAAAGCTATCACCCTTAAGGATTGTAATGAATTGAGATTAGCAGATACATTAGCAACAACTGAAAAATGAACAAAAGATTACATAAATAAAATGTTTTAAATTCAATTAATGGTAAATCTCATCTCAAGACACCTAATGCAACATTAATATCAAGTCTTTGGACAGTAATATTAACTGCTAGTGGTAATCTTGTTGTAATGATCAAACATTAACAATAACGTATATCAAGTAATAAATCTATCTTTGGATCGATTTATTACTCATATAACATTCCTTATAACTGTTACATGTTTATCATCACAAGTGTTTATGCAGTTCGGCCAAATATTAATTTTTCTTTGGGCCAATTAATACACGCATGAAACCACATATACACAACATCCAACATTCATCACGAACTATCTATATAAGAGAGGTCACTTTGGCAACAGCATGTTTCAATAAGTTCATTAAAAATGATAGACAATTACCAAGTACCATTTATTCGAATTTAATTGAAACTTTAATTTAATTTTATAAAATTTTATATTTATAAATAATGAGCTAGTTTATAAGCCATAAGGCCCATGATTTACAAAACAAAATTATTTATTTTATAAAATTAATCAATCCTTAAATGAGTTAATTTAATACTTAAAGAAAAACTTTATAATTAATTTACTCATATTAAAATGAGTGAATTAATTAACTCATTTTATTTAATTTACTCATTAAATTAAATAACTCATTTTATTGACCAAATTAAAATGAGCCATTTAATTAATTTAATTAATTAATGAGTAATTAAAAAAAAATTAATTTTCCGCGAACCGGGTCAACAAACCGTTCGCGACAGTTCGCGAATCGCGAACTATCGCTAGCAGTTCGCGAGTTCGTGAATTGCGGCGCCACCCGGCGCCGCCTCCGGCGTCTTCCCTTTCGCCGCAGCATTCCGCTGCGTCGGATTCTGCCACCGTCGGAGGACGTGCCACCGCACCCACCGACGTCGCAGTCCCGCTGCGGCATTCCTATCGTCGTAGCCCCGCCGCCGCAGCCTTTTGCGGACGATTCCTTTGCGGGTAAAGTCGAACGAAAGGGACAAAATTAAGGAGGAGAGGAAAAGAGAAGCAGAATCTCAACATGAACATGAACGGGAGGCTCTAATACCAAGTGTTAGAACTTCGTCCAGAATCTTTAGTTTCGTTCACGTTCATGTTGATGAGAAATATGTAATCTATACAATAGCGGAAGCGTACCTGAATCCATTTGATCAATTGCAAGCAATGATCTTCCAATCTACAGACTTTCCGGAGTTTTCCTTAGTCTCTCTCGTTGATGGGGTACAAGAGAAAATTTTATGCTTTTCTTTCTCTGCAGATCGGGGACCATTACCTCCTTATTTAATATAACCAACTGATGGTTACAAGAATTGCTTAATTTCAATTCTGCCCCTCATCAAATTGAAATTTGCACTTATGATATCCACACTTATACTTTCATGGCAAATGTGTCTAAAATCATAAACTTTATTCTTAATTAGACCACAATAATTTTTGACTTATTAAATGATGACCCAACACATTTATTAATTACATTGTAGTCCTATAATTGATCCAACATTATAATCATGAGAAGAAACATCAGATTAAAAATACAAATACCATCTCAAAATTTTTTATTCAGAAAAAAAATAGATGACTGTAGCCACCTTTTTATACTCGTAAATATAGTTCAAAGACGGAATCCTCTTATCATAAATAGAATTGCCATCCTAAGAGACTAAATATATAAATGACATAGATAGGAATCACACTCATTCTCAAGAAAAAATTAGAATAAAAAAGTTGCCATCCTAATGCAAATGTCAAAGGTTGCCTTAATGAACTCCCGATGCAATGAACCTCTCACACATATATGATAGGACAATTTATACAACAGAAACATTTAATTAAGCAGATAAGCATATGTAACCGGACTTGCAAGAAATTTAAAAAGGAGCAAAAATATAGTTTTGAGCCAAGTTTTATATTTATAAAAGGTAATATAAATCGTGATATATACGCACGTTTTACTTCAAAAAAAATTAATTGATTAATATATTTAATCATGAAAAAATAAATTATTAATTTAATTTATAAATTAAATTTGAAAATCCACCTAACTCTAGAAAAATATTAGAATTATGTAAATTTTGAATTTCTATTATTTACACATTAATGAAATTAATTTAAATTGTCTAAATAAATAATAAATTTAAATTTTCTAAATTCATGTTGTTGAAAGATACAAGATGTTTCAAAGAAATTTCAAACTATTTTAAAATAATAGCGAATACAAGATGATAGAAATTTAAAGTCTTGAACAATACAAAATTTATATTCTTTGGTTGTGGACGAATAATGTTTGATACAGATGTATATTTTAATGGTGCTCAAAGTGACCCTTCTCGAAACTTATGGCGACAGTTGACCTACAGATTTGATGTCCGCCAAAATTAAGGACCTAATAGAAAATAATTTAATTTTTAAGTTAAAATATTTTATAAATGGTAATTTAAGAAAAATATTAAAGTTTTTAAATTAATTGTAATTTATGTTAAAATTTTAAGTTGTTAATTTAAATTTAAAAGAATTTAGAATTAAATTATAAAGATGTTAATGAAAATAAATAAATAATTACAATTTTATATTAATTAATAATTTATTTTTATACAATATTTTAATTAAATGATTTATTTAATGATTTAAAAATAAACTATTTTAACTTAAAAATTAAAATATTTTTTTATTAAGTCCCTACTTTTGTTGGACATTCAATCAATATGGCAAGTACCGCCATAAATTACTAAAATGACTATTCTGAGTATCGTCAAGATATACTATTGGATCAGACACTATTCGGCCTTGCCGAAGAAGATAAATTTTTTTTGTTCATAATTTTAAATTTATATCATCTTATATTCACTCTTATTATAATATAATTTGAACTGGATACATCTTGTATCGTGCAAAATTTTTTATTAAGCAGTAAATTTATTTAGACAATTTAAATTAATTTCATTAATATCTAAATAATATAAAATTTAAATGTACATAATACTAATTTTTCCTAAGCGTGATTTTCTCAATATAATTTTTAAATTAAATAAATTATTTTTTATATTAACTCTAAATATATGATTTACATTAAAAAAGCTGTTTTCTAAGTAAAACGAGAGTATATTCCACGTTTTATACTATTTTTAATATAAAAAGTGAGTATAACCCGCATTTTTTATTAAAAAATTAATATAAAACATGACTCAAAGCTACTTTTTCGCTCGTTTAAATTTTTTTCCTTATCTAGTTCCTAATGCTTGTTTGCTTAATTAAGGTTTTCTGTTTATAAATTGACCTGCATTATAAGCAAACAAAAAAAAGAAAAAATTATTAGGTGTGGAGTCTGGATGTATTCGGGCTGCTATAGCATCATGACGCCTGACACATTTAAATTGGGTCAAAGTACACGTAGAGTACAAAGTTTATACCCTCATGATACAAATATGGTATAAAACTTATAACTTGCTTGTAACAGTTGTACTCTGAAGGTACAGATTTTGTACTATATTTGTACTCTAACCTGCCACACGTCACGATGTTATTGGAGTTCTGGATATATTTGGACTCCGCATGTAATATTTTTCCAAAAAAAAGAGAGGGTTAGTGAAGTTTCAAAGTGGAAGGAGAAAGGGTCGGCGCAACGTCGTTGCGATAACTAGATAAGAAATTGATGTAGTTATTTGCTAAAAACGAGACGGGAGACGGAGGCGAGCGAAGACATACGAAGTGTGCGATAGAGGCGAGCAAAGACTTGCGTAATAATGAAGGGTGGCTGTTTGGGAGGAGCAAATATTACATGCGAATGTACATTCAGCCCTTTAGGATATTAGTCCTCTAGGATATTTCGGAGAAGAATAAATATGGCAGAAAAAACATCAATATCCATCACTATTATACGTATAGTTGTAGGATATTAGTTCTCTAGATATTAGTTATCATTTTAAGTTTTTTATCAGATGAAAATATGAATACTCTCTTTTAAATATTGAGAATATGCAGCACAATGTTAAAAACTTTTCATGTCTGGCTTATTCCATAGGAAGTATGACGTGTGTGAAACCATGAGGCAAAGTTTTCTTAAAATTTATATCAACAATATGGACTAGAACACCTGGAAAGTGCATCCATTTGAAAGAAATGTCTATTAAGAACATAACATTTTAGGAATGCAAAAAGAAATAAGGCAATTAAGGCAATTAAATAGGAATGTGTCTCACTTTGTGCAAAGCAGGAGACACGAGATTGATTTACGGTGAAATCATAAGCAACTAATGCATCTTATTTTTCAAGATAGCAATATAAATATTGCAAGCAAAAGTAGTACATTTGCTAGCACAATTCCTATATCAATTTTATTTTTTTTTGTTTCGATTGACTATTGGGACATTGTATTGGAAAAAAGAGTAGGCGTGTTTTTAAGAGAAATTATGGGCTCCCTCAAGCTGCAACCAAGACCATAACGACATATAGATGTGTCTACCATAAGCTAAGAACATGCACATTTGCTAAATGTTTATTAGAAGGAAAAAACTAAGCACCATTACTAATAAAACATTTGACACAAACAAAAAGATTAATATTAAACCATAAAATAACTATATTATCCAATTTATCAACAATAAAAGCTCTTTAAAGCCTTAAACGATAGAAAATGAAATAACTATTATTTTCCTGCCTTAAAGTTAAGTAATCAAACAATGGTATATACCATACTATTTAAATATTTCTTAAAAAGGAAAGAACCTAGTGATGATCAATGACATAGAATAGATTAGGTGGAATGGTTTGTGAGAAACGGACTACTTGAGATTTTAGAGGTTGACATCATATAGCAGTGGATGACTTTAGATGAATTAGCAGAACCTAGACAAGAATTTACTCTATTTTTAGTTTTTTTTTTCTCAAACTAATTTCTATAGATTTGAGCCATAAAGAATCAAAAAAGGAGTAAGAGGAGCAAAATTATTTCAAAATTTTATGAAATGATTAAGATAAAGATTTAATTTAGTTTTGAGAACTCATTCTTCTTCCTCATTAAGCTGTGATGTTACTTTACGTGATTTTCATTTACAGTACAACTTGATCACTTGTAAAGTTAAAATATGTGGAGAGTTCTTAAGACCTGATCGTGGGCTAAGAATTCTTAACTTGTAAGTATCACGTTTCCCTTGGAAAGGTAGATGGTAAATCCTTAAAGGGAGAGATGCGAATAGATAGGGAGATAAACTTTGAAGGGCGTAGAATTGAATATTTTTTTAGAGTGACAGGCTAAATTCTATCAATTTGGTTTAAGAGGATGTGACGGGTCACTAGCAGGCCCGACCATAGGCACTCTTGGGGGGGAAACTAGAAGTGAGAGCCTAGAACTTCATCTCTTACTACTAACAATACATCTTGATCCAATCTTCTAAAACTAGCCAATGTTCTTTAAAAGATGTAACAAGAGTAAAGAATATTTATGCTCCTATTCGTCACATTACCATGTTATTTAAGTTCTCAAACTAAATTAGATGTTTACTAATCATTAAATATTTCGTATAGGGAAAGAACTTTGTTTATTGTTTTAAAGAATTTAAATTACTATTTTATTTCCAACTGCTACTTTAAATAACTTGCATATTCGTACTTGATAATTGTTTAGTTTATAAATAAATTCTCATCTTTCTTTTCTTTTTTATTTGTACTTAACCTTCCCCGTGGGATCGATATATGGGGCTTAATTAGAAAGCTCTTTATTACTTGAAACGATATGTATACTTGCGTAGTAACCATAGTGTGCGATTTATATTTATTTATAAAATCTTTAATTTTTTAATATAGTACATTAGCTGCTTAATCTAATTTGAGGTGACATTTGGCCATAATTTTATAAACTATGTTACTTGTGTAATTGCGGTTGGGTCACAAGGTAGTGAATCATCACAACTTCATCCAACATTGAAATCCTATACTTCACACAACATCCTTCCATAATTTAATTACTTCATCATTTAAAAGGAAGAAGATAAAGAAAACTACTCAGAATCCATGGAGAAAACACAATCACAACTTGATTTGGAACTAGAAATCATAATGAAAACACAACAAGTCTTACTTTAAAACTAAATCTAAAACAAAATTAAACACTTATCTGAAAATCCTCTCCACAAGACTCTTGAAGTTCCTTTGAAACTTTGTTTTCCCTTTACAGGACACAATAGAGGTTGTTACCCAACTCCGTTGACTCCGAACCTCTATTCTACTCTTAATAAAAAGTAAATACAATTAATAATAAAAGTGGTGAAGTCGAAAGGTGTGCTCTCAATAACTCTCTAACATAAACTTTACTCTTAACACTAATCACACCCTCCAACAACAACCATTTTTCTGATTTTTAAGTCTTCTTTTAAAATATTCCAAAAGGTGTCTTGGTGTCTCTTCAAAATATGTCCAGATTCAATGTATCCACCAAGTATGCATCCATCCGTTCAATTTTAAATGAATTTTAGCGCTGATGAGAATTTAGTGAAGTTTAAACCAAAGGATGCTTCAAAATCCCTTCAAATTTGCGCCAAAATCAAATAAAACTCGTCACATTAACTGTGGCGCTTATCCGTAAAAGGTTCGGCGCTTAGTCGCCAAAGGCCAATTTTGCACACCTTTCAATTTTTGCTCCAAATTTGATCCTCTATTGCTCCTTTCACCATAGTCAGTCATTTTAATCATACTTGCAACAAAAACACAAAATTACCTTACATTAAAGTGCAATATCATCAAAAATAGGTATAAAAATGTATTTAAAAACACTATATATTTTAGGTATATCAAAATCCCCCAAACTTAAAATGTTACTTGTCCTCAAGTGACATTTAATCACATAGAAAATCTTAACATCCAAATTATGTAAATGAGTTTCTTTAAGAAGGTTGCAATATATTATTTTAGAAATGAAATAGTCTAATTTAGAAAAAAATGTAGTAAATGAGACCAACTTAAAGTTTAGAAGGTTCTTAAGTAAAGGATAATGAAAAATATTAGTTCTTATCTAATTCAGAAATGCTTATAGATTTTTCAAAATATAGGATTCAAACATTTCGTCTTCCTCACTTAAAAATTTTCATTTAGAAATAATTTTACTTACTATATTATAACCTTAAGCTTTAGATTTTCTCAAAACTTATATTTTAAACTTTAGGTATGGATCCAATTAATGATTAGGCCCTTAAATTCTCAAGCTTCTCCTTCCTTTTTACATACTATATTTCTCTATTTTTCTTTTTCTTTTTTTTCTTTTTCTTTTTCTTCTTTTTTTCTTTCTTTTTTTTTATATGGCAATAATTATTGTATATGGACAAGACTTTAATGATTTTAAATTACACCCTTTCATTTACAATAAAGGTCTGATATATATCTTTCACTTAAAAATCATAATAATAGTGTTGATAATTATTTCTCAATAAAAGAAATTTAAGCTTTGAAAAATAAAAATTCAAAATTTCTATTTATCAAAAAATACAACACTTCTTACCAAATATAGTTTTACTATATTTAACATTTATTTACTAAGAAAATTTTAACTTTAAATTTTCTTCATTACTATAAATTTTAACTAAATTCTCTTACTTATGTTTATATTCAAAATTTTGCTTCCCTAATATAACTTCATATACATAATTATTTTCAATCAAAAATCAAATTTTATTTAAGTATTCTTGAGAACAAATAAAATTTTAGTTTTTTTTTTTTGAAAATTTGTTTTTAAATTCCCCCCAAACTTTAATTTTTAATTAGGATAAAACATTTAAGTATAAAAATGATACATGGGTAAGAATTAAAAAACTAGAATAACATGCTTGTAGTAATCTTAATATTCTAAATATGTAAGTATAAAAGTTTAAAAATAAGGAGTAAAAAGAAATCAAATCTAGTTTTTCAGTTTTTCATAAAATAGAAATTTTAAAATTTCAAAGGACTTCTACAATCGTAGTGGTTTTCAAAGCAAATACACACCAACTTTAACCTGACTAAAATCACAACAACATTAGAAAATAAATGGTAGCAAATTTTGAAAATTTAAACATGATATATAAATAGTGGTTTCTAATAGTGTTCTAAATTTTGCTAGTATTTATAGGAATTAAAATAGACACTACTAAAAACTTAAACACTAGAAACACATAAAAACATTTACTACCTCAAACACATCACATATTACATCATAAAACATAAATCCAACACATAAACATCTGAATGTGCATAATAGAAATAATCTAACTATAATCTACACAACATCAAAGTCCATAGCAAAATACACCACATCACATATGAGAATATTAAATAAAAGCATCACAACACATAAGAAAATCACATAACAACATCACAAACTCAACACAACAATCTTCATCATCATCATCTTCATTCCAGTCTCTGGATGGCACATAAGGTATATAAAAAGAATGAGGGGGCATCTCAGCACTGTGATCTCTTTTAATCACTGTCCATGTACTGCTGATAATTCTCCTCATATTCATCATGTTTTACAATATACCTTTCAATATTTTTAATCTTACCATCCATATCTCTAACATGTTCTCTGGTAAGACTCACCTTCTTCAAAATCTTCTGTAATAGTCCAATTTGTGAATCTCTGGAGGATGGTGCATGTGCAGTAGAAGCACGAGAAGTAGAAGCAGCAGAAGTAGAAGCACTGGAAGCTCTAATAGATCCTCCTTTCCAGCCAAATATTGAATGTATAGTGTAAGTGTTCATATTTACACTGGTAATAGGTCTAATTGGCTAAAGAACCTCTTCCCATGTTTCAGACTTAACACTAAACTGCTCACAAAGTGAATAAATCAGAGATGGAAATCCCATACATGTAGTAGTAGTAGCAGCTCTGACATAGTTCAAAATATAATAAAAATTAATTTCCCCAATATCTAATAGCTTTCCCTGCTGAATACAATGGTTAAGAATAGCTCTCTCCCTTGTAACTTTACTGACATGACTTGAAGGCAGAAGCTTAGATGAGATAAAGTAATGTCATGCCTTTGAAGTGGCATTTAATTTAGAGGCTTGAAAATTCACCCTCCTTTCATTTGTAATCTTCCGCAAACCTCTTCCATCAGTAAGAAAGGCCATAATCTTCTCTAACTCTCTCTCAGAAGGATGATAGTTCGCATAAAAAAACATCGCAAAAGGTAATCAGTAAAAAGTATTAATTATCGCAGGTGAAAAATCCACTTATTGCCCCCTAACCATCACCAAATTGTCTTCTGCTGCTGGCAAGTTAGCATAGAACTCCCTCATCACAGAAACATCTGCAACAGCGAAGAAGCAACAATATCTTTCCCAATTCCTTCTAGCAATCATCTCCTCAATGTCTCCTCCTGGCTTACTAAAAACTCGTTCTGGAATCAATTTCGACAATGCGAGTGCTTCGACGTAACGATTCTCTACTCTAAAACAGACAAATTTGTCGGAATCAAATTTTACATTTTCTTTCGAGCGTTTTGACTTTTGAGCCATCTCTAAAAGTTTACAAAAAACCATAAATTTCAAATTTAAACTAAACTTGTTAACTCAACTTCCAAAGGCAAGCTCCACTAAATCCATGTAGTTTCTCATGTTTTTCTCAAAATTTCACCATGAATAGTGATTTTTAAAATTTTCAATAATGTACTCAAAATATATGGTGAAAATCAAAATTTTTTACAGAGTAGCGATCATACCTTAAGGAATTCAAATCCAACAAATTTCGACGAAATCGGCTCTAAAATGATCCAAATAGTGATGCCCTAGGCTCATACTTCGAGAAAACAAGAGGTTGAAAGTGATGGGGGTGTTAAAAATGGTAAATTTTAGGTTTTTAACTGTAGAAAATTGATTTTTTTGAACCAGCGCTTATGCACGAGCCATACGACGCTTAGTTTCGAAATCTAGCGCTTATGCATCATGAGTTTGGCGCTTAGGCGCTAGTGCCCAAATTTGGATAATTAAGTTAATTCCTTAAAAACTCATAGTTAATCACCTTTAATCTCTTCAAAAAATTAGTTCTCCTCATAAACTCTTCTAATACTCCAAAAGTGCTCTTTAATTTCCAATGATTCCACACAAATTTCACACAAACACAAACTTATATTACTTAAATATAAAAATACACTTAATCCACACTACAATTTCTATCCAAACATTTTGGATGAAATTCTTCAATACATAAGTTCAAACACATGTAATTAAACATAAACTTACATCATTGAGATGTAACAAACATATGTAAAGTGCAGCAAACACAAACATTAACAAAAAACACACTTAAAACACTAAACACATACAATCAAACCATAAGACCACACATAATTTAATTCCA